>JBAMCE010000577.1:3257500-3857500 GCA_037075305.1 Drosophila kanekoi | reverse complement strand
CTCACGGCGGGCACGGGCACGGTCATGGACACAGCCATAGCCATGGACATCATCACATGCAATCAAAGCCAAAACCGCTACAACCATTTATTATAACACGCAATGCCACACAGAAGGCAGTTTTCGGCTTAGGTTATCCTAGTTTGCCCATCATGACCGTGGACGATTTTTATCAGCAACGCGTAGACGAAGGTATCTTCCCCGACGATCAAAAAATGGCGAAGATAAATCAAGAAAAGGCGATTGCAGCCGCACTGGACCCCAACGAGCAGGAAGACGAAGAAAACGCAGTTGTGGAACTCCAAGTGGAGAATGACGATCCGGAGTATTTGGCGCGTATGCGACGCATGGACGAATACAAGGATGTGGTCCGTCGTGGTGATGGAAATCGTCATAATCGTAGTTAAACTACATTCTCAACTAAAAATTAATCATGCATTAAAGTATTTTGTATTTTTTAAAAAGAATCAATGTTTGTATCTTAATCCAAATTGTCTAAAATTTAATGAAAATATCGCCGTGGCAAATGCACAAAGAAAAATCAATAATAATTAAAAACAACAAAAAGAAAAGTAAATAATTGGTGTGCTTATAAAAATAATTAAGTTTTTATTTTCTCTAAATTATTTTTCAATTTAAAGTCAGCACAACAGAAGAAAAATGGGTGGAAAAGTGTTGCCAATATAATCTAATTTTACTTCCCGCCATATTGCAATTTAAAAATAAGGTATTTTTAAAGATATTCCAGCCATGGGATTCTGATGAATCCAAGTACATCTGGTGACTGTGTGTTGGGAATATTAGAAACTGGCGCGCCTTTATTATAATTGGCAACAAATAAATGTTAGTTATACAAATATGTTTATTTATATAGATATACGAATACTTAATAGGCAGATAAGACCTGGGCATGCGCTACCTCACTTAATATTATAACAGCATTAAATAAGGAAAAACGTAAATACCACAGTTTTCATCGCACATTTAAATCTGTTTATCTTTATATTTCAAAGAAATTGGAACCCAACAATTGGTGCTTGAGCTGAGTTCTTGGTCTTGGTATTTGTCCTATTGGTAATATTCCGAAAAAAAGATTCAGTATTTTTATGAGCACACACGGTCACACTGTATTTCAACACCAACCAACAGCAACAACAACAAAACGACAAGACACTCAAAAAATTAACATTTTGTTAAGAGCACACCAATTGACACAAATTGAACATTTGATTTATAAACTAACCAAACAAAACGCTCGCAACGCAACGCACAACTGGGCAACGGGTATATGTTCGAATTTTAAAGCTGTAATTTGCAATTGGAAACATCGATACCATAGCAAGCAACGCACGGGTAATAAAAACAACAAGCACAAGCATGTCTGTCAGTGATTTCATTAAAGGTTTACCTATACACGATTCCAACAATTTTGCCCACCTGAGCAACGATCACGGGATCCGAACGTCGCAAAAGCGCGCCTCTGTGTATTTACCCACAGAGGATGGGCAGGAACAAGCCCAACTGATAGTGATGGATAAGAGGTGTGTGCTACTTAGATATCTCACACAGCAGTGGGATAAAAAGACCCTTCAACGGAAGCGGGAGCACGGCAACGATGGGAGCAGCAACAATACCAACAGCACCCCAAATGGCAACAATAGCAAAAAGCGCCCACGCTTAGACGCCAACGAGCTCAACTGAGGCAGACACACTCAAACAAGCATAATTCACATCTAAACTCTGTTAAGAGCAACCACTACCATATGACATTAAGATATATCCCATTTATGTTTAAAATAAATACGCTAGAAAGTAACTAACCAGAACCGTATATTATATTGGTTGGCGAATTGTTCGATCAGATAATGAATCAGCCTATCGGCATATACGATTTCTAATGGATCGTAAGTTCTCATCATGTCAAATAATAGATAGATTTCTATTAACAGCCAATATATGTTCGTGTTTGCCCAATGGTTTTTTTTACTTCAGAAACAAATATTGGATTTGACTACATTATTTTAAGGCTAGTTTAATGGTGTCCCAAATCCTTGGGATCTGGCTTGCCATATTGTTTCTCCCACCAGACCACAAATTCTTTCTTGCGTTGTTCACGTTTGGCAAAATACTCTGGATATTGCGCCTTCTCCAGCGGATGCCAGTAGTCCAGCAGCCAATCTGGTGGGATGACCTCACGCTCGAACGCACAGCCGCCAGCACTATTAGCAACTGCAAATAAAAAATATAAATCTTTGGTTTAATAAGTTTTTAAAAGATGGCATTATTTAACATACAGTTTCTTGGCTGGTAATGTTTCGTCTCAAACAGCTCCTTTTGGCCGCAAGCTAGCAGACGCATGCCCTCTCCCAGATCCTTGTTACGATTCTCGTCAAAGCGTGCACGCAACTGCACCGCCCGATAGCGGAACACTTCACTATTACCATGGATTTGGAATGAAGATGCACAATTTATTATATAATCAAGCGGTTTACTATTAAGGTGCCGCGAAACACTTACCGACGATCATACCAGGCCTCTAGATTGCGCACAGCTCGCTTATACAAGCTGCACACCTGGCGTTTGTGTGACACAATAGCCAAGGGAACTTGGGCCATGTTTAGTTGTTGCTCAGCTTGCACAAAATCTGGATAATGCTTATTGAAAACAACAACAATATCTGATGAGAACTGTCAAATGTCGTGTGTTCCACAACGACGAGTTTGAAATGTTTTCCAACACTGTATTACAGTGATGCCAGACTATGTGACTATTTTAAGTTTTATTGATTTGAATAAATTATATATCAACAAATACCAAAAATTGTAAAACTAGCAAATTAACATTAGGAATATAATAAAAAAAACTTTAGCCTAACTCATAACATTCAATATACACTGAACAATATGCTCAGGTATTTTCAGTGGATGTTCGCACAGCTCCCCCGTTTGCTGGTCGTACATGTAAATTTCATTAACAACGCGATCCTCCTGCTCTGCATCCAACGAGGACACCAACACCATTGAGCCCTCCGACAGTTCGGTCAGTATTTGTTCAATATCGTGCTCGCTCACACTCTCCGTGTTGGGACTTTCTAACGTAGGTGTCTCCGAAATAAAATCAACTATATATGTTGTGTCTGTCTCTGGAGTATAAACCGTCTCGCTATCTGTGACCGTGTCCACGTCGCTCACATAGTTAAGCGCCCCTTCGTCCAGATCGCGCAGCCCGGACTTGTCGTTGATCTCATTTTGGCCCTCGTCCAGCAAAGAGTTAAGCTCCTGCTGCAACTGCTCAGCCTTGGTCTCCACCAAAGGATCACTGCTTATTTGTTCCGTTTCCATTTCCTTTTCTTTTTTAATAGCCGGCGGAAAAACACGTAAAATGTGCACCGGAACTGGTTGTTGCGGCTCCAACTGCTCTTGCTGTTGCTGCACCTTCTTCTGCAACTTTTCCTGCAACTTTTGCTTGACGTTTCGCAGCTGCCCCTGATCCTGTTCCAGTTGCTGTTTGAGGGGCCGACGCTTGCGTTTTGGTGCATCCGCTCCATTCTGGCTATCTAACGCAGCACGGCGCTTGGCCAGCGCGTGCTTGCCCAGCTTTTGCTTGGTCACGTGCTCGTTCTCGTACACCAAATCGCCATCGCTGAGGGTGCGTGCCGCTTTGCTGTGTTGCGACTTCGTGCGCTGCAATAAAAATTATTTCAGTTAAAAAAAATGTTTAAAGTTAGTAAGCGTTTGCAAACCTTTTTGGTATTTTCCGCTTGAGCTGTGACGATTTCCTGCCACTCGCGATCTGCCTCAGCCCGCTCGCGATCCTCCTGCTCGAGTTGATCTTTGAGGTCCTGAATATTGAATGCTTTTGGGTACAACAGCGCCTTATTAATTAACTGCCCATTGATGCGCTCCTCGCGCTTGTACTTGAGCTTAAGATCGCGTCGAGTGCGCTTGGGAAACATCTGGCACATCAGGGAGAAATCGGTGCCAATGATTTGTAGACTTCGATAAAAGCGCACGGTATCGTCCGATGTCCAGGTTGGCGTACGCTTATGTCGCTTGTAAAATCCATTGTCACCGGTTGTTTCGTCCATGAGAATCAGCGACGAGTTTGCCAAAACCTTGCGCGCTTCCACCTCGGCGGTGGTTTCAATCTCCAGCGTTTTCTCGTCTATTATCAGCTCCCCATTTGCATCCAGTTTTAGTTGTGGCACCGGCATTGCTGCAGTTGCTGCTGCCGGTTCAGTTTTGGTCTCCAGCAGCTCAGCCGAGGTGGGCTTTGACTCATCTGAAATATCGCTGGCGCTGGCGCTGCCGCTTGCCTCCGCCTTGATGGTGGTCACCACGGGCTTTTGCTCCATGGGATTGCTCTCGGGATTATAAAAGATCATGTCAAACATTTTGAATGTCGACTTATCGGGTATGCCCTTGTTAAAGCGCGTCTCGAAATCCCGCTTTGCATTAACGCGCTGCTGCGCTTGAGTCTGTGCCTTATCCCCCTCTCCTTTGCGCTGTTTGGCGCCGCCTCCGCCACTGTCGGAGTAGACAGAACAGCTGGACTCGGTGCGTATGCGGCCCATGCCTGGACTCATAACACCACCTGGAAAGTATTTGGGCGATGCCTGTACCTGCTGCGGCGTCCCACTCCCGCCGCTCACCGACGAGCCGCTTAGGTAACGCTCACGTCTTGTTGGAGTGCCAGGTGACTGATAGTCACCGTCTAAATCTGCCGCCAGGGGCGAACCCACAAAACTGTTGCGTCGCTGCCCAAAAACAGGAGTGGGACGCAGCCGCTGGCGTGCCTGCGCCTTACTGGGCGACATGGGAAATCCATTTGCGCTCTTCTGCAAATCCATTTGTATGACATTATCCTCCAGATCGGAATGAAACACATCGTCCAACTGGCCTGCGCTACTGGCAGCGGGCATTTTGAAAGCAACTTCGGCTGCATCCTCTTCTAGATGCTCCTGTTTGGTAAGAGCGGTTGGGAGGGGTTCGGGCTCAGCTCGTGGTTCAGGATCTGTATCGCCTCTGCGCGGTTTGCGCTTGATTTGAGTCAGATTGGCAGTTGCCTTAATGCGTTGCCGTCGCGCGGACATGGCGTGACTTTTTAATTATATTAAACGCATTTACTCAACAAAACAAATTATTTGCGAAATAGCTGTGACAATAACATTCGGAAATGTGCAGGAGCACGAGTTTTGGAAGAACAGTGTTGCACAACGTTAAAAATAGCTTATAAGCAATATACTTAGCTGGCACGGTACATATGGTAAAATCAACAGAATTTTAAATGAAATATTTTGCAAATTGTTTACAGAATCATTAATCTATCAATAAACAATTACTTTTTTTGTTTATAACTTCGATATAATCGGTTCCCTTGCCAGACATTTGATACAGATATTTATTTGGAGTTAAATTTATATCCTTTGCATTAACAACAATAATGAACGCAGTGCCAAAGCACAAAAAATATTCTGTATAGGGTTTATGCTTTTCTCTGATGCTGTCGAATTCTAGCAAACGATATTTAAGGCTAAGAACTGTTTGTCACTGTCAGACCGTAAAAAAAAACTAAAAAAATGTCACCGTGAAAATTATATATTAACATACTGTTAGGTTTATTCGAATAGAATATAACAACAAAAACTATTACTGGCTGGACAGCATACCCTGCTCAGAATTCGAGCTGCACAATTTTCGACTTTTCCAACACACATTCGAACAACGATACAAATTGCAGGTTGCACGTTTTGAACATAAAATGTGGGCGCTTTGATAACAAAGCAACAACGACGTGAATCTATACTATATACACAAAAATTGTCAACAATTAAAAGGGAAAGAAAACTAAATTATACAAGTTGAAAGGCAGGACAACAAATGTGACAGGAGGTGTGTGTCAAAATTTGTAGCGGAGGAACAGGCAACATTAATAACAGTACAGCCGCTGCCGCTGTCCGATTGTTATGCAAGCACCGCTGCATCCCCCACCTGAGCAGTGCAGCCCAGAAGCAAAACAATCAATTAGCCGGTCGCCATGCTGCTAAACCGTTTTGTTTCAGCCATTAAAAATCAATCGAGGGAGACCCTGCGCGCCTGGAGCTACCAATGCGAATCAATATTGGCGCAACGCTCGCGCCGCCTCCAACAGCTGCTCAGCTTCTACCAGTCTGTCTATGGAACGCAGGGACTAAAGCAACTTTGGCGCGCCTATTACCGCAGTGAACTGCAGCCGCCGCTGCGGGGCTTTATGCTCAGCGCCGTAGGCATCATAGGACTCAATATGAAGAGGCCGGGCAGCGAGGGTTTTGACTGGGCCAAAGAGCGGCTGGCGCTATCAAACTTTGATCTGTGTCAGAGGGATATTGAATTCATAAATACGCTGCCTGTCAATAAGCTATGCGATCGCTGCCAGGCAAAAAAAATGAAGTACTGCTATTGTCTGTTGGGTAATCAGCGCTGTAAGAAGGGCGGCGGTGTCTTACCGCCATCCAAAAACGATAAGCCGACGAAAAGGGAGGAGCAAGGAGCCAGCATCAGCAACTGTCATAAATCGATGGGCCTGGATGGACGTGGGCCTCAGGGCCAAGTAAACATACATGCACAGGAGGATCGCAACTGGGAGCCGTACTTTAGTAAGAATGAGTTCAGCATTTGGCGGCGTGAGGAACACGGATCGCTCTACTCATACAAGGTGTACGCACGGTTTGATGACATTACCGCCGATGATTTTCTACATGTGCAAACGGATCTAGATTATCGCAGACAGTGGGACGATACGGCGCTAAGGCTGGAGCTTATTAGCGAGGATCCAGCGCCTGCTAGCAATTCGCATCTGATTTACTGGGAAATGCAATGGCCGCGCCTTTTTGCCAATCGGGACTATGTATATTGCCGAAGGTACCTCAAGGATGAGAGCAAAAAGTTGATATTTATCTGCAGTCGCGCTGCTAAGCATACAACATATCCGGCCATTTCGGGAAAGGTGCGAGTCACAGACTACTGGAGCCTGATGGTCATTAAGCCTTTCCGTGGATTCCACGAGCCGGGTCTGCACTTTGTGCTCACCTACTTCGATGACCCGGGCATACCCATACCGCAGAACATCAAGTCCTGGGTAACGCAAAAGCAAATGCCCGAGTTCCTTACTAAAATGTATGTGGCGACAAAAAACTATGCCTGCTCACGTGCCATCAAGATGAAAGATATGTTCAACAGCTTTACAATCATCAACGATGAGTATACGGCCAATGAGCAACGCGGCAGCTGGCTGGGAAGTCTCAGCCGCCACAGGCGCAAGCTCAACAGTGACAATGAGCCCGAGCGCTGAGTGTTGCAGTTCCAGACAGTGTCCAGAGAGCAATTAGGAATTATTATTAATAGAAAAGAAGGTACAGCAAGAAAGAACAACAGCAATATAGCCCCCTTATCATCTTATGTTGTAAATCATTTATAAATATAAAAGCAATGAACAACTAGGGATCATCCAGTTTCTATAACTTAACAAATTATTTCATCAACTGTGCAAATGTGCAATAAAAAGCATTCGCAACTTGGAGGCATTTAAAATGTTGAATCTTGTGTGCCACACTAAGGAACCCGATTATATATACACAGCTACATACATACATGTACAACACGTATAAACATTTACATATATATATATATTACCAAAAACCCTAATTAAGTTTAGAACTTTGTTTTTTTTTAAGCAACTTATCAGAAATTACTACACGCACGTGTAAAAATAAATACGAGCCACAATCATCTCAAGTTGAAAATGGGAGCAACAAAACTGGCTTTTCCTCTGTCTCAGTGGAGCTTACTAATTATTATTTTTGATAAGAGTTTGCTTTATGAACAATTTGTCTAGAAATTGCATTCGGCACTCCAAAGCACCAAATAATTAAAAAACCAAAAATTCAGCTTTCATTTTTGTCAAAATCGTTTTAGTAACTGAAATCAATTTGAATCAGCTTGAAATGCAGTTAACATGTTAGGAAATTATTGCTAGGGATTATAAAGCGGGCATTGTAAATACAAAATGAATACAGATTATGTTGGAGATTCCATCAATGATTGTTCAGACTCATCACAGTTCGCTGTGGTCCTTAGCGCTGGGCGGATTGTTCATGTAGGCTATGAAATCCTTGCTGGTACGCCCGCCGTTGTACTCGAGTTGCGTTTTGAGGTAGGAGAAGTATATTAAGGTGGGATACCCGCGCACATTGTACTTGGCGCAAAGGGCAGCATGTTTTGTGCAGTCGACGGCAACAAAGGCAACTCGAGGATCATCTTGCAGTGCATTTGCCGCGGCCGTAAATTCCGGTTTTGTGTGCTTACAGTGACCACACCCTAAAAGATAAGGTTAATAAATTTCATTCGGCATAGGTAAAATACATACATGGAGCATAAAACATAACAAGCGCATGCTTCTTGCGCTTCAGTGTCGAGCTAAAGGTTTCATCGTTAAGAAAATGGACCTCAGAGCTCTCATCCTCCTCCTCCCAGCTCTTCTCTGGCGGCGGCGGTGGTGGCGGCTCTTTGGGGTCACGCATAAATTCGACTATTTTGGAAGCCTCGCGCACATTCACATCGAATTTGTAAACACCATAGGAAAAGTATTTAACACTTGGATACCCCTTAACCTTGTATTTTTCGCCAATGGTCGGCTCTTTTGTGGCATCCAGTGCAGCTAGCATTCCTGGTACATTGTTATGCTTCATCTCAAGCGCTGCCTTCTCGTACTCCGGTTTCATGCGCTTGCAATGGCCGCACCACGGAGCATAGAACATGACCAGTACGGATTTTTCATCCTTTAGCGCTGGCTCAAAGCCTTGCGTGGTGAGATGAACAATTTCTGAGTTTGTGTCGGCTGACCAGTCGGGTTCCTTTGGCTTGGGCGTTGGCTTCACATTGGGATTCAGCATAAATGCTACCAAAGCGTCCTTGGTATTCTCGCCCTCGTAGGTCATGCGCATTTTTCCATTTTCGAAGTAAATCAATGTAGGAAAACCTGCAAAAATTATATTCAGGCTTTAAATATTGTTATTGAAGGAATCAATGTATTCACAAATATTACCAGTTAAGTTAAACAATTTTCGCACTGGAGCATTTTCTTGTCGCTCCACATTCATGGCGGCCAGCAGATATCCACCCTGTGCCTTAAGCTCCGTAGCTGCTTTGCTGTAGTCCGGCTTCATGCGCTTGCAAAAGCCGCACCACGGCACATGAAACATGACCAGCATGGGCCGTATATCCTTGCGCAGATGTTTGCTAAATGCGGCGGCGTCGCTAAAGTGTAACACATCCGCACCGGCAGGGTCCTCTTCCCAGGGTAAATCCCCTCCTGGATCGCGCATAAATGTTATCATGGAGCTTACGCTCAGCTGACGATCGTAGTCCTTGTGGTAATCCCCATCCTTGTAGTGGCGCAGTGTATACGGTGTGGGAGTTACTTTAAGCTTCTTACAGAGCTTCTTGCGGTCCTGATTGGAGCAATCCACGTACAACATAGTTCCTGTGCCTCGTATCGCTTCTGCTGTCTCCCGAAACACCTTCAGCTCGGCAGCAGCCTCCTTGGCACTGGCTACATACAGAGCAAGCACGTTGTTCTTCGTTCGCAGTAGTTTCTTGAAGTCCTTATAGTCTGTTATGTCTTCCTGCACGGCGGAGATTTTCGATTTGGCGGCAACAAGTGCCAGCAACAGCAGCATAATCAGCATAATAAACTGCCGGTGCCCCGACATTATGTTTGCACTTTAAACTTAATGAGAGTTACTTAATGAGTTACTAGCTAATTTAACAATACGTTTAAGTTGTTTGACTAATGTAATAAATGCATTTCTTTCTTTTCTACAGATCAACAATTGAAGCTTAAAATGCCGATGAAGACGTCAGCGTTTAGCCGCAGCGTTGCCACATAGCATTAAAGACGGTTTCTTTGAGCATACACCAAGTTTATACGTCAATTTTCACAAATCAGCTAAAAATTAAAACGTATATTTAATTGAGTAATATTAGTAACTATAAAAAAAAAATCCAATATAGTTGAAGGCGTATAAATACAAAATATTTATTATATAAAAGTTTTTGTTCTTTTCGGTTCGTTTATTTCATGAACCAAACTGGGCCTTGCACTTGTGTGTAAAATACGACAAATCGAACACTAAATGCACCGCTGTCAAATGTACGTGGCAGTTGGCAACACTGTCCAATAGCTCTGACACATTAACAAGAGGCAGAAGAAGCAGCAAGTTTTTTACAATCTCGCCGCAGTGGATTTGGTTTTGATTAGCTGTAGTAGGATATTATAAAACGTTAAGCTCTGCCAATATAAAGATGCCCCTTAAATTGGACATCAAGCGTCGTCTGACGTCGCGCTCGGACCGTGTCAAGTGCGTGGACCTGCATCCGGCCGAGCCATGGATGTTGTGTGCCCTATACAATGGCCACGTACACATCATGAATTATGAGAACCAGCAACTGGTCAAAGATTTCGAGGTATGCGATGTGCCCGTGCGTTGTGCTCGGTTCGTGGCGCGCAAGAATTGGATTATAACCGGATCGGATGATATGCAAATACGCGTTTTCAACTACAACACACTCGAGAAGGTCCACTCCTTCGAGGCGCACTCGGACTACCTGCGCTGCATTGCCGTGCATCCCACACAGCCCCTGGTCCTCACCAGCAGCGGTATGTTTCACAGCCATAAAACAGAGTTCCGACTCATAATATTACTTTGAATTGCTCGAAAAGAAGATACGTGTATTATACACAATCATAAACAAACATTGGGATGACCTAATTGAGTTTAGTTTAGTTAGAAGTACAAAAGCAATATTATTTTCTTTTGAGATTTCCTCTGCCTAAGACAGGGTTTAATCTTTAATAAAATTTTAAAAAGCAGATTTTAATCAACAAAAAACCTTCAATATCAAGCTATCAAGCAGATATCATTTATCAAAAATGTTTCCATATGACCACGTATTTTCTTCTGATTTCATCATCTTGTAGATGATATGCTTATCAAATTGTGGAACTGGGAGAAATTGTGGGCCGGCCAGCGAACTTTTGAGGGCCACACGCACTATGTCATGCAGATTGTGTTCAATCCCAAGGATAACAACACCTTTGCCTCCGCATCCCTGGATCGCACCGTTAAGGTGTGGCAGCTGGGTTCCAATTATGCCAACTTTACGCTGGAAGGGCACGAGAAGGGCGTCAATTGCGTGGACTATTATCATGGCGGCGACAAGCCGTATCTGATTTCTGGCGCCGACGATCGTTTAGTGAAGATCTGGGACTATCAGAACAAGACCTGTGTACAAACCCTCGAAGGGCATGCACAAAACATTTCAGCTGTTTGTTTCCATCCCGAGTTGCCCATTTTGCTGACTGGCTCGGAAGATGGCACCGTGCGCATTTGGCATTCCGGCACTTACCGCCTGGAGACCTGTCTTAACTATGGCTTTGAACGTGTCTGGACCATTGCCAGCATGCGCGGCACCAACAATGTAGCTCTGGGCTACGACGAGGGATCCATCATTATCAAGGTGGGGCGCGAGGAACCAGCCATGTCCATGGACGTGGTGGGCGGCAAAATCATCTGGGCCAAACATTCCGAAATGCAACAGGTAAAAAGTAATTGGAATTTTTTTATAATTTAACACGTATTTGACATATATTTCACCTGTAGGTCAATCTGAAAACAATTGCCGATGGCACCGAGATTAAGGATGGCGAGCGTCTGCCCGTTGCCGTAAAGGATATGGGTGCGTGCGAAATATATCCGCAGACCATAGCACACAATCCCAACGGCCGTTTTGTGGTCGTCTGTGGTGATGGCGAATACATAATCTACACGTCCATGGCGTTGAGAAACAAGGCCTTTGGATCGGCTCAAGAGTTCGTCTGGGCTTTGGAAAGCAATGAGTATGCTATTCGTGAGAACAATGGCACCGTGCGTCTGTTTCGGAACTTCAAGGAGCGCAAAAGCTTCACACCCGAATACGGCGCAGAGAGCATTTATGGCGGCTACTACTTTGGCGTTAAGACCTCGTCGGGCTTGGCATTTTACGACTGGGAGTCATTGCAGTTAGTGCGCCGCATTGAAGTTCAACCGCGTAATGTATTCTGGAACGAGAGCGGCAGCCTCGTTTGTCTGGCAACCGATGAATCCTACTTTATATTGGCCGTGGATGCGGCACAAATTGCCAATGCGCTGGAGACAAAAGAGGGACTGGAGGATGATGGCGTAGAAAGCGCCTTTAATGTGCTCGGTATGCTTAAAATGAGTGAAGCAAATTTCTCAGTTTATATAGAGAAATAGTTTTTTATCTGAAATTTGCCTAATATGTCAAGCCTAATTCGTATTCCCCGTTTTTATCCACAGGCGAAGTCTCTGAGTCTGTCAAAACTGGTCTCTGGGTAGGCGATTGCTTTATTTACACGAATTCCGTGAATCGCATCAACTACTATGTGGGTGGAGAGATTGTAACCATCTCGCACTTGGACCGAACCATGTACTTGCTGGGCTATGTTCCCAAGGACAATCGCTTGTATTTGGGAGACAAAGAGCTGAATGTGATTAGCTTCTGCCTACACTTGTCTGTGCTGGAGTACCAGACGGCCGTGATGCGTCGAGACTTTGAGCGCGCCGATCTTGTGCTGCCAACCATACCGAAAGAGCATCGCACGCGAGTCGCGCACTTCTTGGAGAAGCAGGGTTTCAAAGAGCAAGCTCTGCAGGTATCCACCGATGCAGACCACAAATTTGATTTGGCGCTGCAAATTGGCGAGCTGGATATCGCTTTGAAGCTGGCGCGCGAGGCGGAGAACTCACAGAAATGGACCCAGCTGGCCGATGTTGCGGCGCGCAAGAACAACATGGCCTTGGTGAAGGAGTGCATGCAGAAGGCAAACGATTTTAGTGGCCTACTACTGCTCTCGACTGCCTCGGGCGATGCACAGATGCTGGAGGAGGTTGGTGCAACCAGCTCCGCCCAAGGACGCCATAATATTGCATTCCTGTCCGCCTTTCTTCGTTCCGATGTGGACCGTTGCCTGGAGATTCTCATCGAGACAAATCGTTTGCCCGAGGCAGCCTTCTTTGCGCGCACTTATTTGCCCAGCCAAATGTCGCGTGTGGTAGAACTATGGCGCGAGGAGCTGGGCAAGGTCAACGAGAAGGCAGGCCAATCTCTGGCCGATCCAACGCAGTATACAAATCTCTTTCCGGGTCTGGGCGATGCGTTGCGTGTCGAGCAACATCTGCAGGAGGAGCGAGCGCGCAAAATGCCAGCCCGTCTGGCGGGACAGCTGCCATTGAATAGCGAACGAAATCCACTTGAGGAGCTGCATGCTGCTGAGCATCAAAGCGGTGCTGGCCAGCTAGAGGAAAAGGAGAAGCCGGCGTTTGTTCCAATGTCCTTGCCAACAACAACAGCAACAACAACAACAAGCAGCACAAAGGTTGCCGGCGCTGCAGCCGCGATTGGTGTTATTGAGGACGATGACGATGATTTAGATCTGGAGATTGATGGCATTACGTTGGATGATAACATAGATACGACAGATGTAAATCTGGATGATGACTTTCTGAGCGATGATTAGATGCGATAGCTATCCAGAGCACACGCTGTATTCGATAATATGGATTAGAAATACTGTAAATTCTTTTGTTGATCCGGAATGCTTGCAGCAAATGTCACAGAATCGAAAACTACAAATTCCACAAAAAAACACACACATACGCATGCATTCAGTTTTGATTTGATTGTATGCATGTTTCCCGTGCATTAATTATACAAATTAAAAAAAGAACTATATATATATATTATGTAAAACAATTATGCAGCAACATCCAATCATAATAATAAAATAAATTTAAAAATTTGAAATTGCGCGCTTCTTCTTCTTATCGTTTGACATTCGGATTTGGGCACAGTCAGCGTTGCCACAGGGCGAGCTGTCAGTTTATATAAATACGGCAGCATCACAAATACATATATACGCAAATATAGTGTGTGCGTCTGGATTTTGCTGTATTTTTTATTTAAGAATGAATTATTAATAAACAATTAATAAATTATTATTAAATAAAAAACAGTACAAAACCGCCAATCAACCGTAAGTGCTTACCCCACCCCCAATAGCTGGCCGCTGTCAACAGTTGCGGCCACTTTAAGGAGACCTTATTGATTTTTTCTAATCAACGTTGCATTAATTTTTCAGATACACAGAGTCTATAAAAAATTACGTTGAATATGGAACCCAAAAGCTATCTTGCCCATGAGCAGCAGCAGCAGCAGCAACAGCAACAGTATTTGCACGAGCAGCAAATGCATTTGCAACACCTCCAGCAGCAGCAGCAGCAGCAACAACAACAACAACATCATCAGCAGCAACAACAACAACAGCAGCATGCCATGCAGGCAGGCTTTGCGCCGCGTCGCCAGTATGACAACATGGGCAATTCGCCTGCTGCCATTGCGGCTGCCTGTTTGGCGAACGGGGCTGCTGGCGGTGGCAGCTCGTCGATGGCAAAGCCGACAATGATGCAGCGGCCGAAAATGAAGAAGGAGAAACACCTGCAGGCGCTGCATCAGCAACATCATCTGTCTGAGCTGAGCGGTACCAGCAGCACCGGCATGCTACCGGCTGAGGAGACGCTCAAGTTTGTCAACGAAACGGACGCCAATGGGCTAACAATGAAGACGCCCGTCAGCATATTACAGGAATTGCTAAGTCGGCGCGGCATCACGCCGGGCTACGAGCTGGTACAGATTGAGGGGGCTATACATGAGCCGACGTTTCGGTTTCGGGTCTCGTTCAAGGACAAGGATACACCGTTCACAGCTATGGGCGCTGGTCGCTCCAAGAAAGAGGCCAAGCACGCGGCAGCTCGCGCTCTAATCGACAAGCTCATTGGAGTCCAGCTGGAGTCGCCTGGAGGCAATTCAGCAGCAGCAGCGGCGGCAGTTAACTGCTCAATGCCAGGCAGCGGTGGCGATGGGAACGCCAATGTCACTGGCAGTGGCGAGTAATTATTGCTGCCGAATTATATATAATTGAATGTCTTTAAATTTGCAACCTTTTTGTATATATATATATTCTTTGACAGTGGAGGCGATAAGATTGTGGGTAATCCTATTGGCTGGCTGCAGGAAATGTGCATGCAACGCCGCTGGCCGCCGCCATCGTACGAAACGGAGACGGAGGTGGGCCTACCGCACGAGCGCCTGTTTACCATTGCGTGCACCATATTGAACTATCGTGAGGTTGGCAAGGGCAAGAGCAAGAAGATTGCCAAGCGCTTGGCGGCCCATAAGATGTGGACACGCCTGCAGGAGACGCCCATTGATGCTGCCAAGATCAATGACAGCATCTGCAGCGAACTGGAGGGCGATGTGAGTAAATTATCGCTTGTAGATGCCGTGCAGCTGCCGGTAATGTCGAATAACCTAACTCCAAGACGGTTTTACGAGCGCATCTCCCCAGTTATAAATATAATTGATATTTAGAGCTAACCAGTTTGCACATTTTCTATTTCTAACTAACGGCAAACCATCTTTAGTTATTTGTTCGATGCTTTTGTTATTGTTGCGATGTTTCTCCTTGTTTAACAACGAACCGACTTTTAGACAAATGCAAAATAGATATCAGATTAAACCTTAACATAAATAACACGCAGTGTACTTTATGATTTTAATTTTAATTCAATTCGTTAACTAGCTAATCACAGTTTATGCACAATTGCCTAAGAATAAAAATAATATAATATTTAGATATGGATATATTTACATCCAAATTTATTTGTGATTTCATTTTCTTTACGTTTATAATTTTTTCTAATGTTACAACAAATTTATAATATGTCAAAGTTTTCCAAAGATGTCTATGAGATGACTGAACAGCTACGTTTGCACTTTTCCACCAGTTAGTTTTAAATATGAATTAGATATAGTTAATAAGTAAATATGTTAAACTAACAACTAAGACTAGATATTTTTATGCTAACCCAGTTGTGTCTCATCTTAGGCATATATTAGCTCTATTTGAATACTGTACCCATATATTGTGCAGCTTTGTCCTGAATTTATATACGTTTATTTTTTTTTGTTTGGTTTGTTTTGTTTGTTTTGAGATAATGTTTGTGATATGTTTCAACTCACCATTGGCGAGAATTTGTGCGTATTAATGGAAAACGTTGCGCTCTTATTTACAGCCCCGCATTATCGATAGTTATTATGGTGATTTGAAAGATATTACTCTGCCAACAATGACCACGCAACACAGTAATAAAGTGTCCCAGTTCCATAAGGCATTGAAAAATGCGACGGGCAAAAAACTGCTTAGATTACAGGTAAATTATGTTGCTGACAGAGATGCACCTGTTGCCGCGCCCTTAGTACAATTTGTTAAATAGCAACACACATTTCATATGGAGCCTCAAATGCATATCTATTCTTGTTTCGTTTGCAGAAAACCTGTCTCAAGAACTCGAAGATTGACTACATCAAGCTGCTTTCAGAGATTGCTATAGAGAATCAGTTCGAGGTAACCTACGTGGACATTGAGGAGAGGACATTTAGCGGCCAGTTTCAGTGCCTGGTGCAGTTATCCACGTTGCCAGTCGGCGTTTGCCATGGCACTGGGTCAACGGCTTCTGAGGCACAGCGACATGCAGCTCAGAATGCCCTGGAGTATCTAAAGATTATGACCAAAAAGTAGGCCAGCAACTGAATAGCAAAATCTGAACGCACATTACATAGTTGAAGGATTGATGATTCCGTGGTTATCAGCAACAACATTCAACACTGTATTTAATATTTATTATTATTTTGTTTTGAGCTTAGTTCACCGATCTGACTTTATAGCTTATCTGTACTATTCACAAATCGTAGATATTAAATACCTTGATACGAATTATTCAGTACCCAGAATCCTACTTGACTTATACCGAATGAAAGATCTTATATTAAGAAGCATCAGGTTTTTGATATACGCATTTTTCATTTTCAGGGAACTCAAAGGAAAACCCACTAGCTTAACGATAATGTTGCACCCTAATTTTAACAGCAAATAAACTAATTGTAAAATATATTTATATCTAGATTAAAACTTTTGTATAATTCTGATCTAACGGGGAATTGTTATTTTGTCGGTCTCTAAAATATATGTTTTATTAAACTGTTGTACAAATTATATCGACATGTATACATTTAACGGCAGTTAATGAAATAAATGTTTTATAACTGCTATCATGAAAGTAAAAATGCATTTTAATGAAACAAGGTTCGATTAATGGCCAGCAAGTCCTGGAAGAGAAATTTGAATGGATATTGATACGGAAAATCCGTTTATGTTGTAAACCGAGTCGAACCATTTCCATCATCTATTTAACTCTGGGAAAAATCTTCCTGTTTTACATACATTAGCTTCAGAGAAGTTAGAATTAATACAATAACAACACTTGTCTCAGCGAACGAATTATATGAAATAGAAAGATTTTTATTTAAAGTACTTAATACTTATGCTAAACTAAGAACTAATTGGCGTTATTTGCAGATTATTTACATTAATCGTCACAGTGGCTGCAGCCAAAGCCCAACGCAGTGAAGTCTGGGAAAATGGTTGTTAGTCTACTTTTTTTTACGGTCCTGCGTGCACTTGGGACAGAACCATTTGCCCTTTGGTTTTGTGGTTAAGCCCACGCAGGCAAAGTGGAACCACTCGATGGGACACTGTCAAGGTGAGGGAGAGAGAATTTAAAACATTAGCTTAAGTAATTAAAAAGTAAAATAGCAATCGTACGTCTGGATTGTCGCAGCCAATCATCTCGCCATAGGAGACTTGGTGACATAAGCAATACGTTGGCTCGTTGGGATCCACAGGCATATCCATGACATCGCTGGGATGTGTTGCGGCCGTGTGGCAAGATTCCTTCTCCGAGTCGTCGACATCAACTGTTTTCTGTTTGTAATGGCAAACGGAAATGAAAGTTAATAACTGCTTATGTAAATGTCGAGCTCAAAAGGGATCATGCAAGCAGGTGAAATGTAAATGAAAGATGCAAAACCAATGAAACAGCTAAAACTGGGTTTAATATATAAACACTATAAGGGGATAGTGGAGGGGAACAGCAACGTGTGTGTTCTGAGGTTTTACTACTGTGTGGGCTACCAGGCACAAAAAATAACTATATACTTAGTTTTAGGGAAAGTGTAACAATCATAACAAGACGAATATGCATAATGTTGATGAAGATGATTTACCTTTTGGGCGCCCCCCTTGCGGGTTTCTTTTTCTTGATTTACCTTGGTCTTTTTCTTTTTGCTACCTTGACCAGCGCTGCTGCTGGCATTGAGATTCGCCCCGCTGGCGCTGTTCGATTGATTGCCACGCCCAGTTTCCTCATCGGAGGAGGCTGGCTTTTTCTTTTTGCCCGTCGCCTTGCCATCCTTGGTCTTTTTACGGCCTCCCTCTGCAAATAGTTGGCAAATAAGAATATAAGCCAGGAGCAAAATAGAACACTTTTCATTTGTTTACGTACTTTTGGCTACTGCCTCCTCTGACTTGGCGCGCGTTGATGATGCTTTTTCCTGAATTTCGCCCTCGAATCGCGCCAAATCGTTGTCAAGCCTACGGATTTGTTTATCCACCAGCTCATACGTTTGTATGGCCAGCTGTACTTTATCATCGCTGTACTCCTTGGCCTTGCCAAAGAGCGCCTTTATGTCCTCCAATCGCTCCTTGCGCTCTTCTTCGCTCATCGCGCCATTCTCAGCGGTAAGCTTACGCATAAAATCCTTTGCATGACTGTCAATGCTCTTCATCGCAGTTTGCGCCCGATCATCCAATTTTCTCATCAACTTGAAGTTCCGTTCCAGTTCAGTTGGCAGCGATTCCAATCCTAGTGAGACACAATATATAAGATCCCGCTACGAAACTTTCTTTTTGTAATTTTTGATACCGTCTAAATAATTTTCCAGATATATAGCCGAAGACATATTGCAGGCTTTTCGTGAGGTTCTATTTTTATTGTTTTAGCGACAGTTACAGTTTATTAACAAAAACCGAGCGTCTATTTATGACGTGCCATCAGCTGTTTGGTGCGTGCGTGTGTGTGCCGCAGCAATGTAAAATTTCTTATCGATAGTACCACGCAATCGGAAACTATCGCCATCTTGCTCTAAATCAGAATTACATTCATTGCGTACGCATTATAAAACTTATGTTCTTTATTTAAGCACATAATATTTTCATGTTTCAGAATTTTTTTTATGAATTTTATCATCAAATAAAAATAATTATAAATCTTTTATCATAAAGTACCCATTTCGTACATGTAGGGGTAATAGTATAAATCGTAACAAGGAAGATTTAAATTCAATCAATTAATTTATTTAATTAGAATGAATCAAATCATTAAGAAAAAAATTGTAACGTTTTTTATTTTAAATAGCAGCATATCAGTTTTGTACATTTTTACTTCACATCAAGCCGTTAATTTCACACTCGATAACGCTTCGTCAGAAAACACTTTACAGCACTGACAAGTACAGCTGTTTTTTTGCGCTGGTCAACATTGCAGCCAGCAGCCCACCGAGTAAAAGAGTCCGAAATGCAGGAAAATAGC
This sequence comes from Drosophila kanekoi, assembly GCA_037075305.1. NCBI lineage: Eukaryota > Metazoa > Arthropoda > Insecta > Diptera > Drosophilidae > Drosophila > Drosophila kanekoi. The sequence continues at coordinate 3,837,858 of JBAMCE010000577.1, read as the reverse complement.
ACGATATTTGGCTAAAATATACGCTGAAAAATGTGCTATGGCGGCTTAAAAGATTAAAGAACACGTCAGCTCTAGGCTGCAGCAGCAGCATGTTTAAGAAATTGCGCAAAATGTTGCCTGTAATGCGTCCGGGGCACTGGCTCGTGTTTGCCGTCATCGTCGTCGTCACCTGTTATTGGTTGCTGGAGATTCGGTTGGAGCACGGTTTGTTGTGCAGTTCCAGTCTACTTGGTTGCCTCAAACATAACATATTTTTCTATACAAACAGCTTTTAAGCCCCTGTCGAAACTTACGAGCAACGGCGACAAGGAAACGGAACATTCATCTCTAGCTCGGAATATTCCCACTCTGGACAACTTTGACTATGAGGACCAACTGGTCGTGGTGTACAATCGTGTGCCAAAGACGGGCTCAACCAGTTTCGTGAACATAGCCTATGATCTGTGCAAGCAGAACAGATATCACGTCTTGCATATCAATGTGACTGCGAATATGCACGTCCTGTCGTTGCCAAATCAGGTCCGTCTCTCGGTTGTCTCCAGGCCAAATGTTAATTAATGCATTTTGTTTGCTCAGATCTCGTTTGTGCGAAATGTGACCACGTGGCATGAAATGAAGCCAGCCCTCTATCATGGACACATGGCATTTCTGGACTTTTCCAAGTAAATTTGGCATTTTTTACATATTTATTTTTATTTATTTATATACTTGACAGATTCCAAATCGCACACAAGCCCATCTATATAAATCTGGTGCGAAAGCCTTTGGATAGGCTTGTCTCCTATTACTATTTTCTGCGCTATGGTGATAATTATCGGCCGAATCTGGTGCGAAAGAAGGCAGGCAATAAAATAGTAAGCTCATAAAACTTACATTTTAATGAAGTAATCATTGTTGAGGTCCATGTTTTTATCGCAGACCTTCGACGAATGCGTGGTTCAAAAGCAACCCGACTGTGATCCCAGAAATATGTGGCTACAAATCCCATTCTTTTGCGGCCACGCTGCCGAGTGCTGGGAACCCGGCAGCGACTGGGCCTTGAAACAGGCCAAGCATAATTTGGTTAATGAGTATTTCCTAGTCGGTGTCACAGAGCAAATGTACGAATTTGTGGATCTCCTCGAGAGATCACTGCCCAGGTGAGTTTGAATCGGTTATTGCTAAGCGGAACCAACACAACTTAAATGTCTTCTTTGCCACAGAATCTTCCAAGGCTTTCGGGAGCACTATCAAAACTCCAATAAATCTCATTTACGTGTGACCTCATCGAAGTTACCGCCCAGCGAATCTACAATACAAACCATACAAAGATCAAAGATTTGGCAAATGGAGAACGACTTGTATGAGTTTGCCCTGGAACAGTTTGAATTTAGCAAGAAAAAGCTCATGCAGCCAGATAATAAGCATCTGCAACAGTTTATGTATGAGAAAATTCGACCAAAATGATTGTATTCGAAATTCAAGGGTCACAAGGGAAAACACAGAACCCGATATGGCAGATTAAAGCTCAAGGGAAGCCTTTAGTATATCAGGTTATACAATTTTTAAGTTTATTTTTATTTTTTTGTCAATATTGTATATAGTTTATCTAGCTTTGATATGTACTTAAAATCAAGCAAACAACTCGTGAAAGACACTAAAGACTTTAGCATTGAATATCATTGACATATTAGTGATTTTTCGTAAGTAATACGTATTTAGTTAGTTTAAGCCATGATATTAACACTTAATAACGCTTTCTTAGAGTTATGTAAGCAATATTTAGTAACAATTGTAGCAACTATTCAAAGCACAATGTATTCACTTGTACGTCTAGTAAATTATACTCTGTATAAGTATTGACAATACCAGAAATGATAAAATCTTGAGCGATACGAAATATGTGCTGAGTCTGCGCATACAATTACCAACTAGTTTAGATACTTAGAATTTATACATATATGTAATGTGTAAGTGTAATTATATTATTGGACTCTCAAATGTATATCAGCTTTTAGCACTTGTAGCCGACAAACTCATCAAGTCAAATACATGTAAATATAGCATGTATATCATCATCCGATTCGAAATTGATTCTTGACTAGAGTCTCCATCAGCAACTGTTCCTAAGTGATTAGCTGCATGCAACTGGTTAATTGATTAGAACTGTCGATTGACTATATACATATGTCAATATTTACATGCACTCACGCAAATAACTAGAAATATTTTGTTTAAGTGAATTGCCCTTAAAACTGCAGCGTCGCTTGAGTCGATCAGCTGCAGCTGGTACGAAATTCCATTGAACTTTAAGAACTGACGTAGCGTGATTGACTGAAAGAGTGCCGGGTGGACTGAGGCGAGGCAGAAATGGAAATTGGAATTCTTTTTCGGGCACACAAGCGAATTACTTAATTAATTGCTCACGGCTTCAACGTAAAGACAATGAGTTTGCATTATCGTCAGTTGTACATTTGGACGTAGACACGCAAGTCGTCGTTGGACCGTTCGACTTGGGCTCGTTTCATATCTGACTTTTGGGCAGTTAATTATGAGATAGTGCTAAGCGTTAAAAGTATTTGAACAAAGTGCGAACACTAGATTTCGAACCCAGGCAGCCGAGCTTGAGATTTACAACGGGTTTTATGCCATATATATTACTATATAATACCCTTATATGTATGTATAAATATTTATATACTATATATGAATCTTACTCAGACTCTTGATTAGTCTAATACGGGTTATGCGTAATGAGTGGGCTTGTGATTGAGCGTTCAAAAGTTCAACAACAATTACGTCTAGTGATCACACTGCGCTAAAAAAGCAATCGTATTAGTGCACTGCATTACACAGCTTATAACACTTTCACGGGCATATAACAGTTGTGAAAATACCGATTGTTGCGATTTACTGCCAAGTGTTGAATGCGAGATGTATAAAAGAGTTTAAAAACGCCAGCATAAGTGTGTATTTGACATTGACCTTAGCCCTGTGCCGTGTTTTTTTTTTGCATTTCTCCTTGGTATATATCAGCAGCAAAAACAAAGAACTTAGAAATTTCAACGCAAGCCACTGTATAACAGTTAACCAAGCATGTACTTTCCAACATGCTGACACTAGCCATAATTAATCACTTTGTGTTTTACTTTTCAACGTGTTTGTGTGTGTACCTACATATATGTGCATATGTATATTTATAGCGTTTGTACATTACTTCTTAAATACCGCTCGCCATACCTCGATACACATACGACGCGGGTATAAAATTGTTGAATAAACAGCTTTATATTTTCAGTCTTTAAGCGCGCTATTACTGAGCTAGACCTGACTTGAAAGCTTAGTCTGAGATACACACATCAATTACCTCAAAGGAAACAACAATCTAAGAATATCAAACTGTAATCTTCTGAATAAGCTGTGCTTGTATTTAATTTTGGTAAGTTTTTTTTAACATTTAGCTACTGTAACTGTTATTTAAGTTTCCTGATGCGTTGATGCGTGCGCTCTTTTCGCATTCTGTTTTGGCTTCGTTACACTTGCTTACTGGCGCCTTCCTCTTCTTGTTTCTTTTGTGCGCTTGTCCTTATGTCCAATGCAGAGAAGAAATCCAATGCTCACCGCACGCGCGAGAAAGCAACGACATCAAATGCAGTTCCCGCAATTCGTTGCCTTTGCACGCTTGCCAGCACTGCCAAGCTGTCATATGTGCTCGCTCGCTCTCTCTATTGCAATTACTTTCGGCGTCGTTGTCGACTTCGAAACTGTTGTTTCTTGCAAAAGGGCCATTGGAATCGTGTCGCTGCGTTTGGGGGAAACAAGCTTAAGGCAAACCGAGCATAAAGTGCAAATTTTGCCTGAAAAGTTCAATAAACGATTGACATTGACACACTTCCAGGCTAAAAGCGAAAAGTGAAGCTGTTCCTGCTCAAGTGCAACGGCAAATGCATATATCGCTGTTTGTACAGCTCAATCAATTTTTTAAATCAATATCGACCGACGACTAAAACCGAATTGTGCATTTTTTCGTTATGGCAACTGCAACAAGCTGCCTGCCTAGGACAACAGTTGCCGTCGTTTCGGTTGCCGCCTCCGATGCGGTCGCCATTGCTTCAGGTGAGACAGATGTACATATATATACATATATGTATGTATGTATGTACATATGTATGTATGTATGTACATGTATTGTGTATACACACGCCTATTTAACTGTTGTAATACCTTTTTGGCACGTAAGGTCAAAGCACTTTTAAAAGCGGACTTGGGCTTGCCCTTGTCATGTACATAGTATTGTACCTTTGTTATTTTTATATTATTTTCGCCAAGACTTCTGACCTCAGAGCTGCTTGACATCTATCTTTACGATCAGCGCGCGAGTTGCTTGCCATGGTTTTCCCTCGTTTTTTCCACATTTCGTAATTTTCAAGTTTTTGTTGTTGAGTGTTGCAAAGAACCAGAAAAAAAAAACCACTGACTGTACAATATTCAAGAAGAGTTCGAAGGTTATTGAACAAGTTGAATTCTTTTACGTTTCTACAATTATTGGAATGGGAAATTTTCTGTTAAACAAATGTATTTAATACAATTAATAAGAAACTATAATTGTAATTATTCGCACGAGTTACTTGTAGACAAGTTTTTTAATAGATCTCCCGTGTATATCCAAACTCTTAGCAGTACATTGCTTTGATACATGTCAGCAAACAGAAAGAAACCTTGCTCGTCAGCGAATAAAACGGCATATAAATATATATACACAAATATGTACATATACATATAAAACGAGAGTTTTACACTTAAAAACTAATGAATGGAAGGTGCGACTCAAAGAGGCGCCTCGCACGTGTTGCCGTCGATTAGCCCAAAAAGCTGCCGAAACAACTTGTCCCATGCCCATGGATGGGGTGTTGCTCGAAACGTGTCGGCCATACACGAGCAATGGCAATGTTGTCAAACAGGTGTAATTACTAGGTAATGTCTAATTGATGGGCATCACTCAAACTGGGCGCTTGGCACTGAACCGAAAGTGCAAAGCCTGAGGGTCAGGCTGTGTGAAACAAGGCACAGATGTGTACATCAAATGTGCTGCTAACGGTAGCTGCATAAATTACCCAGATGCTGCGGGAGAACAACAATAAAAACAACAAAGGTAATAGCTGAGCAACTGTTATAAAGCCCAGCTTCCAGTGGCATAATTTCCCCAAATGCATTTTAGCTTCTCTTGCAGCAGCCGCCAACTCGCTCTTAACTCTAGCTCGCTCGCACTCTCTTCTGCCGCTCGCTGTACGCGGCACGTGAATGTCATGCTCAAGATCAGCCTTCAGTCTGTCTGACTCTCTGTCAGTTTCCAGTTTTTGATTCTTGGCCTGGTATAAAATCATCATAACGCGCTTTTGGCCGCAACAGTTTCGTCTGCTCTTTCGGCTCCGTTGCACGCGTCGTCTGTTGCTCCGTCTTCTGCGTTAAAGCCGATTTTATTGTCGTCCCAAAACAAGTTTTACGTTTTTGGTTTTGGTTTCGGTTTCAGTTTCAGTTGTGTTGTGTTGTGTTTTGTTTTGCTGTGCTGAGTGTGTACTATATAAATTATACGATTATTTGGTTCAAAGCGAAGATACACATTAACTATTCATAAGTTAATGCTGTACCTACACGTTTTGGGAATTGCCAAAACTTCGAAACTTATCGTCAAATATAAACATGTTTATTTTGTAGGCGTACTTATGCATATGGTATTTTTTATCGTTTCGCAATTTATGCAAATGATTCCCGACCTATCTAATTGAGTAGAATTGAGAGTCTGTTGTTCCACTAAATATTCCCATAGATAAGTTTATCAAATTCTCTCGCGATTCTCTTCATATTAATAGATGTCTAGATGTCATATTAATAGATGTCTCTCATCCTAGACAAAATGTGTTTTGCTTATCTTCTAAACTGCGGCTCAATTGGCTGAAACTCTCGATATATTTTCATAAAAATACTGACATCATTTTCAAAAAAGGTTTTTATCGATATCTATGTAATTAGAAACATTGAAAACTTGTTTTCAAAACAAATTCAACTAGAACTTTATCAAGTAGAACAAGTTAAATTCGAGAATCCAGCTCAAGATCTGAGTTGCAAATATCTTCAAGGCAACTGCATTCTAATGTCAATGTTAGCGCGACGAACTAAAAATACCCATAAAGAAACTGTTATACAGCATCCGTTATTGATCTTCGATTGTTCGCGAAAAAGCGAATGTCAAGGTTAAGGTCAAAAGAAGAAATAACCGGATGATCGCCAGCGAAACGAATCGGCCTGCATTGTTTTAAATGCAGTTTCAATGATCCGATTAGCAAGCCGGTTTAGCAAATAACTTAAATCAATAATAAAACTAATAAAGTGCACAATCTGTCATACAGCAAACCAAATACTTGGGATCTTTGGCTCAACTATAAAGCAAATAACGAAAACAATTAAAAAGCTATAACAGAATATTTTACTTAATTTCAAAAGAGCAACAATAACAACTACAAACTGCCACGATGAGTAAGTAATAATTACAGAGGCCTTATATAATCAAATAATTGCCGAGAATAGTTAGTTGATTTTGTGAAGTGGCCGAGCAGGGGATCAAAGCGCAATCGCCAGCTTTTCAGCTTTCGTGCTGCAAACACGCTTCTCGTTACGTGCACTAATTGAATATTAATTCTCACCTGTGGCCCCTCCCCCACCTTCCTTCATCTTTTGTTTTACAGGAGTGCCCACCATGTTGTCGGACATCGATGCGCTGCCCTCGATCAAGCTGGGCGACTTTACGCTACAGTTCGAGCTGGGAGACGCGACCCCAACGGCCAAGGAGGTGGCCGCTCGGGAACTGCGCGAATCTCCCGAGCGCCAAAAGCAGGCGACGCAGGAGCTGAAGCGTTTGCTCGAGGGTAAGTCCCATCCGGAAGGGCTTCTCCTTATGAACCCAAGCTGATTTCAAAACTCGTTTCCCAATACGAACAAGCTCTGGGGTAGAGTATGCCATGTTAATCTTTTGAATATATTTATATACATGTAGATATTTCTGGTCGTACCAAGGAAATTCCAATCGAAATAGAAACTATTTTCTTTACTTGATTAAAAAACACATTTCCTTTGAATTAATTTGTGCGCTTGCGGTTAACGGAAATTAAAAATGATTCAGATGGGAAAGAACTAAGAATAAACTCAATCAATAAATTGCATTAATAAGGGATTTACTCTTAAAAAGCAAGTTCTATTCTATTTTTTCGCTAAGAATCGCAGATTGCTTTCAAGTTTGTTTTAGTAAGTAACTAAAGGTTAGTTAGTTTTTCTTTTGAAATAAGACCTAATCTAAAGAATCTCTTCACATCCAGGAAAGTAGAAGAAATATGCATATAATGATTATCATACTTAGTAGTAAAAATATCGAAAGGATTTGGGATTGGGATTTCCTAGAAGTTTTTCCATTCATCTGAAAACACTTTAGTTCTTATCCCTCAATTACTATAATTATAATGATTATTGACTTGTACTAAGTACAGCAAAAGCTACAAATGATGAGCCTTACTTTTTGAGTAGGCGTGGCTAAGACAGTAAAGATTAGCCTGGGATTCGAACCCGGAACCTTGTTCGACAATTCCCTGTAGTATAACTGAGTAACTTCTAAGGGAAAACATTCCAAAATGAATATTAACATGTCAAGTTTTGAGTTTTAGATTATATTGATGACCTGTGCTGAGAAAGTCAAGTATAGCATGTCGCTAATCATATAGTATAACCCCTTTATTTATTTTTGAAATTACGATGAGACTAAAGTCGACTTCCTGGCCTTCCAGACGACCCCTTCATTAGAGTAGCCAACGCGATAATCGGACAGGTGAACCGACTGCCAACTATAAACAAGCTAGATGTATTTTTAAAACAGAGGCTAGAGAGACATTGTTTGATGGTCGCTGATATAGTCGGAAAGGTTAACGAGTTCAGCTTGATGGTAGTCATTAGCAGCCCGCAGTTGGACTCTGCTCAGCACCCACTCTGTATATAACTTGTATTAAAAGTATCTTATTGACTTGTAGCTGAGACGGATCTGTACTGTCCCAAGGACAATGAGGAGTGGCTGATACGCTTCCTTCGGCCCTGCAAGTATTATCCAGAGAGTGCGCGCGACTTGGTGAGTTGTTCATGCTTCCATGCTAATTATCCCCATTAACTTGTGTGTACTTTAATTTACAGATCAAGCGCTACTATTCCTTTAAAGTGAAGCATTCGGATGTGTACAACAACTTGAAACCCACACGGGAGGCCAACATCTTTAAAAACAACATACTCACCGTGTTCCCCAATCGCGATCAGCTCGGACGCCGCATTTTGTTACTCGAGCTGGGCAGTAAGTGGCCAACCTTCGGCAGCGTAATGACTGTTTTTTAATCTCTGCAATTTTCCGCAATTAGAACGCTGGAAGCACAAGCAGGTCACGCTTGATGAAGTCTTCAAGGGTGCCGTCATTTTTCTGGAGGCCGCCATGCTGGAGCCGGAGACGCAAATCAACGGGGCCGTTGTCATTTTCGACATGGACGGACTTAGTCTGCAGCAGACCTGGCAGTTTACGCCGCCGTTTGCCAAACGCATCGTTGATTGGCTGCAGGAGTCTGTGCCGCTGCGCGTCAAGGCGATTCACATTGTGAACCAGCCCAAGATTTTCAATGTGGTTTTTGCGCTCTTCAAGCCTTTCCTGCGGGAGAAACTGCGCAGTCGCATCATCTTCCATGGCACCGATCGCGACTCTCTGCACAAATACATGTCGCCAAAGTGCCTGCCGTCATGCTATGGAGGCATCCTGGAGCTGCCCCGTATCGACGGAGATCAATGGTATGAGCTGCTGCTCATGTGCGACGCGGAGTACGAAGCGATCAACTCGTACGGCTACAAGAAGAAGTGAGTGGGACCCAGCGACCCGGCAATATGTACAGCAAGTGATATTCCCTCGTATACCCGAAACTCAATTAGTTTGCCTTAAGCACAATATCTGTTATACGCTTGTCCAGCCAACGCTTGCGATAGTAGTTTCGTAGTGCTAGAGCCAAGAAGTTTGCCTTAGTCTTAAGCGATCGTTCCGATCAAATCTGGCAGTAAGTGTTATGCTAACAGAATAATCCACTTTATACTTAAATGGGGGTAAGCGTAATTATAGTCTGTTATCACATTACATTATTACTTACATAGATAAAATACACACATATATATATTAAAAGTTGAAACGTTAATGAAACACACTGATATTCCACATAATTCACTTTATTCGTAGTTTATTCATTCAATTACATTACAATTAAGTTATATAGGTAAGATTTTAAGTGGTTGAAAGACCGTTGTACAAAGCGAGTCATATTGTTTTACAAATATTTAATTAATAGCCACCATCGATGTCGTCCATATCATCGTTTTGGTGGGAGATTATCTGTTACAAGCACAAGTTATTTAAAGCTACTCTTTTATAACGTGTATAATAGTTAGACATACAAAAAATATTTGTATAATAGCTTAGGGTGTAAAAACAATATTCTTATCTTAGGCTCTATGGTCAAGTCAACTCTTCCACTCGCAAGGCACAATTTTTATACACAACTTCTAGTGCACCGTGTCATAAGTCAAACTGTAATACGTTACCTTATATCATTATCAAAATGTTGTAAGCAGCTGACTTTTACCATGTTACTCGCTACTCGTTGCTCGTAAAACACATCTCGTTATTCACTATCCTCTTGTCGTAAGCATCTGACTCGCAACACGTTACTCGTTGTTCGTTACATGCTCCTCGTTTCTACTTTCCTCTTGTCATAAGTCAAACTGTTATACGTATCAAACTGTTATAAGCATTTGACTTGTTACACGTTACTCGTCACTCGTTGTTCGTTACATGCTCCTCGTTTCTACTTTCCTCTTGTCATAAGTCAAACTGTTATACGTATCAAACTGTTATAAGCATTTGACTCGCAACCCGTTACTCGCTACTCGCTACCGTCTTTATCTCAAAATGTTCCTTGTACATTTTGTTGCATGTGTATTTGGTCTGTGCTGGGATACTCTTACCAACTGTCACCCACTTGGCTGGAATGTACTGAATGTCTCTGGCTAAGCAGTAAAAAAAAAACAAACGTAGACGTACTCCCTTTCTCCCTCCCTCCTGTTCATAGTCGGTAATTGGTCGTTGGCGCCTTTGGCGACTTGCGCGATTGGCCAAACAAATGGCGCGACATGGAGGAGGGCGAACGCATGGCCGCGTCCGTCATTTGCCCGTCATCGTCAGTCTCGTTGACGACATCGGCTTCCTTGCTCATCCCACCGCTGCCGCCGCCGCCGGTGCAGCACTGGCGACGCTGCATCAGTCGAATGGGCTGTGTTAAGTCGATGGTGTCGCCAATTTGGCGCTGTTCCGCCTCGGCGACGCACTCCATGTGCTTCCACTGGCGCAGGGCGAGCACAAAGGCGTCCGACACATTTGTCGCCGTCTTCGAGGAGGTCTCGATGTGGGCGCCAATGCCGTGCTCCGTGCACCACTGTTGCACGTCCTCGTAGCTCACTTGTCGTTTCTCTGGCCGAAGGTCGTTCTGTGGATGATTAGAAATAAGAACATGCTCTAGCATTTACTTGCTCCTCGGCTCACCTTATTGCCCACCACAATGAACGGGAACCTATCGGCCTTCACGTCCGCATAGCTGAGAAACTCGTTCCGCCACAGCCGCAGTCCGCGCAGGCTGTCCCGATCGTCCAGGGCATAGCAGAGCAGGCACATATCCGAGCCGCGATAGAAGGGCGTGCGCAGGGCGCGAAACCGTTCCTGTCCAGCCGTGTCCCATATCTAAAAGAACACAAATTATGATTCGACAATAAACCTTGATTGGCATTCAATTAAAGGTCCATTCGAAATTTGCATGCGCTGATTGCGCTCTAATGTTAGCTCAGGCAAATATATTTAAATAGAACTCGGCTCGACAAAAGATAGCAGAAAGTTGCGTCACACTTTCGAATAATTGCATTAGTCGCTCATGCCCTGAGATTTCCAAAGGCAAACTAACTCGGACTGATAACAATGTGCTGATAAGGAAGTTAGACAAGTTCGGACCAGAAGCCTTAAAGCCCTACAAGTAGTAAAAATAAAAGTATGATATCGAACGGAAAACAGTTGCATACAGGAAATTAGCTATTTTTATAAGCACATAAATTTCTTTCTTTCCTTCTTTCTCAATCACAAGAACCAAGCTCAATCAATCTTAATGTACTTCAGTAATATATATTGTTATTATTGTTTGTCATCAGGCGACTGTAAAATCTCATTAGCATCAAGTTTCCTTATTAGTAAGACGATTTAGATAAATTTGTGTATACGTATATATCCAAGAAACGAATACGGAACACAGAGAAGCCGGCGAATATCTGGGTATTACCCGTCGTTGGTTCGCTCAGATGATATTTCAAATATTACTTAAACGTGCATTATCAATGCAATATATAATGTGCAGCAGTATAGTATAATAATAATATATTATTTAAAGCTCATTAGACAAAAGTTAAGTTTCATCTATATACATTTTCTACATTTTTATAATATAAATTTTTGATCTCTTTAGAAATGACTTCAAAACAAATCGAACGAAAACCGAAAAGTTTTCTAGAACAGTTTCTCATTATTTTAGGTTAAATGTTCCGATTTCCGTTACATTCAAGGATATTCAAATACCCTTGGACAATAGTTGATATATTGAAAAAGTCTAGGAAATAACTCTTACTCAGCTTTGCCGGATAACAGTTTCTTTTATTGAATTCAAAATCATTTTATTTCCCATATTACAACCAAAAATTTGAATCATTTTATTTTTTAAATTTTATAATAATTTGATCTTAAAGAAGTTAGTCAAGAAGAAGATCTAAAAGAAGATAGTCAACAAGTTCTGTGCAACACTGGTCAATCCGTTAGGACTAAGAGTAACAAACATGTTCTGAGGTTCTGTTTACGGTTCGAGCCAATATCCGGGGCTTAAAGGTTTGACTCGTGAATCTGCGTTTCCGTAGTCAGTTAAATTTCTTAATATTGTTTTTGGACATGTTTTAATTTCAACTACATATCTAAAATACTATTCTGATTCGACTGCAATTGGTCCAACTAAGACAGTTTAATAGTTGGAAAACGGCTTGTAGCCTTGCTTCAAACATTAATCAAAAAGGTATGCAGATAATATCAGCGTTCCATCTGTCAGTTAATCAGTTTTATGTATGTTGATTTACGTTCACGTTTGTTTGTCATACAAATATTGGTATTCCTCTCAATGCATATTAAAAAGGAATTCGGTTGAAATTTAAATGCCTTCAGACAAATATATGAAATCTGTACAGATTAAAGCTATGTAAATAAGAGCTTGGTTATCCCCCCTTTGATTGTTCCCACTTTGGCTGTTCCCACTATTTACACAATCCGCTGGAGGGCGTCTGAGAGTCAGCTATAACTCGTTCTGCACAGGAAGCGACGCACTTCTTTTTCAGCCCAAGCTCAGCGAAGCGTTAACAAAAAACTACTGCAGGGTTTTTTTCTTTCTGTTTTGTTGTGGCCAGTTCAAAGATTGCAATACAGTTAGTCGAGCACAGTTTTGTGAACAGATTGTTTTGTGAACAGACCAAACAGATCTTTAGGAATTTGTTTTGATTTGCGCAATTATCATTAATTATTCGAATAACTGAAATGACGTTTTGCACCAGTTTGCTTACTCATCTCGGAGCACAACCTACCCCTAGTTGCATATTTATAAGCTACGAAAGTTGTCGGACTGTGAAAATGTGCATTCAAATGGGAAATGACAGCATAAATAAAGTGCATTGTTAACAAACAAGGGGCTACCCCCTCCCCCTCAACCTTTCCACGACGGAAATGAAAAGACTTTAAGAAACTAAAAAGACGCGCGTTTGGAATTTATATGAAGGGCTTTCTAGACGATATATGCATATTTGTAAATAGACCGACATCGTGTACGTGTGTGTGAGTGTGTGTGTGTGTGTGTGTGTGTGGAGGGGAGGGAGCAAGCACGCACAAATATACATAACAAATTACAGAAATGAAACAAAGTCGCCGCATTGTATTGGATTCTGCCATGCTAAACTGTACGTTAATTAAGCTCCGAGGCGATGTGTGTGTGTTTGTATGTGGGGGCAAATAGAACAGATACGGAGACAGATAATAGGCACGACGCTCAAATGTCAACGGATCTCTCACTGCACAAACAACGTGAGCAGGTTACGAAAGGCCGGTGAAAAGTTTTTATCCAATTGGTCCAATTCGGACAAAGAAGGTGCGAACCGGAGCTGAATCTAGCTCACGCTTTGGCCTTTTCTGACTCATCAAACTAAGCCACAAGCATTAAATTTAGATCCCCTCCTCCCCGCTCAACCAAACTGACCTGCAGTGTGTACTTTTCGCCGTCTACAGCGATGTCCTTGTTCATGAACTCCACGCCAATCGTATGGAAATTGTTTTCCTCGTACCGATTCGAAACGAAGCGTGTGAGGAGCGCCGACTTGCCCACACCCCCGTCGCCGAGTATGATGACCTTCAGTAGTTTGGATTTCTGCGGTGGGCGCATGTTTGTCATTTTTACTGTACGTTGCGCTGCCGCCGCCGACTAGTAATAAACAAATAATTGCAAAAACTGCGCAGGTACTAGTTTTTTTTTTTGTTTACAAAACAATCATAGGCAGTGCTTCAAATTCACTATTTTGTGCAATCAATCACGATTTTTGTTGCACTTCAACCAATTACATGCACTCTTATAATTATGAGTATTAGCGTGCAATTTAAAAAGCCAAACAATTAAACCACTGAAATTGAACACTCAACGCAATCGCGCCGCGACGCGACTTATTGGACCGACAGTCAGCTGTCAAATGATTTGCTGAGCAGCAGATAATGTGTTCACGGAACTAGTGCGCGCTGTTGAAAATGTAAACAAATGTTATGTTATGTTATGTTACGGACGAAAACTATGTAAGCAGATACCAAAATTATGTTAAAGGAATTTGGATTGAAAATGTTTTTATAATATCCAAGACTTATTGTGTTTAATTCGAATAGATTGGGGAGGCGATTTTATCTGAAAGTCCAGTTTCGATCAGATAAATAAATAAACATTGTTTAATGTACTTTAATTTTGATTGATTTACATATAAAAATCGATATCAAAGGGCTTTTGAACATTTGTCTCTTGTTTCTTTTTTTTTTAATATTGGTGAAAAATGCTTAAAAATGTAAAAATTTTCAATATTTTAAGTATAATTTTTTCGGTCATTATAAATGTTTTAGGATTTTCGGAAACTCTCGCTAGGAAAGATCTCTCAGATTAATGTACCCAAACAGAAAGTTGGGCTAACCTGACTCGCCTGATATTCATATCAAAAATAAATCATTTTACTATTGCTGTCTCTTGGATCTATATTACTTCCTTGTTCTTCACCTATTTGAAGAATCAACTGTGTAGGAATAAATAATCGATAAGGTATATTCCATCGATTTAAGATCAAGGTAATAATAAAAGGTAGTTGGGATTCAGCCTTTGATAACTGCAATGGGTCGCATTTTGATGCACTTCTTGCTGATGCCTGCCGCGTGGCAGGTGTCCACGACGTCGGTTACATCCTTGTACGCTTCGGGTGCTTCCTCCATGACTAGTTTTGGACTGGCTACGCGTATGGCAATGCCCATCTGCTCCAGTTTGTCTAGAACCTCTTTGTAGTCCAAGTTACGACGCGACTTGGCGCGTGATAGAGCGCGTCCCTGTTACGCATAATAATAGTATTAAAGATTATGTTTTATTGGAATTCTGAGGTACGTACCGCGCCGTGGCAGGTGCTGCCAAAGGTTTCCTGCATGCCGCGCTCGGTGCCGGTCAAGACGTAGCTGCAGGTGCCCATTGTGCCGCCGACCAGAACCGGCTGCCCGGTCAACTGGTAGTCGACTGGTATCAATGGATGGTGTGGCGGGAAGGCGCGCGTGGAGCCCTTGCGATGCACCAGCAGCTTGCGCTCCCTGCCATCGACAATGTGGTTCTCCACCTTGGCAATGTTGTGCGAAACATCGTAGATGACGTGCATGTCCAGATCATCCGGCGTTGTGTCGAACATCTTGGCAAAGGCCTGGCGCGTGAGGAAGGTCATCGAGCTGCGATTAACCCAGGCGAAATTGGCCGCCGCAGCCATGGCCTTCAAGTAATCCTGGCCTTCGACGGAGTTGATGCGTGCGCAGGCCAATTGGCGATCGTTGGTGTCGATCTTGTCGCGCTTCATAGCCTTTTCCATCTGCACCAGGGCGTCAGTGGCCACCTGATGACCAAAGCCGCGACTGCCCGAGTGTATCATGACGACCACCTGGCCCTTCTCTTCGATGCCCATTTTGGAGGCGCTCCACTTGTCGTAGATTTCGTCGACCACTTGAATCTCGGCATAGTGATTGCCGGCACCCAGGGTGCCCAGCTGGGGTAGGCCACGCTTCTTGGCGCGCATGCTGACCTTGGCCGGATCGGCGCTGAGCATTCGCCCATACTCCTCGCAATGCTCCTTGTCCTCTGCCCAGACATAGCCCTCGCGCAGAGACCAGTCCATGCCCATCTCAAGCGCTTCCTCCAGATCTCGGGCGTTCATTGGTATAATGCCTTTAGATCCTACTCCCACTGGTATATGATCAAATAGCGACTGAGCCAGCTGCTCCTTAATCGGCTGCACATCCTTCTCATAGAGATTCGTGCGCAGCAGACGCACGCCGCAATTGATGTCGAATCCGACGCCACCGGGGCTGACCACCGACAGCGGGTCATCCATATCAAAAGCAGCCATGTTGCCAATGGCAAAGCCATACCCCGAGTGGATGTCCGGCAGTCCAATGGAGCGGCCCACAATACCCGGCAACGCGGCCACATTTGCAATCTGCTTGACGCCTGGCAGAAAGCCGCCAACGGCCCCGGGGCGACACGAGTTCTTCAGTTCCTCCAGCATAAGCTTCTCCAGGCGACTGTTGACGTAGAAGACACCTTCTACGTTCATGTTGGGCTGAAAGCCCTTCTTGATGCGCCAGCAGTGGTCATTTATCTTCTCCAGATACTTCAGCTCCTCGACGTAGGGTCGGACGACCATTTTCAGCAATATGTACGGAACGTTTTGTTAAATCTATTTCGTATGTGGATTGTTTTTAAGTTTATAATTACACAATTAACTACTATTTCGCCAGAATTTGCAATGCAGCTGCAAATTGCCGGTAAATGACACATTAGTCTATAGCACCAACAGCTGGGGGCACCCACAAAAATTAACATTTTCGAAAATGTTATGTTAATGTTATCGATGCTATCGACCGCCACCACAATTTATTGAGCCTGTCATCATTTAAATGCAATCGATAACCCATCACAATTTTTCAACAAATGTAACTATTTCTAATCAAATGTTATTAGTGAAAATATCCAATGTTTTTAGCAACAGGTGGTCCGTACACGTCTACATGATTGCTCTGGTATACAATAATACTTAAGAGCGGATGCTTTTGGTTGACCGATGCGACATCAAACAGTTCAGTTCCCACCACCCAATTCACTTTAAGAAGGTGCATGCGACTAAGGACCGATGGTTCCAGTCCAGCCGCATCCCAGTTGGAAAGCGCCAGAGTCCTTAATTTCAATGCTGACCGCAAAAGCAGCGTAAATTGAATTGGTTCCTTCACGTCGCAACGGCTGAGATCCAGTTCGAGCAGCAAGGGAGCCACCAGCGAAATCGCTTTAATATAGTCGCTTGTAATGTTGGCATGTTGTATTTTGAGTGCCCTCAGACGTCCCCCCTCCTCTGCGCCCACGCACAGGGGATGCAGAAGGGCTAGCACACTGTCCGAGCGAACAGAATAGCCCACATTAATGTTGACACTTTGCAGGTGTCGGCCAAGTGCTAGTAACTGGTTGGCGTCATATTGAGGGGGAAAACGCATGCTAAACTCAAAGTGGCGAAATCTGTGCAGCTGCCGATCGATGGCATCGTCGATGACAGGATGAACTTTTCCAAAAAGCGGTATTAGCTCCTCCAATGAAAGATACTCGAATATATTGTCCAAGCAATCATCGTTTAAGATTAGCAACGACGTCGAATATGTTTCCATGGTGTATGCTGACTGAAACGAGGAGTTGAAAACGATTTAAATATGGCGCGCAAGTTATCGATAACAAGTCAGCTGTTCGAGCGTGTGTGTGCGTGTGTATGTACTGTTTATGTCTGCGCTATCTACGTGTTTGTGGTCGACGCCGCTCCAAAATTAAAGTGAATCATATAAAACTCGTCTCCAACTTACGCGACACTCGCGAGTTGCGCTCACTGCCATTTCAGCAAAAATATTTTCAATTCCAAACGCGAACGCGACGGATAAAACTTCGACCAGTCGTCGACTCTAAACTGCGGTGTGTTTGTTATTGTTGTTGTCGCGTCGTCGCGGTACAGGAAAAAACTGTTTGCGTGGATCAAAAACTTAAGTCAATTAACTACGTTTGTGTCTGACCTTAAATATTTCAATTGGAAATATACATTATATATATGATTACTATCTGTATAAGGCGTGGCACTTGTGAAAAGTCTGTGTTAGTCGCTTAGCCCAATTGGAGATTTCATCACACAAACAACACAGAGAGAGAGAGAGAGGCGCACATATTACCTGAACTATAGCAACAGCAAGGCAAGGGAAACAGCGCAATGGATGATTTAGGTGAGTGTGGACCAACATACACAAATGCTTCCGGTTGTACAAACACCCTGTATTTGCTGCTGCTGCTCCTACTACTTCAAGGTCAATTGCCGTTGGCGGCATGAGCATACATAGCTAATTAGCATTCCAACCTTTTTAGTAGTTGCAGGCATGGACGATAGATGGCGTTTGAGTAATTCTTTGATTTTTTCTGGCTCGTCTTTATCTGGTTTTGCTAGTCTGATTGGTTAATCTTGTAGCATGATTAGCCCAAATGTACCCACTGTACCAAATCTCCTCTCTATCAACAAATACATATCTACATACGTGTACACAAATTTATAAGTTTATGTATTAATGGGCATACGTAAGAATATATGTATGTATAGAACCCTAATCTTATCGCAGCTTATACTTTGTATCCTCGCAATTGCGAATTTTTCGTGAATTTATGATTTATACGCATTCCTGGAAAGCAGCCACTGACCGTCGCTGCCGACGCTGCATCATTCACACTTGAAAATGATTAATATTGCGTGTTGAGAAACGTGGTATTGTAAATGATCTGGGTTCGTTGGGTCGATTCAGCTTTTAAGTGGGTTCGCCATTTATTTGTTTGTTTTTATTTCCACAGACACACACACACTTTTAGTCATCATCAGCAGAACTTCGTGTATCGTCTTGTTCGCAGCTGCCCTTGTTGTTGCTATTCTGGCTTCTTACTTTATTTTCTTTATGACACAATTTCTCGGCTGTTTACTGCCTGTTGCGCTTGTTGTAAATGTCTTTTGATAAACACACACACACTTGCACACACACACACGGGTGTAGACATTCCTAAGAGTTGAGTAAAGGCCACTCATACTTATTGTGAGGAAAATCGAATAAGTTGACAGCTCGCTTTAACTTTAAAGTTTAAATGCAGCTGACTGCGTTCTGCCCACGCACAGTGGTGCACTTACCCGCAAAATGAAAGCACAAATTCCATTTATGATAGGTCTCTGTCTAGTCTGTATTCAGAGTGAAGTGTGCCCACTTTATTGATTACACCAGTCAGAGAGGCTGCCCACTTGGCACACGCAACGTCCGGAGTCGTGTTGCGTGTGCAGCAAAGCTGTTGATGTGTCTGCTCGATGATGCTTATACATGATATTGCAACTCATCACAGTGGAATTAGAATAATATTTTTTGAGACACCAGCTTAAGTTGACATAGACATGAACTAAAAATAGAAGCCGTATAATACTATATGTTATTAGAGACAATGACAGGTCATAGATCAGTTGTCAAGATTCTACGTTTGTTTCCACACACCGTATTTATGTACATTTGTGTTTGAATGCGCTCTTTAATCCACTGTGAATACAGAGCGTTTGACAATCTTCGTTTGTCTGCTTTGTTGCTAATTCCTTATTTTGCCGTATGCCTCTCACTTGCGGCTTTCGCTTTGCGGCTTTGTTGCTGCGTTGCTGCGTCGCAACCTCATCATCACGACTTGCAGCAACCGCAGCCAGACGGACGCTGGCAGAGCGATAGGAGCCACAAACCGCCAAGCGAGACAAATGAAATGAGCACCATTTCGTTTGTTTATTCTCTCTTTTCTCTCTCTTCACGGACTCTCTGTGTAGCTGCGCGCGGCACTCGTGAGAGCAGCGCTGCGTTTGCTTTGAATGGAGCTCCATCGCTGCTGCGTTTGAGGTTCCATTTCATGTTCCGTTAGCGTGCACAAGCGCCAAGTTCTATTTCAGTCGTTTGCGACGCTTCTGCTTAGACACGACGCGATGCGACGCGACGCGACGTGCGCTTTTCATTCGGTCTCACTCGGATTTGGCGTCCGTAATGAACAATAACAAAATATGAGGAATTTGGACAAAGTGCTGTCAAAAGTTCAAAAACAACTAAAACAACAACGGTAAAAAAGTGCCGCCAACAAGTTAATCAATCGATCAAGTGCTCAATGTGAATCAATCAATACACTGAAAGACATTCGAACAGCAAAAAAAAGTCAATGAAAAATCGGTGGGTTTTGCGATTGTGGCAGGTAGCGTGTAGCGTGGGAAAATTGTTTACCTAGGCTGAAGTCTCTTGGGGCAATAGTAGATAAAATTTATGCTATTTGTGGTTAAATAAAGATAATAAAATTAAAGTATGACTGAGATAAACCAAAGCTGCGATAACAGAGGCATTTCAGTAGGCCAACTGATAACACACGAAAAACATCAAGAGTCCAACAAAGAAGGAGCGCAAAATACTTTTGGCCAAAAGATTAATGTTTTCACTCTGTCACCAGCCAAATGCCAAAAACATTTCGCCAAAATCTTGCTTTTAGAATTTTAATTTAAACTAATTAAGCAGCTATTTTTTATATCGAATAAACAACATAATCAAGAACAAGATGAAAAACGAGTAATACGCCCAAATGTGACAAGAGCTGTGAAATTTTGGTAGCCCCATTAATTTTCGACGTCCCCGTCCCCGACAAGCGGATTATAAGAGGTATTCAAAATTGAGACTAACTCGTGGGCGTTGCGTTGAGGAGGGAAATTCGGTTTGATCAGGCCTCAGGCTGAAAAGTGAAAAGAGAACCAAAAACATATCCGCAATGCCGAAGATCAAATACCCTAGCCGAACACGGCGGTTATATAATACAGCTATTCCCACGATCTTTGCCAAGATACGTGAAGATGACTTTTAAACGGAGAAGTTAGTTTGCATAGAAAAGGATAGATACAGGTAGGGAGATGTCTGTAATGCTTACATAAATCTTCCGCAAGGGCATACAAAATAACATCAATAACAATTGAAACTGTAATAATGAATATACGACATTTTACACACGTATTTCAAGCACTTGAAATGTAACGTAAACAAAGTTTCTCCCATTACGAAAGTGCTTCAACTATTGTAATATTGATGAATTGAAATGTGAATTGATATTGTGGCTCATCCAGCATTGCATCCACGAAGTGCACTTATGAGAATTGCTCTCGATTAGCCGCCAAACGAATTTCAATTAGTCAAACATTCGTTTGTTTCTCTCGATGCAGCCCCCTCCCCTTGGATCTCCGCCCACGGAGCGAGGGCTGCGCCCACACACATGCGTTAAGGGACAAGAAAACGGGTTTCCACTCCAAAGTCGCTGATCAAATGTTTGCTCAAATACTCAACGAAAATGAAGAGAAGTTAGCACCTCTTCCCCTCAAGCCCCCTTCCACCCCTCCGCCGTCGTTGTTCGTGTTGCAATGAGTTCATCGTTCAATTTGTTAGCGTAGTTCAGAGCAAGTTCTCGTTCTCAATCAGCGAACAGATTCTTATCTCCAAGTGCCGACTCATAAAATTTCAATTAGTGTGCGTTGTTTTTGTGCACGACCCGGGGAGAAGTTCCCAGCTGTCTATCGCTCGCTCAGAGTTAGCTCGAAGAGCGAGACTTTATGCTAGGGATGTAAGAGCCAAAGATCCTCATAGTTAACAGAAACATAAACTCTTATTAATATGAGCTGAATTTTGGAATGAAACCTTAGTAAGACTTTTTTTTCTAGTTTAAATAGCGAGAGCTGGATTTGAAGTATTGCAGTCTTGGTTTTACAGCGTAGTTTATAAATAATTCAATTATAGTTATCATTAATCATAGTTTCTTCCTGTCTAGTCCGTAAAAGTTCATGTTATTCGGAATAATGTTATGTTAAGTTATCATGTTATTCGGTTAACAGAACCTTTGTCCATACATAACATTTTTGGTCAACCTATAAACTTTTCTTATAGTGACATAGTAAATACATATATATTTACGGTTCGTAGAAAGGCCGGAATAGATCATTCACGTGAATGTTAATTTTCTCCCTACGCTGGTCTGCGTTTTCACCTTTGGCGCCTACGGCAAGGTCAGCCAGACGCCTTTACAAACAACTTTTATGTACTTACCAATAAAATATATTCAAATATTTATAGAGAGATCTCGCGTTCGGCCGAGCCGTCGGTCAACAAGAGTCCAAGTCCATCGAGCACTGGCCGCCAGGCTGCTTGGAATTTCCTGCGCCAAAAAAAGAATAGAAATTATAAGTTCGCCAAGCCGAAGAGTTAATACCCTTGCGTGACTTGGAAGGGATCTGATAAAGGCAACTTTATAACTATTGTATTTAGAAGTCGTAGCTCCTAGCTCATAATTGCATGAGAAGTTGAAGAAGAAGTAATTGCTAGTCAGAAGTTGACGAAGAATATTGTTTATCCGTAGAATCTCCATTTCGACGGCAACTATATGATATGGTAGTCCGAGAATGATTGAATTTGAAGATCTTAGCAAAGGTCTTCTTTTCTTTATACCCAAACGATTGTTCCCATGTATAGCTATATATATTAAGTTGTTCTAGCTCCATAATTGCCAGGCTAAGTTAAGAAGCTGCTAAAAGATAAAAGATAATTGTTTGCCCATCGACGCATCTTCTTCTATATGAACTGTATGCTATAGTTCCCCGACAATAATCGAAATTGAAGAGCTTACCTAAGGTTTTTCGTGAAATAGCTCAAACTTCAATCTATCTGTCAATCTATCTATCTATCTACTCTGAGAGACTGGCCTAGACAGATACATGGATAGACCATATCGACGCGGCTTTTGGGCCTGATCGATAAGATATCTACGCTATCGATCCGGCGATGCCTGCCTCCATGCGTTGCACAATTCGAGACAAAGCTAGAATACCTCAACAAGCTTTGGCAAATATATCGCGCCTTTGACTTTTAAATTTAGAACTGGCAAACACAAAATCGTTTGTTGTTGTTTTTTGTTTCTCTTGTGGGTCTGTTGGCGATCGACGTCATCGCGACCTGCCCTGCGAGACCTGGAGAAGTAAGCGTGCATGGGCTCCCGGGGAGCCCAGTGGAGATTCTCGGCTACCTTTTTGGCATTGCAGTGCGGAAATGTTTTTCGGTTTTCTTCAACTATTTTGTATTTCTTTTTGTTTTAGTTAATTTTTTGCCATTAGCTGAATTTGTTGCGCTGCAAATTCGCCGGGGCAAAAACCGTCGCCTTTGATTTGCGAGAACTTTTATTTTTAGTTCTCGATCATGGTGTTGACGTAATTTGGCAACCTTGATTCCCCGCTAGCATCCATTCCAACAACAACAACAACGACAACAACAACAACAACAACAACAAAAACATCGACAACAACAGGCTATAAACCTGCCTGCTGCTGCGTTCGTCGTTTTTTTAGATCTCTAATTTATGTTTATTATTTGTTACCTTTTCCAATGTGTCGTTATTTGTTTAGACACATGTTAGATCTGTGTGTGCCCAGTATTTTCATTTGGTATCTTTATGGTTCATAAATCTGGCACTCGGATCACCATGATCCCAATGCCCATATGTCGTCCGTGGGTGATCATAAATTGTCAGAGTCTCATATATCAGCTATGATTGCATTTTCGGGAATCCCACTCACTCAATCCGGCGTTCGACTCTAATTGAAACCTGATGAGTTTCTCTAAGAGAATTACTACAAACATTATTCATTGTAATACATTAGACATAGCTCATTAGTGAGGTATATTAGACATCACTCATTAGTGAGGTATTAGTATTAGTAGCTGATGACTTTCTCTAATATAATTACTTCAAATATTATTCATTGTTATACATTAGACATCACTCATTAGAGAGGTATTTGCAAGATTTAATTTCGCACGAACTTTGCCTACTTTGGATTCCGTAAGAGAGTGAATCCCTTGACGATCATTATAGATATCAGATTAGATATTGTAACCAGATGATTTTCTCTAATAGAATTACTTCAAATATTACTCATTGTTTTACATTAGACATCACTCATTGGAGAGGTATTTGCCAGATTTAATTTCGCACGAACTTGGCCTACTTTGGATTCCGTAAGAGAGTTAATTCCTTGACGATCATTGTTCAGCCTAAGATCGAAAAGAAATGGAAATCTGATGACTTTCTCTAATAGAATTTCTTCAAATATTATTCATTAGTGCAAAAGACTTAATCCATTTCAACTTTGCCCTAGAATCAACTTTCGACTCTATAAAGTATATATAGATTTTTAGATTGTGTTTGATTCTGTCTTGTGAATAAATATCAAATGCAAAGCAGGAAATATGAATGTTTAATAATTTGCTTTTTCTTAATTATAATCTTGGCAATATTCTATTAGAATCCATGCCACATGAGCTCGCCGCAGTCACAAATTTGAATCATTAGGTCGATGTCATGGGTGGGGATGGGAGGGAGGGCGGGGTGGGTTCTGGGAGAAAAGTATGACAGACAAACGGATACCGAATGACAAGCGAGAACTCAACACAAAGAAAGCGACAAATCCGTCGACGGGACGCGGCCAAAAATAAAAATGCGCTTATAAATAATTTTTTATGAAAAAAGTCGTCTGGGGGGAAAAAAACACGCTCGACACAAAGCTTTTAAATAAATCAGCCAAATGCGGTAAAGGAAGGCCCTTTGCACGACTTGAAAGGAGTCGAAATCGTATTTTCATTCGATTTTCAATTGACTTTTTAATGCTAGCTAAATATCAAAGTTTTGCACAAAAATGGATAGAACAATGTACGGAAAAATCGATCCCGGAGCGCGACAACCCTATCGCACGGTGCGCAGCAAGGGCATCCAGCCGGGCTGTAAGTATTTATCTCCAGGCCAAACTAATCCGACTCCACAGCCCACTCACAAACAAAATGAAAGGGTATCTCGCATTGTGCATCGTTCATTTGAAATGTGCTGCCCGACATCCAGAGCTCGACGCAGTGCTCCAGGCCTCCGATGTTGTCCGGCTGACCGGCGGACCAGCGGAGGAACAGGGCATCCCTGCCGTTGGCCTGTGATACGTATACGCCCGGTTCGGCCAGGTCATAAAGCGACAGCCAGTAGCTCCTCGAAGGATGCAGATGTTGGCTAAGCGCCTGCAGCTCCTCCTCGCTCTCCAGGTTCACCAGAAAGCCGCCAAGCTGGCGGCAAATGTTGCTCGCCTGGAACCAATTGACCCGCGACGCTTCCTCAATGTAGTAGAACTTGGCTCCGATTGCAGTGAAATTCTCCGAAGTGTGGCTCTCGGGAACTGCTGAAATAGCTTGTTGTTAGAGTAGGTTTTATGTGGTTACCTGTACCTGGCTACCTGTGCCAATGGGCGTAGCCTCGGAGCCAAAAGCCCACAATGACAGCAGGAACAAGTATCTCAGACTTATTTTCATGTCCATTTGCGGTTCGAATGCGAGAAGCGACAATTTGCGACTGTGTCTCTACGTTCGCTTTGGTTGATAAGCGCACAAATATGATAGTATTATTGATAATAAAAAAGTCAAGGCAGCTTATTCAGTAAAATACAGTGATCGCTCGAGAAAAAGGATCTTCAGAAATAACAATTTTTCACAAAATTGAATGTACACATTTTACTTATTTTCAACTGTTATATCGGGCTATAAATGGGGCTTATAGAAATTAATTAATTTGTTGCAATTTAGCTTCTTTAAGCGCAAAACGTTCTCGTTAGCCAGTGAGCACTGTATCAGCCCGCAGCTATCAACGAGCATCGACAAGCGCGCAACTCGATCGATAAGGTTTGCAATTTTCGGGGCGTCCCACATTTGTGATTATTCTTAAATATAAATATGATAACATCGGACAAGGCGGAAACAAGTTGACACATTGCCGACTACGTAATACTCTATGATAAGGCCAATAACTGCATGAAGTCTTGGCTATTTGTATGCTGTCACCCAAACTCTAAACGCAAGGACAGACCTTAATATTCTTACTTTGGGAATAGGAAAAAGGTTTTCAGTTTTCATACCTGAGTAGATATTGCTCGAAATCAATATACTCTTTTTACCATTGCGAACAGTTATAATCATAAAGCGTCTCTCAACTTAATTACTCTTCGAAGTATTAAGCGCCATCTATATCTTGTTTTAAGAAGTTGCAAATCGTTTGCAAAACGTTGCATACTTTTGGGCTGTGGTCAAAGCAAAAATGTAAATTGTTCTAGACTGAAAGTTGCAAGAATTACGTTTTTGAATATTCTAGATTCTATAAATTCCAAAAAATTTATCTATGGGACGCCGCAGATTCAATTATGGCCCACTGTTTGCAGATATCTGAGCAGATACATAAACATAAGTTTCCATACAATTCTATGACCTCTATATGAAATGGAGTTCCGATGTTGATAAGATTTCGTTAATATGTTTCTTGCATACGAAGAAGAAGATGAAGATCATAATTGTCTAGTTCAACCAAGCTAGATAGAAAGACAGGTAGACAGACATGGCTACATATATCGACTTTATGATTGAGAATATATATATTTAATATCTTCTACAGCGTTACAATGTTTTTACCAATAGATGTTTCTTGCCATTAGATCATGCGTATGTTAAGTCATAATTGGTAAAAGAAAAATTACCTTGCACAATTTTAAACAAATCGTACAGACATCAAGTTTTGTTATTGTTCTTCTTGCACAAAACTCTTTGCAATCGCAGCGTAAACAATTGAAGCCCAAAAGAAAACTTTGTGACGTAACACACGCAATTCATTGCAACTGCGCCGCTTGAGCAGGAAAGATCGGAAGTCTTTATGATATGCTGCGTATACCTCGTAAACACTCAAAGAAGAAAAGGGTATCAGCAAAGCATGCAAATGCATTCAAGAGTAGGCTATCCGAAAGCCGAATATGCTAATATATAATATAGTTTATTCCGTGCACCATAGTTTACGGGGTATTTGCTAGGCGTTACCTCCCCATTAAAGCTATAAGCACAAACAAGTAAACATTGTCCGGAGATTGCATCAAAAGTGAAGTCTCAACGTGTCAGACATTGATTTGAATATTTTGAATTCAGTTTGTAATTGGACGTCGCGCGGATTTCATCGCTCGCCTCGCTAACAAGTGCAATAATAGAAAACATGAAAATCGGTAAGCTGCTAAAACTCTGCGAATCTGGAGGGGGGCGGGGGTTTACTACACGACGACCCTCACGACGCGGTTCATTCATTAGATCATTCCATTCATTCGGCGTCATTCGATGTGGGCGACACATACATAGTTTCTGCTGCTGTTCTATATTCGCGTTCACGTTGTATGTGTGTGTGTGTGCATGTATCAATGTGCATGCCTGTATTGGTGTTGTGCAAGCGTACCTAATTGCTAAGGTAGCTGATTCAATGTTAAGTCAACAAGCCTTGATAAAACAAAGTCAAATCAAGCCTGCCAGATGTTTGTGGATCTGGCTCCCTTGTCAGACCGGAAGTCAGCTTTGTGTTTCGGAACCAGTTCGAAAAGCTCCATTTGCTTGGATAATCTTTGCTTTTGTTTTTCTTTTACAATATGCTTCAGAACTTCAGTTTGAAGCAATTAAAGTCTCCAGTTAACCTTTCTGAACTGCCCGCGAATATGAAATCTGGCCAATCAATTGTAGATCTCATCGTCAATTTATAGAGGGAAAAAAAACAACTCTCGCTGTCAAATTAATACGAAATAAACAACAACAACAATTTGAATTTGTTGTCGTTCGTCGTTGGCTGTTGTTTTGTTTTTGTTGCTGCATACTAATTTTAGTTTTGGTCAAAGTCAAGTGACTCATCCAAACACTAAAAGTGTGCAAGATTTTGTTTGCCAATTCTCGTCGGCAGGTGGCGCCTCTGCGACAAACGCCCACAACGCAGCCTGCGGCAGGCAACAAATGGCAACGTTTACTCAACACTTTTGTTGTACAACTACGCGCAAATGTGTTGTAATCAACAGCAAACAGAAATAACACCAACAAAAAACACACACAAACACATGCTCAATTGAGTTTGAGCGGGTTTTCCCACCCTCTCTTGAGTGAGTTGTGCGCTGCACACTGAAATTATATATAGAATATGATGCAGAAATTTCATAAAAACGAATAGGGAAAAACATTATTATTTACGTTTACAAATTAATGCTTTGGAAATGTGAGCTGGAGAACATTATGAATAAATTATAAACCAATCTGAAATTTTCTATTTCTGTATACAAGTCAAGTCAAGTCTGTATAGTCAGCGACAACGGCAATTTTACATTTGATATAAATAGATTTTAATTTCGTTTGAATCTCAGGATAATTGTAAAAAAATCTCTTTAAAAATCGATGTGTACTCCATGTAACACGCTAACGTTTGATCGAACCGAATGCCAGCTGATATTTGAATAACTAGATTTTCAATTTGAACCAGTGTGCGCTGCTGCTGTTAGTCTCACAGCCTCAGCTTCAGCAACGGTTTTCGTCGGGCATCTTGTTCAGTTGCTTTTAAGATTTTGCCGAGCGAAAAATAATTTTTGGTGCTCTGCTGCCGCCGTTACCGTCGCTCTGTGCGTTGAAAAATCGTCGATCGGTTGTTTGTGTATTTCTGTTTTATTTCGCTTTTTGTTGTTATTTGTTTTGATTTGCTTCAGTGTGCGTGTCTATAGAATTTTAATAAAGGCTGCGTATTTCGATCAAAGAAACAACAACAATAACAACAACAACCGTGATTCACATGAAATCGAAAGTGACAGCCGCAAGCTGCAAAAATATGTAACAACAATGTCAACAGCAATTGCCAGACACAGATGAAAAAGAAGAAGAAGCAGTTGAAGTAGCGCAGTCAAGAGCATAAAGTTAAAAAAAAGTTTAAAAAACACTTGAACAGCACAATAACAACAATTGGAATCGCGCGTGCTGCTTGACCTGCTCAGCGCGCCTTGCTCTCTCTCTCTCTCTCTTTCTCGGCCACGAACTCTCTTGATCTGCACACTCGCTCTCAATTTTGTGCATTGTGCAAGGCGTCGGTCGCCGTTATAACAGCTGTCTTGCGTTCGTGTTTGATTCCGAGTGCAACCGTCAATACTCCCCCAACTATGTCCGTCCACCCTTCGAAACTCGCTCTCTTTGTCCTTAGCCTGCGCCGCCATCGTTGTTGTTGTTTTTGATTAACTGCAACTGTATAACTTAGATGGGATTGCTCATTTAATTGATGTTCTCACTCTTTTTGTCTCCTTCTCTCTCTGTCTCTCTTTCGTTGGGTACTCCTTTGATGGCTTTTAATTGATTTTAATTGCATTTTGATGGAAACAATTTGAAGATAATGTTAACCAATAGTTGAAATTGTCATTTTCGCTGCATTTTTGTCGCTGGCATTTAATGGCTTTTAAATGAACTTAAATACTGCAGTTGGCGTTTCTCCATTAAAAGAAAAACCAAACACAATTCTCATTAATTGATTCAAAGAACAATGCATTGTTTGCTTATAAATCAATATGGTAACTAAAAACTATATACACAAATATTTTATCTCCTTATAATCTGCCGTAATGAAGTCCGCATATCATTTTATAGATCATCAAGCGGTGGGTCCACAGTTTTACTTAGCTGAACTCTCAAATTGAACTTAATACCGTTGCGACATTTAAAACAATAATTCACAGTCACAAAATATAGCGAATGGAAGAAGATTCATGTCACTTTCCGAGTCATTTCCTATCCACACACAGTTCGCATCATAATTCTCTTGGGCCCACAGTCTTGACGTTGACCCACTGAAGCGCGACGCTCTGATAACCCTGCCAGTTCTATTTTTAGTCACTCTCCCCAACACCCCAACACCACACACAGCCAATAGCCATATGGCAGGGCACACTGAGAATCCACATACATACATACATACATACACACAGACACTCCTCAGAGACAACCACATGTTCGAAGCCCCATTTTTTTTTGTTTTTTGGATCGGTTCCTTTTGAATTATTTTTAAGCAAATTGCGAAACGATTTGCCATTTGCCTGATATTTTCCAAAAACCGAAACAATCTTTTAAATATAGATCATCGTTCAGCGATACGTACCTCCCCACCCCAAATTTCCCTTCCCTTTTATCGCCTTTATAATATTCACAATAAATCGGCTGCCAAAAAAACCCGTCACACTTTTTTCCCACTCATTCGCTTTACATAACTCAAGATTTGCACTCAATTCTGAGTGATCTCTTGCCACTTTCCCTTCTCAGTGTTGGCATTGGCCCAAATGCAGGTGGCACTAACTTTTGAACCCCGACAGAATCGACGCCAAACAAGAAGACAAACTAATGATTTGTTAGATTTTTTGTTGGGGTGTTTTTGAACTGATGTCTTAATCGCTGGCTGTCATGTTTCGTGTTGGACAGTGTTAAGTCTTGTATTCGCTTTTATCGCTTGGCTCTTGGGCAGGTCAAATGAGGACGAGTGACAGTTACGACAGCTATCAAAGTGCTCACCGTTTAGATTTTCCTCCATCGAACCCAACCCAAAAGCCATTTGCCATATTTTGTGTCCAGCCTTTGTTGATTTTACACCTTATAACCAATAAATATGGGCACAGTGGGGCAAAGCTGTTAAAATATGCTCCCAGGGAATATAGGAAAAAGCAGAGCCTGAAATATATTAAAATTCAGTTTATTGTTAATGATCGATACCCTCCTCCGTTTCTCTATAGTGATAAATAAACTATTATATCTATCTATTAGTTAGAGTTTGCGTTTAGTGCTAAGACAAGAAGCACAGCTGTAATAATTGTAACGGCAAATATTCTTTGGGCACAGGGTATTACATTGTCGGTCACATGCAACTAGAGCACATTTTGACCTGTTTGTTTGTTGCTTTTAGCCAAATTATAGCCAAATAGAACAACGTTAATTTGATCAAATATATTTTCAACGAGGCATACACACACACACACACACACTCGCACGCATTCATTTATATATTTATATAATCATCATATATGCGATATTTCGTGCCCTGGTGGGATTTTTAGCTCGCTCGACTAGTTCGTCCCACGAGAAACATATCAAAGTAAAAAAAAAACAAAAATTGTGTGTAGACCTCGTCTACTGTCTACTGTACCCCCTCCCCCATCCCCGTCTCTACTCTCTGCTTATGGCCGTTATGGGCGCAGTGTGGGAGTCGATGGCTTTGGCTTTGGCTTTTGGCTTTCCGATTGAGTTTTCATGCAGCTTTTGGCTTTGCTCAAACTCGGCTAGTTTAAATTTCTCTACTTGCTTCGGTTGTTGTTTTTGTTGTTGTTGTTAAATTTTGGCCAAGTTACGCAAACATTTCTATTAAAGGAACTAACCGAAACGTTTGTGCCCCGTTTAGCGTCTTCATCAATTTTGGCCATATTTTCGTTTTGGGCTAAGTAATGTCTTCGAAACTGATATCATCGTCGTTCCACAGCACGCCCCTCAACGACTGCTTCAAAGTGGGCGAGTTCGAGAGACGCTTGGGTAAGTTGCCATGTGCCATGTTGCCAGGTGCGTGCGTGACGTGCTTTGAATGTGGGCTGGGGCCCACATTGTTAGGCGGCAGAGTTCTAATGCCAAGGTCAAGTTCGAATGCAATTGGAGAAAAAGGGTCAACGGCCTTGGCTTGGTTTTTAAAATCAAATAATTAATATAATCATGATTGTTGTCAGTAGATAGATAGGAGAAATCTCTATTGCTTGAAGGTGTCTCGCCACAACGAACGTAAGGGTCTTTCAGCAGAATTGTTTAAGGATCTATTCAAATTAGGTTCTTATAACATAGATACATATCTAAAGAAATTAGATTTCGTGTATCTGTGAGCGGATACCTCGCCCAGAAGGTTTGGCTAAAGCTAGTTTGTAATTTCTGTTCTGTTTCTCTTCTCTTGGCTTAAAATGTTGTACTGAATGTTCGGAAATTTATCTAAAAACAAAAGAAAGCATATCTGACCGCTTAAAGGGTATATATATGTATGTCCGTCTGTGAGAATGTGTCAATCTCGGCAATTGCAAATGCTAGAGACTCAATTATCTCTATCTCCACTTATTTTTGTAATATCGATAAATGTCGAATTTGTAACATGTAATGTTTAAGCACAACTGTTATGTTAACATGTTATGTTTAAGCACAACTGTTATGTTAACATGTTATGTATAACATGTTATGTTTAAGCACAGCTCGGATGTTAGTTTATTACACTTACATACTTAAATTATCAAAAGTTTTATGAGTTAATTATCAAGTACAAAGTTAATGGCACGTTAAATATTATCATACTGTTAGAAACTATCTTTTCAAATGTTGAATAATGTTGTTCTTTTTAAATGATTGTTAGTTTAAAGTTTGGCTTATGTTTGACGTCTCTTGGGATTCAGATTCAAGGCTCGATTCATCTCAGAATTTAAGCAAAAGCCTTTTAACATCGAGTTTCCCTTACGCCTTTAACGTTTTGTGTAGCTAATTTAATATTTTTACATTTCATTTCATGCATTTCTCAATGAAAAAGGTTCCCACGACTATCAATCGAGGGAAGAAGGTTTATAAAGGCGGAAATAGTTTTGTTTAGCAATAAGTGTGTTAGTTTTTGGCCAAGTATATCCCAATTATATGTTCAATGTTTTGTGGTATCAATATAAACAGTTCAATTTTTAAGGTGTAACTACATAACTAGGTCAAAAGCCCATATTCTACACACGCCTCTTAGTTAGGACACAAACCCGGTTAAAAGCCTCAAAAACGTGAACTTTTCCTTATGAACATATTTTTGCTTAAGTCCGCTGATAACGGCCCACAAAAGGCAAACATATGTGTTGACATACTCACCGGTGATTTCTTATCTGTAGCTTTGGCCAAGATATATGAATAAGGTAGAGTGAAGCATTTGGTTAGACGGCGGCTATCAGTTTGCGATGCGTCAGAAGAGCTACGTTAGGCGGTTGTCATTGTCTGGCCATGGCTAACTACGGCGACTACGATAATCTGGGTGTCTATGGGCTACACCACAAAAATGTTGCAGCAATACTAAAGTCTCTCTCGTTCTTTTTCCAGATGCACTCCTTGCGGATCTGCAGAACAGCGTGCCGGGGCAGCCGCCACAGCCACAGCTGCAGCCGCAGTACGGGACTGTCCAGCCCAAGCATCAGCTGCAGCAGCAACAACAACAATTTGTTGACAACACGCCCGGCTATGGCAGTTTAAGGGGCAAGGCGCAGCCGCAAGTGGTAAGTGGCAAGAGTTGAGCATTGAATCAAGTTAATTAATCGGTTTTTTATGCAGTATCAGGAACATTACAGCTCGGAGACGCGCTCGCCTGCAGCTGCCGACTTCAATGGCTCCAGCCAGAACAATGGCTATCAGCATCAAGGCACCGGCTCGCTGCCACGCTCGGGCTACAATAATGGCCAGGGCTTGCCGCAGAACAGCTCCGGTTTATCCGAGTTGGATTCGCTTCTGCAGGATTTGCAGCATGCTCGTTACAATAATGGCAGCGGAGAGCGTAAGGGTGAGCAGGGGCTCAATAAGCATAAAGAAACGCATAGTAATCTCTATCTCTCTCCTTAATTCAGCTGAAGTCGAGGTGCCTACTAACTACAGCTCGCCGGTCTCCAAATACAACACGTTCAACAGCTACGCTTCGGTGGAAGAGCGACCCACTGTCGACAGCCTTCTGAATGAGCTGGACAACGCGCACATATATGCTGTACCCAATGGGTAGGTGTTCCTTTTTTTATAACTCAATCGGATCTTAACTCATGCCTTTCCTTATTCCCTCAAGGTCTGCACACAAATCTCCCACGCCAGGAAGACACGTGACTATCACGGTGCGCGAAACGAAAACCGAAAAACTCTCGGGACCCGATGGACCAGGTACTGTGCAAAGTGCCTACATCTAAATGTACATTCAATTTATTAACTTTTGTTACCCATTGTGTATAGTTGGTTCCATCGAGGAGCAGATCGTGCAGAAGAAAGATTCGTATACACCAAATCTAGCAGCGCCTGCGCCTCAGCATCAAGGCTACACATCGCAGGCCACCAAGGAGTTGGATGATTTAATGGCATCCTTGTCGGACTTTAAGGTAAGCCAACATGAAACTGGAAAGTTTCACACATAAGTTTAAAATCAATCAATTGATGTTTTATGAGAAAGAGCAGATGTTTACAGACAGCTCCCGAAAGTATGCTACACAATTGACAAAGATTACAAAGGTATCAGTTTCTGTAACAATTTGTGTCATAGATGATTAAAAGCTCTAACTTTTAATCTTATAAATTGGAAATCTATAATTCCGGTTACTTGAGTGATCACAATCAACAAGTCTCTGAAACTAGAGAAACTAGATACTTAGTATTCAATCATTTTTTCAGCAAGGGAGAATATGTAAACAGTTATATGATAAAGTCGGGCTCATATGTTTGCCTAATGCAGTGTAGATCTTGGCATCATTACTCTGTTCCAAACTATATATCTAAAAGTTTTAAGCTCGATTTCTTTGTAATATAATCGTATCTTGGCGGGCGTGGCTTGGGCGGATACAGAGACAGATTGAGATACTGATATAGATTGAGATACAAATACAGATTGAGATACAGACACAGATTGAGATACAGATACAGGATTGAGATACAGGCACAGATTGAGATACAGACACAGATTGAGATACAGTCACAGATTGAGATACAAATACAGATTCAGATACAGATACAGATATAGATTGAAATACAGATACAGATAAATTTTGAGTTACAGATACAGATACAGCCGAAAGTTTAACCTTCGCATATTTCATCCAAGAGTTACATATTCGAATTCGCGAATAATCTTGGAAATGTATTGAAGGCCAATCAGATTGTTAAAAGTTCCATACAATCAATTTGTGTTAGTTTAGCACACCTGCGAGTGAAATTCACAGAAACCTCATGCTATCGCTCACCTACATTACAGAAGGTAAATACAGTTTGGGCTGTGTCAGTCGGTCAAGCAGGCTGACTGACTAAAAAACTGTTTATATTTATGTATATGTATGTATATGTATGTATGTGTATATATGTGTGTATATATGCTATGTCAAATAAGTTAGCTTTCGTAGCCTTAGACTCCAATCTGTGAACTTGTTGTCATGCATCATGCATAAGAAAGAAATGTATATTTTATTTACTCATTTCTTTCCCTGTACCCATTCGAGCTTACCAAAAAGAGTATAATTAAGCTGTGCAATGAAATTGTAATTGCCAGAAGGGCGCATATCTGCGAAAAGCATCTGAAACCTTAATCTCTATCTGCATATGTTTGCCAATTTAGTCAGCGCTCAGTTGAGTCCAGTCCATTGATAATACTTAGGATTCCTAACGTTCTTGCATCCTGTGGCACTTTCACCTTAGTAGGGTATCTGCTAGTTAGTATAGAAATAGGCTTGACTTGACTATTTCTGTTCGTTAACTGCGTTGCAGGGCACCAAACGTTTCCGTTTCGCTGAAAAAGTGTCAGGAGAAAAACTGACGCCAGAGCAAATAAAATATATATATATATATTATCTAAGGCTCCCTTGTTTTTGTGATATTTTTGGCACTAAACAAAGCGGAACCGAAACGTTTGTAGTCTATATTTCGTATATAAGTTGTTCGAAATGTTATTAAAAACTATAAAATGAACAAATTTATCATGTCAAATCGTGTGACGCATGTCGCTCAGGCAAATCTAATGATGCTAACCCCAACTGTTGCGTCCACCTGTATACCTGTGTGCTATGCCCTTAGAGACCCGGTGAGCTCTTGACTTTGACTTATGCTAAACAAAATTGAAGGTGAAACCTATAAAAGCTGCATAAATTCTCATACTTTATGGTCTCGATTATATATATTTATATACATGATCTCAAATAATGTCACATTCGAGAGAGAGAGAGAAACATGAAGCTGAAGGCCCATAAATATTCCTGTAAATACTCAACGGATATCTCTAGGTCCATAAAACAATCAATCAATAAAGCCATAAAGTAAACAAAACTGGCCAATTTTGCATTCTAAACGATTAACCAACCACATGCCCAGCCGGCAGCAGACCGGGCCATAGGCGCAACAGTTTCCGCTTCTTATACCCTTTCAGAGGGTATTATAATTTAGTCGTTGAATGTGTAACGCATAGAAGGAGACGACATCTTCAACCCCATAAAGTATATATATTCTTGATCAGCATCAACAGTCGAGTCAATATGGACATGTCCGTCTGTCCGTCTGTCTGTTTCTATGCGATCTAGTCTCAGTTCTGAATGATATTTTGCAAAAGTTTCTCTATCTGTTGCACACAGTAGATTTACATATGTCGACTGGCTGGATCGGAGAACTATATCATATAGCTGCCATAGGCAGCGATTGCTCTTCTTTTCCCTTCTTAGATACGGGCAAGGGACTGTGAGCGTTATGAAGAGGTTGGGTCTGCAAGGCTATTAAAGGGTATTAGCACTTCTTTCTCGTTGATTATGTATTAAATTTTTGGGGTTTTTAATATTTTTATATCTTGCGCTTTTACATATGCCGCAGCTCGCTGCTCGGGACATTTGTTTTTAGAACTGAACTGACATTGTATACAACGGATGGATGATGATGATATATCTGAGCAGATGTGCTCTGCATTTTGTTGTCATACTTTTTCCTCGACTAGCACGCGCTCGTTCCATATACGACAACAACCATTCGCAGCGGGGCATATATTTTGTTTATGTATTCTCTCTCCATATTGTGTCAAGGCCCACTGAATTCCCATGCAGTTCATTTGCGGGTGTCCTTGGGGCCGGCAATATGACAGCTTGTCCAAGTAATTAACTTGAGTGCATAATAAAACGAAAGAAATTATCCTACATTAAATGCAAAACAAAACAAAGTGGAAACGTTCCACTTTACGTTAAGTAGAAGTTTATATTATTATTGAACAGTTTTTCACAACAATTTCTTTATTTGCGCTCTGCTTTTGTTCACTTTGTGGAATATGTTTGGGGTACTTGGAGTTTAATTATTGTTATTCTTCTGGCCCAATCGTCCTTAGAAGAAATCCATGTGATTTATCTTGAAACTTAGTCCAATCGTATCTTCACTTTTCTATATTGGTCGTGTTGCGTGTATTCCATTTAGATTCTTATGAGTTGAATGAAGATTTTTAACTTTTTATAGATCAAATGTGCACATGCTAATCGTTAGGCCAAACCATGATAAAAGAGCCAAACCTCGAGAAAATCGAATGAGTTTTGACCGAGTAAGGGATGTAGGAAATTTTGACCTATTACTATATAAGATGTTTAAGGGAACCATTATCAGATGAACTTTGAACAAGAATAATGTTGCCTGATTAAGATGCCAAATTGATTTTCCATCCCCATAATTCGAAGAGCAATAAAAAACGAGGCTATCTTCGGCACGACGAAGATCTAATACCCTTGCAACCTTTTAATGCCGAGATAATGGTTAATGCCGAGTTTGGTGAAGGTATCTTGATAAACAAAAATGGCTTTTCCATCCCCATAATTCGAAGAGCAATAAAAAACGAGGAAGAAAGGCTATCTTCGGCACGACGAAGATCTAATACCCTTGCAACCTTTTAATGCCGAGGTAATGGTTAATGCCGAGTTTGGTGAAGGTATCTTGATAAACAAAAATGGCTTTTAATCAAAAACCTAGTTTTCGACCGATCGTTCCTATGGCAGCTAAATGATATAGTGGTCCGATCTTAAAAGGATTTTGCATATATATGAGGAGCTTAGTAAAACTAATAAATGCCGAGTTTTGTCAAGATATCTTTAAAAACAAAATGTTTTTTCATACAAAATCTTAATTTTTTTCCGATCGTTCCTATGGCAGCTGTATGATATAGTGGTCCGATCCAGCTGGGTTTGACATATGTGCTGCGTGCAACAGAAAAAGGGACTTCTGCAAAGTTTCATTAAGATAGCTTTAAAACTGAGAGACTAGTTCGCATAGAAACAGACAGACGGACAGAAGGACATGGCTATATCGACTCGGCTGTTGATGCTGATCAAGAATATATATACTTTATGGGGTCGGAGATGTCTCCTTCTATGCGTTAGACATTTCACGACAAAATTATAATACCCTGTGCAAGGGTATACCAAGTAAGAGTTCTAGTCGGAGCTCCCGTCTAGGGGACACCCTGAACCCTCTTATTCCAACACCAAATGCAAATATATATACTATTCTAGAAGCTACATGTCTAGTTTGCTGACTCTAGCTCTTATTACTTACCCAATTTGCCAAAAAAAAACAGGATTTCGATATCGTTTTTTATCAATTGCTTGGAAACGGAGTAAATTATCGATTATCGGAAACAAACTTGATCTGTGATCATGGACTAGGAGGACCTACAGCTTAAATTTCAAGTCTCTAGCTCTAGCTCTTATAGTTTCTGAGATCCTTGCGTTCATACATACGGACAGACGGATGTTGTTGCTTGATTTTGATCAAGAATATATATACTTTATGGTCGGAGGTCGGAGATGCTTCCTTCTGTTTTGCGTCCGATGGCGAGATTATGAATTTCGATTTCAAGTCTAAAGTTGAATATTCCTCAAGATCGTCGGACTGTTTACATACATTTGCACGAGATCATTACGCGCATTTTTATTATAAGTTTTTCTTGGGCGAATCTGAATTGTTAACTGAAGCTTCCTTTTGGATCGAAAGACGTATTGCCAGGCTGCCTTGGGGACTGTCGATTGATGCATAACAAGCTCATGTGTTCAAAATCTGGTTCCAAATTGAGTTGTTTGGCATGCGAAGTGCCTGGAAGGGTATATGCATATCGGATATCAATCTAATATGAATGAGGAGGGTCTATTAACTCTTTCTTCTTAGAAGTATTTGGCTAAGATACGACTAACTACTATTTGATTCATGTTTTGGTCTAACGTCCGCGTCCGGGTATGGAATTTCGGTCAACCTTTTCATTTTGGCAAATCATCCTGAAATGCAATTAATTTGCCACATTCTTGGGCTGTCGCTTAGATTACTGCTAACATCTAATTAATTAATTAATTACTAAGTGCAGAATTCTTGGCATTTGGCGATGGTCACAAAAAGGCGAGTGGGGCGGAGGGGGAGGCAGGCTATTGAAAATTGCAATTCAATGTCATTGACGAATGATCATAGAGAGAAGTGTGTGTGTGTGTGTGTGTGTGCGTGTGTGTGTGTGCGAGTGTGTGTGTGTGCGAGTGTGTGTGGCCGTGTTTGTTAATTATTTAATATCATTTTCAATTTTTGCCGTCGTTGCGAGTCGCGGCGTGTCCGTGACTTTTGTTGATATGCCGCAAAGAGATGATAAATATGAAAATCAAATTGGCCTGTTGTGTATGTGTGTTTGTGTGTGTGTGTGTGTGTGTGTGTGTGTGCGTGAAAAATAAAATACACGATAAATATATAAACAATATTGCACACGGCACCTCGCAACTGAGAACTGGTCGCTGCGGCTGGGCTCTTTTGGGGCGCCCACACGACACTGGCAGTCAGATGGTGTCGCCCCCGCGATTGCCTCAAGCCCCCTCTTGGGTCGCCGCTGTCAACAAGACTTTTGCCACGGAGCGCTCGTTATAGTTTTTCTATTTAGCTTTTTCAAATGCAAATCATTTGCATGGCTATTTTTGAACACGTTTTTTAATATTCGTTCACTTCGATATACACAAGCTCTCCATCTATATAAATATGTGTCTATATTTATTGCCCCGTCCGAACGCTCTATAATTGTTTGGTTTTTCTTTTCATTGCCGCCCCCAATTGGCAATCTGTTGTCTGTCTGTCCGTCTCTCAGTCTGTCTGTGTTGGGTCTTTACCGCTCCGTCCTGTCTGCCCCGTCCGCCTCATTCATGAAAACCCGCTCATTGATCGAAATTTCCTCTTGGCATCTTCCTGTTACCCCTGCAGTCGGCCGGCCGTTACCCCTGCAGCCGAATTTTCTGCATCTTGGCCGTGCGTCGTGTGCCAAAGCGCCGCCAGCTGCGGGAACGTGCCCCTGCGCTTTTTATGGGGAAATCCTGTTGGCCAACCGGCAAGCTTTCAGTTTTATAGCGCCCCAACGAGGTTCTGATCGCAGACGTATCTAAATTTTGTTTCTTTAAATAGCCCCAAAATCCCGCCAACGCCAAACAAATAAAATTGAAAGCCAATCGGATTCAGTAGCGGAGCGAGGGTTGCTTCTACAATGGGCGCCCTTTGTAATGCTTACGCAGGCTCCTTAATGTTTAACT
Organism: Drosophila kanekoi; assembly: GCA_037075305.1. Taxonomy (NCBI): domain Eukaryota; kingdom Metazoa; phylum Arthropoda; class Insecta; order Diptera; family Drosophilidae; genus Drosophila; species Drosophila kanekoi. The sequence continues at coordinate 3,798,078 of JBAMCE010000577.1, read as the reverse complement.
TACAAATCTATGAATTATTGTAGAAGTGAATGATTAAGTTAGACAGAAATTTGATTCAATTATTTAAACTTTTTTATAACACTTTTGCAGCTTGTTATTGAAAATGCGTATAATGCACAGGTAAAAAGGTCGATCTGTTGATCGCTAGACTTGATTTTTTGACTTGAAATCTAAAATCCATAATCTCGCTATCAGACGCAAAGCATTTATTATATTGCCTTTCTTATTAACTTATGGATGAATGCAGATGAAAATCCCTAGTTTTTTAATCATGAGCTAAGGATACCATCTTTGATATGAAACTATTTATTTGTATAACCCAAACCCATTGAGTAATTGGGTTTGGTTTTCGGCAAATGTATGTAACAGGCAGAAGGAGGCATTTCCGACATCATAATGTGCATATACTCTTGCTAAGCATTAACAGCCGGGTCTATCTAGCTATCTATCCGTCTGTCTGTCTATGCGAAGGCGTCGATCTCAAAATCTATAAAAGAGGCTATTTTGAACGTAGATCGATGTTACGTAAAACGATAGAGGACACTCTCTGTTTCCATGAGTTCAATAAAACTCAACTTCAATATGGTCAATATGTCGGAGTCCACAAGAGGTTCAGATGCCAAATTTGATATAAATGGAAAAAATGGAATTTGTATATGTAAAGTATGACATACTGGTTTAATACTTTTTGAGTCCTTGCATAAGGATCGTACTAAAAACACTGAAGTTAAGTTTAAGAAAGCACTTCCCATAGAGTGTGATCGCACTCCCGATGTGCATTTCTGTGTGTGTTGTGAATGTGCGTTCATTAATCAACACTGGCTTAACCAGAGCTAAGTGTTGGTAAGAGCACCGTTGCTAAGCCCGTCTAGATGCTGAAACGTCCCTGTTTATATAGATAAATATCTGTTTATATAGATAAATATCTAGCTAAGCACACACGCACACGCACACTCACTCATGCGCAGAAGTATAGCACTCAATTAGGCGTCTAGGTTAGTTTGGGCAGCTGACAGCGCAGCGGCAGAGAATATGCAAAGTTTATGAAAGAAAACTGAAATGGAAACTCGCACGACACGCAGAAACAGACGCAGAAACAGAAACAGAAACACACGAAAAAACCGTATACAAATATGAAAAACATAACAGCAGACAGACATTCAAAAAGAAAATCGAATTTGTTGTTGTTGTAGTTGCTGTTGTTGTTGTTGCTGTTGTTGTTGTTGCTTGGCTTTTCGTATTTTTGGCAATGAACAAAAACTACGTCAACTAGAAATGCTGCTCGGCGCGTATTTATGAGGAGAGCGTCGTGCGCAACGAAGCACACACAGACACAGACACAGACACAGACACGGACGCAGGCCAAATCCACAATAACAACAACAACAACAACAACAAGAATATATACAACATTTTGTTGTAAGAAAATTTTTTGAGGCGTTTTTGGGGTATAGCAAAAAGCAAAAGTTATTCTGTTGGCGCGCGCATAAAGTTGAATTCAGTCGAGCCGAGCACATCGAGCAACGACGTAAGAGGAACGGATAATCACGGAGATGGACTAGTTAACTAATTTGTCGCACTGTTGTTTGTTTTTTTCTTTTTTTCGTTGGCAGGTCAGCAACGGTAGCAGTGGCCATTTGGGATACGATCAGCAGTCGAGCACAGGAACAGCACAACAACTGCAGCAGCATCATCAGCAACAGCATCAACAGCAGCAGCAGCAGGTGACGGACTACGCACAGCCAAACCGGGGCACACAGCAGGCGCATCTGACGCAGACGATCGAGGAGACGACAATAGTCGAGGATAGTCGCGAGGATCAATTGGATTCTATGCTAGGCAACCTGCAGGCCAATATGAGTCGCCAGGGTGTCAACACAGTGCAGAAGGGCTGCTGCAATGCATGCGAGAAGCCGATTGTCGGCCAGGTGATTACCGCATTGGGCAAGACCTGGCATCCGGAGCACTTTACGTGCAATCACTGCAGCCAGGAGCTGGGCACACGCAACTTCTTTGAGCGCGACGGCTTCCCCTATTGCGAGCCCGATTACCACAATTTGTTCAGTCCCCGCTGTGCCTACTGCAACGGCGCCATTCTGGACAAGTGCGTAACGGCCCTGGACAAGACCTGGCACACCGAGCACTTCTTCTGCGCCCAGTGCGGCCAGCAGTTCGGCGAGGATGGCTTCCATGAGCGCGACGGCAAACCCTATTGCCGCAACGATTACTTTGAGATGTTTGCGCCCAAATGCAATGGCTGCAACCGTGCCATCATGGAGAACTACATCTCCGCCTTGAATTCGCAATGGCATCCGGATTGCTTTGTCTGCCGGGTAAGTAACCACCTCAACTCCTGTCTAACTTCAAAGAGTTCTTTTATCCATCTGTATGGTATATGATATGTATATATATATATGTATAGGATTGCAAGAAGGCCGTGCGCGGCAAGTCCTTCTATGCCATGGAGGGCAAGCCCGTTTGTCCGCAATGTGTGGGCGTTGATGAGGAGGAATAGGCGGCTACCAACAGCAGCAGCAGAAGCAGAAGCACCAGAGGCAGCAGAAGCAGCAGCAACAACAACAACAACAACAACAACAACTTGTTGAAGTTCAGCAGCCCGAAAATAGCCCCCGCCCAGATACAATTTGTATCTGCATATAGTTGTTTACCCAGCGGCAGCTGCGTCCCACTTTCTCCTTCTCTGTCTCTCTGTCTCTGGCTTCTCCTTGCTCTCTACGCCTTTATTCACACGTTCTCTATGGGCTATTTTCGTTGAATATGTGAAAATCTTTTTATTTTGTCGGGGCGCGACTTGCTGCCACCTGCCACCTGTGTCTCGCTGTCTCCAACCATCCAGCAGCAGCAACTATATCTAAAGGAGCAGACACCACACCACACAACACACACCACACACACACCACACAACACACACTGCGTCCCCCTTTTGGAGGCGGCGGCTTAACTGGGTTCTGGACACGGCTGACCACCAGGCAACTGGGCAGGTCGGCTGTTGCCGCCCGGTCCGCACGCTTAACCGTGTTTATGATGGCCACGGCCATGTCTCCCGCCCCTGTTTAGAGTACCTCCCCGCCCCCACGACACGCCCTTTAAAACTGTTGAGCTTTTCTATATGCAATTTAGAGTTAAGTTTTTAGGTATTTTTTTAAATTTAAACATTTATGAAGCAATATTGTAATTTGTTTTTGTAAATAAAATTTTAACAATTAAATATAACAAATAAAAAAAAGGAAAAAAAAGAATTCACAAAAACCCAAAGAACAACAAAAATCTAAGTCGAGCCTGGCGCCTGGCTGCGGGTCCTACAAACCCGCCCCCATCAGCCAGGCCATGCCACGCCTCGCCAAGAACTTGAGATCAGTGTCAAGTTCTTGACCTTGATATGGTATGTTCGCATGTCGCGATCCTTGACCTTCAATTGATTTTGTTGTTCTTTGCAAACAATTTACAATATTGCTACATAGATTTTGGGATTAGATTAGCGGCAACGCCCGCCCCCACTCCTAATTCCCCGTGACCCCTGCGCAGCTGCGGGATTGGTTTTAACTAAGTGGAAACTATTTTCGTTGCTGACGTTTCGCTCATAAACAAAAAGCACACACAAAATTAGCTAATGATTTGTATATATATAAAATGCCCGTACTCACGAGTACAATTTCTCTAACACATTCTCAGATATGAGAAAATAATTCCCTTCAAAGTTCACATTATGCGTGAAAACTTGGCGCTATTTTATCTCCTTGGAGTTTCGATCTCCAGTTATCATCTGTCGTTCTCCTATGCAAATTTACTAAAAATAAACGAATGCATATCTTGAGAAATATGCATATTTATAGATTTCCAACAGATTTTCTTTCAATGCGTTTGAAATTCCGTTTAAATTGTTTCCATATAACAAATATATCAGGGCCAAATTTGGACGCTGGAAAATGCCAAAGATTCTGATTTGTGTTTATTTAATATTGTTGGCCCCGTTACAAATAATCCCCCCCGAAAACAAGGAATTCAAGAAACTAGGCAGCTGTTTTATCTATCTTGAAGGAGAGGGTATTATAGATAGATATATAGTATAGATATATAGTATAGATATATAGTATAGATATATAGTATAAAAATATAAATTAGAAAAGATCGTAGGATCCTTTAGATAGATCTGTTAAGTATAATATACTTAAAGCTGTATTTCAAGCTTTTGACTTTTGGCTTCAAAAGCAACTTAAAAGCACTTAAAAACTTAAAAGAAATCTATAAATGTTTTACAATCTTGTTCCTTCCCAGACCATAGAGTTCAAGTCTGAATATGCTGGGTTAGATAACTTAGCACCAAGTAAAGTTTACTTTGGTTGAAAAGTTTATTGGGATTATTGGCACAAAACAGTTATATGAGCATCCTTTTCATACTTTCTAATGATATAGCAATAAATAATCTTAAAATTTATTGCTATATCATTAGAAAGTCTCAAAAAGTTCCCCCTTTCTAACTATTGCTATGCCCTTTGACAATATGAAAACTTATCTATCTTACTTATTGTTTGCCTAACTTGGATAGTTCAAGTAATCTCCGAGACAGTCCCCGCTCCTCTATCTCATTTCCATTAGGACTTGCTTATAAAAGTTGAAGATCTTCTGAGATTGGATTACGTAAGGCCAGCTACAAGGATATTGATTTCAAGTATAGCTATTATATTATTGTCGCATTCGTTTCGGCGACTGTCTGGGCTTTCCAAGGCAATATATTTAATTGTTGCCAGCAACATATTTTATAATCTATATTTTCATTTATCTATCCGCATATATTCTATATCTGTCGTGCCTTGGAGCTGGGCCAAAAGCGTGCGCAAAATGTTATTGTTCAAATAAATGTGATTTGTTGTTGTCGTTGTTGTTGTTGTTGCTGTTGTTGCTGCTGTTGTTGTTGTTGTTGCTGCGGCTTTAGAAATGTTTTTCCAAAAACACCAAAAAACAAGAAAAAATAAGCCTGCGTCCCAAAATGTGCCAAAATTGATTATTTCGATTTACTTTGTTTTTCAATTATGCGAAAGTCAAATGTATTGGGCATGTCTTGCATCCTCCCACAGCGCACATTGGTGCAAAAGCATCTGCCAATGGCCATTTCAATATTTCGTTTGGCACATTTGTTTTTGACAAAATTGTAATTGGGGGCTGGCCGGGCAAGGCGTAAAATTTCACACAATTTGCCGCCAACTATTTGCTGAATTTCAATTTTTAAGTCTGTTGGATCTGCGATGGGACGCGGACGCGGACGCGGATTCGGGTTCGGGTTCGGGCTCGGGCTGGGCTAATTTATGGTGTAATTAGCATTATTTTGCCGGTTCGCAGCGAAGAATATGAAAACACATTCGCCTTATAATAGATCATCCAAAATGCGCTTTCTCGCGCTTTAATTACATTCAGGTGCACTTGCGGAATATGGCGCAGCAACATTTGCATATTGTTTACATATATATTTTAATACTATGATAACATCGACTAATCGTATTTGTTGTTTTCGTCTCGCAGGACTGCCGACAACCGTTCCAGGGCGGTTCGTTCTTCGACCACGAGGGTCTGCCCTATTGCGAGACACATTATCATGCGAAGCGCGGTTCGCTCTGTGCCGGCTGCTCGAAGCCCATAACGGGTCGCTGCATTACGGCCATGTTCAAGAAATTCCATCCGGAACATTTTGTGTGCGCCTTCTGTCTCAAGCAGCTGAACAAGGGCACGTTCAAGGAGCAAAAGGACAAGCCCTACTGCCACGCCTGCTTCGATAAGATATTCGGCTAAGCCAGAACCCAATTCGGCTAGCCATGTGCCCCAAACTATAGTTACGATTTAATACTGTTTTTGTACGATTTACGATTTACGATTTACGATTTATGTCTTCTACCAATACTTACAATACTTCATCTGCGCTTTGTATAACCGAGTCAAATTAGTAATATAATTAACACACACACACACACGATATGATCAGAGTAATCAGTTAGACGACACTAATACCCAGCCAATTTAATGGTAAAACGATATTTCTGCCCTTTGAAAATAAAATTATTACAATGCAAACAATTATTAACGTTTTTATATTTTTTTTGGATTACACAGAATAAAACATTTGCTCGTAAGGACAGAGGAAGTACGGAGAGAAACAAATCCCGAATTAATAGGAAAATGACTTTGAGTTCACAAAGAAAAACCACTTGCTGAGTTTCATCAATGACTATTTGTATCTTTGTATAGGGTATTAATCGTTTGTCAAAATATATGTAAGGCATCGAAGGAGACAACTCCAACATCATAGAGTATATATATTCTCTATCAGCATCAACTGTCCGACTGTCCGTCTATGGGAGCTAGTCTCTTATTTGAAACTTTTCATAGCTCTTTCTTTCTGTTGCAGTCAGTATATATGCCGGAACCGGCCGGATCGGACCACTATATCATATAGCTGTCATAGGAACAATCCATCAAAAACAGGATCTATACAAAGAAAATTTTATGTTTTCCCAGAGATTCTGCTTTCTTCTTATGTTTTAATGAAAATTCATTCATTTAATTTTATACATTTTAAAATACATTTCACTTTGACTTCAGAAATAGTCTAAAAATAACTGTTAAGAACTATATTTAAGTTTAACGGTTCCTGATTTTTACATTGATTATTTGAAAGATTCATGCTGTTTTCTAAACTTGCCAATCATTTTGGGACTGTGCGTCTTGAGTACACAGTAAACAAGAAAGAGTATTCCAGTCGGGAGTATCCGACGGAAAGATGCCCAGCGTCATTTATAACAGATTGTTGTTTAGGTTCGATCATAATTTTGGAAACTGATTATCGAAGCAAGTAATAAAAATAAAGCAATTCCGGTACGGTAAATACCTGTTTTACAGCCTACGTAAAATGGGTATAAAGGTACAAATTTACTTATCAGGCCCCATAAAGTACTCAAATTCTTGCTCAGTAACAACAGCCTAGGCCGTTGGATACAATTTTGATCAGCTTCCCGTTAGTTATGGTATTTATAGTCAACCAAGCCTCAAAATCCAACCAATCATAAATGAATTAATAGTTAATTTATTATAAAAGGTCAACCATGTTAATTAACAGTAGCTGACTGTTCAGCAAAGCAAAGACACGAACCCGCAAGCATCAGTAATTGACCGGTCAGTTTCTTAACCAATGTATTCGGCTCAACTACAGTTTGAGATGCACATCTAACATGTTTGCTCACCATCTGCGCACCTTAAATTGGCCTCTCCCACACTCTCTTTCGCTCGTGCATGCACACAAATACACACATGCAATTCTTTTTATCTGGTAAAGATGCCGGCCGGCTGTTCGATTGCCGGCTCGCTCGCACTTGGCGCTTGACATTGAGCTCAGCCAGCGTGTTCGCGCCGCGCCGACTTAGTAACGTTCTTGTGATTGTATTTAACTGCCCGCGCTCCCTAGTATATGTGTGCGAGCGTGTGTGGGTCGCTCCCTATTAACGTAGGGTTCCAGCACGAACGTTTGTTATGAATCAGTCATCGTCAGTCTCGCTCCGCTCACTCACTTTTCATCTGTTGGCTGTGTCGGTTCGGTCGGTCCTGCTGGTCGCGTGGCCCGTTGCTCTTTGCTGTGTTTTTATTCGTTTCGTGTATGCCGATTTAATGTGTTGTTCAGTTCGTGGCATTTATTTCAATTAGTCGATATATTCATTTGCTCACACAGCCGGCAAAGTTGAACTATTTCATTGCGATAAACAAAAAATTTCCTGTGTCAAGCGCCGCATAAATACCGAAGGCCCATCTCAGGCGTGGTCCGCAGGAAGCGCTACAGGTTGGTGAATAACATATTCAAGCACACACACAAAGACAAATATGAGTGTATTCAGAAGTCATTTGACTCTTTGCTGCATTCCGTAATAATACCGTAGAACTGTTTACCAAGTGGTTTTGTTGTGCGGTGATGTAATAGGAGCTTTTACTCAAGTCCTTAACAAAACAAACGGCGGCAACAACGCTGCATGTGTGTGTGTGTGTGTGTGTGCGCGCCTGTGCTTTGCACTGCGTGTCATGATATCATGTGGCGGCATTCAGATTCGGAGTCCAATCAGAATCCGACTCGGAGTCACGCATGCCACCCGCATAAGCAGTTGCGAGAGCAACAACAGCTGCAGAACAGTAGGGCAACAGAGAAGAGAGCAAGAGGAAAAAAAAACACAATTGGGTATATTTAAGCCACAGACACACACACGCACGGAGCAATTGAATTGCCCGCCAGACTATCAAACTGTCTATGTGTTTGTGCACAACAATTTGTCAATGATTGCGAAATGTAAATAACAGTGAAATTAACATGTGCAGCTATTTAATATTTTATTTTTGCCTTGGGTGTAGTTGCATTGTTGCCTTTTACGAATAACAGCACTTAAAGTTATGTTTAAATTGCATTGTAAATTCATTTAACATAACAACAGCGCCAGTTCCAGTCCGAGTTCAATTCTCACAATACTGTGTGCATAGTTACAGTAAGCACAGGTGGGCTCCTATCAGTCAATTGGGGAAAATTGGGCTCCACACGGAACTTTGGTGCAGATTAATGTACGTTAATTATATTTAATGTGTGCCGATTTGTTTATAGCCGCTTGTATATGAAATGTACGCTGACAAATTGGTCAGCCGCATGCCAACGTTTCTGGCTGCTTCAAGAGATTGCAGTTTGAGAGGCGCACACGTAGCTATACAGATTTACAATCACTGTGCCGACTGCAAGCTGAACAGTGGCTGTTAAACTAATGCAGCATTTACATACATATCTTATCAGCCCAAGTCAACAATGATCCAATTGGCGCTTTTTGGCATTCCTTCTGAAGTGCGGTGTTAGCACACATACATACATATATGATTGTATGATTATACCCTACATTCTTGCACGTATAAGCAAATTATAGGCTTATCTTATACGTATTTACTTATACCAGAGACTGCTGGCGCAGTATTTTCTCAAGTGTGGGATAAAGGTTGGAAAAAGCACAGAAAGAGTATAAATCGATATATTCATTTATTTCCTACCCCAATAATAGTATATTGACTGATACGTTTTTATCTTGGCCGAACTTTAAGGCGGCCATTCCCAACCCTCGACAACAGAACAAAGGCCAAGTTCGTGTGACGACAATTCGAGCGGAAACGCAACTAATTAACAAAAATACCCAAATTAATTTAACCACTTTTGATCGAATCTATATAAAACGATATCTCATTATAGAATTATTATTATTATTGAAGCGAATGTACAGTTTGTTGCTCTAATCTGCCATGAAAATGTTATCTTCTGTGGATGGGGAAAGGGTAGGATTGAAATGCAAAAAAGTCTTGTAGTTTCTTGTCTATGCAGTAGATGCATCGAGTGCAAGGGTATTACGTGGTCGACTTCAGCTATAGTTTTTTTTCGCGTGAATTCCGTTTTCGACTGACGCACGCCCACTTTTCTGTTCATTTTCAAGTGCTTCTCAAATTTACTTTTATTATTACGGTCTACTGAACTACAAAAAAGACTATAAAATCGCTTGATATTTTTACATTTCAATTTTCATTTATCATCCGTTTACGAGTTTAAGCAAACTAGAAAAAAAATGGGGCATCATCTTCCGGTAGTATAAAAGCAAATTTACTTTACAATGTACTCGCTCTTGAATATCTAATACCCTGTCTTTTGAAAGTTCAAACCGGGTATACTTATCGATTGGTTATCCAACATCAAACAAATACACACACATATATGTACACATACATGTAGATCAAGCCTAATTTAGAAAGTTCCTTCAGGATGTCTTTAGGTTAAGGACTTTTGACTCTAACATGATTATAACTATTATGTATATACACATAAGGCTTAAGCAGTAGGATACAGGGTAGGTAACAGTGTCTTATTGCTCTCTCGAATATAGAAGTTAAGAGAGAGAGAAGACACAGGGATTGAGTAAGAGATGTTGAGAGAGCGGAAAAGATAGTCGAGAGAGTGAGAGGTGTTAATAAAACATTTTAGCTACGGGATTTATACTCTTGAAAAGCCATAAAAAGCAACTAATATATTATATTGAGCACGTTTTTTGCCGGCTCTATGCTAATTACCTGAAAATTGTTTTTGTTTTTCATTTTCTCGGAATTCCCAATGCTCTCTGGATATAAAACTCGTGAGTTACAGTGGAATAGAATTCGAACATCATGTTTATGCCATGATAGTAGAGATTGTAGATAGGCAAACACGAATAAAGCGTTCCGTGATAATCTGGATAAAGACCTTGATATATATATATAAATGATTAACTCAATTCCTATGTAATAAGTTAATAGCGAATTAAATACTTTAGAACAAATAATAAATTAGCAACAAAAATGTATTGCATTTGTTGTACGTTTCTTCAAAGGTACTTATTGGCATTAGCCAAATAGTTTTCTAAGATTTGTGGGCTTCCATTGCATTTGCCACTGCCGTTTGTTAATAACAACGAGTGATTTTTTATGGTAGTTCATAAGTGCTAAAATGGGAATTAAGTTTACTGCCTGATATGGTCAAGTGGCTGTTATAAACGTTGGAATGAATCAATAGTTTTTCGCTTTGCCACTCTTGAGTTCATAATTCAAATAACAGGGCCAGATGCTTGTTCGGCACATATGTAGAGTTTATCTTGAGTTCTCGAATGTTTCCGAAAATTCAATTACGTCTGTGCTTATCATCAATCATTTTGCACCCAACTCAAGCTAATTTTTGTTTCGGATTGAAGTCCACTTGAATCAAGATATAAGATTGGATTTTGGATTGCAGATAAAAGCTGTACGATAATTTTAGACGCTACTGTCAGGCCACTTCACCGCTTAGCAATGAGCAGTGGCTTCTAAACTTTGGCCTGTGGCTTAGCCGCGTTTCAGTGACTTCGCAACCCGCCAGTGTCCCACTTCCGAGGTCTACCTGGCAATCGACTCTTGTCTAGCGATTCGGCCAATTTTGCTATGGCTTCGCCCGCTTGCGGATAACGTAGCTGAAGTGCTCCACTTCAGTGTAATGCAAGTCAGACGCAGACCAATTGGAAACCGCATTGCCAAAGCGTACTTCCAGCAGTAAACAACTCAGCTGATCAGATTCTTATACTCATTCCATTTGCAGTTATACATACATATATACATCGAACAGAATGGAAAACGTGGACACAAGCTTTATACCCGATCTGCCATCCGGCGGAGCTCTTGCGGTTTACCGCAAACGCGCCAACTTTGACTGGAAGCGTTTGCGTTTGATCCTCGAAAAGGAACAGGGACTGCGAATCAAGGTGAGTGAAGACAACAACTAGAGACACAGGTCCATAACATAAAATACCCTGTAAAGTGTGTTACAGAGAATATGTAAGCTGGAGACGCTATATTTTGAATGATGATCATGACTTATGTATATGATCAATATATTCCTTTGTTTCCCCAAAATCGATTTATATGCGAAAGATCAAGTATTCCGGGGTATATCTCCAATTGCTGTGTGGAATTTTAGTAAATTTAGATCAAGAACAATTGACTTTGTAAATACAATGCCCACACTGGATTTTTATCAGTGACTGGCAAACTGTAATTAATCCACTCCACTTTCACAACTCTTGCAGTACAAAGTGTGGCGTCGCCTGGAAAATGATCCGCTCTTTGCACACGCCTCGCGAACGCTGCCCATGGACGAACAGAAGCGTCTGGCTGCCATGCAGGTGAATCGCATGAAGCATCTGGATCTGGTGCCCAAAGAGGTTGAGAGCCTGAACTTCTCGGCCAAGACAAAGTATTTAATGTACATCAACGAGGCGCTGGCCAGCTATTCGCCCAGCTTGTCCGTGAAGATAGCGCTCGGCGTGGGCCTGTTCAACAATGCCATTCGCGCCTTGGGCACAGAGAAGCACACCAAGTATATTGAGGCTGCCTGGAACCGCGAGGTGATCACCTGCTTGGCCGTCACGGAGCTCTCGCACGGCAGCAACACGAAGCGCATTCGCACCACGGCCACCTACGATCCCAGCTCGCAGGAGTTCGTGATCAACACACCTGACTTCGAGGCGGCCAAGTGCTGGGTGGGCAATCTGGGCAAAATGGCAACCGTGGCCATGACCTTTGCCAATCTTATCACGGCAGACGGCGAGAATCACGGCCTGCACGGCTTTCTCATACCCATTCGTGATCCGAAAACGTTGCTCTCCTACCCGGGCGTCCTGGTCGGCGACATTGGCGAGAAGTGCGGTCTGAATGGCATCGACAACGGGTTTGTCGTGTTCACCAACTATCGCATACCGCGCGACAATCTACTCAATCGGACTGGCGACGTCACGCCCGAGGGCGTCTACGAGAGCGTCTTCGCCGAGCCTGGGAAAGCTCTGGGCGCCGCACTGGAGAGCTTCTCGGCCGGACGCATTGGCATCATGCAGGAGTCGGCCAACACCTTGTGCAGCGCAGCTGTCATCGCGATCCGCTACGCCGCAGTTCGGAAACAGTTTGGCCCGGAACGCCAGGGCGAGGAGATCGCCATAATCGAGTACCAATTGCACGTAAGTGGAGCATGTTCCTCTAGCAGGCATTTTTCCCAGGCTTACGCTTGACATTTGTTTTCACAGCAATACCGGATCTTTCCCTATTTGGCTGCAGCCTGTGTGCTCAAGATTGCCGTCGAGGAAATGACCAATACGTATCTAGAAATCATCGCTCGCTCCCAGGCTGATTCAAATGGATTCGATATACTGGTAGGTTGCTCTGCATACAAGCATAACGCATGTACCTAGACTATATCCTAGATTCCAATAAGATACACACAAATTTCACGTTTACTCCAAACTTATATTTCCATTATGCTACACATTGCAGACACAGAACGCTGCGGAGATTCATGCGATTATATCAGCCTCAAAGCCGCGCATCACGTGGTCGGCACGTGATGCCATTCAGGAGGCTCGTGAGGCCTGTGGCGGCCATGGATATCTACGTGCCGCCAAGCTGGGCCAGATGCGCACCGACCATGATCCGCTGTGCACCTACGAGGGCGACAACAATGTGCTTGGTCAGCAGGCCTCCAATTGGCTGCTGCGCCAGTGGAGCGCCAAGGAGCTGGAGTCGCCAATTGGCAGCGTCAAGTTCTTGGAGCGGCGTCAGCAGCTGCTGCAGCTGCAGTACACACAGCTGGTGCAGCAGAGTCCATTGGACAGTTGGGAGTGTAAGCAAAAGATTTGCCCGAATTTGGAATAACTTGGAATAACCTTTGGTTTCCTTGCAGTTGCCCTCAGCTGTTACGAGTGGCTGCTGTGCCACCTGATGTCCCGCACGAGCGCCCACATTGAGGCCCAATTGGCTGCGGGTGTCCATCCTTTTGAGGCTCGTAACAAATCCCAGGTTAAGGGCGCGCGGGAGCTGTCGTTGGCCTATGCCGAGTACTGTGCCCTCAGCCGCTTTGTGGGTCACGTGCAGCAGCTGAGTCTGGAGCAGCCGTACGCCAATGTGTTGCGTGTCCTGTACGACGTGTATGCCATGTGGCTGCTGGAGAACCACATGACCACATTCTACGTGGGCGGCTTTGCGGTGGGTGGGGCTTTCGCTGCGGCAGTGCAGGAGCGCCTGCTGCAGAGCTGCGCCCAGCTCAAGGATGTGGCCGTGAGCGTAGCAGATGCCATTGCCCCGCCGGACTTTGCCCTCAACTCGGTTATCGCACGCGCCGACGGGCTGCTCTACGAGAACTTGCAAAACGAATTTATGACCAACGAGGGCGCCTTCCAGCGGCCCGCCTGGTGGCGCGACGTCATCATACCACAGCCACAGGAGAAGTCAAAGCTCTAAAGAGGCAGCAGGACGATAACGCAAGTGCCTGGCAGGTCGATCGGTCGATCAGCCAATATTCAACCTTATCGTAGTTATTGTTATATCATCATATCGCATCAGGTATTACGGAAACATACCATACACAAATTATATATACCTTACATATTATATGTAACTACACATAGATATTTTATACTATACACAAAATCTGTAAGACACATTCGAAATTTAAAATAGTTAGCATCGATTACGTTGCGACTCTTACCAACTCTTTAAGTTGTCTAACTCTTTGTAAGCAAAAGACGTTTTTTGATAGTTGTTCATAGCTTAAACTACTTTGTAAATCGTTTGCTAAGTATTTGACGTGTTTGTGATTTGAATGATTGAAGAGAATGAATAAATTCGAGCAATAAGTATTCCATTAAGCTCTTTCATTATTGTACAAAAGAGGCAAAGTATTCTACACCTTACCATTATTATTTTGATACTGAATACCCCTGCTTTCACTATCGATGCTAACGCTAGTATGGAGACTATCAAATGCTGTTCCTAGCAAGATTTTTACACATTAACTACAATTGCAATCTAGAATGCTTTAGAATGTTTTGTTTAATGACAATACGAATTATGTAAATAAAATTAATGCCAGTTGGTAATTAAAGTAGAGTCGAGTGTGTTTAATTAATTGCCAGCTAAGTTGTTGAACTTAAAACTGAATATTTGATGGGGCTTAATTTGATAGTGTAAAGTGGTTTGGGACGCCTCTTACCTTTTGTTATAATTAGTCAGCTACCGAAACAGCACATAGCCAAGATTTTACATTCAGGCATACACACAAATTCATAAATATCCATATAAGCACACACACACACGAATATATATATGTGTGTATATAGGTGTAGGTGTGTGTGTTAAGAGTAGGCATCATCAGCCGTGGCCAAAGGTGCTCGTCACTGTCAATAAGCGGGCCCTGTTTATAAGAGGACCTGTGTTTACCTGTTCCAGCTCAGACGCAGCCAAGTTGTCGCACAGTAAAGACGAGTAAAACGTGAGTGAGCGCAAGCTGTGAGCGGGTTGTGGGAGGGCATCGTGGCCAAGATCGTGCCTAGCTTGGCAATCCAAGCGAGGCGCTCAGCCGGAGCATAGTTGAGCTCATCATATCAACTACGCTCCGCTGCGTTGTGCTCCCAACAGAATCGAGCTGATGAGCAGAGCTGCGCGAGCGAGAGAGAGAGAGAGAGATCCGTGAACAGACGCGTCGTTTGTCGTAGTTTTGTTAAAACTGGCGAGTTTGTGGCGCAGTTTCATTCCGTTTTTGGCCAGAGTGTGTGTATGTGCTGGCAAGGGAAAGGGCATTCGGGTGCCTGCTATTAACTGTCGTGTGTCCGATAAGCAGTAGAGCATGTTTGCTCGAAAGAGTTGTTGTTTGCGTGAAATCAAGTAGAAGACAAACGACATCAACTGTTAGGCATACCCACCAAATGTTTAGACACAACCAACTACAACTTCGGAGCTGTGCGAACTTACGAATCATATGTTAATTTTATGACTGGTTTTTTTTTCGCAGAGCTCGAGTAGAAAGCGCTGAGAGGCATATCAGATCATTTATTATTCCGAGTCCAATACATGCTGCTAAATCCGAAATTTATTAAATGAGAATAGACCGGAAAAACCCCAATATATACTTATATTGGCCACAAACAAAGAGCTACACACAAAAGTGAAGTGCAATAATAAAATACGTTGAGAACTCTCAAATAAAAAGCGCATGACCGACAGAATTTCGTATAGAAATAATAGCAAACAATAACAATAAAAAAAAAACGAAGCTCATCTTCAAATTGATGTGATGTACGAAATGCGCACCGAAATGTTAAACGCTTTAAAGAACAACAAAATTTGAATAATTGCTAAAAAACAGAAAAAAGAGCAACCAATTAGCAAAACCGGTTTAGAAATCTCTGGACAAGCTGAGACAAACTGAGCCGAAATATACACAGTCATATATATTCGAATCAATTAATTCAGATTTCGGGGATTTCCTCTTCCAATTTGGTTATTTTCTCGCTTTACTCCATCGAGCTGCCAATCGCTTCTCTATTATTTTCGCCAATCCATAATTGAAAAGTCGTGTAATTGTAATTAAATTGACTTCAGAATAACACACAATTTATGATCGGATTTTATCAAATAATTGTCGGTTTCGATTCGGCCTCGTGATGGGCTTACAAGTATCTCCGGTTTCGGGGGATGCTCCATCCCAGCAAGATTAATTATAATTACATTAGACTATTCGACTAAAAACAATTTTGCATTAGCTTTCTAGTTGTTTCCTAGCAGCTAATGAGTGTGAATGCATCGAAACAATGAGAATGTCGGGCTAGAATTACTTACGATTTGCATAGATCTGTTCTTAGTGACTGCAGATAGCTAGATATATGGACTTATATAGGCAGAGCTCATCAACATGGTGTAAACAGCAGCTGAAAACAATATCTTGAAATTTATACGGAGTCGTCAATTCAAGACTAACATCTACAGCGGCAAACCGGATTATTTACAACTGTTCTAGAGACCAGTTTCTATTTGAAATCATTTTAACTAATGTCTTGTTTATCTTTTTGTTTTAGCAAGAACCAACCAAATCTTCAACGCAAATGCAAATACAATAAGATGTGGAAATTTTTGCTAATTTGTGTCGTAATGAGTGCATTATATAGTGAGGCAGATGCCGCATCGTGTAAGTTCAAGAAGAAGCACGTTTCATAAGCAGTATATTATGGTAGATAGTGTAGAGTATATGGTATATATGGTATATCATATAGTACAATTATTGCCCAAAAAGCGGGCAGATCTTAACTTTACTGGTTACCATGCCGAAATAACACGTAGTATATATATATACACTCTTTGAAAACTAGTATATACTATATGTTAGGTATATAATATATACTACACCATAGATCGAACAGCCAGTCGGCTGGCAAGTCGTGTGAAGTAGGAAAAGCCAGATGAGAAGCCAGGCTAGAAATGTTGCGTCGCATGCGAATGTATAAGCTACTATGGGTTACTCATCTGAGTGTTTATATGGACTTTGACCATACTATATACTATTTACTATATATATAAGTATATATATACTACACATATACTGCCAGATTGCAACATTCAACATTATATGTGCAAATATACGGATAATCCTTTTTAAAATCTATATCAAGATAAATTGAAAGCTTTGATGTGCGCTTGTTACCATATTTAGTACATACTTTAGTACTTTTAACCTAACTCTAACGAACCTAACCTAACTCTAACTATTCTCCATTGCAGCTCGTCCGGTGTCCCGTAGGCGTCGTGGGTATGCCGGCGGCTATGCAGGTGGGTATGCCAGCAGCGGTTCGGGAGTGGGTGGCTATGCCGGCGGCTACAATGACTATGATGATTATGGCGGCGGGTATGTGCCACACTTTGGCATCACGGATCCGTATCTGTTCCATCAGCAGCTGACCAACCAGATTCTGGCCCAGAACTACGCAACCCAACAGTGAGCATTGCCGGGGTTATACTGTGGGCGGTTATTCCGGGTAGCTTTAGTGGGCATTGGTGATGCTAACAACAACGCTTGTAATCTATTCTTGTAGAGCTATAACGGGCCTGGCCACGTCTGGGGATGCGTTCGTATCCGCGGATGCGACCATTAGCGGCGATGACACGTAATTACACTGCTTTCCTTCATGGCTTTTCCTTCCTACTAATCAGCATGAGTCGATTCTCTCCGTGCTCTGTGACTCTTCCTAATCGCTGTGTTTGTCTTCCGCAGTCGCATCCAGCAGCAGATCGCCGCCCAGCAGGCCTACCACGACAATCTAGTGCGCCAGAACAGCTACGCGGGCGGCTCCAGTGGCTCGTACAACTCGCATCGCTATGCGCCCAGCTATGCCCTGGCGTCTGGCTCCATTGGACCCAGTGGACACAGGCAGACGGCCTATATCAGTCCCGCCAACGCGGTAAGTGAAGCTACTTCCATTTGCAAAGTGCCCAACTCAACTCTCTTGCCCTTTGCGCAGGCCACACCCAACATTGTCAACCGTTTCGGCGGCGGCTCCAGCAGCGGTTCCAGCTATGGCAGCGGTGGCGGCGGTGGTGGCTACAAGGGCGTCTCCGTTTCCTCGTTCAGCAGCAGCAATGGCGATGGCACCAGTCGCCGTGGCGCCCAGACCACCATCAACGATAACGGCAAGGTGACGTCATACTCGGTGCACTCCTAGAGATGCCTCGCTCGAATCAAACTTTGGTGTTTAGCATATTATATACCTTGCGAAATTAACGATTCTCTATTTATATGTTTCAAACACAAATATATACATATATTATATATTTCTTAATCCCATATACGTTTCTGTTGAACTTTCTCGTCTAATGGGGTTTTACTGTGACAGGTTTTGTTTGTTAGAAAGTTTTTTTTTGCTTTTTTTGCTTTGGCTTTCTACTGATAATTCAGTCTATTTGAATGATAAGCATATGCAAATTTTGTTCGTTTACTTAATATTTTCATTTTTTTTGCTCACAAACAGCTCATGACCTTGATTTTGTCGGTTTTTTATAATATTAAATTGTATTTATTTGTCAATCAGCTTTGTATGTTTGTCTGTACATAGCTGAGTATATAATTGGTAAAAGTTCGACAATAACCTGAACAAAGTTTATCAGGCACCACAGGAAGTTGTCTATGTATAGCTAAAGAATTTGACTCATTTGGAATACAATTCATTTATGTGCTCTATATAAGGCAGCAAAATTCTTAGTAAGTCCCTTTGTATTCTCAAATTCCTAATAAGGAGCACATACTTGCTAAGGATATCTTTCTCTTCCATCATAATTTGGGGTATACGATAAGCGTATGCTTTGGAAGTTGTTTTCCGTTTTCAAGTTCTAAGCACATGAATTCCCCTGATTAGCATTTGCCGGAAGTAATAAAACAGAATCTTTTGTTTGTAAACAAGTTACACTTTTATTTATTTACAAATCAACCCAAAACGAATTCCGGGAAGCGCCACTGAAAATCCGATTCAAAACGCGCAAAAATATTCCAAGCGTAATGAAACCTGTTCAAGTAATTCCCAACCCTTAACCCTTCGCTTGCTGCAAACGGAGGGAATATGAATATGAGGGAAAATGATGTTGTTCAAAAATTTTTAAATTACTTAGAAACAGATTATTACAGACAAATGACTTATTTATTTTATTTTACTTAAGCAACTTAACTTTTTAGTAATAAGGTTAAGAGCTTCTCCTCGGAAATAGTTGACGAATTCTTAACCAAGTTGTAAGGCAACCAGAGAACAGAAACTCGGATCGAGTTCCAGGTATGTCATCTGAATATAATAATAGAATATAGTAAGAGAGAAAATGTGTTTGAAGAACAAAAAGTCATGCTCCTATCCAGATATTGTCGAGTCAAGAAACTTTACTTTCGTATAAAACAATGCACAGGTCGCTGCGCTCAGAATCACGAAGCGAGAAGCAATTTCTTCATCATATTTGGGGCAGAAGACTAAATCTGAAGACGTGATTACATTTCTTAGAAATCCCCTACTGAATGGAAAAGGGAGGCATGGACAAAATTTGAATGTGCTTTAAATGTGAATCAAACTTATTTTGCAAGAATTACATAACAAAACAATAAACTCGTGATTTGCCGATCTTAAAAAGTGGAATATTTGGTGTACTCCTTCTTTATAGTCCGAACGAATTTAAGCTTATTAAATATCTTGAAAAAAATCACATTAATACGCTATACTGGTAAGCTTAGGGTTAAAGAACAACAAGGCCTTATAGAGTGTGTGAAACGGTTCATCAAATCAATAGAAATTCTTGAAACAAGCAAAGTCAAGTAATACGAGCTGGTCTTATATGATGTGTGGGTCAATATGAAACTTTTTTAGATGAATTTTATGAAATATATTTTATTTTTACGAATAGAAACAACGGTTAAGAGGCTATTTTCACTATCTGCCCAACTAAATATTATATAGTCTACTTTTATAAAAACGTATTCGTATATTCCTTCACCTCGTCTAGAGAGCAGAATCAGAAACTCTCTAATGCTATAATGTATTATTCAATGGCCTTTGCTTAAAGAATGACTATATATAACATAATGTCTATGTATGTTTTACAAATGTACCTATTCTGAGAGGAACTGTACGTGGCAACTATGTTTGTAGACGCAAGGTTTCGACACGAAAACAATTCCTATCAGCTGTCTATATAGAAGCACATACAAGGTAATCAAGTGATGTGTATGTGTATTAATGTCGCAATTACTTTCATCATTGATTTGAACAAATACTGTCAAGAGTTTCTGCACCAATTCCGAGTTTAATTTCGTAGAACACATCTATAGCTAGCATTATCTGCTGTGCCCAATGGCAAGCTCTCTAGGTCAAGAAGCGATCCATTTCAAGTCCGAGTAGAGCTCGGTCTTATCAATAGGCGTCTGGGCCATTCGTTTGGTTTTTAAAGCGCGTTCCAACCGTTCCTATTCATTAGTACAAATTCAGGCGCGAGTCTCGCTCGGTGTTACGCAGCTAAAGTTGAACTTATTCAAAAACAGAACTCAATATGAGATCATTGTTGGTGCTGGCCCTGTGCCTGGGTGTGGTCTGTGCAGGTAAACAGCTCCTTTTAAGTACAAGCTGCCATTGAAAGTGTACAAGTTGCAAAAAAGCTGTTGAAAAAGAAAGTAAATGCTCTCACTTTCGATCCTTTAGACTTTTCACTCTCCGTGTGCATTGCATAACGTGTTTTTTCCCCAGCTACCTCCGGGATTACTCGCTTCTTGATAACGTAAAGTCATCATTTTCCTGAATGAACATTTTACACAACGCCAATTGTATAACTGCCCGATGCAGGCATGTGCCGAGGTTAAAATGCGTCATTATTGGCATCAGGGCTGCAAAACCAAATATATTCGGTGGTTCGGTTCACAGCTCAAATGAGCCCAGGTTTTGGTTCAAAGCAAAGTTTGCCACATGCTTTCAAAACTTCACTGAACCAATTGACTTTTTGATTTATAATTGTCCCATTTTACTGAAAGTATTAAAAATACGAGGCACAAGAGGCGCGCTCAGTTTTTCATTACTAAAGATAACATTGGAATCAGGGCTGCAAAGTAACAAATTTTCATGGTTCGGTTCAGTGCTCAAATGAACTACTTTATATTCTTGAAACTTGTTTGCACTTCCCTAAGCTCAGGTTTTGGTTCAATGCATAGTTTGCCCCAAGTTTCTAAAATTTGAATGAACCAATTAACTTTTTAATTTATAATTATTTCATTTTTTATTGGATTTATCTTCAAGTTGACATTAGTAAATAACCCAACTATAATAACAGAATTGTTCAATAAGATCTGTCAATAAATACTCATTCTTCTTTATCTTTTACAGATTTTCAGAACAGGTAAGTTGGTTACTGGACAAGTCCTTGGGGCCATCCATGACTTTAACTTTTGTTATAATTTTCGTGTGCCTTTGCTGATAAACGGTTAGACACAAGCGGGACGATTTCCACAGTCGGTAAGTGCCGTGCGGCAATATTGAAGATATCATTTTGTATCTGACAAAATCGAAATTTCCAATTGGCAACATGGTACTAACCCACGCAAAAAGACAAAATTCGTGAATTCTAACCGATTTAAATTCTGAACCAAAAGTTAACACTGTGCAACAACTTATTAAGTATAAAAGTGATGAAAAGATTTCATTGTAATTGTCAAAGTTGCTGCATAGTGAAAATCTGATCAGATATAAAGCGGATCCAATTGGAACTGAACTTGTGAATTCCATTCGCAGCCACTACAGTGCGCATCAGCAAGCAATTGAAACGGCCCGCAGGAATGCCTACGGCTCGAGTGGTTATGGCTCCTCTGGAAGTGGATCTGGTAGCTTTGGGGTAGGCGGCGGTGCGGATCTGGCGGTCGGTGGCGTAGGCGGTGCCTCATTGGGAAACTTGGAGAGCTCCTACGATTCGGTGGGCGCCGTTGAGGGCGCAGAAAGCACTGGCAGCAGCGTTGCCGGTGGTGCTGCCTTTGGTGCCAACAATGCGGCCTCGTTCGGAGCACAGAACGCTGCGTCTTTCGGATCGAACAGCGCCTTCGCCGCGAATTCTGCCTTCCAGACCAGCCACAGCGCCAACTTTAACAGCGCCAGCTCACATAATGTGGGCAGCAATGTTGAGTTTGCCGACGCCAATAACGCCGGCACTGAGGTCAACTTTGGCGGTGCCGGATCTACCAATTCCGAGTCGCTGCTCTCCGGAAATCTGCAGGCGCCCTTGGCTCTGACTGCACCTGTTACCACTGGCGGAAATGTTGAGTACTTGCACCACGAGAGGGTTGTGTCCAGCGCACCCCAGCAGGTTGTCTACACGGTGCCCGGTGGCTCCCAGAAGTACGTCCAGCATGTGGAGCGCGTTGTGGAACAGAAGCCCACTGTGCAGTATGTCCAGGTTCCTCAGCCTTCCGGCACCTCCGAGCATTACTATCAGCGCAAGGTGACGACTACCGCGTCTGCACCTCAGATTGTTCAGCAGCCCTCGGCTAGCTTCACCTACGGCTCCAACACGGGCTCCAACTTCGCCACCAACTCCGCCTTCAAGGTCAACCAGAACCTTGGCTTTGGCAGCAACTTTGGCCACCGCTCGGGATCCTTATTGACTGCTGGCCAAACGGGCGGCCTCAGTTTTGGCGGCGGCAGCTCCCAGCTCCATCAGCTCATCAACCAGGCCCATCAGACGGCCAAGCAGCAGGCAGCCAGTGGCAGCTCCCTCAGCAGCGGTGCCGGTCTGGCTAGCGCCAACCAGGTTCAGCTGGGTGGCTCGAACGCATTTAACTCCAACTACGGCTTCAACTCAGCTAGTTCCCTGAACTCTGCCAGCTCCCTGAACGCAGCCAGCTCCCTGAACTCCGCAAGCTCCCTGAACGCTGGTAACAGCGGCTCACTCCTGAGTGGCTCGCTGCTGGGCGGTAGTCAAGGTTCACTCCTGAGTGGCTCCCTCTTGGGTGGCTCCTCCAGCAACAGTCAGCTGAATGCCCAGAATAACTTGGGCTTGGGCTTGTCGACTGGTCTGACCAGCGGTCACCAGCTGTCGGGCGCCGGCAACTTTGGCGCCGGCGGCGGTGTTGGTGGCAACAGTGGCTACCAAACCAAGCAGTGGGAGAAACAATCCAAGTGGTCATCCCAATCTGAGGTGAGTAGCAATTAGCTCTGTCCACGACATATACAAGGCTCACTCTTCTCATGAACTCTTCAGTTTGACTCTGACGGACATGTTAAGAACTACAAGGATCTGGCCACTGGCGAGAGCGAGAACTACAATGTGAATGGCAAGCAGTTCGGCTACAATGCGGCCACCGCCTCCGTCGATGACAATGGCAAGGTGAGCACCTACAGCGTGCACTCGTAAGATGTAACTCACAAACTCTCTCTGTCTTCCTCTCACCCACACTAAGAAGAGTAGTATCGAATGCGAAAAATAATAAAAATAATTTTAAAATTTAATAAGAAAGACTTTAAATTGAACGTGAGCTCTAAGATGGTCAACCAACTTTAATATAAATCTAGATTATGATTAAGACTCTGGCTGGTCTCCAGATAGTACATTTTGACGAGCCGAACTTTTATAACAATGAACACCAATCTCAGTAAAACAAATGGTTTAATAAAGCATCCATTTATGTTGATAGTGGCTGCCAGTCCAAAAAACTCCTTGGTTCTTCGGTTCGGTTCAAGCCAAAGGATTACCTCTAAATTCGGCTCGTGAACTGGGGTATCCACATCTGTAAACCCTAGATTGGCCCCTTGGCTCACCAAAGTTCTTTTATTGTTTTAAGCGATTATCGAATTGAAAATACGGATTTTGATCAAAATGAATTGATTGAATTAAGTATTAATTTTAAACCGGGTGAATCCGGTTCAAGGTTTATCCCTATACACTTATATAACAATTTATATTTGCTCAAACTTATTTGAGATGTGTTTTGCACTTTTGCGAAAATCAATTTCTCCTTGATAGACATCATCCTCTTGGCTGAAAAACTCGGATCAGTAGTTGAACGAGACTAAGTTTAATTTTTGGCTTCAAGCCTTAGTCCTTTATGCATTATGCGATAGAACTAAAACTTAATTATTACAACATTGTATGATGGCTGAAAACTGATGGAAAATGTATCTTTAAAATTTAAAGCAATAGAGCATTACTAGCTACTAGAACTGTAAATTTCGGGCCTTACCAGTCCAAGCCGTGTGTATAAACTCTATGTTCTACCGACAGTTCCTATGTAAGAAGACAGACCGAGGCAGACCGAAGATTCCCCTTTACAAAAAGATAAAATAGATATTGAAATTGTTCAGTAAATTTGTCTATTAAGCAACAATTAATATTCGTTTACAAGGCCATGCTAGGACTAAGTACTTTTCGAGCAGTGTAATTTTGTTTATGCAGATCAACCTATCAGGAGAACGGTTGTTCCAATTTTCCGTCGATGTGTGCAACGCGACTTTTGACTATGCCCTTTCTGGTGGTATGGCCCCTCCTGCTATCCCGACGGCGTCGGTAGTCGGTGCCGTAGGAGGACATGCAGTAGCAGGGCTTCCAGCTGGGGCGTCGTTGCAGTTGGCTCTGTTCACGTGGCGACCGCTCCGTAGTCCACACCGGTACGTAGTGTGTCCAGGTTTCGCCATTGCGATAGATGCTGCCGGCATCCGCGCTGGGATCTCCGCCGGTGGTGTAGACATGCTGCGGGTAATACTGGGGGTAGCCAGCCGTGCCTGACCTGGAACCACCTCGACTGCTGTCGTCGTGGCCGCGATGCTCGCCGGAGTAGTTGGGATTCCACTGTGATTTGGGATCGTAGGGATTTCTGGTCGTGTGCTTGGAATCGCTGCTGCTGTTGGCACGACCCTTGTAAATGGGCACACTGGCATCCTCTGGCATTGGTCAAGTGGAGAGAAGAGTGTGGGAATGCATGCAGGGAAAGTGGTGCAACCGCTCACTTACCCTTCTCGCCATGCTGCTGTGCGGAGCTCGTCTCATTTGCGTCCAAATCGGCCGTAATTTCGAACGTGATATCCGTGTGGATGCCCACACGTTTCTTGTGTTTACCCAAGTCCGTTATTTCGACGCTCTCCTTGGATTCTATTCGAAAGTTCTTCTGAGTTAAGTCTCATTTGCCTTTCCCTTTGCTTTGACTATGCTTTGAGCCAATTTAATTACCTTTCGTTTGCTGCTGCCCGTCGCCCGTGTCGACTGTTACACGCACGCCGTGTATCTTCGGCCGATTGCCACTGTTTCCTCCACCGCTTCCAGGACGACCTGTGCCTTGATCATACCCACCGCTTCCCTGCTGCCCCTGTCCCTGCCCCTGTCCCTGTCCCTGCCCCTGTCCGATTATAACTGGCACACCAGTTTGGTTGTTGTTGCTGCTGCCGCTCTCCATGTCATCGAAATCCAGCTTGGATGACACTTTATTCGCCTGACCTGGTTACGCCAACAGGGCCATGTCCACGTAGTCCAGTCCGCAGCAACGATATTTGTTTTCGGTTTAGCATAGAAATTAGATTTACCAGAGAAATTTAATTTAAGTTATGCAAACACTTCGACACCCTCTAGCCCAGCCTCGCCCCGAAGAACATCGGGTGAACTGGAGCGTGTCCACCGCTTCAGCCCGCGGCGCGAGCTTCTGTAAGTGGAGCAATTAGCGCACGCTGACTTATTTATGGATACATCTCTCGTGGCCACACACAGTTGACTGCTTCCCGAGTGGACCTTGCGCACTTTGACCAATTTTAATTGCATTTCAATATGCAAGGCTTGCATTTGCAACTGAGATTATATATGGGATTACCAAAGCTGAGCTTTACTTTATGTCAGCTATGGAAAGTGCGAAAAGAGCTCGAACTGGCAGATTGTTTCAATTGGAAGTTGCAAATGCCTTTGAAGCAGTCCCTACCCTACCCTTCTGATAAGGAGACAGAGTCTTACCAAAAAGGATACCTTACAGAGCTAAGATTAAACAAGGCACGATGGTCTAACTTGCTGGAAGTTGATCTACGGATGTAGAGATCTCTAGAATCTCTAGAATAGAAAAGAACCCAATTCATATTGAATAAGGGATTAAGGAATTCCTAATATATATAAACAAAACTGAGCATCAACATTATTCTCATCGCCCAAATATCAATTTAATCATTACCAAGTTCTTTACTAATTATGGATTATTTTTTGCCAGTTCCCTTAGCTCTTTGGGTAAAGTTTTGGCTTAATATTTTTAGGGTCAGGTTAGTGAAAATTCCCCAAGACCTGGAAATGCCCATATACAGTCAAATTATTTGCGTGGGTGGCCTGCTGAGATTGAAATCATTTCCAAAATAATGAGAGAACATGTGACTAATTGGTAAATGGGCAATTAAGAATCCAATTAGGTTTACAACCTTGCGCACAATGATGAGTTAACAGAAAGCAGCAACATAATCCAAAATAGGCTACAGATCCAAGGAACATTTTAACAAAAAAAATTGTTTTTAACTTTTGAACAAGGGTTTTTTTTTATTTTGTTTCACTGTCACTTGACTTATGGGATTTTTCAGTAGAATCGACGAGAACTTGAGTTGGACTGAAGCGCGTCTCATGTGCGCACTTAAAAACCGCCGCCAAACGACTAAAAAAAAGGCAAACTCAAGCCGACAGCAAACCGATTTCAAATATCTGCCAAGATTCATTAAAAAATTAACTAGCCAACTGTTCAGTTGTTCAGTTGTTCAGTTGTTTTAGCTGCTTGGATTGTTTCTGGCTCGGTTTCTGTGTTCTGAGGTTGACGTTTGAGCTTTTTAGATAACATCTTGACTGGGCCCCTAAGTGAGTCGCTGAGCTTGTTACCGGACTGCAGTTGCAGTTGGTCGCAGGGGGAGCTTCAGCTCGAGCTTCGGGCCGTAATGCGTATATAAGGCCGAACCCCTATCCCCTGTCCCCTTGCTAAATTGATAGTAATCGGTTGGCTGGCATCTTTTTTTGTTTTTTGTTTTTGTTTTTGTTATTGTTTTACTGAAGTTTCCGTTGTAGTACGTCCGAGTATGTATCTTGAAGATTCCATTGTGTCTGCCGGAGTTTTTTCCTATTAAAAGTTGTTATTTTGTTTTTCGGTCTTTTTCATAATGCTCTCATCGTTAATCATGAGCTGCGATTCGCGTAGCTGCCACAATTATATTTTGTGGCAATTTTGACAGCACAAACGATTATCTTCATTAGCCGCCGGACCACCAAATAAAATAGCACCAAAATCACATTCAAGTTCAAGTTGAGCTTCAAGTTTATTGCGTTGCGATTAGGGTAGCTCTTAGCTGATCCCTCAGCTACCCTCGTCGCAGTAATCCCCCCGTCTGCATTAATGAACTATTTGAAAGAGCCGCACTTTTGTCTGAACCACCCACTCGGCGGCTGTCTTGCGCCAAATTGCATTCGAACCACACACACATGTTGGAATAATAATGTCAAGCCAAACAAATGTAAGGACCATAAATTCTTTCATTCGATGCCGCCGGCGCCTTTGGCAAGGGCTCTTTAGTTATGGCCCGGCTCCTGGGCAATTAATTAGCAATTGCATTTGCTGCTGTCATTACGTGTGATAATTAAAAGGGCGCACGAGT
This sequence comes from Drosophila kanekoi, assembly GCA_037075305.1. Taxonomy (NCBI): domain Eukaryota; kingdom Metazoa; phylum Arthropoda; class Insecta; order Diptera; family Drosophilidae; genus Drosophila; species Drosophila kanekoi. The sequence goes on along the minus strand of JBAMCE010000577.1, from coordinate 3,770,536 downwards.
CGGCCAAGTACTCAACTGGGGGGGTGGCATACAAAAGATATTCTGGCCAAATGTATGGCCATAAATTTGATGACCCGGACTTAGCCTGGCCCGTTTCAGTTCTGTTTGGTTCGGCCTGGTCCTGCCCTGAGCTCAACTGCAAATGCACTTTAATCTCGAATTTATCAAGTGTAATTGTTCTGCCCAGGGTTGGGTCCTTCTAATGGGGATGAGATTATTGTTGCCCGTAGCCACAGCTCCAACTTTGCCGCACACTTTTGTAATCTGGCGGATTAGAAGCGCACACCCAATACACACAAAAAATACACCCACAATCGGGCTCATGTGTGAGTGTGGTGTGCGTGGTGCGGACATAGGTTGGGCCCTGTTTGGGCCTTGGATGCACTACGTGCAGATCCATTAAACAGATGGATTTCGTTGTCAACATTTTTAATATACTTTTGCTGCCCGGAATGCCTCCGACTCGAATCTCATCTGGCCGTCGCTACGTCGCCCCATCTGTCCTTCTGGCGTCTTTTGCTGCATTTGCATAAAGTCTTGCACCGCTTGCAACAACTTAATTTTCATTGTCTGTATGCATTTATGTTGCACTTGCCGGACGGACTGGAGTCACTCGAGTGTAGCTGGTAAGTTCAAGTGCGTCGCCTTCCACTCAAGATACTTTTTCCAGCTTTGCTCAATACCGGCTGAGATATTAAACGACGAAGCTCAAAATTTATTGCTCAAAATATATTGCTGCATACTTTTAGGGATGCAAATTTTGTCTACAATCTAATCTCATTACTTGGATCTCAACAAAGGCAAATACTTAACACGTCTGCACTCTAAACATGAAGATAACAAAGCTAATAATAATTTTATTTCACACGAAATTGATTGACAAATATGATTTATATTATACAATAGGGCATTTGTCATAGGCATCAATTGCCGAGTCAATCTAGCAATGTCCGTCTATCTGTCCGTTTGTCAGAATGTACGCTTGATCTCAGAATCTATAAGCGCTAGAGACTTGAAATTCTTAACTATGGTCTTCGAGATGATCGGGAAGTAAAAACTTCTAATAATTGTTAACTTATCTCAATTCAAAGCAATCGATAAAAATCTGTATTTTTTTGGCAATTCTTTTAGATTGTAAGATTAAGAGACACCATATTTGGCATGAAGCTTCTAGAATAGCAAATACAGATTGAATGTTTTTTATTTGTAATGAGCTTTTATATAAGTTCATTCTTTTCCATAGAAATTCAGTGCTTGGTGCGATTATAGGGTATAAGGCGAGTGCAAGTAGTTCGGTCGGTTGAAGCTGGTTGCGAGTTCGACTTCGTCAGAATGGGCTGAATTACTTTTTAACATTACTTCTTATTAATGTGAAGCCCAGACAAAAGCACTTTTACTAGTCATTTCTTTGTTTGATAAGTGGGCAAGACGTAAAAATAATGTTCTATTCCAAAATTTAACCGCAGCGAATTTCTTATCATTTATAAACAAATTGAGCATGTTTTTCTAGGCTATGATGTCATGGAAAGCCTTTTTTGTTGCTATAATATACAAGTAAATAATAATATAACAATATTTAAAAGTGTTCACTTAACTAATTTATGCAACGATTGATCTTTCTTATAAGATACTTCATTAAGCCATACTTCAACGTACAAAGAAAATAATTTGTTCACTCTGAACATAATTTAAGCTAAAAATCTGCATGCCACAAACTGTGTGCTGGGCAACATGCGACATTTAAAGTTATTTAATCGGAAACAGGCAGTTTTCTGTTGCATCAGATAAAGTGAAATATATCAAGTTTTTTGCACATAAATGTTAATTACACAAACTACAAACACTAAGCCACACACAACGTTGAAAGCCCGTTCAGATACGACATGTTTGGCCAACAAAGACTATTCAGACACAAGGACAGCCGGGCAGACAGACGGGCAGACACGGCGTGTGGCAGACAGACAAAGGAGCAACACAAGGCAGAGCATGTGGCCAGTTTACATACAATTAAAATGGCAAAATCAAAATCGAAATATACAAATTTATGCGTCTAGCTGCCAGGGCCATTTTCACAATACTTACGCCGAGTACAATACTGAAAATAAATTGCACAATTTTCGGAGGGGGCCAACGCACAACTAATGAAATAATGGGCCAGCTGAATTAAATTATGGCCTTACAACTCCCAGGAGAGTCCCGACTCCGACTTCGACGCCCAAGTCCGTACAATAACTAAATTTGCACCAAGGTAAAGGAAACGAAAATTTTGATTGCATTGTTGCCGTTTGATATCCACCACCACCAACACCAACACCGTCATCAAAACATAATTCCAGCCACCAACCACCCCCAGAGCATCCGGTTACCCACAGTGATCCGACAACCCATCTCTCGATCCGCAGCCGACCTGGGTCACCCCCAACCACGGGCACCCACTCATTGACTATTCACACTCATGTTTTTCCTATACAATCGCCCATATATGCATCGTCCGTCGCATTATAATAATATTTTATTTTCTTGTTGTACCGCTTTGCTATATAAAATTTTTATTATTTGCTCGTTTACGGCTTTAGCTCTAGAATTGTCGTTGGGTTCTCAGCTTTATCGCATTTCATTTCTCGTTTCTCGTTTCTTGTATAGTGCGAAATTATCACAAAACGCATTGAATTTTCTTTTATTGTTGTCGGGTGTCGAGCACCCACCCCCGCCGTTACCCACTGCCTCACTCTCACTCTCACCCTCAGCCTCGGCCTCACTTTCACCCTCACCTTCGAGTGCAGTGCAGCAGAAGCCTGCTTCCCGCTCCCAATCTGCCGCTACGTCTGCCGTCTTATCGTTTTCCGTTTTGAGTGCACAACGCAGACACCATTTCTGCTCTCGCTGCGGCTGCTGCCTAGCGGGTGGCATAGGCCAGCACAGTGGTTCGAAAACGATTGAAAATTGTGTGTAAATCGACTTTGAAGAGAACGAAGTAATTGCTACACCTTCAATCTTAAGGCATTGATCATATTTAATTAGGGGAACATTAGAACCTTGTCAAGATACACAAGAACTTCATTTTTGATTGCTGATAGTTATAGGACATACTTGTGATCATAATGGATATGCTTCACCTGTAAAAAGCGAAGGACCTGGAAAATTTCCTGACAATAGCTTTGTATCTTTCTATAGAAACAGACAGACGGACATGGTTGAATCAACTTGACTGTTAGATATATATTTCTTATCTCAAGTATAAATCGAACACAATTCCAATGTGCAAGCAGGGGCGTTTTGCCACCTTCTCGTCTCAAAGCAGGTTGCTCTGAGAGCAACAAATTTGGTTTAGTACCCTTAAAAATGAAAATGGGCTCAGCTACTGCAGCTGCCGCTGTTGCTGCTGCTGCTGCGACTTGTTGTCCGTCGGAACAAACTGCCCCTCCTGCTGGTTGTCATCTCCGCCCATTGCCCGGCACTTAGCTGACAATGACTAGTGACAGCTCCGGGGACAATGGTGGGCCGGGGTGGCGCTCTTTCAAGAGCCGCTTGTGGTTTCTACACAGACTTCGGCGCGTTGGCCGTCTGCACGTCTGCTGCATCTGTCGCATGCCGGAACTAAACAACAACAGTGGCACCCAAGAGACGAAACCCACCCCCATCTAAACGGATGCTGGCCAAACCAGAGCCAGGGCCCGATCCCGATAATGATGCGTGCGCGTCGGCGATTATGATGGGTTTGATAGAGACGACAACTACTCGACTTGACATGCATGATTTAGTACGTTGTTACAACCCGCCCAGCAGTCCGCAGTCCGCAGTCCCCCTCAATTCCACTCGACTTTCGCCTCGTTTCCATTTCACAAATTGCAAATAAGTCGCCGGGCAGTCGCCGTGTGACATTTCTCGCAAATTATGTTTTTGGCGAGGCCAGCCAACCTAATCCGATTATTGTCTACTCCTGACCCTAGCCCCAGCTCCATGTTCGGCTTCCGCTGCTGCACTCGCTGCAGTTTTGTATTGCTGCCAGCATATGGCAAGAACACGGACAGAGGCATTCGCGAGCATTGTCCTGGCCAGGATTCGGGGCTACACACACGCCTCGTAATTGGATTTCGATGACTGCAAATTGGTGATAATTTCGATTTGCTTCCGGGCAGCGAACGTGATTCGACGCAGTTCGCGAAATTTGAGCATCTGCGCCAAGCTCGAATCCAGACTCTTTATGCCGGGTCGTGACTGGATGAACATGGAATCGAATTTCGACAAAGCAAGCCGCAAAATATGCCAGACGGGCGAAACACTGCCGCAATGGCAACATAATGGCTCAAGCTTAGGTGGAAAATGAGAGTTGAGTGAAAAGTTATTTCGCAAATGGTTCTTATTTAGGCGGTTAAGGCGTTTATCTAAAGGTTAGGCTTATTAGCGCGTCGCTTAGATCACAGTCTATATACAGCTTGATTCAAACTTTCCTTACTCCATGTTCTTTTTCAACATTCAAAACTTATGCCTTTCTGGCTTTATTAGTTAGTGGGAAGAAGAATATGAGCACGCCAAGAGAAGTATCTTTTACAATCTCTAATATCGATTTTGCTCCTTGCGTCCATTTATGCCTTTATTCATTGTAATTTCTTCATAAATGTTAGTTTACAGCGTTGAAAGTTAATCTGAAATACTTCTGGAAAACAAGCCTTGGCATAGTTTGACTGTAACGTATTCAAAACAGAGATATAGTCATATATGCAATGCAACTCCTTGAAACAAGTCTGAAAACAAGTCTGAAAAGTTTCTAAATGAATAAAAAACGTTAAAGTACGACCTCGACTCAAAGTCAAGGATAGAATATTGGTTTTCTACAATGTCTAAAAAAACCGCATAAAAAGCAAAAATCTATTTTATCTGCAGTCTTGAAGTTAGATTCGTCAAAATTGACAGCTACAATGCAGATCTTTTTGCTTAATTGCCAATTAGAACATTAGAAAGACTTTTCAGTTAAGGCAATTTTCTTTCTAATTATTCCTTTCTTACAAAAAACTTATTTCTAATACTTTTTCAACAGTTGATATTTGGTAAGTATGCCACAGATAGCTGGAAATGTGGATAATCTTCTGCGTCTGGAAGGAACAGCTGAAACTATAGACTTCGGCCCAGCTACAACACTTTCGCATTCCCAAGCCGCATGGATGTCTGGGGCTCATTACGTTGGATTGTGCCCACGGGGCGTTTCGTGTCAATTTATGCAACTCTCCTCCAATTTCCGGTATATTAAAGCAATTTCCAGCCGAACATCCACCGCAGTCTGGACTCTGGACATGGTCATAAGTTAATGCATATGAATATGTGAGTGGGGCGAGTGTGTGTGCCGGAAATGCTCCCCTGGGCATTGAATCAACCAGGTTGTGGGGGTATTCATGCCACTAGTAAAACTGCTCGGATTTAATTCCGAGTGCTAAAAGTCTTGGCCTGATCACAGTTGCCCAACAGCTTTTCAATCTCTTTGCGCAATTTTCCACCTAAATCAGAGTTTAGCGCCCCGCGGCGAACCCTTTGCCGCGCCCCTCTGCAGGATGACTGAGCCAACGATGAGACGCAATAAAAATTGTTCAAAAACTGCGTAAAAATGTCAAAACGTTTTAACGCCATTGGAAGCAGCACAATAAAAATGAAAATGAAAACGAAAATTCGCAAGCAACCAAATGCAATTTATCTGCCGGGTGGGTCTTCAAGTGACGTCGCTGCACCCAGGGGGACTGTTTGATTTACCGTCAACAGGAGATTAAAAAAAAAAAAAAACAACAAAATACAACAAAATTCAACGTTATACCCAGAATGTGAATTAAGAACTTGTGTGGTGGAACGAAGCAACCAATCGGAGGGTGGTTTGCCTAACCATTGAACAGGATGGGGGGCAAATTGAGTTGCAACACTTGGCAGGTTTTTATCTACGCACCACAATCAACCAGCCAGGCAGTCAGCCGGGCAGTCGGGTAGACGGGTGGGTCGCAGGTCGCTGCACAAACCACTAAACTGGCTTTGGCAGCGAGCTGACCAACCAGGACAACGACTGACTGGAGCAGCGGCAGGAACAACTGTTTTGTGTTGGTTCGCGCTGATAACAAGATTTGTTTTTCAAAATTATGGAGGGTCGTATTTAATTACGTTGAAAAGCGCAACACAGCCACAGAAACCACCTCCCATATTCCTAGCCCCACCACCAGCTCCTGTCTGAGTCCCGTTTCCAGTTCCAGCCCCGCAATGCGGCAATTTAACTAAATTAATTTTAAAGTGTGCTCGTCCTTCGATCTGTGAAAAGTGAAAAGTGCCGGCAGCAGTCAGAAGTCAGGAGTGTAGCCGAATGCTTGATTTTGGCCAGATACGGGAAAGGCCGACATTCAGGCAGGAGGACGAGACACACCCTCTCACACGCATATGCAGACGCATCCTTAGACAAATGTAGCTGCCAGGACAGACGACAGTCGGCACTCTACATGGATATTCCATTAGGCCAGGCGGCGGATTGAACAATTTTCACTTTATGATTTATTGTAATGAGCTTTTTATTTACGGCCGCTTGTTTCATTGTTGAAAAATGTCTGCACGATAGAAGCTTGTTTTCAAAATTAAAAAATTAATTAGGCATTTATCATTCCCTATCCCTGTCTCGTTGTTCAAATAGAAAATCGCTAACAGATGGCCCGACTCTGAGGTAGAAAAGGGTGAGTGCAATTTAAATAAAGAACAATGTTCATCATATAGAGGTTACACAGTACTGGAAGTGCTACATAAGCCATGGCTACTGTAGAAAAAGCTGAATGTAAGCTGAAGAATACCCCTAACTACACGCCTGAACTATATAGTCTGCACTTTTTCAATACATAGGAACATTTTGTAAGCCTTAAAAAGTAGTTTCCGAGCTAGTAGTAGACGATTAAGTCTTAAAGTACTTTTGTATTGGCTTAGTTACAGGCTAATGAACAATATTCCCATTGGGAATCGTTAAGCAATGAAACAGTTCTTACTTTGGGAAAGATTTGGACAATACTAAAAAGGCACCTTAGTGTAGTATAGCTAGAACTATACCGCTCTTTATTGCATAAAATTTCGAACCTAATTGACGATAATTTTCATTTAATTATAACCTAAGCAACCGAACCAAAACAAGTTTGTCAAAACTTGGAAGAAAGTTGAACAGTCATTAATGCCTGGCATTCGCGTCTTGCACATCGGCAGCCTGGCAGCGCGGGAAGACGCTGCTCTCGTAGGTCGGCACCATGTACTTGATGTTGATGAAGGCATTGGGTCCGCCGCAGAACTCGAGCAGCTTCAATGTGTCTTCGATGACATCGCCAATGCGCTTGCTGCGATCGGGATCAATGCCCTCGCCCAAATTCACATTGATATTCTTGTAGAGATTGCATACGGCCAGCAGTTGGCGATAGAAGGGCACCAGGGCTTGGCCGACGCACGGTCCTAGACGGTTGCAGGGACTAGACAAATATTCAATTTGTATGAGGAAGGAAGACTTACCCAATCGCACCATCAGCTGCAACACCTTGAGGGCCGAGATGATGATGCCCTTGTCACGGGTCTGAAAGGCGCGCTTAAGCGGAAGTATCAGCTTGGGCAGCACTGGGAGCACTTTGTGGGGCTGTCGCATGATCAGATCGACGGCTGCATTGACCGCCAGCAGGCGTGTGTCGCTGTCTATGTCGGCCAGTCCATCCAGGAAGATGGGCAGGTAGTAGCAATAGTCCAGATCCTCGGGGGTACAATGCCAGCGTAACGGTCGATCCTTGGTGGGGTCCTGCTTGTTGCTGCGACCAGACAGAGCCACGGGAATATCGCCGCGCATAAAGTAGATCTTGAAGACGGTTTCCTTCACGGGCCGACGCTTGAATATATCAATTCTGTGATCACAATCGTTAAGGATTAACCTGTTAGCTAGCCAATATGAATGCTTACTTACTTGTTGGGCGGTTTTACCACTGTGCCCTTCTGCAGCGCCTGATAGGTAAAAGCGGGCACCTCACGTTTGGTCTGAGCAGGATGATGGATTAGATGAAACTATGCGCAATCACCTCGAATACCTGACGACTTACCCGCTTCGAGCGCAAGTAAAGCAGCTCGCGACATACTCTGCCCGGCTCATGGATGCGCTTGGTCCGCTCGTGAAGGTCCGGGCACTTTTTGTAATTCATTGTTCTTAAAAAAAAAAAACGTATCAGATGTATAATGCTCGCACAGAAAGTTTTTAAATAGAACAAGACTTTTTGAGACGGCGACCAAAATGTTGTTGCTTGAATGGGCTACTCTGTGCAATTGCCAAGGAAATATGTATTAAATTGTTTAAGCTCGCCTGGCCTACTTGGCCAACAGCCTGCCCTGGCAGAGAGGGAGACCTTAAGTGAACGAAAAACATTAAATAAATTGTCTCTCTCTATATACATATCTGTAGTATTTGCTTATCAAGCCGTCGACAGGCAAAACAGCAACAACCGCCCTCAAAAAAATTGCCTGCCCCATCGACAGGATGTGGGCGGAAGGAGCTGGGGCGGGTGTTTAGCGCCTCAACACCTAAACGTCTCTAAAGACTCATAAAGGGAAAGTGCAAACATTTGCGCACTTTATCATCTTTTTCCATTTCCATGTTACGGCAACTGTAAATATTTTGTAACGCCACCAATTACGTTGTCTGTCAGGGCGCCCAAGCTCCCGCCCCCTGGCCCACTTTAACCCCGCATCTCTAAGCGCATTAACCTACTTTGGTCTCTTCTGGGCGCGAACGAGACACGTGACTTGCCTATCTATCTATCTTTCTAGCTCCCTGTATGTGTATATATCCCCCGTCTCTCGATTCGACTGCGCTCTTAATTAATTAAAATTCAGCATGCGAATTAGGTTTCATCTGTGCGCTGCCTCCTCGCCGCTGACTTTTTAATTACCCACGCACAGGTTTTCACTTTCATTCAACGCCGTTGCACGTCGCGATTTATCCGTTTTAATAATGCGGCTGAGGCCCTGCGCCCTTAACTTAACCACGCCCCGGTATGTAAATTGAGTTGGAAGCGCTTAGGATAATGGGACATAAGCCAGAGGCAACCGAGATGCCAAACGGGCGATATGAGATTGTTGGCTTGTTAATTGCTGAAATTGCAGCGATAATATCACAAAACACCTGGTTTTATGCGAGGCATAGAAATTCAGGTAGAATTCGAGTTGATTCCCTCGATACTGGTTCGTTTTCAAATATGTATCGGATGAGAAACACATGTACCTGTTCTTAGTCTGTTTAGTTATGGGTACTACATGTTAATGGCCTTTACTTAGATGCTTATATTAAACATTCTCTCTATCATAAAGAGAATGCAGCCCATCTGTATGAAGCAATAATTTAACCTAATATTGAGCTAAAATGAGTACATATATAAAAATACTGGAAGAGCTTAAAGGAAACATATCTGTTTAAATGGGCGATCTCTGCGAAAGTTGTGGATATATGGAACTCCAATTGGAAATGCTAGAAAAGGTTAAAGGAGCTAAAGGAAAAAACACAAAATAAATATATTCATATATAGGTTAGGTTCATATATAGGTAGGCTATAGGTTTATATTATAGTATATATATATAAGAACAGTTATATTCTCATTTTAAGTCTGCGATTAACTTCCATTTCAAGCATTGTGTAGATTAACATTAATAGTAGCACGTTAGCACGGTCGTAAAATATGGAGAGCCACGGATAACCAAGTATAATCAGTGTATATTCAACATTTTATCAACTAATTTCGACATGGTTGCGGACGTAGAACAAACGCAATCCTGCTCCAATCCTGTGCAGGACATTTTAATGTCACAAATAACCACACGCTGTTAGGCTCGGTGCAAACAAAAGGTCCTCTTGAAATCGCCCTGATCATAATTTATTGGCCCAAATGAAAAGCTTTTCCATGAGCCCGTTACAATAAGGTCGAATTCAAACAAAACGTTAGTCGGTTCGGGGGTCCTGTTCAATGATGTCCTTTGGTTTGGGTGCGTTTGTCTAGCTGACACTTTCATTAACAAAAAGTCAGACCTATGACAATCAGCCCAGAGCTGGTGTGTGAATGTAAGGGTGTGTGTGTCTGTGTGTGTATGCTCTGTTGTTTTTGCATTGTTACAAAGTGCAGCGGGTGTTGGGGTTGGGTCTGCCTGTCACACCTCTTGATGGCCATACATCCGTCTCCGACTCCGTCTCCGTCTCCGACACCGACTGTCGTCGGACATTGCTGCACTGCGGCACGTAAATCTAAACAGCCACTGACAGCTTTCAACTCGCCTCCTGTTCCCCCTGGTCTGCCCCTTCTGCTGGCCGACCACACCGTAAGCGCCTTTTTATGTAGCTCGAAATGTGCAATCCGGGGGCTGAACCAAATCGTTGGCCCGCTGTCACATCTTGAGCGTTCCACAAGCCATATATCTATATCCTGCACACATATACATTAGTCTATATGTACATGTGTTAAGAGCTGGGTTTGCATATAGCCGGGCTGTTTGTCTGAAATTGACATCGCTTGTTGCCGCTCCTGGTCAACATCATCGTCATCATCATCGTCATCCTGCTGCCCCCGAGCCGGACTGGACACTGCCATCAGTTGTTTTTGTTTTTGTTTTATCACCATCCTCGTTGTCTGGCCGGGATTTTATGTATGCTCGCACACATTTTGAGCGCTTTATTGTTTGCTGAAATTCAGGCAGTATCGAGTAATCGAGTATCCGACTATCCATCCATGCAAGTATCCGAGTACATGTAGGTGTTAATCTAATAACTGTCAAATGCAGCATGTTGTTGTTCTTTCACTTGAAGCCAGGTGCTGGATACATATTGGTTAGAAACCTTTTGTGTTATGACTAAATTGCTCTGCAAATTGATGTTTGCCTTATAAAACAGGGCGTGGGGTTTTTAAACAGATATATATATGGGTTATTCCTGTTTAAGTTTAAACAATTTCTTAGGGAAAAGGAAACGAGAAGAAGAAAGTTCACTTGGAAATACATTTTTACAGGGTACATTTGTACCCTTTCTTGATTCTGATATAAATGCTAAAACAGAAACCTGGCTTTTAATTTCGCCGGATTTCAAATTGTTCATGATCGACCGACTCGAGGTTGTGGGGTATAGATTGCAGCTTAAGCAACTCTCCAATGAGAACCTTATTGCTCTCAGCTAAAGATACTTTTCACTTGCTGCTATATTACCCCTCCTTCTGTTATTCATGTTTATCATCAGTATCTTCAAATGTGCAGACAATTGAAATTACCGAAAATAAATATGACTATGGAAAGCTGCAATCAGCGTCTGCTCAATCAGAGTCTACTTAGTTTGTTAATTGGACACCAACAGGGACAATTGGAGAACCGGGGTAATGCCTCAGAGAATATGACAAATTATCATTTTCAATTAATTTGTAAACAATAGTTTGGCTGAGGGGGAGTTGGGTGCATGCAAAGACGCGAGGTGGACATTAAAGTGGCATTGTTTAAAGATATACAAATTGTCATTTTTTTTGTGGGCTATCGATTAGCCCCAACGCTCGAGAATTGCAAGTATTCGAAATAAATTTAGTTTGGAACATAAATCAGAGTTTGATTCTGGCTCATTTCGAACTTTACCCTTTAATAGTTTTAGTACGCTTTCGTTTTGTTTTTGGTTCAATGGATGCTGTTGGGCGGATAAAAATATCCAAACATTTTCTGCATCACTAAATGCCCATAAAATGTACATAGAGACATTCATGCAACAAACTGTCCTTCGCAGACAGCCGGAGGCATGGTGAGGCTAGTGAAGCATAAAAACCGGGAAAAACAGCGCTGGGAGTTTCCCCAAAAATATCCAGCGAGAGACGGAGCGAGATGCCAGATAGAGTGCAGGCAGAGAGCGAGAGAGACGGGGATAAGCTGTTGGGCTGTTGGGCTGTTGGCGCATATAAAGTCGCTAGCATTTTTATGAGTCGTAAATCGAAGCGATAAAATCACATGACCAAAACAGAGGGCAGCCATCATGGTGGCCGCACTCTTGGCCTGGTCGGCGAAGCTAAGCACAGCTCAGCTCCAGTCTGTCCAGCTGTTTGGTGTGTATTCTCCATAAGTCACACGATAAATTTTGCAACATTGCGCTAATGACAACAGTACCAGATGGATCAGGAGCAGGAGCGGGAGCAGGAGCAGGAGAAGGAGAAGGAGAGTAAGCTGGTGCTGCATCGGCAGCAGTTGCAATCGCTGAAAGTCGGCGCCATTTTGCGACTACAAACGACGGAAGTTCATTATTGTCAGTGATTAATGACAAAACAGACGAGGAGCAGGACCAAGACTCTGAAGCAGGGGGAGCGTTGCCTTTGCGGACGCCACATAAGTTAGCCAACCAAATGCGCTGACAACGGGCAACGTTGCCCGGTTGTTGCTGCTGATGGCAGTCGCCCCGTTGTCTCTCCCTCTTTGACATTTATGGGTTTTAGTACTTCCGGGTGAACAAAAAAATCCGAATACGAATGCGAGTGCGAATGCGTTGGATTGCCTAGTAACTCGGTCTAGGGCCAGGGCCTTGGCACAGCGACAAGCTGTTGACATCCTTGAATGCCATTGAGTGAGTGCGCCTGCTGGCGAGTGTGAAGCATTGCCTGCACGGGCTGAATGATTAGCGCGCTGATTTGGCAAACGATCGAGTGCAAATTGGGATAAAGCAGGCACCAGCCAACAGGCAGACAGAGGGCCGGGACTCAAGTACTCGAGCGAAGTCGACTTGCCGCCAACTTCTAACTTTGTCCTTGGCTCCGGCGTTCCAGCTATGCAGCGTTAAGCGCCATTGACAACGGCACGCACGGCACACCGTGCTGCTAGGATGACGAGGAGCACGTTGGGCTGTGCAGGACTCTCGGCAGGGTAGGGTTGCGAATGACTTCCGCAGTACGACAAGTGAAATTAATTTCAAACAATGCAACAAACAGAAGACAACAGCCAGCAAGCAGCATACGACGACAGTCGAGCAAATTAAATAAAAATTCCAACACGAGCAACACAATAGACATTGAGCAGGAGTCGGCAGCAGGGAGCTGGGAGCTGGGAGCAGCAGCTCGCACTGTGGCAGGAGCTGGGGAAAAAGTGCTCAGAAGTTTTCATCATATGGCGCAGACCGTCTAACTGCCGCTACGTGCCAACCGGAATGGAGGAGGCGAATGCAAATAGCTGCCGAAAAGCTGTTAAGAGCCAAAACAGCCAACTTGTCCAAAATTATTTCATTTTAATTATGCCAAAGGGCACCCAACATGCCCAACCATACCCAACGGATCCAAACTGAACTGAACTGAACTCAACAAAGCTGAACTGAACGGAACCGAATAATGCTTCGGGACGTGTCGAAATGTGTCGCCATTTGCATGCACAAGCGAAATCACGTCACAGCCAGAAGGTGGCCATATTTACACACACATAAACTCCTTAATACAGCCACGCCCACTAGCCACCCACAACTTTAGTCGTCATTATCAATTTGACTTAATTGCCGCCACTGTCGCGTCGCGTCGCGTGTCCTTGCATCGAGAAGGGGCATAAAAGTTTCTCTTCCGTTGGCTGCCTTGCAGCACGTGATTCGCGTGCTTCGCGTGACTCGTGACTCGTGACTCGTTGGTCGTGACTCGTGAGCGGCTGCTGACTGCTTAAAAGCGTTTAGTCAAAATGTATTTGTATTACAAGGCGACAGCCATTCCACGCTGGCATGAGTTAGAAATGTTGAATTATTAAATTAGAAACTCAGCACATTATGTCATAAATTTGGAGGAGCATCTGCGAGAGGTGCAAAAGTTAGGCGCCTTCATACTATTTGCTGCTCAGGTAACAAGCAGCGGGTGCAATGCACAGAGAGTTATTTCAGTTGATATAATGTTTATTTGACAAAATTACTCTCTAAAACTGACCAGCTTACATAATACACTAACTTTATTATCTCCTGACTGACTGACTGATTGATTTGTGAACAACGCATAGCCCAACCAGTAGGAGTTAGGATGTGGAAATTTTCACTGTAGTTAGGGGGCTTTTGTATATTCAAATTATTTCATGGTTATTTCAAAGATCTTGGGCCAAGGACTTATAGAACAAACATCGAGCACAAAATGTGCCATAGGCAAGTTCGGGGAATACCCGTTGTACGCCAAGTATGATTAAAGTACTTTCCTTTATGAAAGACTTGTATTCAGATGTGGCTATATTGACTATATCGAGTCGGCGATGTCCCTTAAAAAAAAAATAATAAATAAATCATAATTATTATATATTATAGTGCTCTTGTTCTTTACGAGAAGCTAGATATCAAATTCGGTGTCTCTTGATCTTAAATTCTAAAGATATGTTGAAAAAACCGAATGGATTTTGATCGACCATTTGGAAACGGGGAAAGTAAACGATGCCTTAAATCAAGCTCAGACTGCTAAGGGAATGCAGTTATAAAAGAGGTTATTTGAGAATACTGTCTGATTAAGGAAGTCATTCGGGGTTGTGACTCACCTTTAAGGATTTCACTTTTCACTTATGCTGATGTTTCCGTCTTTCCATATATGTCTTTGCAACTAATTGAGTTTACCTCAATGTCATCTTCCGGTTTTCGACTGTTTTTAATTATTATTCGCACACTTGTTCGATCAATTTTATAGAATTTATTAAGGTTCTTGATATGGATCATATTGGCACTTTGAAGAAACTGATCGAATGTCACAGGTGCAATATATATTCTATTTGTGGAAACAAACAAGGGCGTGGCCAGGCCGTACCCAGTACGGAGTTAATACTAGGATACATGATAGCGTCTACAAGAAACCTGCTCCACGCCTTTTTAAATCAACTTCTGGTGAAAACTTAAGCCATTTGTTGCCAGTTTCAATTGAATTTCAGTGAGCACAGTCGCTGTGTAGATTGGAGCTCTATAAAAGCCGGTGAGCCCTTCGTTTCGCAGCGCAGTTTCCATTTGCATAGATGATAATGGCGTCGGGTAGGTCCTGCGAGCTGGTGATGCTGGTTTTGCTCATATTGGCCAGTTATGCCTGTATCTACTTGGAGTTCTGGAAACGTAAGTTCTGTTGGCCTGCCGGTTAATTTATCTGATTTGGTCCACATACACAGCCCGCTGTATGAAGCCCTTCGTGGAGATCGGCGACAACTGCTACTTCTTTTCCACCAACAAAGCTGTGCGTATGATACTATGTATCCTAACTACTTCCAAGTTTTGCTATTCAATTGTATCTTGTAGCCCACCTATGAGTACTACAAAGTATCGTATAACGGCCGCATCTTCAGTGTGCCCACGATAGTGAGTCTCCGTGCGGAATAGCCTTCTCTTAATCTCTTCAGAGCTGTCTTCTCCTCTTCGCATTCACAGCTTGACTGGCTTCACGCCAGCTTCGCCTGCGAGACACTAGACGCCAATGCTCGACTGTTGACTGTGAAGACCGCCGAGGAGATGCGATACCTGTCCAACTACATTGGCCGATATGCGCACCCTGGCACCCATCCGTTCTTCTGGAGCGGCGGACATCGCGGCAGTCTGGCCCAGGTGGAAGTGGACCATAGTACATTGAAGCGATTTTACTGGCACCACGATGCGCATCCCATGAACTTTTCAAACTTTGTCGAGCAGCAGTCGAACTCAACTCGCTTCCCTTCCGGCTTCTGTGTGTACCTGGAGTATGTCGGATCGGAACTGATTATGGCCACCGCGAGCTGTAAACAGAAAATGGCATTTGCCTGCGAGCTACAGTTCTTAAATTGATGTTTATTAAATAGAAATCTCATGTTTTAAATTTATATCAAATCGGGTTTGCAATTAATTAAAATTTACTTTCTAAAAATATAAAAATACATTGAAAGAAAGAAAAAGTCGTCTTTTTTCCTTTGGTAAATTGTCTTCATTGTTTGTGTTTGATTTTGCGTATGCAGTCCAACCTATTGTACTCTGCTTGAATCTTATAACGGTATAAATGCTCAATGTGACTTTGCATCTCTTTCTATTTATCGCTCAATGGCGATCTTTATAGATCCATTGAGAGAGAATTGAGAGTACTCAGAGTGAGCCAAGGCAGTTTCTTGAAGTGGGAGCGCCTCTCTATCACACATATGTCTATCTAACTCATTTGCTCTCTTATCAACTAAGGAATAATATATGTATGTATGTATGTGTGGCTATAAATTACTTACTGCGTTGTGCGTCAGTTCTCTTTTTAAGCTCAAAATCTAATCTGACCCCATCAACTATATACATACATTTATGATAAGGTGTCTGACTCTTTATACGTGTGTATGTATGAACACGTCGATTCAGAAAGCTCTTAAAGCTACAACGTACCTTTTGTTTCCGCGCAGAAAATCGACTTATCGCGATTTCAACCGTTTGATAAGAATCGATTATAAATTCCTTTCAAGAGCTAAAGTCAAAAGAACAACGTGTTATAACTGTGTTGTGTAATTGTATTGTTAAAATAACTGGACTTAAGCTTTTAAATAATTCAATTGTTAAAGATTTAATAATTAATACTTTAATTTTTAAGTAGTTGTTCTTCTTCAAGTACCGCTCTTTTCTTCTTGATTATCGTTAAGAAGAACACTAATATGACGATAACAAGTATCGAATAAAACGGATTATACAAGTTAGTAACTAACCAAACCCCCATTGTTTCATATTCACATATATAGAACTGATCAAAGCCCCACGATGTGACCATAAACAGCTCCGAATTGACAAGCTGCAGACTCAAAAACGAATTGAGCGGAGGACCCTTATTGGGCAACCACTTGGTGTACGACAAGCTCTTACCCAGCGCACTCCACATGAAGGGATATTCACTTTCGAAACTGTGACCGGATGTGGAAAACATGCTTCCATTGGGATACCCGCGACTCAATATATAGTGCTCCAGTTCAGTCATCTGCTTGGCCGTCTGCACGGATACGAGTTGGCCGCCTTGAGCCCGACAACTGCGACGCGCATCGAACCAGTCGAATATTTGCTCATCCTGAAACAACAAGGACCAATTAGCGAATCGGCTGTGGGACTTATAAACTTGGCTTACGCTGTTTCCCTTGCCTATGAAGTAGTGGGAGGCGCCGACCTTTTCGTACGTGTAAGTACATTGGGATGCCTTAGCTGCCAATATAAGGAGCAGAAATTGATCGCAATACCTTTGGCGCATTTTTCGTCTTGTGCGATCGAAAGCTGCGATACACTTAAACAACAATCAACATTCGTCACTTAATTTCTACAATATTATGTCGTATACTTTGGTAATCATATAACAAACAACTCTCAATTGATAAGTACGTAAAGAGTAAGCTTCTTGCCGTTAAAAAAAATTATCGTACGGGAAAGCTTTCAGTGCATTATGGTTGGCTCATTGGTGAGCAGCTGCTCGCATATGTCCACGGCCCGGGTGTAGCAGGATTCGGTGGACATGAAGAGCTCGCCGGCCTGTAGAGTGAGCAGCATGCAGTTGCGACCCATTCGAGGCGAAGGCTCCCCCTCCAGCCAGTTGGTGTAGTTTATGCTGCGGGCATATCCAAAGTAGTTCCAATAGAACTGGGAATCGCCCGGCCAGCGATGGCCGGCGCTCCAGAACTGCGTGCCATTCTGGTAGCCGGTCTCGTACAGGTAATTGGCCAGGACGCGCATCTCCTCCTCGCTGTCCAGGCAAACGCGCGACGTGCGCTTCTCCTGATAGCAAAAGTCGCTGAACGAGTTGGGCTGCGAATGGTGTGGGCAGAAAGTTAATTGTCAGATCCAATCGAGTCAGCCTAGGCTGCTACTGACCAGGGGGTTATCGTCGTCTATGTAATAGCAATAGTTGTCCTGCACCTTATCGTAGGGCACCCTGCAACGCAGCGCATCCGCCAGCCGGAGCAGCACACCGAGTCCCAAGCAAAGCCACGCCAAGCGGCTTCCCAATTGGCAGCTGTTAGGCATTGAGGCAAGCTACAAACTAACTTGTTCGCTTTCCATCAGCCGAGTCTTGATAACGAAACGCTATCTAATCAGCTCTATCAAAGGTTTCGTATGCTAATGCGAAACTAGTTTGAATCGGTCCCAATTCCGTATTTTCCTATTATAAATTAACTGATAACAAATACTAAACATGAATAGATGAAAAGTAAACGAATGTCTCCCGTGGCCCCATCTCATGGATTTATGTATCCTTTTTATATATATCTGTCGATTCTCTCATATTGTTTACTGTTTCCTATAACTGATCAAGCCTTGATACACTAGATTTAACATTTTAACTTAAAAATAATATTTGAATTAAATGCTTCATTCAAGTATTTTTTTATTCCTGATTTGTACCTGACACCTGAATCATTTTTCATTAAGATCTTGATCTTGAAAATAGGTTTCAAGCCTTACAAATTCTTTATTGAAAATAACTTATTCTAAATTGTGGTTAAATACCATTTTTAAATATAACGCCTTACTTCATCTGAGTAACAGAATCCACAAATGCACGCATTCCCCTACTCTTGAAAACTGTACTACGCACCACCTTAGGTGTATTTTTATGAGACTGTCGTAGACTCTTCACGCTAGATGGCGCATGCAATATTTATTATTGTGGTATTCACTTTCGTTTGCTGCTTCACATCCACACTGTTAAGTCAACAGTAGAGCAAAAGAGAAAACTGTGTAGCGCACTGTTATCGGTGCAATTAACAAAGGCGCTACTCTTCACACAATGCTTCAATAAATATTTCTTTTATATTTAAAATGAAAATCCATCTGACTGTAGTGACATAATAAAATTGATATTTATAGTAATTTAAAATGGAGACAATACATTCATAGATAAAACGGTGAATGTTTTAATTTAATGTTCAAATACAGCGCGCCAAATACAAAACAGCTGTTCTTACAGCAGCTTTGCAGAGCATTAACATTTTAGGTAACTATTTCTGTTAGCTAACAAATTTTGCGTTAACAGGCCTGTTATTCATAAATTTTCTGTTGAACTGTGTGGTTGTTGCGGCCGGTAAATGCAGAGAAAATTGAGAAAACAGATAAAACTCGCGTCTAAAATTGTGTTAAATATTTAGTTAATGGGTTGTGTTAAGTGTTAAAATGCTATAGCTTCCTGAATGTCGACAAACTCGCGCTTTTCGTTTGCACATGCGACGCCGCTGTTATAACACTCTGCCGTTCGCTGTTTTCTCTGCGCGTGTGCTTTGCCTCGCATTCGTTGTCTCGATTGTTTACGAATTTGTGTGCGTGCCTAAATGTGTAAAAACTAGCGGAAAATTACAAAATTTTGAATAAAAATGCCAATTAATAGCCTTAAAACAACAACAAGCATGACAGGCAACAACAACAAAATGCTGCTCGCGTTGCTTGCGCTAACTGCGCTGCTCCTGAACAACGGCAGAGGCGTCGCAGCGCATTTGAACGTATTCCTGAATCCGGAAGAGGTGATGCGTTTGCTTGGTAAGTTCCACACCCTTTGCCCTTAAAATCGTGCCCTTTGTTATTGATTTCTCCACTTGCGCGACAATAACAACAACAATGTTAAGCAATTAGCGACGTTCCATTTGTGTCAACCAATTATGCGGCAACTAAGGTTTTCTAAAATTTTCGTTCACCGAAAAATGAATTGCTTTTCGAAATTATGTTGATTTGTTTGCTTTGGCTTAATTTTAGAAGCTCCCTCGCTCTGTTTCCCGTTCGTGCATTTTCTCGCTCTTTCACGCATGTCGCTGCAGGTGTTGTTAAACAGTTATACAAATAAACAAATAACAAGCAAAAGTAAATGCAAAAGCAACAACAACAACAATAACAAAACTGTTTCTTCTATGTGCATACATAACTTTCGGTTGGTTCGTTAAGGAATTTTACGCTTCGTAAAAAGCAGCATAAGCAACAACGAAAACAAAAATTTACAAGCAGCATTAAATTTATTTCACTGCCAGGGAATATTTTTGAATATTTCTGGGAATTGAAATTCCAATACCAAAAAAAGGGCACACACACATAGTCACACACAAAAGACACGCAAACAAGATGACAAGGCAAAGGAAACAACAACAATAACAGCAACAGCAACAATAACAACAACAACAACAACAACAACAACAACAACAAATGCAACAACGCCGAAACAGGCAAAGGCGAAACGTGACTTGGAGCAGCCGCAAACGCAAGCGGTGTATTGGAGAAGTCTGTAACAGGGGCAAGAGCAGGAGCGTCTGCCTAAGATAAAGAGAGGGAGAGAGAAAGAGAGAGAGAGAGGCAGAAGCAGAAGCCAGAACACAGGCATCTTCGTCAGCTGAGCGCGTCTGTGTGCGTGTGTATTGGCCATTGGTGTTGGTGTTAGTATTGGTGGGGGCGCAACTGTGCACAGTGGGCAAGAAAGGGACATGCATATTGTAAGAAAATTCGACGAGTAGCTGAAATTTGGTAATTCAACTATTTGCTTTATATTGGGGACGAGACGTTAAGCTAAATAATATTATTTAGTATTAATTGTCCCCCTAAGAGGGATAAAAGTGTCCGTTAGGAGATTTTCATATATTTACTGGTGAATTGTATATATGTATATACCTTTAGTTTCCGTTTCTTTTTGCGCATAGTTGGGAATGTTTGTTCTGATCGTTTTGCCCCTTTCTAATCTACTTTTTCTTGAATATATGAATTTTGCTTTTAATTTTTATATCTCTTGCAAAAATGCAATTATTGTTTTTATAAAAAAAAACGATACATAAGTGTACAAATCCGAAGGTTATCTATGACACGTTGAAGTCAATCAATGGTTGTTTTATTATGTTCGTCCTTTGGGTCTGGGCATTATTAACATGTCTGTGCCCACAGTGCGAGGCTTGTCGCTTGGTTTAGCCCTCGTATATTTGGCAAGTCTACAACTGCTGCCGCCCACTGTGTGCTCTTGTTGTTGTTGTTGTTGCTGTTGTTGTTGTTTGGCATGCTGCCTGCTTGTTAAGTTTAGATAAAGTTTTTTCCACTTGCCATGTGTGGGAGCTGCATTTTTTCTGTTGCCGCCGCCAACGACGACGACGACGACGACGATGCGCATAATTTGCGTATGCATTTTGAGTTTTGGGCGTGAAATCAAATATGCAAAGTATCGTATGCTTGGATTTGGATTTGGATTGGGATTGGGATAGTCAGGCGTTGGACTGTGGGCCGTGGGCGCTTTACGCGTATTCCGTTTTCGCCCTTTCAGCCATTTTGGTCGCTGCAAGCTAAGCAACTGGGCGGCGACTAATTAAGACAAAGCTGCAAAGTTTGCAGACTGGACAAATGCTCTTTCGCTTTTGCCTTTTTGATATATGCGCGCAATAACGGGAAGCGCTAAGCCATAAATCAATTAGGCAGTATAATTTGCATTTGATTTGTGAGTCTTTTGGCAAAGGGGTTGGCCAATGTCCGCAGCCAAAGCCAAGCTGAAACTCATCTGAGGCTCGAATACATTTTTATTTCCATTGCATTTTATACTCAAGCAATGGGAGAGCAGCAACTCATCCCCACAGGGAGTCGGGAGTCGGTTGGCTCTGGCAGAGTTCAATGCCGCTCGGTTTCATTTTTAAGCCTTTAGTCATAAAACTTCCATATGAAACATAATCAGCCAGAGCTGGGCAGGGCCTACACGATCGATCGGCTTGCTGTCATCTGAAAAATATTTTCTCTCCCTCCCCAACTCCCTAACCCCCGCCCCACACACAATTTGGTGCGCAAGTTTTATGTGTTTTGCTGCTGCTGTGACACGCGCTACATTTTAAAATGCCTTTTTCCGAGGCATTTTATTTAAATTGAATTTTAATGCCATTTTATTTTGAACATTCTGGACAATTTTCGTAGATTTTCTTTTAACAACTTTTTACGACTTTAACGTTTTGGAATTTTCTTTGTCTCCTCCAAATGATTTTTATGGGCCCATTGTTCGGTGTTAATTTTTTTGGTGCTTTGCTTTAATTTTATTGACCATTTGTTGTGTGTTAATCATTGAGTATAGAGCTTACAATGCATGTTAATGAAGCTGCATTCTCAGGCTAAATGCACCGAGAGCTTTGTGTCTCTAGAGTTTCTCTCTCTTTCGGAAGCTTTCATATGCCTTTCCGATATGCCTGTTGAGCCACGCCCACGGCTTGGCTTAGCTTAGCAGAGTGATCGATTAGCGCAGCTGCTAAACAGCCACAACAACAACAGCAACAACAACAACAAAAACAATCCCATCAACAAGAGGAAATCTTGGGAAACAGCCAATACAAAAGATAACAATCACACGAATGTGTTAAATTTACCACCAACTGTGTTAAATAAATTAAGCTCAGAGCTGCCTTCAAAGAGACGTAGCACAGAACGTGGCTTGAATGAGGTTTGAAACGTGTTTAAATCGATTCTTTGTTTTCTTTTTGGCCATTTAGGATTTGCATAAATATTATAACTTTTCGGCGCGAGCTTAGTTGCGGGCCACTCACATGGCAAACAAGCTTAAAGTATCTGAAAGATACACAAAGGCGGCAGCTGTTGCTGCTACTGTTGCGGCCACATTTAGCACCTCCTAGAACGCTGCCGGTAACCGTATCTGCCAGTTAGCCTGTCCAGCCGGGCAAGCCGGGCCAGGCTGGCCAACCTTGGCCATAACAAGCATGCAAGCGCAATATTATCGTCTCGGGCTGGCTTATGGCTTGTTCTTCGCGCTGCTCGCCAAGATCATTGCGGCTGATATCGAAGGCAAGAGCTTCTCATTCTGCTTGGACTTGTCGTGCTAAATGCCTTCCACGAACTGCCTCCAATCTCTGGGGCCAAAGTTGTGTTAACGGTTTGTGCAACGGCTGCGATATGATCTGCAGACGCTGCCTCGTTCTTGTAGTTATTGTTCTTGTTGTTTTCTCGTTCTTGTGGCATGATCTATATTTTAATTGGTTTGTTGTTGTTGTTGTTGTTGAGCACAAGTATAAAATTCCGAACAGCTTGTTCTTTGGGCCCAGCTGTAAGCACATATAATAAAGTGGCCATTAGCTAATGAAGCTATATGAGCGATAAGAGAGTCTTCGCACGCTTTAACCATGCCCATCCTTATGATGTGAGGCTATTAACAGCCCATGTGATGGCTATTCCTTTGAACAGGTGCTGCCAAAAATGAGCCATAAATTCTCACCTAGTTCTTACCCCTTTTATAGTAGTAGCTATATTATAGTAGTAGCTATATTATTTCGAGGTCCAGGTCTATACCTGGTCTTAGGACTCCGCTTAAAGTAAATACAAGATTAAGCCCTGCTTGCAGCCTAGACTTAAAGAAAATTTGTTTCAGATGTTATACAAGTAAACTGCATCAAAATATGTTTTTACACATACAGACAAAGCTTAAGTCTATCCTATAAACATAATTTCGACAGCTCAATATTATCTGTTTCTCCTTTATCTTCTGGATGCGCAATCGTTATCGACTCTACTCTGGTTTTCATTGAAGGTCTACTGAACGATCATATTTGCGCAGCGTACTTTGACTTAGTGTCCAATCTAATTAGAATACTCACCGATAGTTGTGGCCTCGAATGGCTTATCAATTACAGTCTAATGGGCAGCTGACAGGTCATAAAAAGTCACAGTTCCGAAGCTCGGCATTGAAGATCTCTCAATCTATCTGTCTCCCTCCTTCTCTCTATCTGTATCTATGTCTGTCCCTCTTTCTCTGGTTTTGAAATGAGTCAAGGGTCATTTGCATAGTTATCATGCAGCATGCGTCTGCGGCTGAGTTGACCATAAGCCGCCATAAACTTGACTAAGCCTAACATTTAAATAAATGAAAATCGCATAAACCGATTGGGCGGGATGCAAACCAAATTAAATCCAATAAACACGAACTACTCGAACGTCAAAAGCTTAAAGCGCGTGTTCCGTCTGTTGCATTGACTCTGGCAAGGGTTATGTTGTGTGTTGTGAAGGGGGGAGAGTGGGGGGTTCAAGGGGGTGCAGCAGGGGCATTGGCTGTGGTTATCAGTGCTACTGCAACTTACTACTGTCAACTGATAACCCCTCTGGGCGCCACGAACGCTGCATGTCAATAATAAATAACTTGCATTGTTTGTGCCGGGCTGCCTCTTTGTGCCAATATATATAGTATATATACATATGTATATATACATGGCATATATGTAGGGTATATGTATTGAGCGCAAAAAGGAATAATCATATTTACATTGAACAACAACAGTGACGAGGCGCAATGAATGAAATTTCAACCTCGTTCGCTGTCGATTTTATTTCCATGCCCCATGCAATAGGGGGAGGAGGAGGAAGAAGCAGATGACAACTGCGAATACGCTCGTAAGTAACAACTGCAACTGCAACTGCGACTGCAATTTCAACTGCAGCGCTGAATGTGCAACTGAGAGGGGGAATAAGAGCTGCGAGCTCTGCGGCAGGCAGTTGAGTGCATCGCACATGGATGTAGCTGCAGCTGCAGCTGTAGTTGTATCTGTATCTGTAACTGTGTCTGTTGTTATGTTTATTGAGCTGCATGAGCATGTTTATTTGGGCCATGTGCTGTGGGAATTTGCCAACCCACAAACCATGCCAGCGACATATAAACCAACTCAAAATCAGCTTGAGAATGAATATATAATATGAATAAAATCATGCGTCGCGCATTGTTTTGCTGTTTTCCATGTCTGAGAAATGGGGTTTGGGGTAATTTCCTCTAGACACAACTCGGTTGATCATGAATACGTTTAAAGTATCTCCTCCCTTGCAGAGGGAGAGAGACTCCCAGAAGAAATCATCTTCGACCTCCTTAAGTATATATATTCTTGATCAGTATCAACTGCCGAGTCTATCTATAAATGTCCGTCTGTCTGCTTCTATGCGAGCTAGGCTCTCAGTACATAAGTCGAAACCTGGATCGGATCACTATATCGTATAGCTGTCATAGGAACGATCGGTCGAAAATGAAGTTCTTGTGTGTTTTCCCATATATTATAATACAGAAAATAACATCCTCGTTTTAATATCAAAGCTAACCACGCTATGTCTGGGCTCGGTAGTTCTTCGCCCCCAAATTCATTTGTGCCCTAACCTTATTAATCTAGTCACGCTTTGGATTGTACTTTAAGAAATTGAATTGTTACATCTATATGGCTAAGAATAATGATGTTTTGTTAGAAAGCTTCTACCGATTCTTTATGTAAGATCTTCAATGTGTTCTTCTAATCGGGTCTTTGTTACTTGCACGTTAGATTCTCTTAACGTCGTGTTAACATTTGTGCTGACAGTCGCTGTTGAACTTTTCAAAAACGTAACCGAGTTAAAATTAGTGAACAGAGCTTTCATCATATGTTGCACCTCTCACGAGGTACTTCCTCCCGCATTTGGCTAATGGTTACTAGTTAGCCGCAGTTGGCAGCTTCCTCAACTCAACACCATCAGCAAATAGACTGTGTTGCAGCGTGTAAAAGCGATTAGGGTTAATTACTATTGATTTTGGGCATCACAAGCCGAGGCATAAACTTTTGTCAGCTAGTCAAAGCGTCAGGCGAAAAATTTGAATGATTAATTTGAGCCAATTTGCAGCCATCGACCTGAAAGGCAAAGAGCCAAAAACAAAATCTGTGCGCCTAACTGTGCCAAATGGTTGCCAAACAACTGAAGAGGCTGGCTACCAAAACATGGCTAATTTGGCTGGCACAAATTTGTTACAATCAAAGCCGTAAACGAGTATCGGGAAAGGAGAACGTTGCGCCCGCGGCTCCAAGGCGGGCATAAGCCAAAAAAAAAACACAATAACAGAGGAAAAACACAAAAAGTATAAATATTAGGCAAAACAATACAACAACAAGCAGCAGCAAAAAGAGTCGCATCATTTATCATAACGACGACGTGAGGCACAGCAAACGGCAACGGCAACGGCAAACGGCAACGAGAAACGGCCACGACTTACAGCTAGGGCTACGTGGATACCAAAGAGATACGGATACAGATACATTCTACAGATAGAGATACAGACGTGGCTGAAAGCTCAAAAACATGTTAAATGTTGACATGTGGCAGGCGGACAAGTCGGGGCTGTTAGCTTGTAAGCGAGATGGCAATGCGTGATAAGCCTGGTCACATTAGAGCATGAAACGGGCCTTAGGGTGGACCAAAACAGCTGCTGTCGCAGGGCCAGAGTTCCATTTGTTTTATTTATTTTTCGATTTGGCCCACAATGCAGAAATGCAGCCCGTGTGACATATTAGACAAAAGGAGGTGGCAACCAAAGCTCAATGCGGTACGTGCACATCATTTATCATCCATTGCAATTTGATGTGGTCTAAGGCGGGGACTAAGCCCAAGCCCAAGCCGAAGCCAACCCAACCCCAATCGATTTGTGATTATTTGACAAATGACACCGTTGTGGAGCACCCAGTTCTTCAGTTCATCAGGGAGTTTGACCCCGCAACCGCTCGACATTATGTCTTCGGGGCACAAAAATCAGCATAGGAAACTTCTTCGGCTGTAGAAACTTCACGAACTGCAACGCTAATTACACAAAAATGGAAACCCCAGAGTAGAAACCTTTTCGAGTGTCTGGAGCCCAGTTGGCAGTTGCCGGTTGTCTAGTTTCGAGTTAGCTCCTTTGCCTGCGAGTCCTCCTGCACAATGGTCACGACTCTGTTCGGTAGCAAAGCTATTAAAAAATACTGCCAAACAACTGCAGCAACAACAACCATAGCAATAGCAATAGCTATAACAATAACATCAGCGACAACGTCATGACTGCACGCTCTGAAAATTCGACATACGATATGGATATGGTACCTATGGCTCCTGCCTGCCTGCCTGCCGGCCTGGTTGCCTGCCTGCCTGGTGCTCCTGCAACAACTCTGGCTCCAGGCACGCCCTACCGAAATGAAAAATATACAAAAAATACTGCTAGTTATGAGCATGGCACACAAAGGTTAAAAAAGTTCAAGAGTCGGCGAGCTGGGCACATGCGAGTGACATTTGCTCGTGACAAGAAGGTAGACGACGGCGACGCCACTTCAAGACAGCATCGACGGGTCGGTCGCTGGCAGCTCCCATCCCCATCCCCATCCCCATCTTGCCCCTCCGCCTTTCAGAGTGCAACTTTCACATGAACCTGTGAACTGCACCTACTGCCGCTGCAGTAAGTTGCATGCCACTCAGTCACATGGCAATCCAATAGAGCTGCCTCTGCTAAGCCACTCACAGTCAAAGGGTCAATGAAAGCGTGCGGCCTGCCCGGCTCACCTCGTTGGCCGCCCCGCGGGGCACTGCATTTGATTAAGTCATGGGCGCTATTTTTAAAACGCTAGCGAGGAATTTGTCGCAGCTACATACACAGCGTGCAACATGTTGCACATCTAAGAGGAAGTTGCCCCGACGCGACGAGGCTGTCTGCTTCAGCCTCAGCCTCAGCCCCAGTCTCGGTCTCGATATCTGGTCTCGGTCGCTGCCTCCTACTGTGGGCCAACGTGTCTTTGCCTGACACAATTTATACGCGACTTTGTCGCCGCCAAGTTGAGACATTCGGCGCGGCGCGGCGCGGCGTGACGCGAGTTCTCTGGCCTACGTCTATGTCAACCTACATGCTCACTGATTTTTATTGTTATTGCCAGTTGTCAAAGGAAGTGCGCCCCGTTCTCGGCTTTTCCATTTTTCGTAAATTATTTCCTGTGCTTTTTTGTGGCTCTAACACAGACAGCTCGAGTGAGCGAAGCCCAGCAGGCGGCGTTCCAAAGAGTTGAATGCACCAATTCGAGGGATTAGAGCAAGATATGTTCACCATGACCAAAATGCACATAAGGAAACATGTTTTATCTTATATAATCAATGTTAATTTGCTAAACATTATCTTATTCAACGTATTGAAAGCTAACTAAAACTGTCAATCACGTAACATACAAATTCGTGTTTAGAAAAAGTTTAAGAATATATTGGAAAGGCATAATAGTGAGGCATATAAAAACAAGATGCACTGGAAGATCGCTTTATGTAGACATATATAGCTGTTCGACTCGACTGATTGAAAGCCTTCAAATGTTCTTTGTGATGTCAGTGCTTCGGCACAGTGGAAAATAAGTGGAAATCGGCTGTATGTAACTCGTTAGCTTAACATACGATGTACCTTAAGCTCAGCTTCAAACATCAATATAACAACATTTAAAGCGTTATTTATCGGTTGTGGATACAACACAACAACTTATGCCTGAAGACTACAACTTATGTAGAAGTGGTTATCGTGTGTGGCCTCTGCTATCGCATAAACTACTTGTAATCTTTTTTGGGACTACCTGCACTTTTTCATAATCATTAACATAAACAGCCACAACAAACGAAATGAGATGGCAATAGCTGCCAGACATCTCTCGATGCTTCATTGGTCAAACCGCAAACAAACCGAACATAAAATTAAAAACAAAAAAAAAAGAGTAACAAAAATGGGAACGAGAACGGGAATGGACGAAGAACAAATCTCAGACATGGTCATGGCTCATTTCTGTTTGTCTTTTTACCTTTTTGCTTGATGCTGCTTCTGCTTAAAACTGAATCTGAGTCGTGCCACGGCGACACGAGTTGTTTTCGTTACACATAGATCTACATACAGATACAGATACAAATGAAGATACAGTTGCAGTTGCAGATACAGATACTGATAAACTCGAAAATAGTTTCGAGGAATTCCCTAAACTCACTCGCGTTTGTTTACTTATACAAAAACGTACCCGAGAATCTTTTACTCAACTCTCTCTCTCTCTCTCTCTTTCTTATATATATTGATATAGGTAAACAAATCTCAACATGGTATGTGAAATCGCAGCGCATTGAGTGCATCTAGATAAATTTACATGTTGAGTGCATGAGTTTTTTGTTTTCTTTTATAGATTTGTAGGGTGGTGCACGTGATGCAGATGGTTTTTTGCAGATATGAACTAGTTCTATATGCTTGGCGAATCGCATGAGTTTTGTAGTCGAGTTGAGGTTAACTTCTTGTGTGGTGCGTGTAAAATAGAACACGTTGGTAAGTTCTGATAAATAGAGAGAGTTCGCATTGTCATGAGTACCTTTGGATAGGAACATTACCTATTACATTACCATATCGATGCACATTCAATTTATTTACACATATAATCTTTGGGTAGATTTACAAAAGTGTATCTGAAATCTGAAGCATAAAACTGGCCACAAGCCATGCCCGGAAATACCCTATCGTATAACTAAAGATTATGCATATAGTGCTAACCGAGACTTTTGCTGCTTATCTTTTTTAGGCGTTTCAGCTGAGGTTTACTATGTGCGCGAGGGTCACATCAACAACTATGCACTGAATTTTATTGTGCCGGTGCCGGCGAACGTGCAGGACGTCAGCTTCACGTGGCAGTCCCTGACGGGGCGCTCGCTGCCCTACACCCTGAATGTGGTCAGCTCGGACCAGGAGGTGCTGCCGCGGCCGGCGCTCAATGTGTCGCACATTGGCGAGATTCCAACGCACATTCAAACGTGGGCCGTGGCGCTCAAGTGCAGCGGGGTGCGCGCTGCGGAGGTGGACATCACAATCAGCCTGGAAGTTGTATTGAATCGGGCTCTGAATAATGTGACCCACTTGGTATTCCGTCGCAAGAAGATTTGTTTGCTCAGCGAGAGCGAGGAGGAGCAGCAGGAGACGGCGGGCAACGATCTCGATGATCCGCATCTGCTGGAAACTGTGCTCCCGCCGCCCACCGGCTTAATCACCCTGGTGGTGGGCGTCACTGTGGCGATGAGTGCTGTGTGCATCCTGCTAGTGATTGCGTATTGTGTGCGCGGTGCGGCTGCCAAGCGGCAGCATCACCAGCACGGCGGTCAGCCCATGCGCACCTCCAGCTTTCAGCGGCTCAATACGCAGCCGCCGTGTCAATCCTCCTTGGGCTCCGCTGCCTATATGACGCCCTCGCTTATTGGGCCAGTGCACGCGTCGTCCCTGCCGCGGAAGGTGGCCGTTTCTATGGAGCAGCAACAGCAGCCGGAAGAGCTGCATCGCCGCATCTCCGAGCTGACGGTGGAACGTTGTCGCGTCCGGCTCTCCAGCCTGCTGCAGGAGGGGACTTTTGGCCGCGTCTATCGCGGCACCTACAACGACAGCCAGGACGTGCTAGTCAAAACGGTTGCCCAGCATGCCAGCCAGATGCAGGTACTTCTCCTGCTGCAAGAGGGCATGCTACTGTATGGCGCCTCGCATCCCGGCATTCTCTCCGTTCTGGGCGTATCTATCGAGGATCACACGACGCCATTTGTTCTCTACCCCGCTCTGAACAACACACGCAACCTGAAGCTATTCCTTCTGGATCCCGCCTGCGCCCGCACCGTTACCACCATTCAGATTGTGATGATGGCTTCCCAGCTATCCATGGCTCTCGATCACCTGCATACGCATGGCGTGGTGCACAAGGACATTGCCGCCAGGAACTGCATGTGAGTGGATTTCTAGCTTATCGAAAGGCTCGGCAGACGGAGGCAGCTTGCCGTCCTGTCCTTTGCTAAAGAAGGCGATCTTTATGAGTAATTTTTTTTCTACCCCCTCTCAGCATTGATGACCAGCTACGCGTTAAACTCTCAGACAGCTCGCTGTCTCGCGATCTTTTCCCATCGGACTATAATTGCTTGGGCGACAGCGAAAATCGTCCCATCAAGTGGATGTCGCTGGAGGCCCTGCAGCATAAGCAATTCTCAGAGGCGAGTGATTCCTGGGCCTTCGGAGTGCTCATGTGGGAACTGTGCACATCGGCCAAGCAGCCGTACGCGGAGGTGGATCCCTTTGAAATGGAGCACTATCTGAAGGATGGCTATCGCCTGGCACAGCCCTTTAATTGCCCCGACGAGCTGTAAGTAGAGAGCTCCATTTGGACCTGGTTAACCCGATATTTATTCTCGTCTCTCTCTCTTACCCTTTCTTCTCTGTTTTCTTCTTCTTCTCTGCTCGCTTGGCAGGTTTACGATCATGGCGTATTGCTGGGCTTTGCTGCCCGGGGAGCGTCCGACCTTTGCTCAGCTGCAGTCCTGCCTATCGGACTTCTACTCACAGATTACGCGCTATGTCTAGGAGAGCTCATGGTGTCCACTGGCAGCTTATCGTTATGGGCGCGCACTTGTAAAGGGCGTGGCTAGTCCATTAAACCCATCTGCATCCGTATCGCAGCAACGGTCCTCGAATTCCTCATACTCTTACCATAGTTAGCCGAAGTCCCATTAGTCTATGTACGTTGTTATATTGCCAAATCTTATGTTTAGAGTCTCATTTAGCAGCTGGGCGAGTTGTTGTATATATAGTATATATGGTAGCCCGAGGTATGTTATAAGTTCTCGTTTAGATCAACAACGAAAGACTCGAATGCATACATATTCAGAGATACGCGACTTATAGAGATTACGCAGGGTTTTCTGCAATCTCCAAGCATTTAAATATACTTTAATAACAAACTAATTAAGATAAATTTAGCGAAAGAACCTTGAACCGAAATCAAATATAGTGATATTTATCTCTACAATTATGTAGATAAGTAAGTTTTAAAAGTATACAAACATGAAAATGATAATAACACACACATATTTATAAAAATGCACAATAAAATCTATAATAATATAGAGACTTTTTGAAATTTTAATATTATACGAGAGTCAAAAGAAAATATATAAATAAAGAGATTAACACGGTAATTCCAAAAAATGATCAACAAAGCGACTTTATCTTACGGATCAACAATAAACAGGGTATTATTCCCGTTAAGCCCATTAAAGCTGAGTCACCTCCATTCCATATTCCAGTGAAAAACTCTCTGCCATTGCGGAAATTTATGGCCTGACCCTGACTGAACAGTGCCTGGAAATTGGGAACAGGAAAAGGCGGAACCCAAATACCAAATACCAAGAGATTGCCAGATGAGAAGAAAGAAAAACGCTTCGGTCACACAAATTAGCCATAAATTTTAATTTTACATGACAATGTTTGGGTCGTGCAGACAGCAAGAGCGAGTATAGGCTGGCTCCGAAAGTGTTGGGTGGTAGCGCCTATGACAGGCGGGAAGACAAATCAATTTTGCTTGCGGCTCTGCCTGTGGCTGGTGTCCTTGGCCACACACACACACACACAGGATAATGGCACATGTAGGAGGCCATACATATCTAATGTGAAAACTGCGAAAAGTGCGCTAAGTAGGTGAGGCAATATGAGCGTGTGTGTGTGCGTGTGTGTGGGTCGAAAACACATGTCCATGTGTCCATGTGTCCTTGTGTGTGTCCTTACACTTTAACAGCCATTGCCAGAGCCATATCGTAAATATTTTGACAGAATCGCTTTTGCCATTGCCTTTCGTGTTGGCCATTGTGTTTCGCACAGCTCTCTCCCTCTCTCTCCCACACTTCGAGATCTTGTTATTGTTAGTGTTGTTTCTGGCAGGGAGGCGGCACCTGCTGTCTCAGTTGCCGTTGCCGTTGCCATTGCCATTGTCGTTGCCTTCCTGCCTTACGGTAATCCTTGTGTTTGTGACTTGACCTGCTTCGTTTGCCATGGCATTTGGTTATAGCCGTAAGCGGCTTTAAAGTTACGTTTACCGTTGCCGGTTGCCTGTTGCTTTTGACTTGCCCTCGAGGAGCCAAGGCGGCCATGTGATATACGGGGCATTTCAGTCAGAACAGCAGCCATTGTAAACAGTTTGCTTAAGCACATAGTTTGTTTATACTTATTACTTGATAATGCCCACTGATATATGGCCAGGGTATTATGTCTTTATGAGGAAGTAAATCCGACAGCTGCACTCATTCGCATCTTGATATCTAGCTGATACAGTTTACATATCCAATATGTGAACTATATATACAATGGGTATGTATAAAACATGTGCTATATACACATTTGTCCTCTACTTGACTTGCGGACTTGTGCTAAGTTCTAAGTTCTTACCATATTTGCAACATTTCCCAAACATGCTCAATAAACAGTTCAATCGGGTAAGCAAAATTCCCTTCTTGTATTTCCGGCTGTCTGACGGTTGGCGCCCAGAACGACCGAAGAACTTTCCTTGCACTGCTTAAATTTCCATGGAACACGCTGACGAGTTGAGAGCCACTGGCAGGGCAGGGTAAGGGGGCTATGGCAGGGAGTTCGGCTGGGGCTCCATTTCCATTTCACATGGTCATGCGATTTCCACGTACGCCGCCTGCTTCTCAAGTGGCAGCCAGTTGAACGCGCACCAATGGGACGCCCCGCCCCGGCCCGGCTCGCCCCCCGGCGCACTCGCTGTGCGCCTCGGTGATAATTTGAAAAGTTTATATGCCGTCGACTGGCTGGCTCTGCCTATACATCCATACATGCATCCAGTGCCAGAGCTGATGTAGCTGTAGATGGAGCTGCTGCAGCATTCTAATGACAACTTAAATAAACAACTGCACAATGCCAGGAAAGGAAACGGAGCAGTTCAAGTTGTTTTCCCATCGTCGAGGGCGGCGCATTGTGTGGAAATATTTATTTTCTATAAATTATTTTTGATTATCGCGAGCTGAGTGAACTGAAGTAAAACCTCCCCACCCCCAACGAGTCCAGCCCCCAAACCGACGC
Organism: Drosophila kanekoi; assembly: GCA_037075305.1. Taxonomy (NCBI): domain Eukaryota; kingdom Metazoa; phylum Arthropoda; class Insecta; order Diptera; family Drosophilidae; genus Drosophila; species Drosophila kanekoi. The sequence goes on along the minus strand of JBAMCE010000577.1, from coordinate 3,736,954 downwards.
CCAAACTAAATAAATACAGGCCGCTGCAATTAAAGCCAAACAAAATGCATAATTTCTGGTCATTTGCCCGGTCCGTAGATAGGCCCCCATCGCGAGACTTTGCGGCAGGGGGCAGGGGCTCCAAAGTTATGTACAACGCATCCGCTAATGGAATTTTAATGTTTCATTCGAAATAGTCGCATTCGACGCATAAATTTGGCTTTGCTCAAATCAATATTTGTACGCGGCATTTTTGTGGAGCATTGTTAATATTAAGGGAAAATCTTCGAAGTATTTACTTGGAAAATGTCTACCTGCCCCGATTAACTTGGCGCCGCAATTCCAACGAATTGAAAAAACTTAATTCCGTATAAAAAGTCAACTTATAATGTGTAAATATACGGAGAAATTGAGTGAGGGGGGAGAATACATACATATTATATATGTCCATTTATTGGGACACTCGTCCAATTTTGTAAGGGACCTTTTATATGTCTTTATTTAAATGGAAATTCTAAAAGTAGCAAAAAACACGAGATATTAACAGAAAGCTATTCCTCAGAGCATTACTTCCATACCATAATCTAAGAGAAAAGCTGGCAGCAAGTTGCAACTTAACCTGGGAACTTGGCCAACTTGCCTTTGCCTTGGCAACTATGCAATGTAAGCTCCAAGTTTCTTATTCACGCAAATCCTTTAATGCCATTTATCATACAAGGTGCGCACATCTGAAATGCATGCAAAATATAACGCATCCTGGCTGATCTCTGGCAAAACAACATTAAATTGAAACAAATTGAACATAAAAAGCATTCAAAATAAAGCAAACACCTCACGACGACGACGACGATGAAGGCGATACCAGGACCAGAGGCAGACCCTGAATGAGAAGCGAAGCTGGGACGAGAATGAGGTGCTGCCAAAGTAAATACACAGTCCAACACCAACACACGCACACACACACACATACACACACACACAAATGGAGTTAAAGTTTTTGGATGGGAAGAGGAATGGAGGGCTAGGAGACTTGTTGGATGGGTTACTTTGGTAGTTTGAAAATAGAACGCAAAATCAAGCAAAGGTACACAACAGACTAAATAGAGAAAGGGCCAGGCGAGTGTGAGTGAGAGATAGATAGAGGGGAGAGGCACAGAGCAACCGACGAGACACTGACAGACTGGCAGGGAAGGAAACGGAAGTATTTTCTGTTGATACTGAACTCAATTTAGACGAAATCAAGTCAAACATGGCAGCAGCTAACGGGAGTAGAGCGGTGGGTGAGCCAAAAGAAGAGCGCAAAATGTTGTAGTAAATCATGTGGGAGCCAAAGGTAAATGGAGGAGCTGGGAGCCAATGCTATGCACTTGGCGTGTGTCCAAAAGAATGCTCAAGACGATGTCTTTGGTGCCCCACACCGACTCCGCCACCTAACAAAGTTGCTTAACAAAAAAACTCGAGGCCTGATTGATGTTTGTGCTCCTAGTTGTTGTTTGCAGACAGGACAACCAATTCGAAGACCGAAGATGCCATTCAATTTTCGATTAAAGTCTCGGTAGCTCGCAGCAAATTGGTTTGCCCATTGGTTCCATTGGACGCACTAATCAGTCGCATGTCCAAATATTTATGCCCAGCCCCAGCTCCGGGTGTCAAGCAGCAGACAATGAAACTTCGCTGTGAAGGAAAGTGAAAGTCAGCGCAAAGGATATACAAAGAATAGTGCAAGGCTAGCAAATAGGATGTTGTTATGTTTCCATTATCCTGCCATATACCTCGCAGTCCGCACACAGAGGGGTATAATATGCAACAAAGGTCGATTCTTAGTACCTCAGCACATGGTATGGAAAGAACGCTAAGCTAAGGTATCTTTTAGTTGATCAAATTTCGAATTTTCACTTTCCACTTGTATTGGTTTTTTTCGCCATCCTTTTGCGAGTCACATTTAATGGGTTTAGCAATGGCGTTTTTTTTTCGGCCTGCTCCGTACACAACGATTTCCTTTCGTGGGGGGCGGGCGGTTCAGTTTCGATGGTCAGACAATGGATCGGGGTTAGGGAACACTCTGCCAGCGACACCAGGGCACAGAGTCCAGTGTGGACACAGACTCAGCATGTGGTGCAAGGATTTGTGTCCTTTTGTGAGTATCTTCCTCTCTCTCTCTCTCTGTTGCTCCTTCTCTCTCTCTCTCTCTCTTGTGTGGGCTGTCCACACTTTCACTGGCCGCTCTATTTACAGTTTAGGCCAGCGAGCAGCGCAGCGCAGGATTTGCTGGGAATTGTGTTTGGTAAACATTTTCGACTCTGTTGTTTTTAATAAGAAAATTGGCCAAAGGCCACACACAACAGTAACAAGAACAAAGGGACTGGCAGCAGGATTTCGAGTAGGAGCTGGATAAAGGGCGACTGGCTGGCAGATTGCTTTTAAATTTAAGACCCGCTCGGTTTCAGTTTTTATTCCATTTAACTTATACGTGTTTGTGTGTTTTCCTGGAGATTTATGTTTGTTTGTTTTGGGCTTGTGCTTGGATTTGTGGGTCAAGCCGAGCGAGGACGAGCAAAGCGTTTACGAGAATTAGTTGGTCCGCACATTGATAGAGTTTCAAAAGGATGGCCGATGAGTCGGAAAGAAATGAATTTTTCGGATGCTTGCTGAATAAATAAACCAGAGCCAACCAGATTCCGACCCAGCCAGAGAGTAAACAACAAAATCAAGATGACATTTCCCAAACCGATAAGAAATCTGTAATAAACTGCGATAAAATCTGTGTGTTTTCCTATTTTTGGAAAACTAATTCCCAAATCAAATGCAAATATGCATTGAATATTTTCATATTAAAATGTAAATGTAAATAAAATATGAAAATAAAATATGGCTGAGAACGAGAACATCAAAAGCCAGCCAGCAATAAAAATCACAGTCGGAACAATCGCTGGGGAGCTTGGCCCCCCTCCGGGGAATACCCCGCTGCATATGCTTATGGAGTCGACTTGTTGGCCAGACAGCGCTGGCAGAGAAGGGTAACAACAGGATTATGGAGCCGAAAAGGTGCCGCAACTGCGGATGATCATAAAGATGACGATGATAAAGCTGGCGACTCGACTTTGGGGCGTAATCAATTAGGCGACTCCAAAGGTAAACACGCAGCCTCCACGCCGAACTGGCGCTGACAGAGGCTCAGGGCAGGCGCAGGCACTGTTAAACGTGGCCTAAACGCACTTATCGATAATCTGTTGTTGATTAATGTCGATTATAATTTTCGGCTTTGGAAAGGGTCTGGAGCGGAGCCGGGGGGAGACGCGGCCAGCCTTAAATTAATGAGCCAAAAATGTGCGCTGCTTTTCAGTTGAGACTTTCATTTGCTTACTGGCTCCGTTTGATAAATGATGCAATTATGGGAAAGCGCTTACCCTTTTGACGTGCACGAGAGTGGATCGTGCGTTAATGGAAATTGTCATTAACCAGGGTTGTTGTATACTTGGCTTAAAATACAATACAACTGTCAATTAATGAAGGTCGCCATACAAAATATATACTCCTTTAACGGAACAGTAGCCTGAATAATGATAATAAAACCTTACTTTGTGCGATTATAATTGTAAAAAATCTATTTAAGTTTTCAGTAGCTTTCATCTAAAGCAACACGTCTTGTCATCCGAGTCAGTTCATCGTCTTTTATAGCAACTAAACCGAATTGCTTGTACTCGTATAATAGAAAAAGCTGCTTCTTAGTTCGCGCCTTAGCCCAGTGGGGAGTGAAATAGCCAGCTAAGTATATACTAACTATATATACAGCTGTCAGCCATCAACGGGCAAAGTGTTGACAAAAGCAGCCGACAACATCAGACGTCAGCAGCTGCGGTCCAGGATGACTTAGACAGTCCGCTCATCCTCGCCTGGATAGCTGCAGCAACAAATCCAAGGTATTTGCAACGGAAATAAACTGCGCACATTGCACAAACTTTTAAGTTTTTATGGCAGCGCGGAAAATTGTCTGTACCGGGATGACAGTACGGGAGAGGAGGAGCGCGGCTATAACATGAAGTTTGCTAAACATATTAAAAAAAAAAATACGAAAGTAGTAAAGAGATATACTCAGGCGAAGGAGAACTGTAAAAATTGGTAGCAGTACCACCAAAAGAAATAAAATAAATACTGAAAAATATCCGAGTAAAAAATGCAGTTGAAATCGTCTGGCACACCTCATCCCCCCTCCCCTCCCATAAGCAGTTGCCTTTATCAACTAGAAAGTTTTCAGCAGCTGCGTCTCGGCTAGAAATCACTTCTACCGTGGGCAGCAATAGCTGAGTGCAATGGTGGGCTGTGGGCGTGGCATTGGCTTATTTAGCATAAACTTGGCTGCAACTGCAACTGCAGCAAAAGCAACAGCAGCAACAGCGCCAAACATGGCAAACTAATTCCGTATGCAAACTTGGGCCCCAAAAGCCATTGGAAATTGTGCGGAGAGAACGAGAACGATACTCGAGAATCGAGAACCGAGAATCCAGTTGGCATCACGATGGAGGAGCACTCAGGAGAGCTAACTGAATTTTATTGCAAAATAATTATTGGCACTCGTGTGGCCTATTGATTAGCATGTTGCTGAGAGAACACTTGCACCCAGCCAGCCAGCCCCCTCTATGCTGCCAGCTGACCAGCTGACCAGCTACATCTATGTATCTATGCCTAACCATCAATATCTATAGGTCTGCTTATGCAAATGTTGCAGGTGCAACGCGTTTTGGCATTTGCATGCAAATTAGCCTCGCCACTCGGTGGCGGGTTGCTGAACCCCTTGTGGAGGTCACTTGCAACTATTTTGGACCCCTAGACACACACGCACACTCGCATACACATGTGTCTGACTATTGAAATGTTCTCACAAACTAGATAACAGGTAATAAAATACATTTCATGACATTTAGATGTAGACAGACATATAGGTACATCATACTATTAAGCACAATAGGTTGCAATTATTGTAATTATTATTATTCTTCTTTTTATTATTATTAGTTATTAGGTATTATTAGTAGGTATTAGAGTGATAATCTATTTATTACTCATGGCATAGACTTGGCTAAGAGACAGCTTAGTTACTGATGAACAATGCATATACCTCTTGGGGTCAGACATCCGTTAAATATCAAGTTGTGAGATGGACTAGTTAAAACAAATGTTTTCAAACTCCGTTGGGTTTGTTTGTTGGGCCCAATTTCACGACATTCTCGCTAGTATCACGCGTCCATCTCGAAAGGAAAACTCGGTGGCCATGCAAATCACAGCCCACGTTGCTTCATTTGCATTGAAAATCCTTTGCCAGAGCTAAATCTATGCACGTGATATTCTTTTGGGCTGATTTGTAGGCTGGCCCACTAGTGCAGCGCCTTGCAATGGTTTTTTAATCAATTTCTGTCAGTTGGCTGTCAGAGCAAATCAGGCAACTCCTCGGCCTAGCTGCAGCTCTGCAGCAGCTGGCAAATTATGCGCATAGATTTGAGAGATTTGCAAGGTCCACGCAGAGGACAGAGCGTGGCTTGTGACACTGTTCAACATGCGAGCATAACTTTTTCTATTATATTGCACAGCATGAACTTGGCCAGTTGCTGCTGATTTTTAATTATGATAAGCCCCCGGTAAGGGAGACAGGGCATTTCCGCCAACACGATTAAAATCTAAAGCAAATTCCTGTCAACGTGAAAAATGCTTTTCCGTATTTGTTTGGTAAAGTTGAAGACCTTTTGATGATTGGACAACGTGCTGGAGCGTGCTTGATGCCACTGACCCAATGAGTCAGTTACGGGCTTGCTCACCTTTGAAAAATAAAAAGCAAATATTGAATTTGAGTAGTATGTCGAAATTCTTAAAACATAATTGCTTATTAGCAAATGAAGCAGTAAAAATTTACTTGATATAAGTCCTTGAATACAAACTTAAGTTTTCAGAGTCTTTAATTTTCGAGCAACTGCTTTAAGAAAAACTAGTTTTCCGGATTGAAGTAATACTGAAAAAATTGGTAATGAAGTTATATTAAACTAATTTGTATATCATCCGATCGGGTCATAATTTGAGACTTACTAATCTGAGACTAGGTTTACACTTTTTGAAGTATGGGGCCAAGGGTAAACGGGCGGAGAATTGCATTCTATCGATTGAAAACTCTTTTGAAACTATCTACATAGAGGGGGTAGGGGATTAAGGTAGTATAACTAGATGAAAGTTTACACAGTCGAGAGTTGTTTGAAAAAGTAATGTCATTAATTTCAAGAAAGCAACCATGAGCCTGGCAAGGCCGGGTAACTTCCGCTCGTAGCACTTTACATAGTAAATACTTGCTTATCTTTTTATTGAAAGTTAGTGTTAAATTGATTGAAATTATACATTATAACATAATATACTTTGCTTACTGTAATTACATCAGTTATTTATATTTTTTGTCCTAAGAAGTTCCAACATGGTTGACACCTCAAAAACTGTACTATAAGGTCTTTGCCCAACGTTGCGACTAGTTAAGCGGACACGAAATTCCACTCGAGTAGGGAATGGATCTCTCTATGGATCCGTCTCGTTTGCCATTACGTTGCGTGGGCTCCATCTTGGACGGCCTCTTCTCCTACTAATCTGTGACGCTGTGGCTCCTCCTGGTCGCGCCTCGCCTCCCTCGTGGATGCTGTCATGCAGCATGCTGTGCGTGCATGACGCATTGCCTCGTTGCCATAATGGCTATAATGGCTCGGGCGATCGTGTTTTGGAGGCATCATCATTGAGCCAGGCAGTTGGCCAGACCGGAGACTGTGGACTGTGGGCTGTGGCCACAAGTCACATTTGTATTGCGTATCGCGTTACTTATGCAAATAATTTCTGTGGAAATGAGGAGACGAGAAATCTGTTGCTCTTCCCCTTCGTCTCTGGCGTTTCCTTCACTTTTTCGAGTAATATAATTTTGTGTCTTTTTCACTTTTGTGCGGCCGTTGATGTAATTTAATAACCAAGCAAGTCGTATTTTGCCTCCTGCTGCTAACTGCGAGGCTTCACTCGAGAGGAAGGAGTTGGTGTTGGAGTTCAAGTCGGAGCTGGCATCGGGATCGGGTGTGGGAGTGGGAGTGGCTGCGGAGGAGGGGTGGCTGTTTGGCGTGGGCTGTTGTTGTTGCTGCCGCCGTTGCTGTGGCTTTTAAAGCACTTGTGCAATAAATTAAAAAGGCGATTTCGTGTCGCAGTTGTTGTTGCTGTTTGTAGCTGTTGCAGCTGCTGCTGCTGTTGCTGTTGCTGCTGGTTGTGAAGCAGCAAGTGGTGGCAGACATGCAGATTTTTGACATACTTGTTTGCATTTCGCTGCCGTGGCGGCTGCCGCTGTTGCTGCATCAGCAGCAGCATCAGCATCAGCTTGTCGCAGTCGCTGCACCAACCTCATGCAGCAGCAGCAGCAGGAACAACAACAACAGCGAAAGCAGCAAAAAAAAAAACTTGCTGTTGCCGTTTGAAATGTGCTACGTCATTTCTGTTGTACTGCACATGCACTGAGAAAAATCTTCCTATGGTTTTATGAATGTAAATCATTATTCTCAGTTTTATAGTGCAAAACAGCTTTTCAAGCTCTTCTTTAATAAGAGCAATAAACCAAATTGTATTGTTTGTGCGTTTTTTAGCGCCCAATTCTAAGGCCTTATATGAAAGTCTTACCAATATGTCACGGTGTATTAAAGATGTGCCTCACCCAAGTAGTGCAGCAGCCGTGTCGTTGCTCTTGGTTTGGCTGAGTCGTCTCTGGATGTGGACAGTCGCTTGGCTGGGCATGAGCTGGTAGCCGTGCTCTGTTGTGCTGTGCTGTGCTGTGCCGCTTCGCTTGGGTGTCGTTGTCAGCTCATGTCCCCGACGAGATGTTTAACATACCCGTAGAAAATTGTTTTTCAGCTGCTGCGTCAGGATTTGTGTCCAGCCTGGCTTGGCGGCCACAGAGGCCGTGTTCGTGCCCCCTGGGCAATGGCTATTTAGTGAATGTTGCAGCTGTCACGCTATGATTTGACCCACTTTTCAATGGGCTATCATGGGAAGAGGACTTACTGATGGCGCTTAAAGCTGGCACCTAATGGGCTCAGGCTGCAAGTGGCCAGCGCTTTTTCGCCCCTGCTGGGGCGGGGGCACCTGCTGCGGAGATATGAATTGGCACCTGCAGACTCCAAGCACAAAACTGGTCGTCTGTCACCCAGCAATAACTTGCTTGCATTCTGCATTTACTCTGAGCCAAGAGCTAAAAGCAACAAAAGCCAAACAACTTGGCACAAGTCACAGCAGGCCGCCGCCGGCCGTACAAATTGTAAGGCAAAGTGCCACACCGGCCACCAGCCACAGCAGCAGCAGCAGCAGCAACAGCAGCAACAGCAGGACCGGCAGCAGCAGCAGTTTCCAGAGAAATGCAAAATTATGACAACTGCATTTGCAGTAAGCCAACGCCAACGTAATGCAGCAAAGCCTCTTGCCTCAGCAGCAGCAAGAGGCATCCTGCCTGGCGGGGGGTCCTGTTCTGTTATGTCCTGTTCCGTCCGTCCGCCTGTTGCCTGCCCCGTTTTGCAAGTGTCAAAGTTAACTCGAAATTATTGTTGGCTAAACTTTTGTGGCGCTTAGGCCTCTCGCCCTGCCCAGCCTCAGTCGAGAATTTATTGTTTGCGGTGCTCGCTGCTCGCTGTGCACTCTGAACATTCAGTTGGCCTGGCCCGAAACGACGGCTCGGCCCCAGCCCCAGACCCAGCATCAACCTCAGCCCTATCCTCAGCCTCAGCCTCGGCCTCGGCTTCGGCTTAATCAACTGCAATTGGTGCAATTTTGTGGCCAGCATTTTTGCATTCTCATTCAGCTGGCCGCATTTTTTTTGTCCATAGTTTCTCGTGTTGCATTGTTTTGCCTTCAATTTCAAGCCTGACTGCAGTTACATTAAAACTTTTGATTGCTGCTGCGGTCTGGATGGGACGGTCACAATGCCAGGATTAGAGCAGAGGTCAACAGCAACAAGAGCTTCCAATTCCAAATAACATAATTCGAATTGCCCATCCTCTCAAGTCAGAAATTGTTTTGAGTATGCAAAATGTTAATTTATTTTGATTTTGTTTGTGTTTGTTCTTCGGTATTGCTACCAAAAGTCAGATTTCTAAATGCAGTTAGACTGCAACCTTACTTTTCGGATGCACAAATAAAGAAATGAATTTTTAATCATTTTTTTAACTCTTCTTGTGGTAGCTTCTGGTTCACTCGTAAGCGAGTAATGCACTAAATCGAGCTCATTCAATTGAAAGCATTGATTGAATTTTCCGCCTTGAGCTATTCAAATTTCCACAGTCGCTTGACAGCCGCTTGACCTCAATTAGACCCTATCTAATCCATTTTCCACACGCTTTGTTTTGACCTAATCACCTTTGCGGCTCAATGTCGAGAGGTCGCCGACTACCTGAGCATGGGTAAATATAAATATTTGAGGGAACCTTCGTAAAGACAGCGTGACACTTTCGACACAGTCAAGCCCCCGAAATGTGCAGCATTTCCGAGAGGTAATCATTGACTGGGTTACGCCTTGAAAGATATCATTGTTGTTATGTTTTATGCGTGTTGAAGGCTGAGATTCGGCATATGACATATCCTGGTGTGTTCTTGGAAACCGTATGTTATGAAATTTTGAAATCTTTACGACTTTATAAACAACAACATATTTTGGAGTGCTGTTAGTCAACTTACCAACTGCTTTTCAAGATAGTTTTCTTTCTTTATCCATTGAGAATGATAATTAATTAAAGTGAAATGAACCTTAAGCCTTACGTAGATCGCTTCCTGTCGGAAACATCGACAGCCGGAGGGACAATATGCTATTAATTAAGATGTCAGAGTCGTTAAAGTCAAATGTTGAACATTAACGAAGATCGATATGTGCACACGCATCGAGGATGCAATCTGCAGATGGGAACCACTAAAACCGCCGCATAAAAATTCACAAAGTTGCATGCCACAAGGCGCAGGCACAGGCTGAGGCAGAGGTAGAGGCAGAGGCAGAGATTCAACGCGAACTTCGACTTGCACTGCAGCTCAAACGACGACTGATAATAATGACGCTGCATAAATTGCGTTTTAATGTCAACAAAGAGACAAATATTATAATATCTCAGCTCGACACGAAGTCTCCCAGTCGCAGTGCCAGCCCCCTGGCCAGATGTCAAAGTGCGAGCGCAAACGTGGAGAATTATTTGCGGCTGCCGAAAGATATTTCCTGTGGCAACTTTCCATACCACATGCAACTTGCTGCTGTTGTTGTCGATGCTGTTGTTGTTGTTGTTGTTGTTGTCAATGCCGCAATCTAATGGAAATTTATGCTGAAAGCATGCTCCATCTTCGTTCATGCCATCAACTAAAAGTCTATCCACTCCTGTGCCCCTCTCCAGCTGAACCTAGTTGACCAGCCAGCAACAATTTGTAGGCATTTTCCTATTGAACTGCCCCAAACGTCGACATTACAAATTACACTGCGCAACATAAATTACCTTTTATTTAAAACATTGTTTACTAGAGATCTTTCCATATTATATGCTATCGAAATGTTTCCAAAATTAAATACTGCTACTGAGCAATGAGCCTGGATCGAATTCTGATTCTAATAATTTCATCTTCAGAGTAAACTTTACTAAAAGCATCGTCTGATTTGTGTTTTTTTGAGGAATCATAGCAATAAGTTATTGGGAAGTATTTTTACATCCAATTTTTGCCGTCTAGTATTATCGGCTGCCAATTGAAGGCGAACCCGAGTTTCAGTTCGAGCTGGTCAGTTTGACAAGAGGGGGAGTTAAGGTGGACCGTGGCTGGGCTGTAATTTTGCAATTATTTGCTTGCCGCGGTCATAACTCACAGCGAACGTGGAGATATACCGTTGCCCGTCTCGCTTTGCCTGGTTTTTCCTTTCACGTTTCCTGTGCCTGAACTTTGACACACATTTGCCCAGTTCCTCTCCCATAAAGCCGATAATCGCATGCCAGACAGAAATATGCTCCACGTTTGCGCCTCTAGGGCGTCGGCCCGGCCTGGCCCGGCCAGGAGAAGTTGACGTGAAAGTTTTAGCAGCAAGAAACAATGGTTTTGTCTTTGAACGGTTTTCCACTAGTTGAAATTGGAATTGGAAATGGGTAAGGGGTTAGGGGGTGAGTGAATTTGTAGCTGGTCATTGGTAAGGGACAACAGCCTCTGGCTCTACCTGTGCAGTTAGCTTATCCCTCTGGTAACTGTTGCGTTGCTCTCCCATGGCTATCTGTCGTGGCCCCGGTCCTGACAAGAGCACACACGATCTGTCTGCGCAGATAAGGATTATAAATCATTTTTATAATATTTTCCACACAAGCCAAAACAATAAATCAACTACAAAATGTCACTTGGCGCCAGCGACAACCGCCATAAAGCCCGGCAAGCGTTTCTTTTTGTTTTTAAACAGATTCTTACATATGCATGACGTGGTAACCATCTAATAGATGATTAATGTAAGTTCTACGCGTTTTTGATAAACGCCTCGAAGGTAATTTGCATAATTCGTGTCGCATTGCTGAAGGAAATCTGAAATCAGATAGCCATCGACCTTGTCAGGGCTTTTCTTTTCCCACGGAATGCTGGCACTTAAAGAAAATGAAAATAGATGCAAGCAAAGCAAGGAGGGGCAACTGTACCACATTGTTGGCAGCGAATTGAGAGTGGGAAGGTGTTGAATACTTTCGGGGGGCTTGTAAATATTATCGATAAACGCATCGATAGCTGGACAATTGTTGCACTTGCCATAAATCACAGCCTGCGCAGTTGCCCTTATCAGCTGGCCCGGCTGTTTGCACTCGTCTGTGCCCTACATGACGCGATAAGACAAACGATTTGGAAGGCTACGGAGAATATGTACGCATACCCAAACACAATCCCAACGTTTGTGTGCAATCGCTGCCTTGAAATCTCCCGTAAATATTGCTTCATTACAGCTCGACTTGGATTCCAGTGAACTTTTCGCCAGGCCCAGAGCAGTCGACCATAAAAAAGGTGCTCTGCCCGGGCTGCTGCCTTTTTAATTGATTGCTCTCCGCTCTCGTCCAGTGTGTCTCGCATTATCACAACAAGGCAATCGCACTCGCACACTCACACACACACACACACACACACACACTTGCACGATAAGCAATAGCACACAGCGGGCTCTCGTCTTGGGTCCACTACGTGCGCCGCCTGCTTAGGGTTAGGCCATAAAGGTCTATAATGAACCCTTTTCTTCGGGCTGTCTTGCATTGACTGCCTACCCCAGGCCAGGCTGCCGATAAACATCGCTTCGAACGGTGCCCATCGTTAGGCCTCTTCCTCCAGCTTCATCTCTGTGTGCTCCTGCTTCTCTGGGTCGCCGTTTTGCTTTGCTCTCGTATTTAGTTTCGACTGCGCAGCCTAACGAGCTTCTACCTGTGCCTTTACCTGCTGCAGCTATCGATTGAGAGATTTCAATCGAACCAATGACCATTGGGTTGCTCAGTGCTGCAATCTTTGTTATCTGCGGCTCACAGGATGAATGTAATTAAGTGTGTTTGTAATTTGTTCAAAACTCATCCAAGTTCATAGTTCGTGGGCATTCCAAATGTACCACAAATTGCTTGTGGCTTTCTCTGCCACCAAACTGTCGTTGCCTGTGCCTTAGTCTCAGCTGTCAACAGTTGATAGTTGAGCTCCAGATCTACGACCGAGCCCGCAACGGGTACAGAACCAGGCCGCACCCAGCAGCACATGTGTCGTCATTCGCGTCGTCACTTGCATTATTTTGACAGTTCATTTGTCACTTCTTCTGATTTGACTGCGGTCTGGATGTACCCATGTAGGGTATGCCTACACATGGCGACCACCATGCCACACAATCGGAGCAGATGTGCTGAAAGCTGAACCCACACAACTCAACTGACACTTGCAGAGGCAGCTCTGCATATTCTGACTCTAAACAGGATCTTAATTGAGTTGCTTGAGCAAAAAGACAAATTGAATATCATAATTATAAGCATATATGTAGTTAAATAATAGATATATCATAGCCAATATATCCAAGGATATAGTCATCTATATATCTTCAAGAACTCTAAGAACTACAAAGAAGTGGAGGAAGTTTTGTTTGAGATTAATATCGTGAAACTTATTAGCATATACAATCAATACAATCTCAAAACCTATTCTTGATTATTGGATGAAAATAAGGTTTCAGAATACTATACTATAGCTATTCAATATCAAACTGTATAGCTCAGTCGATAATTATCAATTTAAATATAACTATATAACTATTAATTAAAATCCGTCAGATAATCCAGCAAACATTTAACTTTCGCTAAGTAGAATGACTTTCTTTCCAAGTGCTTAGTTATCCGAGTGTAAATACCACGTAACACTTGCGTGAGCCCTTGTTCATTCCTTCAGGGAGTTAACATTTTTCGCATTGTCTTAACTAATGATCGAGCCTCCTATTAAGTAAATGCTATTAGGCAATACGGGCAGGCTCGACCAAACCACGCGAGGGAACTTCAAAATAACTTAAAAATTGCTCATTCCAAATCATTGCTTTAAACATCTACCATCTATCTATCGATCTTGTAACTATCGCGTAATCTAAGCTCTTTCATTTATCTTCTTTTTTTTAAACCGAGTATTTATATTAAAATATGCATTTCGGTATCAGTGTATGCAGATGTGTGCATTTAAATTTATTGGCCCGTAATATTTGTTTTCTCTCTTTCTGTGGTCTCGTCATTTGGACCTCGAGAATGACCCCATCGCATTTGTTAGCAGAATCACCTGCAGTGCTGGCCCAGCAGCCAATCAGCCAAGCAGCCAAGCAAAGGTTTCAATAATGCAGACGGTTTTCTTTCTGCTAACTGGCAATGTCTTTCATGTCATAACCCCCTTGTGCCCTGCTCCGTGCTCCTTGCTCCCAGCTCCCATCTTATGGCTACCTGCAGCTCAATACGTCGAACTGATTTTGAATGATGCATTTGCTTTGTTACTCTGGGCCCTTTTGGCTTTAGCCTGTGTTCATATGCATATGAAATATAGGACGAATGTCTGGGTAAAGTAAGATATGGATGCTAAGATACCACTTTAAGCTGCAAGAATACTAAGGGAACACAGCGCAGCAATACTTCTTCAAGCTAAATACTTCAAAGCTGTCAAATAAATAACACAAAATACGTAACACATCCTGATGTTCGTTCTCTATTCAGATCCTGAACATAGTCAACTCCTGCACTTTTTCCCAGTTATCAAAACAGGACAACAAGTGGAGACTGAAGAAAATCCGAAAATCCTAAATCCTGGACATGTGTCGAAAACCTGGTTCGCAAAGCGTTTTTTTTATCCATGCACCGATCCACCTTAATCGTTTGTTGGGCTTGTAGCCACACAGAAAAGGGACAATCCTAAGGCATTAATAGCTTGACCCAAGCATTTGTAGTTGTATGGAATATATGGAAGGTGCGTCAACATTATTATCTGTATTAAGAGGAGGACTTGCTTTATTATAGTCGCAATGCCTGAAAATAATGTTTATAACGTTTCACTGCGAAACTGCTTCATGGAAAAAGATGTTACCAAATATTGTCAAAATGGCCATTCGACAAGTCGACTTATCGATTGTTAAGGCTTACTCCACTCACCTAAGGCTCTAGTCATACGAGTTTCAAGAAGTGCCCATAAAGTGCTTTGTTAGAGCCCGAATGAAAGAGAACTAGCTCATTTTGAAGACACAATAAACACAACATGTGATTTTGATTCTCAATGCGAGTCGGACTATGGAAAATTATGTAAATGTGTGGGGCAAACAATGGGAGAACTGTAAACATGTCGCATAAATTTAATTAATTACAATTTCTTTATCCCATCGACCCAGATTGGGGCCCGTTTCCCCCTGGCTGCCAGGTAATCGTTTTATGGCCGCACAGCAGCCGCCCACAGATCTTCTCGAGATTAGACGACAACACAGGGCCAAAGGCCCAAAACACTTGATCACAGTTCGGCATTGTCGTCCAATCGAAGAGGGCTATTCGATTTGGTTTTTATGTCGAGCGGGACCATTTCTTATTCAAATTTGATTTAGTTTTCCAGCGGGCAGGCAGGGCGGGAGGCAAAGTCTGACCGCCTTTGGCAGCTCATTAGGAAAGTTGTTCCGCATTCATTTTTTATCGCCGTTGTCGCCCCGTTGCCGCTGATTATCTGAACTTTTCTCCAGCATGCTTAAGTTTTTATTGTGGGGCGTTTATTTTACCTAAATGTTTTGATAAGTTTTCGTAAAGCCTGCTTGTTGTTGGTCATGTTCTGCTTTGGTAGTTCGAAATTTACGATGTCATCGTTTGTCATTCGGTTTATGGCTTGTTTAGCTGAACCGAACACCCAGATATGGGTAGAGTTTCTCTGTGCGTTAAAATGGATGAGTTTGGGATTTGACAAGCAAACGATCTAGCTAAACGATCATTCCCTTAGTCATCTCTTATCTTTTCATTATTTATTCAGCAGCCCATCAACTGATTCACGGCTTCTGCTACTTGTGGACACGCCCTGTACGTACGGATCATATAAACCATCATTTTTTTATGGCCGTCTTCCCCCGTCTACTTATGCGAGCCATAATTTCAACATTAGGATATCGTAAAAACGTCATGATTATTTTAAAACTCATTTTCGTTTATTTTTTTTTAATGCACAAATTATAAAACTTTCATTGAAAAGCAATGAAAAGGCGGCGCAAAGGAAAATATTTTATTAACACTTCGTTCCATTGAAGATCAATATTATTTTTAAGCGTGGGCCACGCGGAGCGCCGGCAACTTCCTCGCCCGGGTTGAGTTCTGGGCAACCTTGCCCTCGGGGGCTGCTGGCATATTTCACGCAACGAGACGGAAATTAATTTCAATTTCTTTGGCTTCCACTATTTCCACTTCCACGGGCTTTAATTGTACAATAAAACCATCAGCGCCCTGTCGATGAGGCCGAGGCCTGAAACAATCTGCAGTAATTTGTTTATTTTAAATTATATTTGTTGAAGTTTTTATTTGTTCCGTTTTCATCATAAACTCGGAAAAGTTACAAGTAACTGCACCGGTTTATAAACAAATAAGACGCTCGAAAAAAAACAAATTCCAATCTTCTCTCTCGCTCGCTGGGTGGGTCATTTACGTATATAATTTGGAGTACAATTGCAGCGGGTCCCCTGTGGGTGATTTGCGCCATTTCTCAGAGTCTGTTCTTCCTCTTTCTCAATATATATATACATATATTTCTCTTGCTCTGCCTAGGTAATTACCGGTCATTAATAATATGCAGATGTGCCGTTTGCGCCCAGCCGAACGAAACTCGAATTACATTTTGCTGTTTTGTACACTTTTGGTTGATGTTGTGTTTATGTTTTTATGGGCAACATTTTCGAATACACAAGCATTTTCAAGTGGCAGTTAAAATTATATAAAAATGAAAGAATATTTGCCGCGGCGTCCCCACTTCCCCCCCACATGACCCCAAGGGAGTTTTTACGTGGCTGCCGCAGCAACATTTTTACGATACGAAGATTCCTGCACAACGTTTTAAGGAAATTATGTATGGACACTTATTACCTGAGTAGGCTCTTGGGAGTGTGAGAGGGGGATAGTGAAAGGGAGAGAGGGAGAGAGGGGATGAACTAGTCAATGTCCGCTGCGAAGGGGATGTAGTTATACAAATTGGGGATGTGTTAAATGTTGCAACTCCGATATGGACCCAACTCAGCTACTCGTAAAAGGCCAACTTGTTCTTCAGAACAAAAAGTTGCACAGTCCATTCGATAGCCATATAGAACGGACACTGCCAACAGCTGTGTATGCGAGAGTCGCAGTTTGTGCTGTTGGACTATCTCTTGGTTAATGAATTGTATGTCCGCATAATAAAATAAAATTTTATTACAGCTGCAGCTGTTGCATGCTGCAACTAATGAATAAGTGTAAATTCTAATGAAAAAGCGTTAAAGCAACAACTACAACAACCACCACAGCACGAGCAAAGGGAAAGAATGCCAACTATGGCGAAAATTCAATTAAAAATGTAAAACAACTCTAAAGCGCGAGCAGCGTGGAGGCGGATCAAGTGGAGCGATGGGGCGGTGGGGCGGAGGGACTGTGTTGCAGTGGCAGCAATGGCCAAATGGGCACAAGTGGCAGCTGATGGAGCACAAGAGCAGCGACAACGCAAACGAGCAACACAACATGCAATTAGAGAAGGAGGAGAAAGAGGGCAGAAGGAGGCAGGGGCCCACGCAACGGATGAGATGCGCCTGGACGCAGTTGGCTTTGATTGCTCAATATGACCCCGATACCCCCTTGGCTGCTCAGTCGCCGCCTCGCAGCGCGGCGTATTTATTGTGCTATCGTGGCATTAGTGCGAATAGTTTGCTGTTCACATAACGCCTATGGCTTTGCCGGCTGGCCAGTAAAATTGACAAAGAACCTGGTTAAGCCGAACAGCATCTGTGGGCAGCGGCAGTTGCATTGTTGTGGCACAACACGCAAATCACTGGAGGCTGCAGCTTATGTCCTGTGGCGGATTTGCTTTGAATGACCATGGAATAAAGCTTGGCCAGATGTACGGCACGTGGACCGACCTAGGAAGATTACCCTCCATTAGGGTTTTATTGAAATACTATGGAGGTTATTAAAAATTCGTTATAAAATTGAACTGCAGAAAACAAAACCAACATCAAGATGTGGAATAGGTAAATATTCTAGGGAGCGCTTGAGGTAATCGAGTTGAAGAATCTCTGATCTCGCGGCTTAGTAAATCTTCTGTAAGAATATTTATTGTTTAAGTTGAACATGTATAATCCTGTGGAATTTGTGCAAGCAATTCATAATATATCTAAATCAATGTCAGCTTTTAGCTAGACCTATTAACATCCAATTCCTGTTATTTGTTTTCTAGTTTAAACTTAAATAATCCTAGCTTCACGAGAAAGATAATCTGTAAGTATTCCGCTTAAACAAATTAAATTAATCGTGATTAAGAATAAATCCTTATTCCACAATCTTCTTAGAGCTTTAACAAATCGAAACACTTTTACCCAAGGATGTAATTTATACCGAAATAAAGAACTTTTCGTGTCTTGCACTATCTTTCTCTCTCTCTCTCTCTCTCTGTCGCTATCTCTCGCTTGTCCCCCCTCTTTCTCGTTGTCTGCTTGGCCTTTTTAAGCAGTTTGTTACCCTCGAGTTTTAGTGGCCAAGATTTATTTGCTGAGATTCTGAAAGAGTTGTTGCCGTTCCCAGCCGCGTGATTATCCAGTGCATTGAACGCGGCCAGCCATTAATTACCAGCAGCTGTTGCTGCGGGGGAGCAGATCGGAGATTCCCCATTGCCCCGTCCTCACCCACAGCCACACAAGGCCCGCCGCATATTTGCCTATTTATGAAATATGATTTCAGTACAGGAACGAGAATGAGGTGAGCATTTTTCTAGGTTGCCAGCAACGGAATTGCCGTCAAATTTTTTTGGCTCCCTTAGGACAGGGAGCTGGGGCGCACTTATAAATATGTGCGTGGGTGCAGAGCGCCTCGGATTTTCATAATTGTCTCGTGGATTTTGTCTATGAGGCGACTTATTGTTGAGGCCTGTTCCACCCGTTTATGGGGTGCAGTTTTTATGGTGCTAAAGACATTAAAACTGTCATAGCAGCGGGCTCTTAATTTGATATTCGAGTACGGCATAATTGGAACAGACCCCGGCAACATATGTAGAAATCGTATTCCAACTTCAAAACGTCCAAACATGGGGTAAAGACAGTTTTGAGTGGCGACCAGTATTAATCATGGGTGGCCTTTACGCACTAACACAAACACACTCACACACACACGAACACACATACTAGCTGAGGTGGGGTTGGCGTGGGAGTGAATTTCACTGTGGAGCCCTCGACTGAGAGAGGGCTGTTCTATTTTTGTTGCGTCTGCCGTTTGTTGCTCTTGAGCTGCAGATATCTGACGAAATATTTAACATGCTTGTATCTAAGAGCAGAAATGTCAAACAAGCGCTTAAAAATTACTTCCAGGTTGTCAATTTTTATTTGTGGTTTCTTTTCTAAATAATAACTGGAAAGGTCTTTAACCTGGCTAGATCTGTCCGTCCGTCTGTCCGTTTGATATATGCTCCTTATATATGTTTGTTGGATTAATATAAGAAAAATATTTCTCCAAGATCTTTTGCCTAAGGTCAGGCAAGAAAAGTCAACAGTAACAAGAACTCAGTCATGAAAGTCTGTTATTATGGAATTCGTTAGGTTTTATGAATGCTGATTAAATGCGACCACAATTGCGCTCTCTCTTTCTCTCTCTCTCTCCCTCTCCCTCTCTCTCTCTCTCTCTCTCTCTCTTTGTCTGTATCATACTGCCCATCGGACCATCTTCGAGCGCTTATCGAAATCTTTGGCATAAATCAGAATCACAATCCTCACTAGCTGGTGTGGCATGAGGAATCGCCGTGGCATGGCTCATGACCATGGGCCAAAATGACGACGTTTCCCACGCTTTGGCACACACAGTCATAAAGTTTGCCACCCAAACGGTCGGCGAGTCGCCATCTGGCGGACGGGGGACGTGGAGAGGAATATGTCGCTGGTCATAAAGCAAACGACGCCCGACACAATGTCCTCGATGAGTGGAGCGCACATAAAAAGTTCTTCAACAATATAATAAACAATTTCCTGATAAATCGACAATGGCTGAGACCTCAGTCAACCTCATCCTCCACCTGCTGCTCCCCCTCCTACACCTGCTTTTGCTCCAGCTCATTGGCATGCCGAGTGATGAGTGCGAGTTGAAATTTATGGTGCTCACAAATTTATGCACTTTTAAATGTAAGCGAAATATTTAAAAGCCAAATGCGAGGCGTACGTGTCTAATGTGCGAACGGGCGACGGTTCGACGCTGGGTCTCAGCTCTCAGCTCTCAGCCTCCCATCATCCACTCCTCGCACCCCACTCCCAGTGGCCACTTGGCATGCTCGCGGGCCAATTCATTGGTCGATTGGTTCGCTTTCCATGCTGCATTGTTGCACAAATAACTCAAGTTGCAACTAATTACGACGCATTTCGTACTTTACAACTGCGGCAATAAATTTCAAGCGTGTCCCCTGACACGACGTCGCCCAGGAACCAACTGCCGACTGGCGACTGGCGACCGGCGACCGGCGACTGGGGGCCACAGCCTAGCAGATTTCAGATTCTCCACTCATTTTGTTACAGCGCTTAACACGCCTCGTCATCATATTCGGAAGCAATTCATCTTTCCACGAGGCAGCTCAGCTTCAGCTTCGCAGAGGCCGTGCCACGGGCACGGTATGTGTCATAGCAACCGAGGCACTTGCCACAAATTGGTTTGCATTTCACTGAGGATCGCTTCGAGGCAGTGAGCTGTATCATGGGTTGCGAGAAGGAGAGAGAGAGAGGGAGCTCAGTTCGTTAGTTTCGATGCATGTGCAAATGTTCTGCCTGTTGCGTCGTTTACATGACATCCGTGGACTGAGGGGCGAGGGGAATGTGTCCAGCAGGTAACATGCAAGTTTCGATGGCGACGCAAAATGACATTCAAGACGGCAACCTGGCCAAGATGACGCTGTCAACCTGACGGCGCACATATTCAAATGTGATTGGGGCTAATGCAACATGTTTCCGTGCCCGAGAGATAAAATAAACCATAATTAAAACGATTTAATACCAACAGGCTCTGTAATTTGTCGTATTTATATCCATTTATAATACTAATTATTATTATTCTATTATCCGATTTGACACTCATCCTATCTTCAGTTCAATCAAAGTGCAACGTACCACTAAAAACAACATTTTTCGCACCCAACGCAACAATTGCGCTGTCACCTGCTTCCCAACTCTTAACAGAAAGTGCCACGCCTTTTATCATATATAAAAACATGGTGTACAAATTTGCGACAAATTTGATAATGAGTTGTGTGCTGTGTATGCTATGTATGTATTGTACATATACATATATTTGGTTTTAATTGTAAGTCAAACATCGCAACAACTGCCGGTCACGCACGCCAGAACCAGACCCAGCACAGAGACCCCGGCCCAAAGCTGGAGCTGCATACAAATCGGTGCAGCGGCTACTCCCATGCCCATACCCACCTATCGCCTAATCAGGCAAACACATGTGCGCTCCATAATTACATTGGAGCTGAATACGTGCCCGCCACCGAAACCCGAAATTAAGAGCACTGCAATAGTAACAACAGCTGCAACAACACATACAGATGAAAAGCCCCTGAATATATCGCCCAAAATAAGCTACTCTGGTATAGAGTAAAAGCGCCAATGGAAAAGGTGTTGCATAGTTGAATAGTCGCGTGTCCCTATGGCCCAGGGATGACCAAAAAATCACAGAACTTGAGAGCGAAATGTTTCCTGGAATACTCAGCATTCCGAGTGCTATGCAATCCCTTTGGTTTTATTAGTCAATAACACCATTGATTAAATTAAATATATATATATATTTTGTTCTACGTATCGGAATTGTTCCAATTTTCATAGTTTAAGTACTAAAGGTATCCTAGTCACAATGTAAACAGCTTGAAAGTTATGCGATTGAAATTTTAGATAGCAACAAAAGAAATCTTTTAACCATAATATGGTTCGGATCAGGCTTAAGTTCGGATCTTTTCTATTCAACTAAATCGAATATTTATTTAATATATATTTATTTTTATAAAGTTTATAGTAATATAATGTAATTGAATGTCTAGTATGAACAGTTCAATATTGGCGGTCAATTTCTTGTGATGTCATTTTCTATCTCCTAATTTTAATGCTCTTTACTTTATGCCGAAAGCACAGTTTCCAAAGTCTCGCATCTCTGTCGCTCATTGGACTCATCAGCATCACGTGCTACGACAACAACAACATAAACAACATCAACAACAACAGCAGTTATAACAATGACAACAATTGTAACAACAACCGCACAATCAGTTGGCACCCGTTCACCTCCGCCCACCGTGGCACCCGGCAGCCCCTGCCTCCTGGCGGCACTTCCTATAATTCGGCTGCGTAAAAATCACTCACTGTAGAATTTCGGGTCGTCGAGGCTATTGAAGTTTTATTGGGCACCGCCGGTGCAGCTCCCGCCTCCCGCCTCCCTTCTGACGTCTGCCGTCGCCGGGTTTCCGTTTGACATTTTGTTAACAATTTCGACCACAATGCGTTTTCATTGCAGCGAGCAGGGGCAAGGGATGAGGAGGGCGGGAGCTGCTGGTGCTGGGTTGAGGCATGCGTGTGAATGCGAATGAATGCATGAATGAGCTCGACGCTGCAACGACGAGACACAGGTCGAGGGGGGTGGGGTGTTGGGGTGGGAGAGGAAGGAGGAGGGCCACTGGGGCAAAGTTATTGCCCGAGTGAAATCAAACGACAAATGTCACGAAGCTAATGAATTGAAACGTGCCAAAGATTTGTTCGCATGTGACTGCAACAGCGACTCTGATGATGATGGTGATGATGATGTGGCATGGGGATGTGGGAGTGGGCAGTGGGGAGGGGGAAAAGTGAAAAGTGTTGATAGAATTGCTGTTGATTAAGGATTTAAAAGCTGTTAGAAATGGCCAACGAAGTGCTCTGTTGGGTTTGGAAACTCCTCTGGAGTCAGAATGCGATTCTCTGAGCACAACTGCTGCCAGCTGACCACCTCATTGAAATTTAAAAACTCATTAACATGTAAAAAGTCGACTTGGGGGCAGGGATGAGAATGGAGATGCCAAAGAGCAGAGAATGGAAGATATCAGGTAGTGGGGAGCGGACCTATCTAAGCGTTGAGCCCGCGAAAGTGGCCCGGCTGAATAAATGTTAAACGTAACGAAGAAGTGTTAAAATATTCACTAACTTTGTAACTCTTTTTAACGAGGAATCCGGTAGGCGGGCTGGGCGTGGCAACTAAAATAAACACATTTAAAGCGAAACTTTATGCAGAGCCAAACTCATTTGCATGTTAAATATTTTACCAGCGGCTGTCAAGAGTGTGGAGGGCGAGGTGACAGAGATTCTGAGGGGGGTAAGCCCCATCCTTGGAGCAGCCGGGAGAGTGTCTTGGAACTTCACACTTTAAAGCTGAGCGAAAAAACGACAAAGCTTTGCGAAAATTTTAATTAAAATTTTCGCTTAAGACAAGCGCGTAGTGCGTAGAAAAGGGGGCGTGAAAGGGAGCCCAATGGGCGTGTTGGGAAATTTCAATTAAATGTGCACATGCCGAAAAAAGAGGAGGAACCAACAACCAACAGCCAAGCCGGGAACCAAGTACCGAGTACCGAGTACCAAATACCAGCAACCGAAACCAAAACCAAAACAACAACAAATTGAGTGCCGGAACGGAACTGAAAAGGATTCGAGGCGGGGGAGTCGAACATCGGCTTGCGGTTAGCGATATAGATAAACACTTCAAATGACTAAAGGATTTGGTTGTTAAGCTGCTTGGGGCGTGGCTCGAAATGGAAATTAAACAGAGCTTTAAAGCACAGCGAAAGTCGACTCTAGTCATGCTGAAGACCTCTCCAGCCAAGGCTGCGCCCGCTTAGAAGTGCTCGAGCAAATGGGGGAAGAGCCTCTGGAGGGAGCTGGGGCTGCAGTCAAGCGCTAGTCAACTGTCTGCTTTGCATGCGCGGGACAACTGTCGCCTGCTGTTGTGGGTGGCAAGTGGTTGGAAGCTGGGGTGCTGTGGTGCGGCGACCTGGCAGCTGGTAGCTGACAGCCACTTGACAATGCTCAAGTGTTCCGGTGGCATGTTTAAGATTAAAGCATTGCGCCTTGCAACAAAAGTTGCACTGACAATGGGCGGCCAGGCATGCGACGCGTACAAGTGGGCCCTGGCTGAGAAGGACCCACAATGAAAGTGCTTCAAGCATTTGCGAAAGAATGGCAGCGGAATTGCAACGGCATTTTGGAGTGCAAGCCAGGAAGGCATCTACGCAGCCAGGGCTGCATTGTTGCCACTGATGGGTGCCCATAGGGTATGCGGGATGGGCGGATGTGCATGCGTGTGTCCTTGTCCTTGCTCAGCCAGCTGGCAGAGCCGTCGGGTGCCAAGCCAAGCAGAGCTGACATCAGTCACTTTGAAGATTTGCTCTGAGATGAGCATAAAACTGAAAGGTTGCCATGGATCAGCACTTGGATATACCGTCGAAATATATATTTTATTTCAAGAGTCGCCTCATTGAATAAGATCTCTTACATTTCGTTATGCACTCTCTCTCTCTCTCTTAACGATACGAGGTTGGAAAGAAATCTTTGCTTCCAAAACTCGAAATAAGAAAGAAACAGTTTTTAACTTTGATCAATTCTTTATCAAGCAGTGTAAGCTGGGATGCAAGATCTTCGAATCCGGTTATTGTATGAAACTTTTTGTAAACAGGGATTATCTAGCTCTTTTGGGTCTAAGTTTGACTCTTGTGTACGAACAGGAACCTTTTAAAATCTACCTAACCAAATCGACTATTGTTTTGATGGTTATCGAAAACATCCTTTATGCCTGCGTGAAACAAGTTTGAGTATGTTATTTTCATTTGTTTCTTAAAGAGGATATAATCAAAAGGACCTCGATATAAACAATCATTTAATCTGCTGTTCTGATTCATTTGCAGATCTCTAGATCATCTTCTATGAGGCATAGAGAAGTTTGTGAGTGTCTTTATTGCTTAGAAGAGTAAATAAGTTTGCCCGCATCAAGTGCTTGACTTCATAATTGCAATCATTTCTTATTTTAAGCGATTTCTGGAATTGATTAATAGATGACACCATGACACAAGCACAACAGCATCTTTTATTTTCAGCCCCAATTCTAGGCGTCAACATTCCGCTTAGCTAAGTTGGAAAACTTTTTGCTTTTTGCATTAGCAGCTGGTTGCCAGCAACTTGGCCAACTCAGCAGTGTCTGGCCCTCTCTCTCTCTGACTTTTTCTCTCTCTTTTGTGTTGCCCTACATGCAACTTTACTGCAGCTTTGGTCCCTTGGAGCTGGTTGCAACTGGTGTCTGCAGCATAATTGATTCGCCAGCCACTCTGCGTGTGTGTTGTGTGTGGTTGTGCCTCGTGTTGGTGCTCCCTTCCCTGTCTATGTATATGTTGCCACTAAACGTTTTGCTGACAAGCAGTCACTGCATCTGTCCATGTCTCCATCTCCATCTCCAACTCCGATTGCTGTCCTGCATCGCATGTCGGCAACTTTTGCCTCAATGCCGTCCTGTTAGTCAATCAGTGACTTTTCTTTAGCAACAAATTTTCTAAATGAAAATGCAACATCATTTATCAACATCAAGAGGCAAACGGCAGCACATTGGCCACATCAAGTGGATGCCTGCCTGGATGCCAGTCGAACGCCAGTGAAGTGGCTAAGGCTGAAGCTAAAGTTTAACTGCAGCCTGGCCAGCCAGTGCATAATGGAGCAGAAACTGCACCAAAAGTTGGACTGGCTCTTGAACACTTTGATGCCACACCTTCGGCCACAGCTCGCACTCATTAGAAGCCAGCGAAGAACTCAGCTGAAAACCAGAACCAAGCCAAGGCGGATTTGCATGCACTTCATTAGCCACAGCATTCAACACACTCAAAGGGCGAGAGAGTCCCCCATAAAGTGTCCGGCGCAGGAGTCGCCACATCAATGCCAAAATTGCAAGTTGTCTTGAGATGGTTTGTTTGCCTTTGTCTCGCCGGGGCAAGTCAACAGCCAAGTCAACAGTTAACAGGCAGTGGAAATAAATTACAGACGACTTTGTCATCTTGTTGTCTCACATGTTGGCTCACACTTCGCCAAGACGCCGCCTACTCCATCGCCTCGCACATTTCGGCTAAATAATTGCAATTTTTATCAGAGAGCACAATAAATGCCAGGCGACCAGTCACTTAGGAGTGCCTGCCATCTCATCAGCCATCCTCCCTCTTCTCCCCTTTCACCAAGCAGCAGCTGGTTATTATCCTCATAGACATCGATGATGTTGTCGGCGAAAGTTGTCGTTGTCGTTGTCGTTGTGGTTTAGTGTTGTCTTTGGTGGATCCGAGAATTGCTTTGGTGCTTTGCTGGTTGACTGCTCTCATCTGGCATTGGGCATTTAATTGGATTTCTGCCCAAATTGCGTTTATTATTGCGGTCTTTATGAGGTGTGAAGGGGCCAATGATGAACACATTTAGCCCAGTTGAGCTCAGGCCCCGCTGACCAGAGAGTAATTAAGTTTTTGCACGCTGTCCAAGCAAGGCGTGTGGTTTCTGCGCTCTGTGGCTTGGTGGTGCGCATAATGCTCTTAATAACAGACTCCTTAAAGCCAATTGCCAACAATCTTAAAGTACACACACGTACTGTGCCAAGGTATATACATATATATTATTCTTGTCTCTCGCCCCTGTCTCTTGTCTCTTAGGTAAACTGTCAGTACATCCGTCTGACAACCGAAAAATTTCATGTCAATTGCAGGACATAAATCAGCAGAAGGAGCTAGCTAAGAAATGTAAATGTAAACGCTTTGAAAGCCACCACAGGCGTGGCCTCCATCTACCCCATATGTTTATCTACTTGTGGGGTATAGAGTGGTGCCAAGCGGAGTGCGGCTCATCGCCATGTCGAGCGCAGCAAATGGTGACAATTTGTGAAGAGCTCAGAGAAAAAGAGAGCTTCAATGGAAACTGCGTTGGATTGCAAATACTTTCATGTTCGTGCCGCATGCTCACATGTGGAAGATGACGCACCGTCCTTCCCAGCCCCCCTCCCTGCTTTCAGTCCGCACTTTTATTTGCCTGACCCACTTTGAGACGACTTGATTACAGTTTTCAATGCAGGCGACTTGAATGGCGTTTTGATAGCCTCTAATGCAGCTATCTGGCATCGCGATGCAGTCCACTTAGTGCCAGTTAAACTCGTACCCCCTCTTCTTGTACCGCCCCTCATCCTCCTTACCCTGGCCGCCTTTCACAAGAAATACCCTGCAGGCACTTTCACTGCCAGCTTGAATTACATTTCACTTATCTTTGGCAACAAGCTCTCTGCTCTTCTCTAGCATGCAAATCCCACCATGCCGCTTAGTCCTTGAACTAAGAGCAGCTGCGGACTCGACTAGCCCGCCCCCCTGTCTGCCCCTTTGCCATCAGCCAGCTCGCACTCAGCTGCCATAATGTTGTACTCGAAATATTTTTGCATCTTCTCGAGTCTGTTTCATTTGTGACAAAGTGTCCAGATCCGGATCCGTACAGCTGTCATTCTAGCATATCTCTGAGTTATATATTAAAAACTGCCGCCTCTTGTTTGGCTTGTTTAGGGTAAAAGCACTTTGAATTTATGGCACTGTGATTATTGCTTCACTTGTCTACAGATATCGCAGTCTGGCTGCCACATAAATCCCTGGCTCTGACGTTCTGTCGGCTCTCGCCGGGTTGGGGGCCATTGGAATTGTTCAAATTTAAGCCGACAACTTCCGCTCGCCCTTTCTAATTTTGTTTCGTTTTTGCTCTCTCTTACCACGTGGCCGTGCATTCATCCAATTAGACGCTTAATTGTCTGACAAGCAAATTGCTTTGTCAATATTTTCACCAAGTCATCTCTTGTTCCCTCTATCTAGCACTCAACCTAACCTCCAACCCCTCACTACGCCGAGTGTCTGCCGCACGCACTTACTTCTGACAGTTTCAAGCAGCGGACTTTATTACCCAACCCTCCAGCTGGCTTTCGGGAAGCGGGTCTGTTGCTCCCGTCAGGCATGAGGTAACCATCAAACAGGCTTTTAAGTTTGACCACAAGTGTTGTTGTTTTTGTTGTAGCTGTCGTTGTTGCTGCTGATATTATTGATGTTGCCTTGCCCAGAAAGCTTCCTTTCGTTTTCGGGCTGGGTGTCTGGGCTATCTGGACTATCTGGGGTGCCTGTGTGTCGTGTCACTTCAAGACTTCACTTTAAGTTGTCAATATTTATAAATGCTTACACGCCCAAGAGCTCACCGCTTGAGGACATGTCCTTTTAGGCTAGATCTCTCTCTCTCTCTCTCTCCCCCTCACTCTTTCTCTTTAACTGAAAACTATAGTTTAAGTAGTTTCAATCGTTCCACTAGCTCAGGTTCGATTAACATACCTGCTACGCCGTTCTATGAGATAATAAATTCTTTCTGAAATCTATGCAAGACCTTTGTAGTTCCTTAGGGTCCTCGATGCGAGCCAAGAAACCCATTTCGAATTACAAAAGAAACCATAAACAGCAACATTTCACTTCCCTTAAGCCCGGTTCAATAGCCGTAAAAACCGAACATAATTTTTAGGGCTCAACGATGATTTTATGCAAATCGCAATCGAGAGAGCAAAGGGCACACATATGGCCCGCAATTCAGTTCAATAAAAGGCAACAAATGCCTCTTGATAAGTGTAAAATTTACAATTCCAATTTTTACAACAGTTGTGTGGTGTCTTTAAACTGCCCCTGCACCAATCCACCCCATCCCATCCCAAAAAAGGACTTAACAACGATGAAAAATTGCGTAGGCATACAAAATGCCCCGCTAAATACTTCGGTCGCAACAAAAGGGCCGCAACTCTATTGAAAATCTGTTGAAAGCGGGTTGGGTGACCTAATAGGACGACAGCTGTTATCCAAGAGTATTCAAGCATAATTCTCAATTGTCTGAGCTGTTGCCTTTGACGCCCAGTAATCAAATTAAAAATTGAGTTAAATTTTTTATTCTCGTCCCGCATAGACCGGGCGGATCAGAGGACTTAAGATAGTCGACTTGATTGCTAGCATTGTTGAAGGGGGTGGCTCTGTTCCTCTAATATAGTCATTAAGGGTAGCTGCCGTCTACATTTGGCACCCGAAAGTTCTCTATGCATATCTCCATCTCAACATGTGTTAGGTACGAGTGTGTGTATGTTTATGCGGTTAACTTTGAGCTACTGAGTTCTGAGGTCCTTTATGTTCTTGTTGCTGCTGTTGTTGACGACTTCGTCGTAGCCGGCAAATGAATAAATTATCAACTATGTGAAGGTACTTACCGAGTAGAATGAGTGCTCATGTAGTTGCTGATGTTGGCTTTTGGGGGGGCGGTAATTGCAGCGCCTTGTCGTCTAGGCCATTAGAACCTGGCTCTAATGGGCCCTTCGCCTATCGGCTGGAGCTGGCCACCTTAAAGTTGCCCCCCAAAAAGCCACAGCGACATTAGCGCATAAAAAAGGCATTTGTAAGACATGAAAGGCACTCAGTCAATGGCGGGCAGGTGGCTTTTAAAGGAGCCCTTCCTGTGCACGACCCTGGGCTGGCCGGGCGGCAGCAAGGAAGAAGACAAATCAATGCAGGTGTCACAAATGTCAGACGACAGCTTTGGCCCGCCCGTGAGGATATTAATGTCGCTGACTGAATTGATGATGACGATTGTTGTTTGCTTGTCTGTCGGGCTGGCAGCTGGGGGCACAGAGGATGGAGCCAGGCGGACCTGCGCTTAAGCCGATTTGCCATCTTATCACAGGCCAAGGCAAGGCACACGGCACACGGCACACGGCAAAGCGATTCCGATACCAATCTCAGCCCGAAGCGCCTCAGTCAGCTTTCATAATGTGCTTTTCCAGCCTGGCTGCCTGTCAATTGACAAGCATAATAAATCATGTGTTATAGTATTAATCAACGTAAAGCCTTCTTCTTGCTCCCAACTTCTAGATGTTGTTTGTTGTATGTTGTATGTAGCTGTTGCCGTTGCCATTGTTGTTGTTGCGGTAATCGCATGACATTTATTGCAGTTACCGTTCTGCCTGCCACTCAAAGAGCCTTCGGTTTAAACTGACTTAAAGCCAACTGTGACTTTCAGTTAATTCAACTGTGACTTCAAGTGGTCTTTAATTGCGAGTCAACTCCTTTCGCCCTTTGTCCTGTTCCTTCAGCTCTGGCATTGGCTTCAATTGTTTCTCTAATTGCCATTTGTCGCTCCGCCTTCTTGGGCTGAGCTGTCTGGCCAGCACATTAAGAACTTGTAAAGTTAAATTAAGTGTTTCGTCTACTATGCAAAAAGAATAAAAATAAAAGGAAAGTGAATCGTGTATGGCTAAGAAAGTTTCCCAAACTTAGACCTAGAGGAGCTTGGTACTAGTAAATAGTTGGGAATTTCTTCTGTTTTTGCATATAACTCTATATATTTCTCCTGTTTCCATAACTTTCAGGTCAACCCACGCTAATTGTTGGTCCGCCTTTCTTCTACGCGTGGCCAACTACAATTGAATGTTTCTTATTATATAATTTGCAGACTGTAAATGCAATGCAGTTAAAGATTTAACAGGGAGTGCCATTAGGCCTTATTGTTAAACAACAGGACAAATAATTGACATACTATTCAAACGGTCTTGCACCTCAGCTCGCAGTGGGCGTGGCAACCAGAGGATATTTAGCTTACTCGGGTATCCTGTAGGAGTCCCCATTGTCGGGCGGGTTTTCGTATTGCTGACAATTGATATATTTTCAATTATTTAAATGACAGGCAACAAATCTTAAGTGCTTAGACAATTTGCCCAAATGCGACGGCACCACAAAAAAGGGCGAAGCTGAAACTATCTAAGCCCTAATGTAATTGCTGCCCCTCGCCCCGTCCCTTGGCGGCACGACATGCAAAAGGACCACAAGCCAAACGGAACGCTTCCCGGGGTGGTCTTGTGGGCGGTCAGCTGGTGGCCTTTGAATAAACTAACGTTGACTTTTCCAACTACACACAGAGATTAAATGGTATGTGCATGTAGAAGAAATGTATTTTTCTTTGCATTTTATTGAGCTTGAGGCAAATTTGATGATTTTATTTTTAGGCGAGAGCTGCTGCTGCTACCCTCGTGAAACTTAGTTCTCCAGCTGATATCAGTAGAAGTCGCAAATCAAATAAAGTAAATTGAATAAAGACAAACGACACGCCCCGTTCAAATGCATCGTGCCAAAGAGGCGAAACTTCTGTAAGAATGGGCGTGGCCTAGGAGGCATGAAATTAGTTGCTAGTTCTGTGCCTTGCCGTGCCCGAATATCCCTTGTCGCGTTCTTCGTGGTTCGAGTTGTAAATGCGAGGACAGAAACCGAAAACAAAATGTTCGCATAAAAGAATTATCTGTCCTTAAGTTGGATTATCTCTGGCTATAGAACCCAATTGGCAATTGAATGGAAAGATGCAAGAGATTCGAATTGTCAAATTGCGGCCGAATGTAAAATTTATTTGCTTGGGCTTCCTCGGCTTCCCCCAATTGACAGACACTTGAAAAGTTCTAATTCTGTCCATGTGTGTGAATCGCAAACATTTATTGGGTTGGTTTGTTCTTTTGTTTATTAAATTTTACTTGATTTGCCTGGCTCCAAGTACAAAATTATGGGACAGAAGCATATGTTTTAAGAATTGGATCCAAAAGACCCTTAGATGATGTAAGACATTTTTTGCTTGTGAGATTTCACAAAGCTTTAATCTTTATTCACATAACAAGAGTCGCGTAATAATCAATAATCTTTAAGTCTTTGAAGTATTATCCACAGAGATCGCCTTCCTGATGGACGGACTTGCTGCCTTTGTGGGTGCTTTTCTCTAGTTCGCTCAAGACGAGTATCAGAAGCTCGACTTCGCGCTTGATAAAATCTACGGACTTCTCCACATCGCGGCGATTAAAAGGGGCGTCGATATCTAGGTGAAGATACCGTGAATCGGAGGGCAATAGGCAAAAAAAACTATAGAGAGAAACATACCGCGGCGCTTGCACAACATGCGATAAATTATTTGAATGCCATCAAATGCACGATCCTTGTCTAAATCATTGTTGCTAATAGTGTCCTTGCAAAGGCTTAGGGTTTTCTCCCACTTAAGCCCCAGGGCGCGCGCTTGGTTGTAGGATCGTTCCAGCTTGGCCAGATCGTTCTTTAGACCCAGCACAGTCAGAGCTGCCTCATTGGTGATCTTGACCATACGCTGGCGCATTTCCTCGATCTCCAGTAGTTTTTTGTTCTCAAGCTCAGTTATTTCAACCTGGGCAAGCACTGTTCACCGAGTTTATCCCGAGTATAATAAATGTGCTTAGGCTTCTCTTACTCACTTAATGCATCACAACGATCTATGCAGTCCCTGGGCGAAACAAAAATGTCCGATTTCTCCACCACATCATCTAAGACTCGCTCGTACGGCTGAAACTGGCGAACAGTTTCTTTGAGAGCATGTCGAAAGGTATTCAGTTCGCTGATCGACTTCCTGAACTCATCAATGCTCTTGCTGAGCTCGTCATGAAGTGCTTCCTCCTGGCGGATGATCTTCTCGGCGGCACGCTTTTTGTCCACGCAGTCCTTAATAAATCCATTCACCTCAATGAAACGCTTTCGCAAACGCTCCTGCATCCTGTACATTTGTGCTATGCGCTGGTGGTTCAGCTCAGTCTGGCGCTGGGCATCCTCCAGTAGCTGACGCTGCAGTACCAACATAGCATCATGCTCGCGAGCATTGGCTATGTAGAGCATCTCAATGGAGTCGCCCGCCGAGTCCCAGTTGGGTGGTTTCCTGACATGGGAAAATCAGTTTATTGCCGTCTGTCAGCCGGTTTCAGTTTACTTACACGAAATATCGCTCCTGTTGGCGAGAGAGCAGATACTCGCCCACCGCATTCTCGGGATTTAAGTCCAGATTGCCGATGACATCGGTCTTTGGAGTGGGCTTATGGCGCGGCATTTTCGTGGATTTTCTCGCTTCCTAGTTAAAAATATAATCTGAACTTTTGTTCTAAACGTTTTTTGTCGACTAAACGTAGTGTGAACAGTATGAGCTGAGTTCGCCCATTGACAACTAATCCAAGGCTCACTCTAAAAAAAAACAGATAAGAATAAGGAAAAGCAGCGATATTATTAACTAACATAACCTTTGACCTATGATTTATTGCGAGGGGGCGGGCCTGGGTGAGGGCGTTTGGTGATGTTGTTGGATATAAATATAAGATCCTCAATCTATATGTATATTATTCTGGAAGCTAAATTTTAAATTTGGTGACTCTAGTTCTTAGAACTAAAGAGATATGCTGAAATAAAAAGATTTCAATATCGATTTTTATCGATTGCTTGAAAACGGCACAAGTTATTGACTATCGAAAACAAACTCGTTCTGATGGACGGACTAGTAAGAAAAATTGCAAGTCTCTAGGTTCTGACTTCAACTGATTCTGTTGGTTACCCGGTTGCAGGCCAGCCACTGATGACAACAAACATTGGTTGTCAGGGGCTTAGCCTTCGTTTCCCAGGCAACGATTGGTATTTGTGCCCTGTGTTTAACTTCAAGAGACTTTCAATTTAGTTTGAAATATTTTAACTATATTCTTGTTCAGTTCACTAAACACTGACATAGTTTCAAGAGTTTTTTCTCTATTGCTGGTTAATTGGGCTTTTCTTTGCATTAATAATTAATATACCTAAACTCTTTCGAAATGCCACGAACTAAGCCGACGAAGACCATCGATGTGTTGGGCAACCTGGATTTGCGGCCCGAGGAGGCGGTGGGCGATTACCTTATGTCGAAGTTACAGGAAAAGTACTTTATGTAAGTGGATCATTAAGTGGTGCAAGAATGTAGCTCTTCTTAGCTGTAACCTCTTCCTAGCAAGCCACCAAATGCAGACGCCACTGGCGACTCCATCGAGCTCCTCTACATACATAATACTCGAGAGCATGATCAAATGCTCAAGCTGCAACAACAGATGCTGGCCGATTCTAAGCGCCAGTCGATAATAAATAAGGCGAGAGTGAAAAATATGTACAAGACGCAAGAGGCACTAAGACAGCGCTTTATTGAAGTGAACAGCTTTATCAAGGACTGCGCGGACAAAAAACGAATCGCAGAGAAGGCCATCAACAGTGAGAGTGAGCTTCATAAAGAACTCAGTGAGGATATCAAGAAGTTCAAGACCTCCATTAGCGAACTAACGACCTTTCGGGAGGCGCTCAAAGGCACAGTCGAGGAGCTGCTGCCATACGAAAAGGTACTCGAGGATGTTGTCAACATCTCGGATATCTTTGTCTCGCCGAAGGATTGTATGGATCGCTGCGATGCACTCAGTAAGCATAGAGGAGGCAATGAAAAGCTTGTTCCTATATATACCTTGTCATATAGTGCTAGCCCAAGTGGAGATCAACGATCTGGAAAACAAGAAGCTACTGGAAATCGATGCGATGCGTCAGCACATGATTAAAATAACGAACGAGGCAGCCCTCACCGTACTAGGTCTTAAGAATGATCTGTCTAAGCTGGAACGATCCTATAATGAATCACGTGCCTTGTGCTTCAAGTGGGAGAAGATTCTGGCACTTACTAAGGATGTTATAGCCACCAATTATTTGGAAAAGGAGCGCAGTATGGATGCAGTTGACAATTTATACCGCATTCTTTGTCGGAGACGCAGTAAGTTAGCTATTGGAAGAAAACTTCTTAAGCATTCAATGAATTTATGATTACAGACCATGTTCCTGATATAAATCGCCGACATGTGGAGGCCCAATTGGATTTTATCAAGATAGAGCTGGAAATTATGAAAGAGCTGTTACGAGAGTTCGTTGACGAAAATGAATCGGACACTGCCCAGGACGTTGAGGGTTACTGCTAGCGAGGCAATCAAATTTTAAGTATGCGGCTTAATAAAAATATATACTCCTATAAAAAAGAAAACCAAATACTCGAGATTAAGATACATAGTATGGGGAAATTGTATGGGCGGATAGCTAATCGCTCTTATATAGAATATTGATATCTATACAAAAATCTTTTTATCTTCAGGATAACTATGTTCCTTTAAGTCCTTTATTACGTTTCTCGTGTTGCTCCTCTTTGGAATATGCATATTTATATTTTTCATTCTCTTCGTATCTGTTTCTTCTCTTCAACTTTGAGCTTTCGGCTTTCTGTAACTCTTAAACGTTATTAATATCGCTTGTTGATCCCACTTTCTAATTGCTTTTACCTCATAAATCTTGCCCCACTCGGACGCTTGCTATCCCATTCTTTGCTTTTGGTCTGAGTCCGAGACCGGGTCCGACTGAAACTCTGACTCCGCCTCTGACTTTTGTCGCGCTCTCCGCATCTGTAGTCGCCATAAGTCACAAAATTGTCGGACACTCAAGACAAATGTGACGCTGCATTGGCCGTTAGCTCATTTAATTAGAAAACTGGAGACAAGGGCAGATGGCCATGGTGATGGCGATGGCGATGGCGATGGCTGGAGCACTAGTATCTAACCCGGGACTGCAGTTAACGGCCTGTCGCATCAATTGCACATTACAAACTGCACAAACTTCGCTTGACGGCTTTTTAATTACGTCAGTCAAGGAATGTCCTCAGACTTCGCCCCTCTACTGCTTTATCCGGGCCATACCTTTCTCACAATTAGCGGAACGGCTGGCAATAGCTTAAAAAAAGTAAGAAAAAAGTATTGTACTGTCAATTGCACGACTTGACACTCGACGAGCGCATATTGAAAAACTTTTTTAATTACCCTCCCAAAAAAGGTCGTTTTCAATTATTCATTGAAAAGCTTTCGATCCGCCGTTTAACCTGTCGACCAATTGACATTGTGGCCTAAGCTCAATCCACAAAATAAAAGATAACAAAGACACTTGAATATTTTCGGCATGCCGAAAGTTAAATACCCTATTTCCGACAGATTCCTTCTCTATTAGCCATATGCTATAAGAGTGTGGTTTGATACGGCATATCAGATATGCTAGAAGCATTGTCAGCACTATTCTTGACTTTGATCACGAACAATCAAATCGGTCATTGTGATAATGCAATGATAATCGCTCCCTAAGTTTCCAGAATGGTCCGATCCGACCGACTCTTTCATATACACTGCCTGCATAAAAAGACGGACCTATGCAAAGTTTCGTTAGCTTTAAAAGTAAGATACTTGTTTGAGTAGGAACAGGCAGAAGGATACACTTTAATATATCTGACCTAGAATACGTTACACATTTCAGAAGAAAATTACAATACTCTCGAGAAGAGTATAATTTAAGCTTAAAAGACTCGACAGAAGTTATCGGCTTAACACTTTTGCTGGACTGTACAAGTTGAATGCACTCTGACCTTAAACAATTGACAGTTTTTGTTGCATTGTTTTGCCATTGAGCTTGATATTTTCTAATTTTAATGATTGTCAATTTGATTGTATAATATGCGTCAAATGCCAAATAAAGCGCTTAAAGACGACACGTAAATTTAGGAAAAAGTTTTAAATATCTGAGAGAAATAATTTTCATCCAACCGAGCTGAAATTGAAAAATTGGTGTGCTGCAGCGTGCTGACAAATTCAATGCCAAGAATAAATTTTAGATTTCAACTCTTTCGACGGTGGCAGGGGCCTGGGGGCGGAGAACTTTGACATTTTTATGCCATGTCGTTGTTCTGTCCGTGTTTTGATTCCCATTTCATGAGACATTTCCGCCCGTAGAAGCTTGAAAGGTGTTAGAAGGCGGCCTTTGCTATGGCTGTTGATATATAGACGGGTCTGGAGCATAAGAAAACATTTTAATTAATGCTGACAGCTGAAAACGTCGCGGTTGCTTTTGTTGTGTAAATTTCTCGGTTTTGAATGCCCTCTCATCGAGCCATTGGGCTCGATAATTATTATTGGATTTCCTTTTGCATTTACTACTGGTTTTTCATTTCGCTTCGGCTTGTGTTTTCTTCGTTTCTTTTTACATTTCTATTGAGCAACGCGTCAACAAATTAATCCGCTTAGCCCCGCATTTTTACCTTGCTGAGTGGGTGCTCCCGCTGGAGCTGCGAGACTAGACAACTGCCAGACCCAGGCCATGATTCAGACACAGACCCCAGACGCATAACCAGACAGTTAAGCTTTAATCCTTAATAGTTGGCTCTGGCTCAGTCAAGGAGGGTGTAGATTAGTTCGGTATTTGCCTGGAGTTTTCTACGGATTCCTTTTGGTGTTGTCGGCTGTCAAGGTGAATAAAGCCACTGGGGAATGTCTTAGCTCAGTTGATTAATGGTTTCGATTATTAAAACATATCACATAAATGGGGTGCGATAAGCAGCGTTTCTTGCTTTTACTTAACAATGTCATAAATATGTAAATTCATTTGACTTGATTGTCTCTCAACCCATTTTTCAATTCAATCAATAGAAAAAAAGAAAGATGCTAGATAAATATGCTATTCAACTCTAGCCCTGAAAACCTTAGAGATTTGTTGAAATAGGATTTCTAATTCTTACAGTTTCTGAAATCGTTTGTTCATTCAAACGGACGGAAAACGGACAGACAGACAAACAAGGCTCGGAGATTCCTTCTTTTGCATAATACATAATTTGCACAAATACATTACTTTCTTATCCATTTTATACCCGAAAAATAACATTCGCCGATTCCCTATAAGAACAATTATAATAATAATCAACAGAAATTAAATGCACTTCAAACCCTTCGTCGTTTCTAAGCTCAATCTTAACTAATTTATGGACTTCTCAAACGAATTGCCGTGTTTTATTAGATGTGTTCATAATCAAGTTTTTGATATAGATAGCAAAATTGCACGCCTACTACTACATACAGAACTTGTATCTAAAGAAAATAAGCATTTCAGCGCATTTTATCTATTTAAACGTATAATAATTTAAGCATATGATTATTTTAATGTAGTCGAATAACGCATACATAAATTATAATAATCATAATAATGTGGATAGTATTTTATTATCATTCAAATAAATTAAAGATTTCAGGCAGACAACTATCTGGACATTCCTGAAGTATGCCTGCTTCGAAAAGCTATCTAGTAAATGGCATCGTCATGTCGTTTGCTTGCTAGAAACAACAACAATTGCCTGTCGGGCAATGCACTCCCTGGGTGCAACGACAGCAACAACAATTTTCACTGTAATAACAATATATAACACACAAATTTGAATAACAAATTAACTCGCACACACATACACACACACACACACCACATTGTATGACATCTCAGGCAGTGTGTGGCGTGAGCCTTGAAATTGCCATTCAGGCAGTCAGTCAGGCAGCCCGGGCTTCGACTTGCTGGCACAACATAATTGAATGGCTGCAGGACACACACGACAAAGCAGCGCAGGAGCGCAACAGCAATACGGAGCAGCAGCCGTAGAGCAATAGCCACAAAATATTTGCTTATGTCGCTGCCTGGCAAAATGCAGACACAGAAGCAGCCACAGGCCGACCACGAACCACCCAAAGATCCCTCCACCCGATTACCGTCCAACGTCCATCAAGCATCGACCGACCCATCGACCGAGCCGTCGACCAATGCGACTTACAGCAACGTCAACGTCAACGTTGCATAAATCAACACAACGACAGCGACTACTGCGATGGCAACTGCAACTGCAATGGCAACGGCAACGGCAACGGCAGCGGCAACATTGCTGCCAATTTCGTTGCAGTGAGTTTCTGGCCCAAAGTTGATTGAATATTTTAAACTATGCATCTTTAATAATGCGCAACAACAACGACGACGCCTGCGGATATTTGTGGGAGCAAATGCAAATGTACAACAGCAGCAACTGCGGCAGCAGCCCTCATTTGAGGTAACTAAGACTTTTGACTAGCCTGCCGATGACCTTAAGAGACCCGTTCCCGTTCCGGCTGAGAGCCTCTGGCTACTTGCATGCGAGACGCCTTCTAATCAACTACCCGACTTCAAGATTTGTTGCCAAGTTGAAGCCAAGGCTATAGCACTGAACAGCATCTAATTGAATCTGACCGCATCCAGATGAAGTTGTCGTCTTTTGCGACATTTTTGTTTGGGGTTTGGCTTAGCAGGCGGTGGGCCACCGGGCAGTTTCTCTAGAACTTTGTGTTTGTTTAGTTGACCGCAGTCAAAAATAGCTTTGAAAAAGTTTCGGCCACGAAACTCTTGACTTGGTTGACGCTGCCTTGATGATGCGTCCCGTCCAAAAGATTCCTCGGCATCTTTGTCAAAGTCAAAAGTTTGCCATAGTTCAAGTTAATGTTGTGTGACTTTTGTACTTTTGGCCACTGCTGTCAGGCAATGAACCATGTTTGATGCCATCAATGATGCCCTGACATAGTATTGGCAAAAAGTTTTAATAACTTGGCCAATTGCCTGCATGAATTCTGTGTTGGCTAATGCAAACTTTCGAATAGCGCTTGATGGCAGAATGTAAGGAATACCCTGTACCCATAGTTAAACGATGTATATTAAGCTTGCATAGTGCATTTTTATATCTGAGCTCCTTTTTAGAAGAGTGTACAACGGAGTACAATCCAACACTTTTTATGACCACAGGCAACATCCGCTTAATTAAAATTCTGTATTAAAATTAACTACTGCGGCGGCTAATGCTAAGTAATTCCGACCGTTGTACGCGTCGTATACGCAACGTGGCAAATGTCTGGCCAAAAGTTGCACTGACGCAACCTAAACCAAGCTCGGAGAGCCAGGCAAATCAGCTTAATACGGCTCAGCTCTGCCAACCTGGCTAGCAATCCGTCTAGCGCCTCTCTCGGGGCCATTTTCTGGGCAAGTGAAAAAAGAAAACCTAGCCCTGTTCACAATGCGAAAATTTAATTTAGCTTTTGCTTTTTTCGCTGTTAACCCCATTTATAGGTGGCTGCAACAACAGCAACAGCAGCAGCAACAACAACAATAGCTTACTCGCAACATGAGACGCATTACACATACGCAGTGTTGTCCGTCCGAGTCTTTATTTCGCCTCGCCTCTGGTGTATGTAAAGGTGTGTAAGCGTGTGTGTGCCAAACCACAGGAGATTAATTTCGTGTCTGTGTATTCTTTTCACAACAGAATAGCAGACAACAATAGGGCAAGCGGCACAACACGCCCTAATCTCCAAGCGGGCGGGGTCAAAGGCGACACATTGAAGTCGACAAATGCCAACCCCTAATTTTGGAATTATTAAATAACTTCTGTTAAAATTCAATTTTGTCTAGCAGCTAGCAGGAGGTCAATTTAATTATCAACCGTCAAGTGGAATTCAAATTACTTGGAAGAGATTCCTGTAAATAATTCCCCCCTGCCTATGCCCTCAAGAAGGACTCGTGGATAAACTAGATGTCACACTCGGGCACAGCAGGTGTCCATTAAGTAGCAATTAGTCGCACGTCTGCTTAGTGGCTGCTTTGATTACAACTGGCGAGTGGGCGTGCTCAGTAGGCTCAATCAAATTTACACGCTTTCCAATATAATAAACACGCATGTGGCCCCTCCACCTCCCACCCCTTGAGGGTGGGATCTCCTGCTGTGGCTGATGCTGATGTTGATGACATGCTGCTGACACTTTAGTGCGCCGCAACCTCAGGCTCCCTCCTGACTTTGATATAGACAAGTCTATGGAGTGGGCGGGTTCTACAGCCAAAAGGTGTGTCCAGTGTGCATAATTGGCAAATAGTTCAGCACAGTCCCGGCCCGACTGCCTGCTGGTGCGACGCCGTTAAGTGGCTTATTGTCCAGTATCCAACGTAAGGCTCACAGATCCTGTGGCTTGTGGCCACATAATTAGATGCATGCACATTAGGTACTTCCTTCATGTGAGATAGTTACGGCGACTGATTTCTTCCTTAAATGTCATTGCTTGAAGCAATAAAATATTTTCTTTGACCTGTCAAAATTATTGCGTATCCCCCTTACTTCACAACTATGCCTATTAAAAATTATGGCCCGTTCTTAAATGCTATCTTCAGATATTCGAAAAACCGACTTGAAACTTAACATTTTTATGCTCATATTTATCATCATTATCATATTTTTTGTTGATATCTCGATTTTCTCGGCTTATCTGGATAATATCAAAAAAAGGATCTAGATATTTCCCATATATAAAATAATATTATGATGAATGAGGCGTACAGGTGATTCTGTGGAACTCTCAACTACACTGTTTTCACTTGATTGTTTTGAATTTTAGCATAACGTAAACCACAATGTCATTTGATAAAAAACACACTCGAATTGTTGTTATTTTATCCATAATAAATGAGTCAGAGAGCCTAGTCGAAAGTGCCCGACTAAAAAATGATTAATATATTTTGCACCAGCATACACTATATGAGAACCAAGTTAAGCTTATCTGGCTAACCATATCTTCAAAATGTTCTTAAAAATCCATGTTTCATCCATTTTTAGATATCTAGTTCTGACAGTGTCAGAGGTCGGCCAAAAATGTATGTTGAAGACTACTTTCTGTAATATATAACTGCAGCCTATATTTAATATTAAAGATTTTTCTTCACTTCATTACAGCCCATACCTTGAGCTTCACTCAACCACCTTTCAGCTAATTGCCGTGGAGCACATTAAACATAATTCTTGCTAAAGTTTGGCTTCACTTTCAACCAACTATAGACAAGTCGAGGCCCCTTTTTCCCATCGTAGCTTTTGGCAAATTTATCCAAAAAAGTTTGTGACGCTGGCTCATAAATTTCAGATGTTCGGCATAACCATAAGTTCCCACTTTGCAAGTGGCGCATCGCTTAAAGCCCTACACAAAGCGCAAATCCAAAAACTCATTACCGTAATTAAGAATTATTCAAAGAGGGGTCGGGGAATGGGGGGGAGAGCCTAATGCGGCAATAGACAAAATCGTTGTAGAACAAGCAACGGCGCCTGTGGTTGGACAGGACATTCAAAACAACCAATTTTAAAATTGATTTTTGGCCATAAGCCTAGCAAAAGTTGTCTAATGCGCATCGTTCTCATTAGGGTCAATTGGCTGGACCAGCGGCGAGTTGTGGCAGCGGATTGAAGGATTTCGAGAACGAGAACAGAGAGCTCTTATGTTGCATATCGAGCCTGTAAAATATAGTGTATATGTATATCAAATGCCAGTTGCATACGGCAGGCGAAAACCACTTAATGAATTGTTGTGGAGGGTAATGACAATTGGATTATAATTATGAGTTAACATCGATAAAAATTGCATTTAAATTCGTTCGCTCACTTTTATCAGGTTCATAAAAATGTTCCATTATTGTTCATTATTGTTGTTGTTGTTGTTGTGCCTTAATTTATTTTGAAAACTAAAGTGACATTTACAGGCAATTATTGAACAGTTTAATTGCATGACAGGCCATTGAACTGTGCACACAATGCAGAAGAGCCAATCGACCACACACATACACACACACACACACGCATAGTTTATATATAAACATATTAGTTGAGAAACCCTCGCTACAGAACCGCAGAGTAGCACTTCAGGCTGCGCTTCTGGCACACTCGTATAGCTGCCAGCTATGGCCGAGTCTACGGGCGCGCTCAGCTTTTGTCTGCCTTCGCAACTCAATGGCCGCCATTATGTTGTTAATATCTGCATGGAACGGCAGAGCGGCCACAGCCACGCCCACAGCGGCCGCCATCGCTTTGTAGAGCTGGCTTTTGTTCGCAGTGCCGTTGCGGCAACCGCATTGAAATTAACTTTAGTGCCATTTAAAGTTATGCGCTTCATAAATTGCAAAAACAGTTTCAATTAAAATGCGGCCATCATAAAAAGGAAATGCTGTCGACTCGCACAGCTCCTGCAAATGCGTTGTTCTCGTTGTTGTTGCCGCGTTGTTGTTGCCGCGTTGTTGTTGCCGCGTTGTTGCTGCAGATAGAAACAAAAGGCAACATCATCAGCAGCCGCCCAACGCCCTGGCCAATAATGCAACCAGGCAGAGGCGTCGATTCTTCATGCTGCCAGGGGCTCAATTCAAGCTCACCTTCCGTCTGCTGCAGCTGTTGTCTTCTTACTTCGCCTACCTCTACACACATATATGTGCATTTATGTATTTGTTATTGGCTTAGCTCTTTACCAGTACCCCTTTACCCCTTGTGGAATGTTGCATCTGTTGCCTGCCCTGTGCTCACAGCAGGGTCGCTTGTATGCCTTACGGTCGTCAGCATAATTTGAATGCAACGCATTTAATTGCAAACTTGCGTTAATTATTATTGAACAATTTTAAAAATGCATAACTTTAACTTTTTACGGCGCCTGTAATCTAGCAATCGCCTTCCAAAACCAGCCCCAGCCCCAATTGATGCCTTTTGCATTGTTTACTTATCGGCGCCTTCCAAGTTAACCAAAGCGCCCGCGGCGACGCGTGCTATTTTTGATTTTCGTATTTCGGGACTATTTCCTGGTTATCGGCCACGAAATTGTGTGCCTTCCATATCCTTGCCGATATCTTGTTCTTGCTGTTGTTCTTTCATGGCGTCGCTTCCGGCGCTTGAGTTGATAAAATACGTCCAAGTTCAGTGGGTAAATTCGGTTAACTTGTTCTAGTTGAGGTTCGCGTAAATTTATTGAATTTCACAATGTGGCCGCGCATAGCATGGGGCCAAAACTTTTGGCGGGGATGCGAACTCTTGAGGTGAGAGGGTTGCCAAGATCTTTAAAACTTTACTTAACTCACCAAAAAGCTTAAAGGATATTTAAATCGTGCGAGTGCGTGATGCCCCAACTTAACCTTTCGTGGTAGTTCAAAGAGTATGCGCATATTTGGTCAATGACTATTTAACTTGTACAGCTTGTTAATTAAATCACAAATATTTCAATAGTTTTAATTTATTCAATATGTAACTCTCAGTATTCGCAATTCTTCACCACTAAAAAATCATCCGTGCCTACATTGTATAACCTTCCTGGCCCGCACATTACATTCTTCGTTAGCGGCAGCTGATGAACTTCAATCACGGGAAGCTTTCACGTTATAAAGCGTTTGAACCTCACGTTCCGACATATATCCATCTAGTTTTATAGAGTAGAGGTAAGTTT
Organism: Drosophila kanekoi; assembly: GCA_037075305.1. Lineage (NCBI taxonomy): Eukaryota > Metazoa > Arthropoda > Insecta > Diptera > Drosophilidae > Drosophila > Drosophila kanekoi. Next base: position 3,693,164 of record JBAMCE010000577.1, on the reverse strand, counting down.
GTAGTAATCGGTATTCATTCACATTTGTATAAAAGAAAGCTAGATTGCTTGCAATGGCAGCTCCTTGGTGGGTTTGGTATATCCTCTTGAGGACACTCACTATTCAATTCCAATCTAAAGGATTGTCAATCTATATATATGGTTATGGAACAGTTTAAATTATTAGCAGAGTTGAACTGTATTAGAACTAATAATAATGTGGCTAGAGCAACAGCTCTCACAGAACATACTATAGGGTATTCGTTTTTCGACCTATGCTCATTTTACAGTTCATTTCTTGTGCGCTTCGTAAAAATTGAAAAAATGAAATTTACAGTTAATCAGACATGGCCACAAATGCGTTATAAGCAAATAGCAAAAGGAATAAAAAATCTGCCCAACGAGGTGGACATTGAGTCCTGGATGATGGGTTGTCTGCGGGCAGATGGGCGGTTATCGATAGGCAGCATTGCACACTTTTTGCAGCGCATCTGCCGGCTTCTGTATCCGTTGGCGCTTCTGTATCCCGCCGCAGTCCCCCTCCGGGTGCACATGCACAGGCACATTGAAAGTCATAATTGTTGAATTTGCCATGGAGGCTGCCTATAAAATAAATCAAGGATAATGCTGCGCGGAATTAAAAATTAAACGAAGTGCGCCATTTACTTTTGCACACGGCATCGATCCTGGAGCTGGAGCATCTACTGGGTGAGGCTGCGGGCATTCTCATATTGCATACATCGTGTGTGTGTGTCTCTGTGTGTGTGTCTGTGTGTGTGTGTCTGTGTGTGTGTTGCCGATTTTTATAGACGCTTTTTATTGCGCATTTCCATTGATGTTGAAATTTTCGCCAATTTTTTTTATTTTTGCCCGCCCGCTTCGCGTGTTTTTCGCTGAACATTTTTTCCATTCCACGCTGATTTTATTTGAATGAAAATTGGCGAATTGTATGATAGACGTTGGTGTGGGCGTGCCAATATGGGCGTGGCGCAGCGTATGCGTAATATTTTACTGACTGATAGGGCCCCGTGGGGAAGGTGCAAGGAATATGCTGGCGTCCTGTCATTGTGTGCATTGAATTGAATGGCGAGAACCGAAGGGCGCGTCGCGTGGCGTGGGGAGCCGGGGGACAAACATTTGCTTGGATGCGCATCTGTTCAAGTGGCTGATTATATTTAAACTGGTGGATTGGAGAGCTTATACAGCGCAGAAGAATGCACTGGAATAGACGAGGAACGAACGCAAAAATATCCGCAAGGAGTCCACATCGATTCCCTATATCAAATCGAACCAGCTCTCGCAAAACGCTGACACAGCTCAAGCACAATCCAATTCTGGGGCTTTTCTGCCCTCCATATGCCACTTAAAAGTTGCGAATGGCCATTTGCAAAGCGTTGCCCGCATCTCAATTTATAACACAGCAAATTTGTGGCAAAGATAAATTTGTCAAAGCGAGCAAACAAATAACTTAAAGGACACACGAACCTTTCGTTCCCAGTGCTCCCCATGGTATCCGCACATATACGTTGCCCTTGCCCTGCTCGGCTGTATCATTTATGCCAAATGACCTCATTATTTTGTCTTATTACCAAAATAAATTGAGTTGGGCTTAAAAATTGTGTAACTCATAGCGCAGGGAGATAGTGCAGGCCGTTGGGCGTCATGTGTAGAGGCAAATGGCAAATGTGTAGGCCTTGAAGAAGAGGCCCGACAAACTGTAGCCGAGTTTTGTGGGCCAAAATTAAATATTAAACTTGTTGTAAAATTGCTCCGAAATTGAAATCAAATTGAATTTACCTGGATGGGAGCGCCCCGTAGAGCCGCATTGTAAATCCATCAGGCCAGCTGTCAAAACGACGCACCCGCCGCAATGCCACGCCCCACCTCCCACTCCCCGGGCGTGAGGCACGAGGCACGCACTTTAATTGCTGTTGCCATTGCCTTTGTAAAGTGGCAGAAATGCTAAATCAAATATTGACAAAAGTAAGTAATATTTTTGCCTCCTTGAGCTACTTGCGCTGTTTCCTTTGCTCCTGCTGCCGCTGCTGGTTCTAGCGAGTAAATTCGATTAGGCGCCTCGCCTCGAGACATTTAAAAAGGCCTTGTGCTAAATTGAATTAAAAATGCATCATGAAAAGGCCGAAGATTTGATTAATAGCGCCTACAAGCGGACAGCAGAAAGGAAATGGAAAGTGTCACGGAAAAAGGTCCTCGGAATAAATGGCTCGCCAGGCAAGACGTCCTGGCCAAGACAGCCAATCTTAGAATGGTTCTCAACTCTGGTCCACTGACAAACGGCAGCAACCTTCGGGTCCAAACAGCAGCCGTATCAGTTGGCTAATGAAGCCATTCCACGACGAGTCTAAACTTCCAGAAACTTGAGCTTCACGCACGTCCTTACGTGGTTAGTGGGGCAGAGGGATGCAAGGGGCGGCAAGGAGCGAAGGCGTCTCGTAAAAGTCAACAGCCATATGGTAAGGTAACAAAATATAACAAGCACGCCTCGTAACGGGTTCTCTGAACTGTCAGCGCCAGCTACCCCTAGCGACACATAACTGTTACTATTACCCGTTCCTGTCGTTGGTCCTGGTTAGCAGGAGGCGTGCTCCTCAGCCGTAAAAATAAAAAGTATATGCCATATATATATATTTCAATTAGTTGCGTTTATTTTTTCGGTGTTCGACTCGAATGCGACCATAAAATGTCTCTGGAGTGGGTTCTAGTTCATTTATTCGAGTCCCTCGTAAATTATGCCGAGGCAATCGTAAATAATTTAGACTTGTAATAGGTTTTTTCACGACAAGCAGATGTTCCCGTTTATTTGGAATGCTCATAAAAAACGAATGTCGCAAGAGCATGTATGAAAACGTGGAATGATAGGTGCTCAGCACATGGCATAGAGATAGATAGCCATAGATAGTAGATAACAAACTATTCAAATCACATTTCATATCGAATTTGGCAGCACATTAAGCGCATTATAAGCCTATATAATGTTGCTTCCTCCCACAAATCCGTCAAAGCAGTGCAAATAAAATCAAATCGAATTATTATTCGGGAATCTGCCGGACAGACTAATGTCGTATACATATAGATACATATATACTATAACCTGGCAATGGGAAACGGGCAACTGGTGCAGGTTGGAAATTCATTTTGTGTGCATTGAAAATTCGCAGCAAATAAATTCAATTTGTGCGCTTAGATAAAAAATCCTTAGCCCAAACCCAATCAATCGAGCGACTGACAACATTTTGATATGCCCAAAACAAATTGAATTTGCCGCAACAGAAAAGCGTCATAGTTATGTATCAGATCCCAGCTCCCGCTCGCTCCCTCTCGTTCCTCGCTCTCCCTTGACGCTCCCTTCAGGTTGGCAGCCGCCCAGAAACCATGGCGGTTCCATGTCTGGACACCGTCTAGGCCACATAGTTCCGTTTGGCAGGCATTGGCTAAGCCAATTTTATGCAGAATTGCCTGAGAAATTGAAAATCAAAATGTTCTCTCAGCCTTTGATTTTTATTGCATAGTTTGTCCTGTTTTGTTTTCGGCTCTTACGCCACTAATATCATTATTTTCGTGATGTTCACTGCGGTTCGGCGATGAAAGTAAATAGAAAACACGCCAATATATACATAATAAAAAAAAACACAACCCCGAACCACATCAACTTGGGCGTGTGCGGCAAATGAACCTGGAGTAGGCGCACATTGGGGGATGCTCTGGTGCTCAGCATTGTACTTACCCAGTGTCGAATTGATCGAAATAGAAATAGCCTTGAGAATTTCGGATGAAAAAATAAAAATATTAACAATCAAGCAATAATAGACATGGCCAAGAACAAATCCAATCAATTATCTTATCTTTACGAGTATTAGAAAATTTCCAGTCTTAGAATGTTCGTAGCCATTCTTCCAGTCCTTCTTTATACAGTTCTTTAGCATGTATTTCCTACTGGGTAGTTGGCCATTCTCTCTCTGATTCAAGCTACTTCTGACTACACTGCAATAGGCAGTAGGCAATTTCAGTTACGGCAGTCAGCAGAATAAAATGATTTCTTTTGGAGGCTGTGCGTCGCGTTTGCTGGTAAAGGAGGAATATCATAAAATACGTAACGACGATTTGCCTGCCATCTACACGACCGTTTTTTCTTTCGGTCTATCTATCTATCAGGAGTACCACATGCGTGTCCTGCAGCAGGCGTAGTCCTAGTTCCCGTTCCCGTTCCCGTTCCCGTATTGGCCGTTCCGTTTGATTTTTTGTTTTTTATTTTCTGTTTTTGCATGCTCAGGCAGTCGACAGATAGAATTTTAGCTTTGTGTAAAAGTTTTTTCCCAGCCGCCCCCTGCTACTGATGCCAAGCGAAGCGCATAAATGCCGTTGACAATGGACGCGGCATGTGCGGACGTGGGAGACGGGGCTGGAGATGCGGTGGAGCAGCATCAGCAACAGTGGGAAAATTCCATCTATCAACAAATCAGCTGCCAAATTCTTGTTGACGCGTGTAGCCGTTGACAATGGCATTTCCCGCTGGCCGCCTCCCGCTTCCCGCTTCCCGCTTCCCGCTTTCCACTTCCCGCTTTCCTAGTTCTCCGGCTTCCGATTCCTGCTGGTTATGCAATATCATCGCTTCGCTTCTCCCTCTCGCATCGCGCTGCGCTGTGTCCTGTCTCACATAAACTGCTGACGCATGCGGCTGGCAAAAAAGAAGCACTGAAACAAAGGCAAAAGAGCGATTGGCGAAATCAAATAAAATTGTTAAATTGAATAAAAATCGTGAGCTGAAAAACAGAAAATATTTTTGCATTTAATGCAATTGACGGCCAGCACGCAGCGAGGATTGGGCAGCCAATTTGGAGAGCTCAGGAAGCTCAGCTGTACACCAGCTGCTAATTTTTGTTGGAGCAAGAATAAAAGAAAACTTGCGTTATTAATAACGTCCTTCAGTCTCTTTGGTAACCACATTATTGCTCACATTAAGAAAATTACCAGGTCTCATTGTGGCCCAGAAAAAAACTAAGTAGCAGTCGGCCAGACATGATAAGATGGTTGGATTTATCTATATACTTGCAGAGTAAAGATTGAATTGTCACCTACAATTGGAATCAAATTAATAAAAGCATCTAATGCATTATAGAGACTGTAGTATTAGTATTAATGGAACTATAAGAACTCCCAGAGCGCTTGAAGTAAACGAAATAGTATAAGCATTAACCAAACATATTGTTGTATAAATTCTCGAATAAGATATATTAGTCAAGGCTTGCAGTATATATTACATATACAACAATAACTAATTATATTCGATCGTTTCCTAATTACTTTCATTGTTGTTTTGGGTTATTCTGGATTACTTCTGACCTGACATAATATACAAAAATTAGTATAAAACGCAGAAAGAAAGAAAATAAGAGAAGACAAAAGAATGGAGAAAACTTAATTTTGTAGACACAGATCGAACACAGATCCTCGAACTGGACTTAGACAGTTTATCTGCAAGATAAATAGATGAAAAATGCACAAACAACGAAAAGTGTAAGTAAATCCAGACCAAAACGTATACTCTGTCTTTCTCTTAAAAAGTGCGACTTATGTATGCAAAAACCTTCCTAATTACAACTTCACTTTTGCTTTGATTAATTAAACCCAAGCAGATGTAGTGAAAGTCTTTCGCTGATGAAGCACATTCATAAGCTGAATTAATGCTCCATTTCCACAGCACTCCACATTCTATTTACTTCTTAAATTTTTAGACTTTACAACGACTTTCAGGAACTTAAGAGGAGCTCAACTCTAGCAGATGCCCCTTTCATGCTCAACTCATTAAAGTTGTGGAGAGAAAAAAGAAGCAAGGTCTGTCAACTGCTGTCTGTCGTAAACTTGAAGGTTTTCCGAACGCAGCTCAATCTGAGAAGTAAGTCTCAAGCGGCGCTGTACACATTTTTTCGCGCGGTGGCGAGAAACTCGCACAATAAATGCCACAAAAAGGCGATGTGGCGTTCAAGACGAATCCAAAAAGTGAAGTTTCTTCTATCCCGGCCCTCATCAACACAGCAAAATCGTCAAAAATCGCACTTATTGCCGCCCAGTGAAAGGGTCCTTGTCGAGGCGCGCGATGGGGCGAATAAAAAGAAAGAGCTAAGATGGCTCCCTTGAAACTTAATTTCCGCATTGGCTCTGGGGCCTGGGTAGAGTTGATTGTGCAGCCAAGTCCTTGGAACAACAAAATGAAACTTAAAATAACAACAACTATTTGCTCGTAAACAAGAAATTTCGCTCAGCGCCAGACACTCGAAGATGAAAGAAGTCTGGAGTCTTGGGTCTAGATTGCACCGAGCTTTATAGACGAAAACTTTGAGGAAAAAATAAAAAAAACAACAACACAAACCAGACCAACAGCACCAAAACCAAACTTTGAATTTGTTTTCCGGAAATCCGCAGGAAATCGCTGGATTTTGTCTCTTGTCTCGAGACACTAGACATAGAAGAGACCATACTGAAGGGTTGTCCAAGGCTGACAAATCGACTGCACTTTCCCTTGGTCCTGGCAAATTGTCTGGCATTTAGTTGAATTTCTTGGCCTTTACTCACGTCTGCCTCGTAATTATGCGTCCAACAATTGACGATTGTTGCTTGGATTGCAGCCAATCCAGTTAATGTGCCAAACATCAGCATTAGCATCCAGTCCACCAGTCAAACAAATGGCCAAACTTACGGACAGAACAGAACAAAACCTCTAATCGTTTGACGTACAAATAATTTCCAATGAGTTTGCGGCTCATTGAGTCCTTGACGTGGACGTGAGCAGTGAATTCCTCTAGCATTTCCTTTGTCCGGAACTGAGCGAATACGAGTGGGAATTTCTGACTAAATGATTGGGCTGTCTGAATCACAAAGGGTGCAATAGCTTAATTTGTCTACCCTGAACCCATTGAAATTGGATACAAAGGGTATAATGTTATGTATGTAACAGGCAGAAGAATTCTTGTGTATTCTTGATCAGCATCAATAGCCGAGTAGGGCTAGCCAAGTATCTCTGAACGAAAGGATCTCAGCACTTATAAGAGCATCAGACTGAACAACTCGACTTGTTAGATTAACGTTTAAGGAAAGTTGAAAGAGAACAGATATGTGTCATCGTACATTGAAGTAGATTTCAGAGCCTTCTCTCTCAAAGATCTCTTGCGGACTCAGAAGACACGTGCGTATACACTCAGAGAAGTTTCACAGCACTTAGCATGCTGTCAGCCGTAAGTTTCGCCACAATAAAAGTTGCCAACTTAAATAATATTCATTTAACTTATCGTATTCAGCACTTGTACTCATTATTCTACAATGGCTTAGTTACTTCACACCTGCCCACAAAATGTGCAGCTCCGCTCCCCCCCTTGACACCATCGAAGCGAGGGTCGAGAAAAACTGTCGTTTTTTGTTAAGTGCTGCAACACAAAGACGCAGCAGCAAAAGAGCTCGGCGAGTTTTGCATTTTCATAAATGCCATAACATAAAGTAAAGTTGCTGAAGCTGTTTTTAAGTATATAATTTCTGCAGGCATGCCACGCCCACCTGCTCACACACTCACACACACGCACACACACACATTGCATTACATTTTTCATACATTTTGTTGTTTCTATTTAATTTTTATGAAATTGCAACTCAACCAAAGGCTGCCAAAAGAAGGCGAAACTTTTGCCATGGAGGTCGTTAACACGTTTACCCGCCCGCCCCACTCTCCATTCATGTACCGTTGCTTCACCTCAATCCTGCCAAGGGCTGCCTCGCGTGCCACGTTCGCCACGAAGGAGCAACAGTTAACGTGGCGTATGCGCAACGTATGCATTTAATTTAATTTCATTATATTTATGCGCATCTATAGAATTGTGCGATGCTGCCGCTGCCGGTGGGCGCTGTGGGCGTAGGCGTGGCATGCAAAATTGCAAAACTTTGCCCACTTTGTTAAATAATTGATGCGTCAGTTTGCGAGCAACGTTTATGAATTTAAGATTAAAGTGTCATTTAATTGCAATTTCGATATTAATATTTATTGCCTCCTCCATATTTTTATGCGAACTGTGCATTATTTAAATGCCAGCCAACAAGCATAAAGTATAATTCAATTAATTATCGACAAGTATTTACTTTAAAGAGCTATCAATTTTGTACCACAATTTTGTACATTTTATTTTCAAGTTCTGAATTCGAATTCAATTTGGCACCCAAAAACGCTAAACCATATTAGAGCATCTGCTATCAAAACAGTTTGTTAATTTGCATTCAGTTTTAACACTTTCCGAATGCCCAATTTGAATATGCATTAGTCTCGCCACCCCACTCCCCTCATCAGGCAGCACTCCCCTTGAGCGTTAATAGGCAAAATGTGGCGATTCGGCCATCAAAGGTGGGGCAGACGACACTCTCATAAATAAGCATTTAATGCGGCAAATTATGCGAATGAATTTCGTTTCTGGCTAAGCACATCTTCGACGTACCCATTATTGTTATGGCTATTTGAATTTTGGATTATGCCTTTGGAATGCTAACAAGGCAGCAGCCAAAGAGTTGCATTCATCCATCTATAGCTGATTCGGGGCTGAGGGGATGAAGAGCTTCTTGATTAAGCAATAATAGGAGATTGCAAGCTTGCATTGCAAACTCAACTTTAAAGTAACTCCTTCTTAAACTTTTCCTTGCTTACACTCTCCTCGCTCCCCTGTCACCATCTCCGTTTGACCAACTTATTTACAAGCGAATTAACTTATTATACATAAAGTAAACCTCATTTGGAAGCTCTTAATGCAACAAGCAAAAGCTTTGGGCTCGACTTTGCCTTACTTTTCTTTACCTCATTGTTTGACTTGCTTTCACAATTGCAGTTTTGGGCCACAATGGAGCAGCCGGAGCAGCCGGAGCAGGCAGCCATCCAGTCATCCTGACGTTGGACGTCGCAGGAGTCGTGGAGTCGTGGAGTCGTGGAAGTCAAGCCAAGCGGAAATGCAGCTTTTAGCTAGTTTTTTAGATCGTTTCCAGTATTTGTTGCATTGTTTTTGCTAAGAGATCTCTCTGCGACTAACACAGTTTCTGCTCCTTTTAAATGTCATAGCTATAGTTTTGCCTTTGCCATTGTTTTTGCGGCGCTTTCTTGTTGTTGCTGCTGCTGTTGCATAGATTCGCTGGAAGGCAATAAAGGGGCCAACGGTTAGCATTTGGGGGCCTGGCAGGCGATGCAAATGCGAATGCGGATACGAATGTGAATGTGAATGATTTAATGCTCAAGTGGAAGCGCTAAGCGCGCTTTTAGCGAAATTAACCATACGCCACGTTCGCCGCAGATGCTCCAGTTAATTAAACTTGCCAACAAAGAAGCCACTAGCTCCATCTTTGCCGCTTCACATCTTTTGTATACAAAACTATTCCAACTGCCTGATTAATGATCAAAGCAACTGACTTTACCTTTTGCACTGAAATCTAACATTCTGGCATTCTGTTATCAAGTAAATTTCATTTATTAATTCCTAGTTCAATAACTTAAACATTCTGTCAGTCAATCAGGACAAACAGTTTTACATGCAGCGATTTCTAAGCAAAAGCAGAATTAATTTTCCCAACAATTTTTCAAAATTAAATAAACTTAGCCCTACAAACATATCCCCTCATAATTGGGTTTTGACTGGCACGCTTTGTCTCTTGGCTTCTATTTGCATTTCTCTTGTATTTTCTCACTTTTTTGATGGCTCAAAACAAAAGCCATAAATGCGAGGCAAACTTTTTAATTACTTTATATGCGAACATTTTTTGTTGATTTAAATAAATTTTCAATTGTATTTTTGTTGGATGTTTCTGTTGCCTTTGCTGTTTTTGCTGTTGTTGTTTCTTGTTGTTGAATTATTATCATAAATTTGTGTAGCTCGAATGGTCCCCTCGTTGACACCCTGGTTTATTTTTGTTTTTCCTACTAATTAGAAGTGTTCTTTCCATTCTGTGTGGGCGTGGCACAACGCCGCCTTCATCACGACCCCCCTGTACGTGTCAGGAAGTTTTTTCAGAAACTTTTCCCACATTTCTCTGTTGATTGCTTTGACACTTTTGAGTAAGTTGTTGTTGATGTTTTTTTCTGCATTGTTTGGGTGATTCAATTGAATTGTTTAATAAAATGAAGCATGGATATGATTGCAAGGCATTGTTTTATCGCTACTTGGAAGACAAATAGACCAAAAGTGTTTTAAAGAATTTGAAAATTTTAATTATAAACGAGGAAGAAAGGCTATCTTCGGCAAGCCGAAGATCTAATACCCTTGCAACCTTTTAATGGCGAGAAATTGGTTAATGCCAAGTTTGGTGAAGGTATCTTGATAAACAAAAAAAGGCTTTTAATCAAAAACCTAGTTTTCGACCGATCGTTCCTATGGCAGATATATGGTATAATAGTCCGATGTAAATACGATTTTGCAAAAGTGAAGGGAGCATAGTGAAATCTTGAAATGCCGAGTTTGGTCAAGATATCTTGAAAAACAAAATATTTTTTCATACAAAATCTTAATTTTCGACCGATCGTTTCTATGGCAGCTATATTATATAGTGGTCCGATCCAGGTTTTGACATATGTGCTGTGTGCAACACAAAAAGGGACTTCTGCAAAGTTTCATTAAGATAGCTTTAAAACTGAGAGACTAGTTCGCATAGAAACAGACAGACGGATAGGCGGACAAACGGATAGACGGATAGGCTATATCGACTCGGCTGTTGATGCTGATGAAGAATATATATACTTTCGGAGATGTTTCCTTCTATGCGTTACACATTTCACGACAAAATTATAACACCCTCTGCAAGGGTATAAAATGAGAAAACGGTGGAAGTTGTTCGCCCCTTTTATTAGCTTGCCTAAAAGACCAAAGTGGCAAGAAAAAAGAGAAATTGCACGTCATATATATAATCAATATTATAATACAACAATTTGTTTTTGGTGGATTGTACCTGTTGGATCTATTTGATACCTAGTTTCATAGTAATCCATATTGATAATCTCCAACCCATCGACGCACGCACAGGCATATGGAGTCGGATATTGATACGGATCATGTACATATATACATTTTCTGGAAATTGGATTTGTTTACCCATGCGTTACACATTGCCAATATTTCTACAAAATAGAATTAAATGAGGTTGTAAAACACACAGGTACCTAAAGCTTTGCTTTCATACAGAACTCCAAGGGCCAATCCATTTGTCACTGCTTCTCATTTTCAAATCAGCCACTTCGAGCAACAGCTAGTGCAAAACTTTATATTTCCAGCTCATTAACTGGGACAAACTGCGCACATTCCGTAACCTAACCACACATGCTTGACCTTCTTCTAACAAGAACCAACTGTAGAACTTAACACATATATTACCTTCTGGGGGAACTCGATTCCAACTGCAAGTGCTCTGTCCGTGGGCAGGGCGAAGAAGACACTATGCAAACTTTGCAACTTGCTCTGAAATTGATAAAATATCTTAAAGTCAGCCCGGTTCGCATTGCCAGGGATCAGGGACCTGAGCCGCATTCGCTGGGATTAAAGACTTGAGCCAGGAAAGGCATAATTATTTGCAAGTCTCATTTGTGCTAAGTAGGGGAAATGAGGGAAATGCTGCAGATCCTTGCCGGCGGTGGGGTACGGTGCGTGGGCTGGCTCACAGATTGCAGCCGCACGCAGTTGCAGAAGCTGGAAATTTGCATTTAAAACTGTTGACGGCATTTTATTAAGTTGAAGATAAAACCAGGAAAGCCACAAACTAAAAGTAAAACACGAAACTTTGCCAAAACCTCCCGAGCGAAGCTGTGAAACAACAACAGCAACAACACCAACAACAACAACAACAACGAGGACTACGTCGACGACCAGAGAAACTCAAAGAGAAACTGGCAAGCTAGAGGGGAGTGGCTGGGGAGCCGCTGTGGCAGCGTCGTTGGCGTCGCGCTCTGGACCTTCAGCGCCCGGCTCAGCGGTCGGCTGTGTGTGTAAAGGGATATGTAACTTGTGGGCTACACTACACAACCGACCCCGACCCCAGCACACCCCACACCTGCCTCCCCCCTCGTTTCGCATTGGTTGCTGTTTTTGGGTTTTTCGTGTGCAGAAAAAAGTTGCATGTAAACGAAAGTGTTTACAAAATGAAGTTGCCACTTGAGCGAGTAAACAAATGAATGAATTCATTGCTTCCTGCGGCAGTCGGTGGGCTGCCAACGGCCCCTCCTCTCTTGCCTCTTGCCTCTCTGCCTCCGCTTAGGCGTCTCGGTCTCTGTGTTGTTCGTGTTGTATTTGCTCGACTCGTAGGTGTCAAAAGTTAAAGCATCGGAGCGCAAAAGTTGCGCAATTTTAAATGCTTTCGCATTTAGACATTTGGCAACGTCCAACTTTTGGGTTAGCTTTTAGGCGGATCTAGGACTAAACACAACCGCTCTCCCCTCCCCTGGGCGGGGTGTGAGGTGGCTGCGTGTGTGCCAAAGCAATTATTTTAGCTGGCAGCAATTTGCATTTGGCTTCCAAATACGTAAATAGATGAACGGAGAGACCCTCTTTTGCCATATGGTAAAAGCTGTTAATATCGAAAATTGCTTAACGCAACCAAGACCGATTTTGGCTCACACAGTCGTACCTCAAAGACAGCAGCTTAACCCCAAACCTCAATTCAATAAAGGAACTTGTTCGATTGCATAGTTAAATGATATTAAGGATCTGTTGTGTTAAGTTCTAATTCTAACCGCTTCGAAATCGCCCCCAAAATTTAGGAAACCCGAATCCCAAACAGAAATACATTTTTTTTTAGATTCTTTGGTTCAAAGATTCAGCATAGATATATGATAGAAGATAGACAACCAAAAATACGTATTCTTACAACACAGATAGCTTATTTGACAAATATCGCCAAGCCTGGTTGTCTTGCAAGTCGGATCTTTGACAAAGAAGGGAGAAGACTCACCAGTCAAGGTCATGTTGTCCAATCAATGGATCCTCATATGTATCCTCGCTAACTTGCACTGGTCAGGGAAGTACACAAGACCCTCAGAGTACTGTGGCATACTCCACATGCGCCTCAAGCATTGGATTTTGGGAAGAGATCAAATTTAGTCCAATTATAATATATTTAAAAGAAGCAATTACTAATTGAAAATTTCATTATTTCAACAAAATTTATGTGAAGCTTATCTCATAACTAAGAGCTCTCAACTATTAGGCCCAAAGTCTTTCTAATCACTTTGTAAATTTAAACGCGCTGTGCAGAGATTGACTTTGGCTTCTTTTTTAAAACAAATTTAAAAGATATAAATATAAAGCTGATGTTATCTAAAAGATAAAACTGTTTCATATTTTCCACTTTCGCACTTCATGACCATAAACCATTTGCTTTACGCCAGGCCAACAAATTAGACCAAACCCATCAAAAGCCAACAACTACAAAACCTAAACAAAACCCATACAAAACCCCAGAACGGAACTGAACAGAGGAGCCGAGCTGAATGCGGAACCAGCTTGAACTTTCGCCCCAAAATTGCGCAACAAAATGCAAAAGTCAAAATTCTGCGGTGCCTCTGGAGCAAGTGGGCGGGAAGGGCGCGAGGGCAAGTGGCAAGGGGCATGGGGCAAGAGCCAAGGGGGGAGATATAAAATGAGCGTTGCCAAAAATTCTGTGCTGTTGAAACCGAATGCATGCATAATCAACTTTGTTTAAACTTGGGCGCCATTTTCTTAGTTGTTGTTGTTGCTTCTGCTGCTGCTGCTTATGCTCCAATTGCCGGTCGGATCATTGTTGTTGTTGTTGTTGCTGTCGTTGTTGATGTTGCTGCCGGCGCTTATCTGTGACAAAAGGCGCCAAGTTAAACTCAAGTTAAAGGTTCATTTCATTAATTTGCAAGTCGCATTTAGTGCGCCGATGTCGACAGAAATTTGCATTTAAATCCCGTAGCAAAATGAGCAGAAAAACGACAACGACAACAACAACAACAGCAACAACAACGACGACGACAACAACGAAGACGACGGCCAGACGTTGCCTGGTTTCTTGGCTGGTTGCTTGGCTGATTGCTCGCAATGGAAGATTGCCATTTCGCCCTCCTTGACGGGGGCGGAGTGTGGGTAATCATATGATGAACTGGGCGCTGCTTAGCACTCTGAGCCTCGGGCAACATTTTGATACCCTGTTAAAAAACATTGATGATTTTCTTAGCGTTTGCTAGTGCCATGTTATAGGAAAGTCCACCAAGAAGCGCCAATACATAGACAAACGTTTATAGATACTTAATACATTGCACTCAATATTCCAAGCACTCAAAGGAATTTATTCAATGCAACAATTATGTTGAATTATTAACATTACATAGATATTAAAGCCAGCTGTTAATTGGAAGGTATTATTTTACGTTTATAGATATTTAATACATCACATTGCACTCAATATTTCAAGCGCTCATGGGAATTTAATGCATGCAACAATTATGTGAAAATATTAACAAAACTGAATAATAATACCCAACACTGAAATTGATACGCATTTTGTAAACATCTGCTTTAATATATATCTAACACGATTTTGGCCTAAGTACTTAAGCTGAATTACATTTCGATTAATTTTGGTAATATAATACAAATGGAAAGCGAACTTCTTTTAAATACTTCGCGATCTGTAGGATTAGCTTACGTATATTTAATAGAGTATACGCATTTTTTCATGTTGCAAATACTTGACCTCGGCTTTGCTGGCTTATGTAGAGCAAAGTTAGTACCAAATTAAGTTGCCCCTTGAACTAGCAATGTTTTTGTAGTTCCTCTCTTTCATTATTGGCCATTAATAACCTGATATCGATGTGCTAGAGATTTAGGGCCCCGTTGGGGTCAGCCCGACAACCACAGCCCGCAAGCGGTGCGAGCGTTGCCCGGACCGCGGTCGCCTGCGGTTAAACACAAAATTATATTTGCTACTCGCAATGCGTAGTAGTGCGATGTGCCCGGCGCCCCTAATTGGCTGCCATTTAAGGCTTTAAGCTGGACATCATGCATACGCCGCGTGCAGCGTTACAGGACGAGCGGCAGGCAGCTCGGCATTCTTGCCGCTTTATCCGCGCGACGTTTCTTTGCATAATCAGTGGAGGTCCCGTTTGACGAGAGTGCTGCAGCGCCGGAGTCCTTCAGCCGGAGGCCATTAAGTGCCGCGTGGGAAGCAACGCAGCTGCTGGAGCCTTGGAACATTAAGCGTCACAGTAGCTGTTAAAATAAACACAAATTATTTGTGTAAACTTTGTGAAGATTCTCGACCACCATCCCCACTCCCACTGCCACTCCCGCTCCCACTCCAACGGCCAGTTGAATGAATAAGGGCTTATGGTAGTGCCTTAGGGCCCCGTCCGTCTCCACGCCTTCGGCGGTGGGGGGCGTCACTTTGATATGGGGCTGGCCAGGCAGTCATCCAACAGTTGATTGATTGAAATTGATCGTCTGGTCGTGGGGGCAGGGAGAAACCCTTTGGGCACTTGCTTAGCTGTCTCGAAAACTGAAAAGGAGTTGAAGCTGGCATGCGGCTGTCTTCGGTAGCCCGCTTTCCGGGTATGGTTAGCCCCTTTGTTATTTTGCTTTGTCTATGCAAAACATGCAAATCGATACGTCAATTTGTCACGCTATTAGCAAGTATGTCAGCTGCTGGAATGGACGTGCAACGGAACTGAACCAGCTCAGCAGCCACTTTTAACTAGTTCCAACTATGGTTCATATTATTGTTCCCTGGCCACTCCACTTAATTGACTTCTTCTCTACTTTGTGTTGTCCTCGGTGTTGGGTTTCAAGCACCCATGCAACGAAAATGAAAATTTACTCGTAACTCATTCACATTATAAGCAACGACAGGGACGGTGCGTAACAGCGGGGCCCCTAAGCTATTTTCACACAAATCTCCGACGAATGTCAAATTCTACACCAATTTTCCGATGCCCATATCCCTTTGCCGGCCCCTACCCAAGTGTCGGTTCGCTTCTTGTTCTTTTAACAACGCCGCATATTGTTGTCATTAATTAAAACGTTTTATGGATTACATGGCCAGGCAAGCATGGAGCGATGGGACTTGTGTGACGTGTTTTCCACCTACCCGACGATTTTTCACAATTTTTCAACTTGGCGCACGGCAAACACTAAATCACTTTAATATACAAAAATTTCAGCATTCGAAACCAGACGAAAAAGCAAAGAACAACAAAAAAAATAGACAAAATTCAAACAATAAAACATAAAAATGTCAGACAAGCGCCCGGGACAGGAAATCACCAAATGCAGCCCGAAACTTCGGCCCGACTGTGTTCGATGTGTGTTCAATGCGTGCAGCAGGGAGGAGGGGGTGGGGGCAGCTGTGGAGTCCCCATGTCAGAGTGCGCGCAATGCTTCCTATAAAAATGTCACAATAAATACCCAAATGCCAAGACGAACGCTCGTCCATGGCGCGTATTTTTCGGGTATTGACTGTGACCCACTTTCGGGCTGGGATGTGGCTGGGAATAGGAGGAGCGCAGGAATTTCAATTTAGCCCGGCGGGATGTCTGCGTGTTTCAGCTGACTAGTTGTTGCCTTGATGCCTCGATGCCATTACCAGCGGCAGCGGAAATTAAACCCAATGTCAAGCAGACCACGTGGTGAGCCAAAGGAAGTGAGTTGGGCCATACCCATATGAGCATTTTAACCCTTTGTTGACGCCAACCGACTTGACTCCCACGCCCAGGATGTCAGTGCCTGCCACGGAACTCCTTCACCTGTCACCTGTCTTATGTTATGTTTATGAAAAACGCCGAACCCGCAAAACTCTGGACTACTTTCTGCCTACTCCATTAAGCGCACATCAAAGGCAATTCCCGGGAGAAGTCTCCGGCGACAAAAGCAACCACTTCTATATAGTCAGCACAACGGGCGCAGGTTCCGTCTAAAGTCTGAAGCTGCTTTTCGGCGGCCCACTCATTCGCCCTGTGCCAAAAGTGACACGACAAAAGCAAAATGCAAATGCAAAGTGTTTTCCATAAAGCAGTTTTTAATTTATTTTATGCAACTTGCGAAAATGTCAAAGGCAGCCTCTCCCCTAGCCCCCAGCCCAAAGCACTTTCGCCGACTCCAATTTTCAGATGAAAATCACAAAGCTTCTAGAGTTGGGCAGGTACTCGGCACGCCCCTTATCTGCTCTGGCAAGCAAAAGCCAACAATGAGTGGATTAAAGCAGCGGTTCAAGTAAAGGTATGTTAGTTGCCAGACAATTACAGCAATTAAAAACTTTTGAAAGAATTACCATCAAACGTAGAGGATATTGTTACTCAAGTGTCATCAAAAGTGGTTGTCCCTGTAGAAACTAAAAATCAAAGTCTATCTAAGTCGATATAGTTATTTATGTGAATACGTTTAAAAATAAAGCCAGGGTAACACAATTTATTTATATTCTTTATTGATTTATCTATGCTGCAAGTTCAATTAGCGATTGAAGCCCAGCTTAGACTTTAGATATCATTATCTATAGACAAGATTTGGCTACACATTGACCACAACTAATTAGCACCAATATTTGCATAGATAAACTATATAAACTATAAACTAACTGTCTTTAAAAGTACAGTTCAGATTTAATGACAATGGAAATATCCTTATGAGATGTTCATCAAAGATTGTTCTCACGCTCGTCGGCTAATGGCAAGCGATAAGTTATCGTTATCGACATTTGCAATAACTGTACATACTGATACAAGCTCTCTGTATGAAAGTTTCAGACGCTGACTGCAAGTGTCAAAAACTTAATTAAAAACGCGTTGCCTGAGCTGCTGCTCAGCTAGTAGCTGGTTCTTCTGCCACTTCGAATCCTTTGCGCACTCGAAAGTGGTGGGAAAACAAACTTGTAGATACTTCTACGCCAGGCACTTAATTAGACGTTAAACACTTGTAAAACGCTCAAGGATAATGGATGCGAGTTGGTTGAGGAGCCACGAACAGGCGGGGGGCGGCTGGCATGGGTAATGCGAATGCAGTTGAGTCGAGTGAATTGACATGGAATACCATCTGATAATGACGGCCCATGGGAACTGGGCAACGTCTGGAATTAGCCGGGATTTAATGGGCCAACCAATTAGCAATTTTAGTTTACAATAAGTTTTAAACATAACCTAAATAGAAATTAAGTAAATTAATTACTTGAATGCCGGCCGTGTTGCACTCGCTCGAGTGATTACCTTACCAGGACAGGCTCCCCCTCACCCTCCCGTTGCTGTGTGTGTTCTCTGGGTGCAACGTGTGTGTGTGTGTGCGAAGTTGGTCATTAGTTAATTCACTGCACAGACAACTAGCTAACCAACTAACCATAAATGCGAGCAGTCCGTCTGATTGAAGGGGCAGAGCGGGACCGGCCGTGCTGGATATAAGAAGCAGCTATCAGCAGCTACCAGCTACCAGCTACCAGTTAGCAGTTAGCAGCAGCGGCAGCGGCAGCGGCAGCTACAAGCGCTGATGCCAAAGTGAAATCGTGTAAATTGGACCACACAGACACCAAAACAAGCCAACATGACGACCAGACACACCAGATACCAGGCCAGGTGGCAGCACCACCTCCAAAACTGGGAAAGTTCTGCACACATTCAAGTTGCATGAGACTGTGGCCGAGCCAGAGAGTCGTTCATATGCAACACGATTGCGGGGAGTCAGGCATATATATTTTGCATAAATTATCATCAGAGACCTCGCCACAGAGGAGTGCGGCACAGCAAACAAGATAATGCCACAGCGGCGCAACATCATTAAGGAAATTACTTGTAATACACCAGCCAGCAACATCAGGTACATGGACGTGCAGCTGGACATGGATGTCGACTACTTACTGGCCATCAAATGGGTGAGGGTAACCGGTAACCGGTGCAGCCAGCCCATTCTACATCAGCTCGAGCTGGGCTGGGCCATGCAAAATTATCATAAATGCGACCCAGGCAAACTCCGTACTCAATATTTTAGATGCGAAAATAATTAATGTGAGAAGCCTTAGCTTTGGTCTCAAATTCGCTTTGCCAGCCGGCGACGACTTTTCCAGCTCCCAGGCTAACAAGTCTCCCCCGACTTAGCCGTGTTACCGTCTTCTTAACGTGGGTAGCCTAATTAGTTCACTGCACGTACTCCCTGCATTGGGGCCGTGGAAGACTCAGGCCATGTGGCAAAAGGCTTACAAATTAAGCTATTTGCCATAGTTGTTACGTTGATTAGCACAAGCAGATAAATGCCGAAAGGGGCGTGCGGGGCCTGGAAAGGTGCCAGTTAAGCGAACACGGTTAGCGAACTGACTAAAGATTAGGACGGAAAGTTATTTGGTAGCTGACTTTTAGGATATTTCTGTTAAACGTTAACGATACATTTTCTTAATCAGTTCAGTTATCATACCTTTAACGAATCGTGGTATCTGAAGCTCTTCAATTCGCCTTTTTTAACAAAAGTATTTAACAATATTATGAAAATGATGTTAGATATTGAACAGCAAAAACAGATCACATTTTAGTGTCGAAGAACAAACAGATGGAGTTGGCCAGATGGACTCAGATTGTGCTCCGGATCAAGATAATATTATTATTTATTTACTAATGATCGACAAGACGAGTGTCAGCCCAAGTACTTAATACATAAGAATATAAAACTAAAATTCTTAAAGCCAAATATTTGCCCCTTTCCACAGTTTATTATGGAAGAGACCTTCTTAGATACTCTAGCTAAGAAGGAAAGTGTGAGTAGAGTAAATAGTACTATCAAGTAAAATTTCAAAATACTTTCGTTTACTCTGTTTTTTAGTTTATATAATATGTAGAAAATGTGGGAAAAGTTATTAAAAAATCAGAAATGTGAAATGTGAAGTAGATAGGTAATACGTCCCTACTCACAGCTGGATATGGTCAGTAAGTTCCCGAAAGTAATCTGAAAGCAAAGATTTTATTAGGGGAAGATCAAGTACGGTGGAGAATAAGTTCGGTCACGCACGTAGGTAGGGATAAAGGGTGATAATTCCTGGTAGGTCTGAAGGATGCAGACAATTGAAGATGGCTTAACAGATGAGAAACATCTATGTCTATAATCCCCCTAAAAGCGAAATTGCTTCCGAACTGATTCAATACGATCCTGTTTATTATTGTCCTGTGGAGACCATATACATGAGAAGTATTGAAGGATATTCAATGAATTTAATAATAACTTTTCATTGATAATTTGATGATATCCAAAATGAATTCTATGCAAAATAGCCGACTGAAGAGTTGATGTTTTCAAAGATAAGTTAACCAGGCTAACTATAAAGAAAATTTTGTTGAATATGATATAAAACCGCTGTCAATATTCCGACGCTCTGACCGATGCGTCACCGCACGCCATGGAGCACTTTCGCTAGCCCACAAAACCACGACACAGATTCACAATCAGTTGCCTCCGAAAAGATGCTACAACAAGAACAACAGCCAGAGCAACAATAACAAAGGCATTTAGAACAGGAATAACAACTTAGCAAATGATTCTGAAGGAACGTCGAACATTTGGTTTGTTGCTCGGTTGGCTTCGAGCTGCTGGCTCGGTACATGAAATTCGTGCTGCAAATTACACGAAAATTAAATGCATGAATAATTCGAATGGTTGCTGTGGTCTCGGCAGTCCGAAATGGTCAACAGCACCCAGCTGGGGGCAGCAGCTAATCAGGGTTGGGGCCCAACAGTTCGTGGTGTGCTCATGCTTTGTATTTACACTGCATTTTATCGCTTTAACACTCTGACACAATGAATATAAATATTTAGACAGCAAAAACAGCAGCAACAGCGTACAGCAGGACTGGCTGCAGGACACGACCAGCAGATATGCAGATATGCAGTCCTGCCAGTGCGTGCGTGTGTGTGTCTCCTTGTGTACGTGTACTTGACCTGCGCATAAATTTCAATATAAATGAAAGGTTGTCTGCCCGTTGAAAATGTTGTGCATTTCTTGCCAATTTCTATATTATATTTATTTTTTAAATGTCATGTTCATTTACCAAATAATTCACTTCGTTGTTGCCCTACGTCTTATTACGCTACGCTACGTTACGTTGCGTTACGTTATTAAAGATGTCCTTCGATCGATCGAACGGTATGCGGCATGCGGAATCCGGAAGCCTGAAACCGGCTGCCGCTACGAATTTATTGTTTGCCATTAAAATTGACGCAAAAAGTCTTGTTTATGTGCACTTTTAGTTAACAAACTCATAGACCCATAAATTGAGCGGCAAACATGAAGTCAAAGTTCGCTCGAAAGGCACAGGCACAGGCAGAGGCACAGGCTCCCAACAGTTTGTCCATTTGGCTCTTAGCCCAGTCCCCCAACGATTGGCAAATTTGTCGCAGGAAATGTGCGTGTATTGCTGGCACAACTGAGGATGTCGAGTCCCTGGTAGGTGGCAGTACCTTGGCTCAGCTCGGCTCGCCTAGCCTCCCTTGCTGCACTGCCGCCTTAAAGCGAAATCAATTTCCGTTATAGAACTGGTTTCGTCCTCTTCCTTGGGCCCAACTTTCTTCCTGTTGCACAAATAAATATTTTGTACCGGATGCTCGGGTCACAATCGCGTTTCCCAACCAACAGATGGTTTGTTTGGGAATCTCAAGTTTAAAGTTTAAATTTGATTTTATCCCATTTATCGGGCCAACTTAAACACACACGAGATGTTCACTAAGTTTTATTTGTCGTCTATCGATTGTTTTTTTAATTTAAATTTCATTTCATTCACAATATCCCAACTAGATAAGTTGATTGTGATCGTGAGAGGACCAAAGGCACTTTATCATCATTGTATCTATTGTTACGGGGATAAGATCTATCAAATTTTCAGCTGAGCTCCACAGATCGTTTCGCTTCAGTTGAACAAAGGAATCTAACTTTGCTTAAATGTACAGTTAAAACTATTATAACTTTTGCAGGAAATAACATAGCCTTGTATCCTGTGCTCCTGTGTTTCTTGTCTAATCATTGCGTTTCTGAAAAAGTGGGTATCTTTAGACCAACAACCAAAGAACAGCTTTATTTTCTTGCATAAGTATTAAATTTTGTATATATTTGTATACCCTTGCAAAGAGTATTATAATTTTGTCGTGAAATGTGTAACGCATAGAAGGAGACATCTCCGACCCCATAAAGTA
The DNA here is from genome assembly GCA_037075305.1 of Drosophila kanekoi. Classification (NCBI taxonomy): domain Eukaryota; kingdom Metazoa; phylum Arthropoda; class Insecta; order Diptera; family Drosophilidae; genus Drosophila; species Drosophila kanekoi. The sequence continues at coordinate 3,671,005 of JBAMCE010000577.1, read as the reverse complement.
TATATATTCTTCATCAGCATCAACAGCCGAGTCGATATAGCCATGTCCGTCTGTTTGTTTCTATGCGAACTAGTCTCTCAGTTTTAAAGCTATCTTTATGAAACTTTGCAGAAGTCCCTTTTTTTGTTGCACGCAGCACATATGTATGTCAAAACCAGCTGGATCGGACCACTATATCATATAGCTGCCATAGGAACGATCGGTCGAAAACTAAGTTTTTGTATGAAAAAACATTTTATTTGTCAAGATATCTTGACCAAACTCGGCATTTCAAGATTTCACTATGCTCCCTTCATTTTTGCAAAATCGTATTTACATCGGACTATTATACCATATATCTGCCATAGAAACGATCGGTCGAAAACTAGGTTTTTGATTAAAAGCCTTTTTTGTTTATCAAGATACCTTCACCAAACTCGGCATTAAGCATTTTCTCGGCATTAAAAGGTTGCAAGGGTATTAGATCTTCGGCGTGCCGAAGATAGCCTTTCTTCCTCGTTATTTGTTGCTGACGTCTACTCTTCAAATAAAATACAATTTCGTGCTTGTGACAGCAAGTGCTCTTGATACATATCACTTTTTCCAATTTCGGTCAACCGATTCACAAAGCTGATTATTTACACGTGAAAAGTGGCTAAGTAAAAACTCGTCCATGTATGTCACGTGCTTTTTTTTTGGAGTTAGTCGACCATTTATCCACAAATATTTATATTTTTTCATATGGCTCATTTTTAATTATTGCGTTGAATAAAATTTAAATAATTGCAGTTGAACAAACAATAAAATATTCATGTCGCTTTTCGCTGTATATATATATATTTTTTTAGTAAATACTTTTTAAAGAATTTATATACACAGCGAAAAGCGACAAAGTGTTTCAGGGAAACAGCTTCATTAGTTGCCCAGCACGCCGCTTACGTGGCCAGGAGAAAAACCACTAAACTTCAAGACACGCACAGCTCACACCAAGCCCGAATTCCTGATGAATCCTGATCCTGGCGAGCGCTGGCAGTCGCAGCTTTCAGTACTTAGCTCTCAGTTTTCACTGCTCAGCGCACTGCGCCTCAAGTCACAAAAAGTGGCAAACTTTTTTCCCCTTATTTTGTTTTTTTTTTTATTTTGTGCTGTTGTTATTCCCGTTAGTCGTAGTCCTTGGAATGTTGCTAAAAGTTTTATTATGATTTTCTGCTGTTGCCGTACTTTTTTTTTTGCCTTTGTGTACTTTTTTTGCTGTTTGTGACTTTGTGTTGACAATTGAAATTGATTTTGTGGTTCCTGACGCTGTGGCCACAATGCGAACTGTTGATTTTTCAAAATATTTTCTGATATATAATCACAGATTCCAGCACTGAGTAGAGTTTGCTCTTGATTGCCGTATCGCAAGCAGAATTTATAAAAATTGCAATGAATTTAAGCTGCAATCACATCGACAATAACTAGATAAATACAAATGTACCTGAATGTAATATTTGTACATGCGTATCATGTTAATTTAATAAAATTTGTTTGTGTTTACTCGCCGTAAACAAAGCAATCGCAAATGCACGAGAAATAAATCACAAAACACGGATTTATTCAGCTTTCAGCTTCAAAGCGGTTTTGTGGAGTGGTCAAGAGCAGAAAGATTATGCTCAACATAATTGACATTTTAATGCGCTGATAGTTGGCAAACGATAAAAACAGATTTAATATTCTGATAATTTGCACAACAATTATGGAACTTAATCGAATTGTCAACGCGCTGTATTATGCATGTACCGCCAAAAACACTGCAACGTGGCGTATGCGCAATTTTAAAACGAAAAGAATACCCGCCACTCGTACAAATTGACAACAAATTGACGCTCGATCGAACCGGTCAATAAGTTAAACAATCGCAGTTAGAAATCAAATTAAATAAGCACAATGGAGAGCACAATTATCTAATAATCGATTGCATAACATTCGATTAGCCTAATCTCTGGTATATATATGAGGTTCAAATGGAACACATACGATATTGTTAAAACTTTCAAGTTCATTTGTTAGGTACTCAATAAACTAACTACATAAAAAAGCCCCCATCAGCTGTAGAACAATTTCGTAGATTTCTTTCCCAGTGTAGCTAGATATCTTGGGCTCGACTTGCACAGCTTGAAATCGAATCTGGATGCAATCATTATTCCAGCTTTAGCTCTAGCCCCCTGAGATTGTTATCGCTTGACTGCCTCCTTAAATTTGGATGTGACATTTATCTAAAAGTGGGCTAATGAAAATGGATTTCTATGCATGTGCTGGCACAGCTGGAAATCACCTGGACAGCTCGTTAGCTGAAGCGCCAGGCTGGGCCTATTTTTGAGTAAATATTGTCTTCATTCTGTGCCCATATTCATATGACGCGTTCATGCATTTTATTTGTTTATTTGTCGCTTGCATTAAATTGAAATTGAAATGCCGCAGACCGCACGACAGAAATGACACTCAACCAGACAGACGGACAGAGCACACCGTCAGGCAGACGGACAGAGCGGACGGGGGACGATCAGAGACAGGCAGATGTCTGCAAAAGCTGCTCTGATGATGACAGTCGTCGCCGGTACACAACTACAGTGAACACTTTACACAAACACAGTACGAGTGCTGCCCGAGTTGACAGTCCGTTGGACTACAATGTTCACTGTTCCCCATAAAATCGCTCATACGCCACCGCAACAATCTATACGCGAGAGCAGGGCTACTGAGAGAGCCGGGAGGGGGGTCGTGTAAAGCAAACGAAATAAAGGCGCATAGTTTCATTATCCTTCGGCTGGTAGACGAAGCAAGGACATGCGGCACGGACCCGTCGCTACATGTGGCGCATTACAAATTTTCGAAATGAAACTGAAATCAAATAAAGGACATGCCAGAGAGACAATTCCACACCCGCACAAACACACACACACACACACACACTTGTGTAGAAGAACAAAAGCAACAACAATACAATGCAATTAAAAATTGGCCGTATAAAGAGCAGGGAGAACAATGAAAACGAGAGGCGAAAATGGTAAAGAATAACCGAAATGTGGAATGACAAACATGCTGCGAATTTGTAATTTGTAATCTGTAATGTGAATTCGAATTTTAAAGATACATATTTCTGGCAGCTATGCCAGGTAAAAATGCGGAAAATGACGTGCGAATTGCAGCCCGATTTAATTGAGTTGCAGGAACCTTTTGGCCGCATCAATCTGATGCGGCAGCTCGCACAAAATGGCAACAATCCAATCAGCAATTCTGTAATTGGCAAAATGTAAAATCGCAAACGAACGAATAATCGAATGTATGAATACTTTCTGCGGCGATTGATTGAAACCGGAAATTGGCAAAATAATGCAATGATATATGTAAATGTGGTTTAGCCACATACATACATACAAATGTGAACGATTGAAAATATTGGAGGTGAATAGGAAAATGAAGTGATTCTTACAGGCAAATTGAGTGGAACGGGAAATGAAGGTATGAAATATATATTTTTGTAATTCAATTAATTATTCTTTCGCTTTAGCTATGTATACAAACGATTCAACATGTATTAATACATATAACTTACTATAGCATATTGCAAGTGTATTTATATCTGTTGCAAATGGATATTAGACATATTTATGCAAATGTATGTGACAGGCAGAAGGAGCCATGCCCGACCTACCAACAGCCGAGTCAATCCTAAATGTAGGTCCTCCTAGTACAAGTATTTCAAGCCCATGTCTCCATTACTTCAAAATATTCAGATTTCAAGCATAGCCAAAATCGTATTAGTATACCCAGGTTCAAATACTTCGCCTCTTGGATTTTCATCTAAGGCATCTCTAAGGGGCTAAGGGAAGAGCAGGGCAGTCAATTTTCAAAGTCCAAGCTGATCCTTTTACGGATGCCTTCGTTGTGGTACGTTTGATTCTGGTCTGTTTAATTCCCTGATTCATTACTCATGCACTCATGTTCTGCCATATTTATAATGTAGATATATATCGATTTTTAGACATTATTTTGAAGGACAACTCGAATAGTATATAAGCTAGATACATCAAACTGACTGACAGAATGCTGATCAACGTACTCCCGAAACCGTAATAGCTAGAAACTCTTACTCTAGTTTCCTTATGTAATGAATATGCACGATTAGTCGACACCCTAGCCCCAAATGACAAAAATACTGATGTTCGATCTTTCACTCGGCCCTGTCTTATTCTCAAATATCTTTGTTCAATTTGGTTTGAAATGTGTCTTACACATTTCACAAATTCGATGTAATTTCAAATCAACTTTGTTACCTTTCGGAAATGGTCGCAAAACTTTGATTTCAGCGCTTGTTTTTTGCCTCTCCTTTATATATTCTTATATTTATGGAGATTTTAGTTTTATTCCAAGCGAAGCTTTCAAAGAATACATTTTTGGCGTTCAAGTAAGTGAAGTCACATACAGGATTAGCTTGAAATGCGACTGTCATCAATTCTGGTTGCATTTAATCAAATCGATCTTGCTTAGCCTACAGCTGCTCCAACTGGCAATTATAAGAGCCTGTGAGTCCTGGCAAACATTTTTCCTTTTGCCTGTTGCCTGTTGCCAGCTGCCATTAGTTGGTTGACTGACTGATTGCTTTGTCTTATCGTGTGGCACGCCCCATTCCAAATGTCAAATACAATTCAATTTTGTCTGTTGCCACACCTACCGAGCGGCTCTCTCTCACACCCCGCTGGCTTTGAATTTTTTACTTGTGTCTGTTTGTTGTTGCTTGTTGGTGCTTCTAATCAGAATTTGTAACCAATTTTGGGTGCTGCGTGCACTTGTTTCCGTTTCCTTTGACGCTCTCGCAATCAGCCAGAGAGGCAGCCAGGCAGTAAGGACATCAATCCAAATGCTGCAGAGAGCCCGACCAGGCCGAGAGCAGCATTTGATTTTGCGATTGAATCAAACAATCAATTATCTTGTCTTCTGCGTTGCTGCCTCTGTGTTTGCCAGTTGCCTGCAATTTTTATTGGCCACATTTTTGCTAAAATGACAAAATGACAGAATGAAGGCAAACGGTAAGTGACTTTAGGCGGAACAAGCAACAGCAGTAGAAGAAATCTGCTTAAAACAATGAACAAAAATATTATTTAGCTTACTGAGTATTGTTGCGCATGAAACTTATATAGATGCTAGGGAAAATGGATGATGCTAACAACTAATATAAGTGCGTAAGAGTGCTTTAGTCGGGCGTGCCCAACTAGGAGATACTCTGAACCTTCTTCTGCCAAAAACATAAGTAGCCCGCGTGCTGTGGCTTGCCCCCTCCAAGAAATAAACAAAACAATTTTTATATTGGTTGCTTATTTATTGGTGCACTTAATCGCAAACTTAAAACAAGCTTGTACTGCTTGGGCACCAGTGGGACCTACATCCAAAGTTGTAAGTCTAAAGCCTGCATTTCATATGCCTGTGGTATCGATACTTCACTGTGCTTGCAGTATCTATCGATTTGCACAGAATATGCCCTTGGTATCGATATTTAAAAAGGAGAAACGACCGCACAACGTGTTGGGATTAGTATAAAAGTATTTACTAAATGCATACTTAAGTCTATTCTTGCAAGTATGAAAGCTGTCATATGTGTGTACTTCGCCATTGTCAAAGGCGTGAGTTAGCTTCCATTTCATCGGATTAGCAAGGGAGGTCGGCGTTTCGAATCCAGCGAAAGTTTGATTAATTTTATATGTTTCTTTTAATTGCTATTTCTAAAACAAAAAAAAAACTATTACAAAATCGAAAGCAAGTGAAGGTTAAAGTATTTACCTATACTCAATGGCTTACAAAATTTGTTGCTTTTACTCCATTCTTAATCATTTTTATCGTCGTTTTTAAATTGCACTTGTCAGGTTTACTTTTCTATCGCTTGGCTTTGCGTATTTTTTGCACATCCACTTAACTGTGTCAACAGGAAGTCAAATGGCAAATGCGCGCACACACCCCCTCTCACGCACACACACACACTCACACACACACACACACATATATATTTGCCGACATGGCGATGGCAAAATGGCGTGCATAAATTTCCGGTCTGCCAACCGACAGCATTTTATGAGCGCGCGACGCAGCCGAAGATTGTTTATTGTGGCCAACAGTTGATTCATCGTATTTAATGGATAATGCTCGCATTCAGCATAAAACGGAAGAGATACGTCACAAATGAAAAGAATGGCAGAGAGAAACGCGAAAAATACAGCTTGAAGAGTTGCTCAAAACATAAATTTATGTTTTTTTTCGGGTTAGAGAATATAAAATATGACTTCGTTACAGCTTAAGTAATTTACACTTTCTCCGCTTTATGCCAAGGACTTTGCTTGCTTTCCTTTCTTATTGCTGCTGACGACAGGCGCAAATTGTCAGGTTCGACCAGGTCTATTCAATGCAATCCCCAATTGTCATCTAATGTCGATTGCTTATCATTTAATGAACTGCATAATAACAAAACAGACCAACACATAATACCATATATAACAAATAGAAACTATAGAATTCATGTAAGTTGAGCTTTACTTTGTGCTATGGTATATATATACAGTGGTAGAAGGTTAGGGTCTTATTTAGGTCAACTTTATTATATGCACATAATTACAAAAGCCAACAAACTGGGAGCCAGAGATAAGGCATTTATGAAGACAGACATGTGGGAATTGCTGGGTTGCTGGGCTGCTGGTCTGCCAAACAAAGTGGATGTCAACCCACTCCAAATTCTTAGATTTTCCCGGCCTTTTTGCTTTACACACTTCCGTCTCTCATTGTCACAGACAGAGAGAGAGAGAGAGTCGTCTCTCATTTATTTGCTTTGCTCTAATAATAAGAAATAATGTCATTTTCTGTGCGGCCGTATTCCCTTTTCCTATTGTCTATGCCCTCATGTACGGATTGGGTTGATGGAGAGGGGCTGTGGGGCCGACGGGGGCAACGAGTCGGCCTTCAGTGCGCTTTACTATTCAGCCACAGGCTAAAATATTTATGCGACAAACGACAATTTTGGATTTATGTTTGTATTTTTTCGCCTCGGCCCCGGTCGGCACAGGACCTATAAAAGCAGCTGAGTTTCATTTTTCTTTCATTTTTTTTCGGTGTGTAGAACAGGAACTGGTCCATAAATAGCTCTACTATGGCAGCAGCTCTTGTGTGGGAATTTATATGGCAGTGGGCAGGAAATTATGTGGGCCTGTCGAGAGGATTGAAGAGGCAGGGGCTGGGGCAGGGGCTGGACGGCTTTCATGGTCGGTTTGAAACTGGCACAGAAAATTGAAGTGGTTTTTATTAATTGAAGCACATTTTGATTCATGCGATTTGTACAAGTGTCGAGAAATTTGCTTAACTTTATTTTCCATTTGAAACATTTTAAGTTGTCTAAGTCCAAGTCGAAATATTCCTATTAGCCTTAATGTTGCCATGTTCTCTAACTGCTGTCTTATTTCTTGCCAAAAATTTTATTTGGTCGTTTTCTTTTTTCTATCTTGGCTATGCTCCTAATCGCCTCTCAGCACAATCCTGCTCTTAGAGCATTTTTATACTAACAATCTTATGGCGCATTATGCCACTCAGCAAACAACTCTCAGAAACACGCTACCTCACACACACACGCAAACACACACACAGACAGGCACACAAACATTCACACACATACACTCAATAACATAAACGTGTAACATCAACATTGGAGCCACTTCATTTTCAATATCAAATTTCCCAAAAATTTGCCAAACAGCAGCCGCAAACACTTGAAAATGTTCCCAGAGCTCAATTAAAGGCCATTAGCTGGATATCGAAAAATGCTTCCCTGCTCAGACACCCGCCCTTGTCCTTTAGCTGGCTGTGCTGTGTATGGCCAAAGGATATACACGCATTGAATTACGCAGACAAAAGGCCAAGGCATTCAAAATTTCCATATGCAGGAATTCACATATCCAGCCACCACTCCTCTCCAATCTGGGACCAGTTTAGCTTGGGGCGTATTACTAGACGAAAAACCCTCGCCTTGTCGAGTAATTAAAGTTTTGCGCAAGTGTCGATAAATTATGCGGAAGATAGAAGATGGAAGATGAAGCCGGGCGCTTGGTACGGCAGAGGGGGGATGCTATGCAAATGGCTTACAACTTACAGCTTACAACACACAGCTGCGAGCCAGCCGAGAGCCGAGAGCCGAGAACTGAGCGACAGATGGACATTCTTTTGGCTTTCGAATGACAGGCACTTCATCATCGTGTCCTTCGGCGAGTGTGTAATTCATCACGCGAACAACCGCAGCCTCCCTGCCTCCGATTCGCCCGCTGGCGCCGTAGCAAAGCGAGCAGAGACATGACATGTTGAGCCTGCATTTGAGTTGGCCAGCCCAAGGGTGGGCCCGGGGAGTATAGAGCGGGACAGGAAATTACTGCGGCTGCCGCCAGTCTTGGCAGGCGTGCTGAGTGCGCTTTAAGTTTTGGGAGCCTCTTAGCGAACGGAACCTGGAATGCTATTAACCAAGTTGACATTAATCGCTTTGACTTTTCTGTGCAGGAGGAAAGGGGCAAGCGACACGTGTGGGTATTACAACCAGGCCCAAGCAGACTTCCGGCAGGCTTGTAATGTGAAAACAATTAAGTATGTAATATGTAAATGTGCTCGACCCTGAAAGGCAAGGGAACGAAGTGCCAAAGCAGCGACCCGGAGAAAAAAAAGCCTGTGAAATGAGGAAGCATGCTGAGCTGTTGCTGCTGACATGCGCTTCTTGGTAGGAGAATGTGCTGAATGACATTGATTCCTAATGTTAAATACATATTAAACTGACGCAGCAAGTCATTCGAAGTAAGCTTAATGACAGGATGCATCATAATATACTCTTACACCTCAGGTATGTATATTCTTAGCCACTATCACAAGCAGGATCGATAAAGTTATGCCTGATGCCTTGACGAGATATGCAGTCAAAATCACAGAGTCTGCCTAAGATGAAATAGCTCATATGGGAGCTCTCGCTGGTTAATAATGTTTAGGAATATAAAACATACCAATAGATAAATAGCCTGATATTCATAGTTATATATGTATGTTATGCATTTAAAATTGTTGACCATTCTTCCTTTCCTTTGTGGACACATTTTAAGCATTCAATCCCTTGACTTATGCCTGAGCAGCTCATAAATTTAATTTAATATACACACACACACACCCTCACACCCATCAACACATAAATATGCATAATATTTAGCTGCTGTCGGCTTTATGAATTGAATTTGTATGCTTAGCCAACTGACCAATTCCCAGTCTGCCCGTCTCCACCTCCTCCAAGCTGGAAGTTAAGCCCTATTAATTTATGTTGCGGATAGGAATATAGTTATCACAGCCACAGACTAAGCTTCCACGCAATGAATACTGTTGATCCATTAAACAAGATTACACATACGCCATGTACCCAATCCCAGTTTCAGTCTTAATTATTATTATTGTTGTTGTCTTCATTATGGACTCACTAATTTCTGTAGTTTACTGCACAATTAATGCAAAACTAATGCGCTTGTAGCTCGAGCTAAGCCAAGCCCCTCTTAAACAGATATCCTTTATTTCCTGTTGCAATTTCTCATGCTGTGATTCCGCCCGGGGGCTATTCGAACTGACCTGCTTTTGCATTGAAACTAATAGGAGTACAATGCATTGAGCACTAATGAAAATGCATTGATTTACCATTTATTGTACTTAAGCCACAGTTCATTGACGTACTCCCTGCCCCTCTTGTATGCATTAATGCTAATGTAATTATGACATTCGCATCTGTCTAGTTGCCTACGATCTAATGTATGCGCAGCATGCATATGTTATTGCTGCCAATTAGATACTGGGATATTCCAATGCCAAATGCCAAATGCAAGAAAGATAAGCACAAACTTAAATATTTTCCAATTGCGAATATTTGCAATGAATGGCATTCGACTTGCAAGATATATGTATAATTATTAAAGATAACAGCTGCAGACAGTTTCAAACAACAGGCAATTTAGCGTGCAGGAATGAACCAATACCCAAGGCAAATGTTATTTGATGTACATTTCCATATTTACACATATTTCTAAACGCCGTCAAATTTGATGTCGTACAGCCAGGCAGCAGGACTTCTTATCGCATTCGTTGCCCATTCCCAACATTTTATGTGCACCTCATCCACAGAACATTATCAAAAATCGCTTACAACCAATTTGATTTTATTCAAACGAGCGACCTGAAGCGTCCCTCCCTCCCTTTCGCTAATCATAAAAACCGAAAAACTTCAGGAAAATTTGTTCCCCATACGTGTCTAAAGATGACGACGACGATTAGCATTAAAGTTAGCTGCCAGCGCGTGGACTCCCATAAAACCGTTTTATGGACGCCTATAGGCAGGTGAGACCCGGATGCCCACCTGGCACCGAACTCGGCAGAAACGTTTTGGCTTTTCTGCCAGGTGGCTTTGATGGAAGTGGGCTAAGTGGAAGACGCCTTCACTCCTCAAAATGGCCGCACATAAAAATTATATTAAGTCATAAAACAGAGACGGGACACACACGCTAACTGGAGCATGAAACCCATACTTTATTTGCGGTCAAGGCAATTCAATTCACATTTCGCAACACCGAGCGGAGAGCACAAAATTCTTTATTGCGTCACGACAAGAGCCATAAACATAACATTTAACTAACTTTTGTAACTTTAGTGACTATTTTCTCGATACATTTAGTATGGTTTAGTTAAAACAAAGCTTATAAAGAGCACTGAGAATTCCGATACTTAGTCATCTATAATATGTTTCTGGATTATGTATAGTGTAGCATCCATAAGGTAATTGCCAATCAATCAGTTTGAATTTTGGTCCGTAATTTATTAGAGGATTCATTGACTCGTTACACTAAGTCAATGTAATAATTCTAGCTTGAAATATCAGAGCTGCAATGTGCAATGCTCTTGGGAATACTTGAAAGTAAACTAAGTCTGCACTTGCTGCAAATAAGATTTCAATTCTTTTTGCAAACGCATTTCAATTTATGTTCTTTCGCTGGCCTGTTCAATATGCCAGTTACATACAGATGTCACGCCTCCACGTGCCGCCCACCATCCGGTCGTGGCCACCCGCCTTCGGCAGCATAAATCGCAGAGCATATTACACAATGCGATGCGTGCCTGGCTCAATGGAGGAGCCAGCCACAAAACTGGCAGCGACGTTTTTCGGTTCGCCTTTGCCCCTCTTGGTTGTGTTTGCATTTGCCTTGCCCATGGGCGTGCAGAGGGGGCGTGTAGTTGCGGGGTTAACAATGAAGGGGCACAAACTTTTTATGCTGCATTTGTCCTGTTGCTGCACACAGAACCAGATAGTCAGAGAGGAGTAGGGGCGCGGGAGGAACGATGAACTGGATAGAGTGCATCCTGGTGAATCCTTGCCGCTGCCGCCCCGCGTCTCCCTTCCGACTGCTACTACGTGTCCTGCCTGCAAAAGCATTCAAATTGTTTACCGTATGAGCGGCGCGCACGTGAAAGCCAAAGAAAATTGTAGTAAATTTTAAATGGAACGGCAGCAAAAATGTGCAACGTCTCCCCGCACCTAGCCAAGAACTGCTGCTTGCCTTGACGCAGTGTAATTTATTGGCAGCACGTTTATCATGCCGTCTACTCCGTCTCCGGCTCCGACCCCGAAGCCGGTTCCTACTCAGACGCAGCCTCAGTCATCTTGCCTTCACTGGTAAGCCCAAAAAATGCAGCCATGCGGCGCATGCAAAAATGCCTATGTCAGGCGCAGGATGCTAGACTAGAGTGGCTGCTGCTGCTGCTGCTGCTGCTCCGGATCTGGCTGGTTCCCTGCTAGCCTGGTTGCCCGGCTCCCGGCTCCCAGGCAGCTAGGCCGCCAGCCTACCACAACATTTGCACAAATTGCATCCAACGAGCAACGTCGTCAGCCTTTCCACATCCTTTTTACTTACTTTTATTCTCGGCCAATGTTTGCCGAGCATTTTGCCAGTCGAGCAGTTTGAGGAGCCGTGTGGAGGCCTTTTCATTGTTTGTCTTTCGGAGCTGCGCCTGATGCAACATTCATTAAAATGTTGCCAATGTGTTTTTGTGGCAAATTGAAGCTGCTGAGCCCCCACCGGTGGGTCCGAGATGCCCGAGGCTGTGGCCCCTAAAACATTTGGATTTGCATTTACCGAGCTCTTGCATATGCAGGCGCCTCTTTAGAGAGCAAAGGATTAGGCTCAACAGGGAAAACAGAGCAGAGGAATAGAGGAATAGTGATATGAATGCAAAACATACATAAATGTTATTTAAAGATCTTATTGCGGAGCGTCCAACCGAATGGAGTGCTTAGTGAATGCTCGAAACGCAATGGCAATCGGAATTTTGTGTACTCATTGAAATGGCATTATTCTGAGTTACATTTTAATATTTGTCCGGGAGAAGAAACTGCATCTAATTGTTGTTTAACTTAATCATAAGCGCTTGCAATTTGGTCGCCTGCTTCCCAATTCGATTTTGGCCAAAACCATCTGCGGAACGTTCTCCGCAACTGTTGACACTTTGTTAGCAATTAGTTGGGTCAATGTGGAAGAGAGCGTCGGGCGGGCAGAGGGCAGTGCTGGCAGCGCCTGCCCCAAATGTATGGAAACGGAGTAATTACACAACACAACTAATTGGCCAAGCAGAAGGACACAGTCAGCGCAATACAGGAACAGTCTGCGACAGATACAGAAGGAGCGAGAGGAAGACAGGAAAATAATGAAAAATCTGGAAACTCTGGAAGAATATTAATTAAAATGCTGCTTTCTTTGCTATTTACTTAACAAATTGCATCAAATGCGCATAAATCAAATTCTTTACACCATCCAACGGCTGCCAATTTGCTTTTCATAGTGGTCCAGAGTCCTGCAAAATGTATATTCAATTTTCCATGTGTATTTCAATTATTTTGTGTGTGTTTAAAGCCACGCTCGAGTGTAGCCACTTGAAAAGGGAACCCCAGGACTTACACAGAATGAAGGGGCCGCCATGAACACAAAAATAAGAATAAAACGAACGAACACAAAAAAAAGTCCCCTGTGTGTGTGTGTGCTTGGTGCCATTTCCTGTGGCTGGCAGCCTGACAGGCTGGTCTGTTTGTGATTCATGCGTTAAATGAAAATTAATCCGATTTAATCTGTCGCTAATTAGGTTTACTCTGGGATTTGTATCGCACCTCTCCAGCTGGCCACATGTTCGGTGTCGATTTCTGTTTGCACAATAAGTTTTCTGTGGCCATGGTACGGAGCCATCAATTAGGCCAACCAATTAAATTCTATACTATCCATTAATGCAGCTCGCCTGTGTTCTGTGTTCTCGATGGCAGCCAGCTTTAATAACAATTCCAGCCCACATGCTGACTATCCGAACGCAGCCAAAATCAACGCTGATGATCACACTCATACGCACTGTTGCCTTTCAATCTGGACGGCGGCTGAGCTGAGCCTCCGCCCCAAACTCCTGCTGCAGCACCTGCAATGCTTTTGTAGTTGCTGCTGTTGACAACATTGTTGGTCTAGTCTGGTCTGGTCCTTGTGACTGCCTCATTTCCATAACGCACACACACACACACACACACACATGAATACACAGATAGCAAAACAAAGCCAAAAATCTGAAGTTTCATTAGGAGAGGATGCGCACCTCCTGCTTCCGCCATCGCATGTTTTTGTGCCTTCGTTTTTGGTCATGTCAAAAACTGGCAAAGCCAAAACAGATTCTGCTCATCGCCATCCTTGCTGTCGTCGTCGTAGTCGTCGTCGTCGTCGTCGTCTGACTGGCGTCTGCTGTGCCTGCCCAGATAATATGCTTAATACGTTTTTATGTGGCTGGCAGGCTGGCGAGCTGCCTTTTGGGGCCGGGTGCAGCGCCTGCTTCCCCGTTTTCATTGTTATTGCCAAGTGGTATTGACTGTTGCCTCGCGTGAAATCAAATTTCCACTGAAATGACTTTTTGGCCCACAGCAGAAGTTTTGTTTTTGCCTTTGGCTTCTGGGCCCATTCAAAAGCCATGAATTATGCAAAGGACTCCTGCCAGGCATCGCGACTCATGTTGACTGCTGCTGCTTCGGGCTTTGGTTATCAAAAGCTATTGACCCATTAACGGGTTTTGGTGTTTGGCAGAGGCACTTGTCACTGAGTGCGATGCCGTTGCAAACTACAAACTAATTAACATAACGCATTAAACCAGCAAACTCTTTGGAATTATGTCAAGTGTCGAGCGGCAACAGCTGCATCAAAGGATTACGCTTCACTGCCTCACAGCAGCACTGACTGCCTGCCTGATAAGTTCTTGCAACTGACAACCCATTTTTGCATCCACCGAATTGCATTCATAGCCGGCAGCCTGGGTGCAAGCGGCTGCGGGGGCGGTTCTGCTGGAGCTGGTGCAACGCGACTTGGACGCGCTTTGACACGCGCTCCCGACACTTAACGCAGCAGCGAAGGCAACGGCTCAAAGCAGCCACGTTGTTTTTGTTGTTGCAGCGTCTGACAGCAAACAGCTCGCCGTCATTGACGTGGCAGCAATTGGAGGCGAGTCCGCAACGAACGATGCCGCGCCGCGAGACGCTTCGCTGCATATTAAACACCCAAGACTCGGCTGGCGCCATCGAGGAGTGAGTCAAAGGCAACTGCATCAAGTTGCAGCAACTGCATGTGCATTCCAGGCCGGAGCTGGATAAAATCTCTCAAGTCGCACTTATTAGATAGGTAAGCTGACATTAGACACGATCTCAATAGGGGCACAGTCATCGAGTGCTTATTGACTTCGATGTTGGCATCTTTTCGAACATGTGCCAAGGCAGCTGTTTAGCTACTTCCACAAGAAACGAGGAAAGCGAACGCTTTGCATTTGTTAGCTAACATAATTTCCCTAAATTAATGCTTAATATTAAATTTTAGTACTCAATTCGAGCAAATGGATATGCATTTGACCAACACGGTATCATTTAACTCGACATTAAATTTGCATGTTAATTGCATAGTGGCGTTTAATAAAGTCAGGCTGGAATCTGCTAAATTAATTTTAAATTTTAAATTTATAGCAAATACATCCAGCCCATAAGTTATGTACACACTAATACCACAATGCTATTTCCCAACAATTATTCAAAACTCGTTGCAAATAAGTTTGTCAATCGCAACATTTTAAGGTTGATTAATTCTGTTATAGATATCTTTTACAAATCTATACAATTACACGGTCTTTTGTGCGAGCTGGAATATATTTGGAAAGCAATTCCTCTATTTAAGTGGGTCTCCTTTTATCTCAGGGTTCAGTTTCGAATGTATATGTGACCCTCGTTCGGTTAGATAAGTCGCAGAGAGCGTGTATTTCTGGGGCTGGGAAACCCTTGAGGGTGTCTCTATCCTACGCCTAATCGATGATATTCCCGATACTCATATGTAGTTAATGTTACAATATGGCTCTGAATCCCTTCTGATAGCATCTGCCAAGGGTATCTGCCTGCTGTGTCTTCGGTTTTGGGCATTTGTTCGATTTGGTAACTGATTTTCAATTCTGCAAAATGTTGCCACAATTGCCGACTTTTTGGACTTGTAATTTATGGGACACAAAGCCGGCCATAATAAGCAATTACATAAAAGTTGATGTAATTATTAATTATTTAATGTAAATACGCGTACGAACAAGTACTACATATGTATATTAATAAAAGTGAGGCACGTTGCGCTGCTGGCGAATCCTCGTTGGGCCTGTCGCATGTGTGACGCGCAATAAATGTATTTAAATTTATTGCATAATAAAGATTAAATATTTATTTACACAACGTTTCAATTAACTTTCGGCTTTGGCTGCCCCGGCCTGGCCACGCCTACTCGCGCTTTCATTGTTTTCCTTTCGCACCAATTTAATTATAAAATTTATTGTTTGAAATTGCGCCAGCTACAAAATGTCGGTCCAAAACCGGAAGTAAACAAGTTGAACGACCTTCTCGCGTCCGGATACCGGCTACCGAGTGCCATGTCCCCCCCGGCTGGGAATGTTCCACATATTATGCGGCCGAGCATATCGTGAATGTGCATGTGGACGTGCATGTAAATCTGGATGTGGGCCGTCGCACCCAGAAACTAGCCATAAATTTAAGGGCCACACGCGCAGAGCCAAATGGCAAATGGGTTAAGGATTCCCATAGGAGTCGGGCGACGGCGAGAAGTGGACCATTTGCAGAATTTTTGTGTAAATTTCACTCAATTGACATTGGCTATGAGTCGAGTCGAGTCCAGTCGAGTCGAGTCAGTGTTGGGGTCGGAGTAGTGGATCCGCACACCCCGCTATCTGCATTTGTGCTACCCCTTTTGGGGCACTTCAAAGTCAACGCAGCTGCTGTCCGGAAAAAACGTGGAAACTGCACGGAAGCGGAAGTCGCAGTGGCTGCAGCACCGGCACCAGCACCGGCACCGTCCCGCACTATGATGACATCAGCTGAGCTGGCCAGCGCCACACTTTACTCTCCACTGCCCGTCCCCTCCTTGCCTGGGGCCAAATGACCGTAGAGACAGCTGGAGGCTCAAAGCCAACGTGTGGCACGGGAGGAGCATAGGAAGCGCGGCTGCTGTCGCTTTCAAAAATTCATATTCGTAATTGTTGACTGTATTGTCTCTAGCATTGTTGGCAACCGCACAGACGATGGCTACAGTGCACGCTCGCTAAGTGCGACCGCAACTTAACCAAATATGTTCCATGCTTTGATTTGTATACCCTTAAGTCTTAGAGTCAGCATGTATATAGTATATGCAGATAAAGTATCTGATAGCTAACCGTATTTAAAACCTTCAGTTCTGAAATGTTCCTTTGTTTCCCAGTTATCCGAAAATAACCAATCAACTAACGGGACAGGCCACACAAACCGATTGGAAGAAACGTGTAAAACAACTATTAGCAATAGATTTTCGAGATTTGTTCATTTGGCTAAAATCTAACTCAGTTCTGATTGAACATATATCGGGACTCCACTGTACTTTCAAATATTTAAGGCAGCCTGTGTATTTGCACTTTATCTGTGGAATTCTGGAGTATGCGAAACATAAAATATTTTACTGCTAATCTCTTGCGGCGGAACTTTTGTGTTCCGGCTCAGTTTAACAAACACTTTCCGTATTTCCGAACGGCTTTACGCATATGTCTTGCATATTCTATGTCTGACAGTCGCCGGGAAGGGATTTGATTTAGGACCATCAAGAGCATATGGAGTGCCATGAACTTCTATATGCTTTAGTGACCTCTTTGTAACCACAAATTTCGTTTCACAAACATTTCTCTCTGAGATCAAACCCCCATAGAGAGAAAATATATTTATACTCTATGCTGATAAGCGAGAAAGTTCTCTCCCAATGCGGCGGGCTCAATGCAGACGACTGCACTTAAGCAAGTGCCGAGTGCAGCCTGCATTATTAGTATAAGATATAACGACCACATATCATATTTATGCTTATTAAAGCCTCTTCACACCCGCACTCGACTGCGAGGCCCAGGCCCAGGCCCAACTCAGCTCGGAGCCGAAGTCAAGTGCGGAGTCGCTGCCGTTCTGTTAATTGCAGCGGAGGCCGTCGCTGATGAGTTTAATTGAAATAATGCGCTTGGATCTCGGCGGGGGCAGAGCCGGAAAGTGTTTTTGTATTCGGCGCATTAATAATATTTATTCTTTTTTTTTAGTCTCTAATGAAGTTTGTGCCGAGAACGCGAACAAAAAATGAAAGCGACCCTGTCAAAATGTTTAATTGCCAGCAGCGGGGATCGAAACAGTGTTGCGGAGGGGGGCATGGGGACGGGGACGGGGTCTCGGGGCGGGTCGATCCATTAGCCAAATGAAGCGCATGATTTGTCACAATTCTGGATTGCAGTTCCGCCCTCTCAATTGGGCCATTTCACATTCTCTCACCCGTTTAGGCAGAGCCAGAGCGCATCTGGCAGAGAAAGAACTAGACATTAATGGGTTAAAGCATGCTGACAAATAACTTAATGCATTACAGTGAATTCGCACTAAATGCAACTGTGCTGCAAGTGCGCTCGAGTTGAAAATAATTTGATGTCGCTTCGTCTCAAGTTTTCTGAACTTTGTGCATATTTTAAGACCGAAATGATCTATTGTGCTTATGGGCGGGGCGCAGCGGGCGGGGCCGCTTTCGCTATTGCCATCAGAGCTTGCGAGGTGAATGCGCAATAAATGGGTTACCCAGACCAATGCGACGAACATGCTCCCGCCGCCGCCGCCGCCTCCATGGACCAAAACTTGCGGCTGCAACGGCGGCTGCCCGAAAAGTTAAGTGAATTGTGCAAAGTTTTACGCTTTTCGGTCCCAACGAATTTGAGCACAGCAAAAAGTTTTAACCTATCTCTATCTCTCTCTCTCTCTGTCCCTCCTTCTCTGTCTCTCTCTATCTCTGAGCGATAAAAAAAAAGTGTGCCCATACCCATGACCGGCGCTAAGGTAAATATGCCCCAGCAGCAGCAACAATAACAACAAACTGCACCAACAACAATGAGAAGCAACAATGGCATTGGCAATGGCCACACAATGGGACCCCATAAAATGTGCTGCAAAATGCAAAATGGCTGCTGCGGTTTCAATAGCAACTGCAGCGTCGACTGCGACTGCGACTGCAACTGCGACGGCGACTGCAAGCCGGCTGACGCTGTGAAATTTAACGTTGTGAACTTTTATGGGCCATGATCCCCTGGCTGGCACCAGGTGCAGGCGACCTCGCCTCACACAGCCAGCCACCAGTTGCATGGCCAAACAACATTTAATGCACGAACATTTTTTACCTTTGCCTTTGTTGCTCCTCTGCTGCTCCTCCTCCCTCCGGCTGTTGCCGGGAAGAAGGAATAAATGTTGCATATAATTTATTAGCATGCGCCCATATGATGTGAAATGAGGTGTGTCTGTGGAAACACTCAAGTTGATTTGATCGGACCGGGCTAAGTGTCAAAAAGTCTCTCAATAACGTTTGTCTTCCAGAAATTTAAATTTCATCCTGAGATTGTTTTTGCACCGAAGAAAATTTGTATCTTTTGTGTCGAAGTCTTGCTTAAAGCTTTCTGAAGGTAAAACACAACTAATTGAAAGTCTAAATCGATGTATTTATATGTGATATTAAGTCCATGGCAAAAACTTCCTTGCCGGCCATAGGGATACTAGGCTACTTTCGGCTGGATATCTATTTAAACTGACTTATAAAACGTTTACTGTTAAGCAAATTGCAGAGAAATGAATTTATTAAGATCATTTTAATATTGAAGTACGATATGCGAGAAGGATATTGAGAGTAGGATAACTTTATGCTAATATAGAATCCTCATCACGATAATCCCAGCTCACATTGGTCAACACTGCATACCTTTGATTTGTCTAACCCTTTCTATCACAAGTAAATAAATGAAACTTCGTATTTATATTGATTTAACTAACTGGTGTAACTTCAAATCCAAAGTTTAATTAAACATATATAGATGCTTGCGATATTTTTGAAATCCGTCTAAAATCGATCGGCTAACAAACGGATAAATCGCTGAAACTTTTACTCATTAGGTTTTTCTGTAGAGCTAATAGCAATGCCAAAAAGTCTAATGTATGTATAACAAATTAAATACACCAAGAACATATTTTCCATTGCTGCTGAATTTGAACCGGCGACCTTTTGCTTGTTAGTCAGACGCTTCGATATCTAACTTCTTTCTAATACGTTGCGGGTCGAATTTTCCAAAATTGTGTGCTTAGTGCTAACTTTCGTCCTGAAAGAAGCTTTGGACACATATAAACTGACTTTATAAAATGTGTTTTGTTTTATTTAAGCTTCATAATCCGCCTTAGCACGCCGCTTGGATCCAAATCGAGTTACCAACGTGACCACAGAATAATTCGATAGTCAGAAACTTGGGGCTGAAGCTCTAGATGTGCTTAAGAGCCAATCGCTTGTATATCAAATACGATAATCGCATAATGAAATTTGGATACCGAACCACGGACAACGTTGCAGGGGCTTAGGGCCGAAAACATGCGCCCTGGCAGCTTTAGGGCTTCGGAAAGGCAATTTAAAGACATTACAAGATGATGCCTGGGTAACAGGTACACAGGTATTTCAAATATGTGCGAGCGTAACTCAATACCATAAATCAAGTTGGACACTTCAGTTAAGCTCCCCGCCCCGTTTCTCCGGACTAGCCCTCCCCTCGCCGACAATGCAGTAAGCCGACTTGGCAGTCGATTAATTGATTGTCTAAATGCACTTGTAAGCGACTCGACAAATCAATGAAGTGTAGAAAACAAGTCAAAGCTGCAAACAATGTTCAAGAGCTCCGTCCTGCAGCCACCTTCCTCCATCCGCCAACACCCAACTATCCGCCTCTATTCACTGCCACGCCCACACATGACGCTGCCGAGTAGCGTCCATTGACGAGTGAAGAACATAATAGAGAAGGTAACTGAGGAAAAAAATGCTGTCTGGGAATTGGATTTTGCGGTTTCACGTTTCGAATTACCATCGACAGCAGCTGACAGCAGATCCCCGGCGAAGGCAAAGGCGAAGGCAGCTCCGCGACAGGGTTAGCCATGGTTAATTGTCACTATCGTTGCTGATTCTCCCTTCATCCCCCCCTTCCCTTTTCGCGTTTGGTATGCAATTATGCCCTGTTGCAGGGCAGTGGGCGTGTGTCTGTGTGTGTGGCAGGTTGAGGGAGCCAGTGCCAGGCCAGCTCTTGACGTAACTCAATCGCAGCCATTGCTGACAATTTGCCAGAATTCACAAGCGAGTGACTTTGGCTGGAATTCGCTTGGAATTCGACTGGGCCACGCTTCGTTGACTGCTCGGCCTCGCCAACTGAGTTGGCAACTTGGCAAGTTCATCAAGTTGTTAAATATTTAACATTTTTCACATCTTTCTCAATCTCAGGCCCAGCTCTGTCCAGCTCTGTCCTTGTGACTTGCTGGCTTCCTCTGCGCACTGCAGCACGTTTAATCGTGTTAAACATTTTATGAACGCTGACCGTTTCCCACCATCCGGAACCATTCGGAGCCACAGCGCAGTACGCAGCTCGCCTTTTTGTTGGTGCACCAGAAAACCTTTTTGCGGTTGTCATAATTGTAATTTTGGTCACTGCAGGCTGCAGAGTGCATGAATTTATGATGGACGACGTCGAACCACCCAGCCTGCCAGCCTGCCCCACTTGTACCCACCGCACCACTCTGCACGCCATAAATGTCACGGAGAAATATTCGCATGCACATATTGTATGCCCTATCCCGAGTACTATAAAGTCAAATGTAGTATATATTTGAATTTATGTAAATTTTTATTTCCACTGTTCGAAGAACACATTGCGAAGACCGAAATAGCCCGCAGGACGCGGCTAAGTGACTGGATTTTTTTTTTATATTTTGGACTTTTGTAAAATGTTTTTTATTTAATGGAAAGCAAAAGTTCTGCTGCAGTACTTTTAAGTGCACGGTGGTTCTATGTAAATGAAGAGGGAGTAAAACTGTAAATATGGTATGCAGCTAATGTAACTGTATATTTAATCTATCTCCATATATAAAACTGTCTGTCCAGGCTGACCATGGGCCATAAGCCATGGTTGTTGATCATCAGTCAGTCAGCGCAGACAGTCTTATATGTAGTATGGGAAATTTGGGAAATTCGAATTAAGGATTCAAATTTCAAATTTCCCACTTTTCGGATAACCTTTTCCTCCTTGGTATAAATGGAGGACCAAGATCTGGAGACTGAAGATTCGCATTGAGTTCGTTTCCAAGATCTTAATGAAAAGTCATTTGAAACTTGTTTGACAAAAACTTCCATTTGACGACAAATTTCCAATCATTAGACCATCATTAGAAGATCTTTGTGAAATTTTATATGATAAGCTTTCCGCGAAATGCTGCTCTACTCAATGGAAAATGCGCGTCAAGGGCTTAAAGACCGAAAGAATTTTTCGGCGGCAAAATTGTCAACAAATGGCCAATAAGTTGGTATTATAAACATTTCCAAATTGATTAAATTGTTCACGGGCGGGAACTGGGGAGAAAGTCATAAAAGGACTGAAAGGCGTTTCCAGTACACAAAACATTAAAAAACGAATTGCAAGCTGATCAAAATAAAATTCTTCAATAATTTGGTGTGTATAAAACAAACTTATAACTAACACATTTTGACTTAATCTAGTCACTGACTATGGCAAGTTTATAGCTGAAAGCAAAATACATTTTGGATGTAGTTAGGCAAATAAAAATTCAATGAATCGAACTTAAAAGCATAAAACATCTCAATTGTGCTTTTTGTTCGTTAGCAAAACCGCAATGACCTCCTAGATGTATTGTTATTTAGAGTCTTAGAAATATATTTACATAGATATTTGTTTTCAGACCAATTCACTTTTGACTTCTTGCAAAAGATTTCGATTCGCATTCATTTGGATTCATCTTGCTGCCCACAGCGGAAATAACAATTGATCCCATTTTGTTGTGCCCATCTCGGGACCTGCCTCAATTTGAGCAGCAAACTTTGCAGGCCATGCAACAATGCAATTATTTTTGCTACACATTGTCAAATTGGAGTAGAACATTTGCACAATTTATACGTCAACGTTTATTTTATTTAATGCTAAAAACCATTTCCCAGGGCAAAAAACCAACTACCATATATATCAGATAGTTAGCGATATGCAAAAATAGCAAAAATTGCATCAATTGAAATTGTTATCCTCGTTCAAATGGCCAGGGCGGTGAGCCTGGCCGGATTTCCAGCTGTCCAGCTGTCCAGTTGTCCGGCTAGATGGTTGTTATCAATATCTAAACATGGCTGAATTGCTCTTAAATAACCAAACAATAACTGCAAACTAAAAGTGGAGGGTGAAGATGCCAACTGAACTGTTCTTGTGTCTCGTTCGGTTGTTGTTTATGCTGCGCAACTGTGGAACCAATACAACTGAATAAAAGTCCACAGAAATAAAAGTGTTCAATGCTCTGGAGTGATAGAACAGAAAAGAGCATAGTCGGTGTATGTGAACTATCTAAATCAACTTATAATATTAGTTAGAATGGGTTACTTAGATACGTGATTAACTTGAGAAAACATTCGCCAGTTGTTCTTTCCACTATTAATTAAGTGGATGAAGTATCAATGTTGTTGCGACTCTCAATCATGATAAGAAGAACTAAATATAATGTGATAAGGCGATAACTGTCAATACATAGCATAGCTCAGCTCAACAATTACTAACATACTGTCCATTGAGAACTTTAAATTGAACTTGGCTTAAAAAAGATGCTATAAAGGTTGAAATCCTAATATACCCTGCGCTTGTGGCAGCCACAAAGAACACACATTTATTGGGACGACCAGCTGGACAGGGTGTAGAGCCTCAATTTGTTTTAGCGCTAAAAATACAAATAAAATACGCTCGTGCTCATCTGGAAAGTGGACGAGGGTAGCCCCAAACCCGCAGGAACCCGCACCAATTTGCAGCAGCCAACAACAGTTTACGTTAGATATTGTAAATTTTCATAGGGCCCGACCACGGGCTAAAAACAAAAAAAAAAAAACAACGTCAAACCAAAACCATAAAAAAAGGGGGGGACGTGCAGACAGGACGGCGGGACGAAAAAATATGTCTATTTAAATTTGTTCTGTGGTCTCGTTGTGTTCGTCTGCGGTTCTTTTAGGTAATTTGCACATTTTACACGCCGACAGGACGAGCACGAGGATACCCCGATGGGTATCGAATGGGACGACACACGGTGCCTCCGCTCGCTATAACGTAAATATTGAAATGTATTTGGCAGCTGTGCTCGAATTTCGGCCAAAAGTAAATAAGACCGATGGCTCTTCCGGCGGCGCCAAGAACAGTAGGCGCGAGGGTCCAGGCCAAACACATTCATGTGTGCACATATATGGCATTTTGGCCTAAAACGTGATTTGCATTTTAAAGCAGGACCATAATGGGTAATATGTAATCATAACGCAGCGCGAATTAAAGACGCCAAAAAATTAATCATACGCCGCGCGGCGCTCATTATGCGGCTCTTGAGAAAATTTGTAAGCCAAGCCAAAGAGGCCACAATGTGGAACAAAAGTGAAAGGCGCCAGGACGTCAGCCACAAGGCTGCTGCGAAGCCAGCGGCTTCTTGGCAGAGGCACAAACGGAAGTACGAAAAATGTAATTAGAGCTGGCTGTGCTGCAGGCTCCACAAAGTGTATGGCAGGCACACTCAGCCCAGAAGTGTAATTCCAGCCAAGAAAGAAAAGTGGCTAAAGCTGATTTCATTATAGGCGTAGACACAGCAAACGGGGTGGGAGTCAAAGTTGGACTTGAAAAACCTTTGGGGCCTTTTGGGCCAACTTGCAGGTGGCGTTCAGAGTTGCCAGCGAGTGGGCGGTTCGGAAAACAGTTTAAAAATACATAGCACATTGATAGCCAAATTATAGGAGCAAAGGTTCTGGGTGTATGTTGACTGCAGTCGGACACTTGCATACCTAATAACTAGCGCAGTGGGAGCCAAGCCCCAACCGGTCGAGGACGTAAGGGATGTGGGTCGTGCGAGTTGCTGGGCTGGTGGGCTGGAGGAGTGGTGGGCTGGTGGGCTGGTGGGGTGTGTACATGTGGGTTAATAACGTCATTTATTATGCACTTCTTTCCGGCATTTCCGGTATTTACCGCGCACGCGACACGACACATAAATGTTGCCATAAATTTAGCAGTGCTGCGCCACAGGACTTCGGGACATGCAGAAGAGTGCGGGCGGGCGGCTCGAAATGCAGCACACGTAGCAACAACAACGATGAGGACGTCTTCTTCACTGCGGTCTCAGGTACAAGCTGCAGCTCTGAGCTCGGCGACTGCTGCAACTTTTGCTCAAATAACTTGCAATTTATTTAGTGTGTTGCGAAAAGCAACTTCCGTTGACGCCTCCGCCATTTTGTTGGCGCGCCGCAAACGCCATTTTGTAAAGGCAACATGGCCGTAACGTCGCTAAAAGAAATGCAAATGTGTATGCGAATGTGAATGGGAATGGGAACGAGCTGGGGAATGGTGAAGCGAATAGCAACCGCGTGCTTCCCACCTGTCTGCCACCTGCCGCCTGCCACCTGCCACCTGCTCACCGCTGCACTTATTTATATGTATATATTTTTGCGGTTTATAAATTTTTACATTTCACTTGGTGTTTTTCTCTGTTTTTTCTTTTGGATTTTACGGAGTAAACTTTACGACGTTTTATGCGGCGAAAGTGGCTGTAAATCGAACCCACGCGAAGCAGACGGAGGGAGCATAAGGAACCTGAGCTCCTCCTGCAGCGCGGCGTTAGCTTCGGCTTATGTGGCGCACATAAATTTCCATTTCGTTGCAGTCATTGGTTTCACATAGAAATTGAGTAGATACTCATAAATCTTGGCGAGTTCAATAACATAAATACCAAATTGAAGGTTGAACTTTTTTAACTTTGCTGCATTTGCATTTATCTTATGCAGATTTCTCAACTGAAAATGGAACCACAGAATCGGAAGTGCATTAGCTGTATGTGCGTGTGTGAGTGATGTGCGTGTGTGTGTGTGTGTGTGTGTGTGCTTAACCTAAAGTTTGAGTAAGTTTTTAAGGATTTTGTGGCTTGTATCTTAAACAAGGCTTAAAACTAGCTACAAAGTTTTTGCTCACTTAAAGATTAAGCACAAGTGCACAAGAGTGGAAAAATCAATCACTTTAAGATACCCTGTAGCCTGCACCAAAGGAAAGCTTAACCTTCCTATGCACTCCCTGTTAACATCTGTAGTTAAACTCCGACCTTATAAGAGCTTAAGTAGAATCTATACATATGCAAAGCAATACCCTTTACCACACAGGACAAGAAACGAGCCCTACAAAGGGTATTTACTTTTACACATTTCTACTGATTTCAATTAGGAAGGAACTACCCCTTATAGATATCTTGTAGTGAACTAGAACAAATATAACTCTACCAACTTGGCAAAGAAGCCAAAATGCTGTATTGATTATTTAAATAATTTGATGTGTACCTAGCTGCTATTACCCGTCCTTGCCCGGTTCGATTATATGAAACTTTAAGTCCAAGGCTTAGAAAAAATACTAAGCAAGGGGAAGTTATTCAACAATTTTTATCTTTAAATAATTATTGTATCAGCACGTGTTTTTATATTTACAGAAATTATTGCAGTAAGATTGGATTAGATCCTAAAATCAATTTATAGTTGAGCTGCTCTTCAGAAAAAAGTTTCAATACCGATGAGCAATTCATCATACCCCTCTAACCAATAGTGTTGCTAGAGGGTATCAGACAATAGGCCACACACATTGCCGACTAATTAACTGCCTTGTTGCAGGGCCACCAACAGCGTGGCTCAATTGAAGAGCATCCAATGTTGTCGCCCCCCATTGGGTGGGGAGTTGACATAAATTACTATCACAACAAATTGCAATTGCAGCTAAGACCAAGAAAGTCAACTCAGGCAACTTCTGGATCTGCTTTTTCTTCGCTTGTTTTGCTCGCCTGCAAGTTTTTATTTTATTTATTGGCATAATTGAAACTCAATTTTAAACATTTTCCATTCGCAATCGGGCCGAGTCTAGTGAATTATGCAAAAATAATTATGCGCAAAATGCAACAAAACAACTCGCCTCAGTTTGGTTCGGGTTAGCTTTACACATTGTGTGCCCCTCCCACACGCACCACTCTGTTCGTCCCCCTCCCCTGTCATCACACTGTTACCAAAGCAAATGCAGTTGTAAATATGTGCGTTTATTTGTCTGGCTATCTGGCCGGGTCCTGCCGTTTGTTAGCCTGTTTATTTGTTTGGCTTGTTTGTTGTTGTCGTGCAGACTGAAAAATTTAAAGCCCATTTGATTTGAATGCATTTTCATAGCGCCGCTTTGATATGTGGGCCGCGTGTCATTTGATTTTCCATACAATTCGCCAATCTCCAAAAACTGAACACAGCAACAAATACAACAACAACAACAAAAAGAACAACAACAACAATTTAAATGGGATGCGCATTTATAATTGTTTTCGCATTGTGTATTCCACACAGAGGGCACATTTTATCTGCAATGCAAGCCCGCGCAGAGCTAAAATAATGAAAATGTAATTTCATTCGCGAACAGATCTACCAATTCACTCAATCATTTCCACTGAAACGCATTGCCACGACCCAAGCCCAGAGTTTGTTTGCCTTTCGGATGGCTGTTGTTTTTGCTTATGAAATTAATTTCCATTGATTTGGCAAATGTTGAATTCATAATTTTGACGCATTATTTTTGTGTGAATATCGAATTGAGTTTATCCCAACCGATGGCACATTAAAAGATAATGAATTATGTGAAACTGGAAACGTGCTCTCTGTTAGCCACAAAATTTGCATTTCAATGGGACTACCTAAATAAGCAGCTAAGTACATAAATTTACGCCTAACGAGCCCTAATGCAAACGTAAGAAACTAACAGCGAGGTGGAGGTAACATTTAGTTAAATATATTCACATTTTGCGTTGAATTCTACTTTAATTTTTATACCCTGAACCCATTAAAAATGGGTAAAAGGGGTATTATGTTTTTGTGCAAAATGTAAATGAATGTAACAGGCAGAAGGAAGCATCTCCGACCCAATATAGTATATATATATTCTTGTTCAGAATCAATAGCCGAGTCGATTTAGCCATGTCCGTCTGTCTGTCCGCCCGTCCGTCCGTCCGTCCGTCCGTCCGTCCGCCCGTATGTATGTATGAACGCAAGGATCTCAGAACCTATAAGAGCAAGAGACATGAAATTTTAGCTATAGGTCCTTCAGTGCCTTCGCAGATCGAGTTTGTTTCCGATAATCGATAACTTACTCCGTTTCCAAGCAATCGATAAGAATCGACATCCTGTTTTTTTAGCAATTTTGGTAAATAATAGGAGCTAGAGTCACCAAACTCGACAGGTATATATCCAGAGTAGTACATATATCTACATTTGGTGTTGGAAGAAGAGGGTTCAGGGTAACCCCTAGTCGGGAGCTCCCGACTAGAACCTCTTACTTGTTAGTCTTAAAGTCGATACCTTGCTGGCTACCCAATCTTTGAAAGACTGAAAATGTGTAAAAAGGGTAAAAGTATTTGTGCAAATTTATGTAACAGGCAAAGGAAAGCACCTCCGACATCGTAAAGCATATATATTCTTGATCGTAACGACAAGCTGAGTCAACATGTCGACTTTAGGCGTATCAGTCTATCTGTCCGTCTGTTCACAAAATCAACCTTATTCATTAAAATCAAACGATTTTATTTTAGGCACCATTTTACGCTCACACTTGATTTGCGAACCGCTTTCCATAAGTCTAGATCGGTAACCAGCTTAAGCGGTTAGTTGTTAAATTTATGTCTTAAAACTGAATGCAAGGCATAACTTCTGGTACAGATACACGCCCCCTTTTCTGGGTTTCAGCCCCAACGAACTGAAACCTTGACATCCTAATTAACCAGCTTGGCAGCTGCTTCATGCCACTCAAGTGGCCAAGCAGCGTGGCCACTTCTCGAGCGACCCCAACGAGCAGCTGAAATTTCAAGAACATTTAACACATTGCCAAATCTAGCGTAACCGGAGCCAGGCCAAAGCCTCGCACTCTCTGCCTCTCAGCCTCTGCAGCTTTGCAAGAAAACTAGAAAATACCCACGCAAGAAGTTCATGAAAATTTTATTTACACGCTGCCAAACGGCCCGAATTAATCTCTTGCCAAATTTATTTGAAAATGTGCCATAAAAATGCATACAAAAAATTCAAACACTCTACCCACCCTTGAAAGCGAGGGTTGGTGGGCGAGGGTGAAGGGCTGGACAAACAAGCTCTATACAATTTTGCTGCGATTTTCCTTCTTTCTCAGTGCTCGGTGCTTGATTGTCGATTTGTTTCTTAATTTTTACGAATTTGTTCTGTGCTCTTGGATTTGGGCAAACACAGCGACAACGAGCACCCCGCCAGAGAACAAGAGAGCCTGCGGCGTCCACTCGTTCCTGCCACATTGATCCATAAATACTTCCCCTGTCAGCAGCTGATTTGCCTCTGATTTATTTGCAAATGCGAGTTTACTTTTTATGCTTTTATTTTTGTTTACTTTATATTCGCACCACGAATTCGGCAGCAGCCCGCAAATGGGTAAGGCTGTGCCCAACTTGCCTTAACTCCCTCTTTGGAGGTGTGAACATGTTTTCATCTACCCAAGCATACACCCTTCCCGTCCTCCCGCCGAAGGGCGATTTTCCCTCATTTTCCGGCTTCCTCTTGCCTGCTTGCTATTCACTTTTGCCCGAGCAAAACACAGAATAATCATTTCAATTTTAATGCTCCAATAATTTGGAAATAGCTACGAAGGGTTATTTAGATTTGTGCTTCTTCTGCTTCCGACTTTTGGACGAGTAAACTCTGGTAAGTATATATAAAGTAGAGTGAAACCCTGAGTTCATTAGGTAACTGCTTTTTTTATGGGAGGTTCTCTGGTTGATTTCTGTTTGCACATGCTGGGAAATGTGGGTCAAATTTGGTGCAATCGAAAATAAGATGAGGAAAAAATGCAATTGAGGTTACCCTTAAGCTGAATCTAAAGAATATTTCAATTTTATCACATGCCTTCGATATTATGTAAAATCTGCTAATGAAAAAAGTCAAAAGACTTTCGAGAACTGCCTTTAATTGTGATTGAGTTGAATCTAAAGAATATTCTTATCTTTTATGTAAAAGGTCCTCTAATTAAGCAATTTTCAACCCTCCACAAAAATGAGTCATATGTTAGAAAGATCAGGCCAGTAGGAAATCACAGAATACGACTATATTCCATACCGAGAAACGCACCCCAAAGGCTCTATTCCCAATGCTCGGGTCGCAATGAATAAATGCGACAAATGTCAGTTAACGCCTAACGCCTACCAAGAATAAAAAAGGAGTCACGATGTCTAAATAAATTTGCATTAGCGGCCTGACAGTGGCAGCGGCAGGGATGTTGGAATGGGGGTTGCTTGACAGGAAGGGGTCGTCGCCACGTTCATATGCATAAATTATCCAGTAAAGGACGTACGCAACATTTTCATTTGGAAAGCCAAAAGCAGAACTTGTTTATATTCAAATTAGTAGGCATCACAAACACAAACACAAAGGCAACAGCCAAATCTAACAACAAGGACGAAAGGAGGACCAAGGCTGGCGCCCATGACTCTATAACTGTTTTTATTGTCTGCAAGGACGAAAGGGTGACAACGACTAACGCACAGGACCTTGAGCTTTGCCATTTGCCATTTGATTTGCTTTGGTTTAGTTTGACTCGGTACGGTTCGCTTCGGTTTGGCGCCGTAATGAGCATTTTATTGGGATTCTCCCCCCCTTAAACCGGAATGAGCATTGCGAGCCACCATCCTAGCTGACAACTTAATTAAGTTTTCATTGTGTGCGTTAGGTGCGGGGTACACGGCTGGGTGGGTGGTTTTCTGGTTAGTTTTCTGGCACAAATAGCAGTTACTGGGCAATCAGCGCGCATTGTAGAGTACTCAAATGTGAGACCCGACGCAGTTCCCGCTCCCCTTTCGGCGAAACTGGCGCTGACACTCCCAATCGCACGCCTGCTCCACTGTAACTGACACAGCAGCCGCGCCGCAGTTGAGTGGCACTTCAACACCAGCGGCAGCCCGACCAACCCACCAACCCACCAGTTCAGCAACCCACCGAAGTGGTTCGGCGCCGCCTCGCTATGATAGATCGACCGGGCCGGACCAGAGCAAGCAGCTGACTGTGCAACAAATGGCTGCAATTAATTTCGAGCGTTCGTTAATTAATTAATAACTGTGTCTGTTGCCGGTCCGTCGTGTTTCCCTATCCTATGTCTTTCGCCACCAACTCCACCCACTGCCCCCCTCATCATGTTGACACTTTGCATAACGACTGCGACACGGGCAACAAGTGGACAAGTGGACCTTGTCAAGAAGTTGTCCCTGGCAGCCATTCGCTTGGAATGAGTCGCTGTTGCTGCCACCGCTGCAACTCATTAGAGTGCAATTGAAATATGATTGTTGCAATGAAAATGTGACAGATGATCAATCAAACAGGTTCGAACTAATTGCCAGAAGGTGTTGCGCAAGCCGACAGCTAAGATACAGTTGTACAACTGTCATTGAGCATACTTATTGTGTAAGGGAAGGGTATGAATGGGATACATCTATTCTAGTAAACATGGCAGTTTCTCCAGTGTTGTTTATTTCATCATCAAGTTAATATATGTGTGCTAATCTGAAAGAGTTCGTTAATTTCAGAGCTGGGCTGGAGACCGAATCAACCAACTTGTTGTAAAGACTTTCCTTAATTCTAGCAAATGGATTCCTTACTTTTTGAATATAAATTCTTTCTACCAAACCATTTAAGGATCTGCAGAAGACAACAGATAACACTTGAGCTCATTCTCATTCTCCCCTTGCTGAACAAATGAAACATTCTTATTTCCTTTTGTATTTCATTCTATAGGACTTGGTTCATTTCTAGAATTCCTCCATTTTAAACGAAGCAAATGTTGTGGGCACACATTGAGCAACATTTAACACTATTTCGTTCCGCCCCAAAAACAATCATTATGATGCTCAGCACCAGAAATATTTTCATAAAGTGCCCAAAACTGTCAGTGACAAAAACCCAAATTACTCTCCGCCCTTCAATCCAGCGGACACACCATTCCCTTGGAGGAAAACGTAAAATGCAAAGACTCAAAGGCATTGTCTGATGCACGCCCCAACTGGACTCATATTTATTTAAGCAATCAACAGACCGCTGCTGGCCTAGCTCGCCTAGCTCGCCTAGCTGGCATGGAGTCATCTCTGCTCCTTGTGCAAATCAAAAACACAAAACTAATTCCTTTGACAATGCCACACGCCGCCACCAGCCACAGAGCATGGCCGGGGGAATAGGAACATGGAATGGAAAAATGGGCATGGCCATTGGAGCTGGGTCTGTTCGGCTTAACGAGATGTTGGCTGAATGGCAACTGAGCTGAGCTGAGCTGAATTGAATTGAGTTGAGTTGAGTTGTTTCTCCAAAGCAGAGGGGCCTGTCAAAGATGCATTCAAGGATTAAATTAATGTCACAGCAAGTGGACAATAGCCTCCCTTTCCCAGAGGGCACGGCCAGCACTGCAATATTAACGCTTAATTGTTTGTGGACAACGGGACAAGGAGAGGTGAGCCGGGCGACGTAAGCTACCTGCTACGGGCTCGGCTACTGCCGCTGAGATGAAGTCATAAAGAACTCGCAGCTGGGTAACCTTTAAATATGGAAATGTATGCCCAGGGTCGTAGATTGCCCCGGGGATCTGTTGCCCTCGTCCATTGCTGCTGCCGCCACCAGTTCTTCCTCTTCCTCTGGTGTCCCTGCCTTTTCATACTTTAAATCAAATCGCATTAACATTTCTTTACAATTTTCTGCTCAGCATCGTGACAAAAAATAAAGTGTTTGTTGGTCGGGGGCCAAAGCGCATAAAAAGGATATTTGACACTTTTAAATGTGCGCTTATTGTGACTAGCCATCTCTCTCCCTCTCCCTCTCTCCCTCTCCCTCTCCCTCTCTCCCCCTCTCTCTCTCTCTCTCTCTCTCTCTGCAGTCCTGGTCGTTTCTTTTGTCTGTTGAACTATTTGCTGCCTGGCTTCTTGAATTTTTGTTATATTTCTTTCAGACGTTCTTTTTTTATTGTTTGCTTTTGTGTCTTGGCCTTTGCCGCTTGCCAATCCCATTCCCATTCCCATTCCCATTCCCGTTCCTTTTCCCAATCCCATTCCGCTTCCTGCCTTGCAAAATCAAATCTATTGTCATTTTGCCAGCTTCGTCTAGGTTCCTTCTGTGCCTGGGCCTGGGCCTGCGCTTGGTCCTGTGCCTCAGCAGCACTTTGTCGGCGTGTCGTTCCCGTCAACCTTATCGTCCTTGCAGCGTTTAAAAGCCATAAGCGTTTGCTTTTATTGAGTTTTTATTGTTTTTTATACGCTTTCCTTCAGCCTTACTGTTCTTCTTGTTCTTCAAGTTTCTTTTTTCTACAACGTCACTGCTGATAGTTATATTATCAGGAATCAATGATCTATAAGGATTTTTTCAGCGCCTTCGCATCACGTTTCTGGCTACAGTAAGTTCTGTCTATAACTAAAGTCATATATATCTACCTTTTGCCACAAACATTCATTGAATAAAGTTATTATTACTATTCTTATTAATAATTATTATCAATATTATGACGATTAGTCTTACACCCAGAAACCCCTTGAAGGGGGGAAAAAGAGTAGAATGTTTTTGTGCAAATGTATGTAACAAGCTGAAGGATGCATTTCCGACCCCCAAAACTATATACAGCCACGTCGATCTAGTCAGTCCGTCCCGCCATCTGTCCGTATATCTGAGAGCGTCCTATAGGACCTTTACCTAACCTATAGGCGCCAAAGACTTGAATTTTTGAGCATAGTGTCCCTTCAGTACGAATTCGTTTCCAGCAATCGATAAAAATCGTTATCTAAATACCATTTTGTGAGCAAATCTCTTAGGTTCTAAAAGTTAAGAGTCACCAAATTTAACAATTAGCTCCTAGAATCGTCACTTTTCTTTTTTTTAATCTTGGTAGGAGAGGGTTCAGAGCATCCTCTAGCTGGTTGAGGGTATCTTCTAGCCGGGCACTCCCGACTAGAGCCATCTAAGTTGTTACTAT
Source organism: Drosophila kanekoi (assembly GCA_037075305.1). NCBI lineage: Eukaryota > Metazoa > Arthropoda > Insecta > Diptera > Drosophilidae > Drosophila > Drosophila kanekoi. Next base: position 3,637,252 of record JBAMCE010000577.1, on the reverse strand, counting down.
TACGATTATTATTGAACTCCATCCATTCGCTAGTGTGGATCCTCGCAACTCTTTGTTCTGTTACTGCATTTTATTTTCTCGTGCTACAACTTTATTTTATTTTGTCTTTAAATATTTACAGCTAAGCGCCCTTATAAAAATAACTTAGCCCATCGATGCTTATGATAGGTTGATGGTAATCCCCTTAAATGGAAGGGCCTCTGTCACATCCAGCAACTGCAGACGTTTTCAAAGCCTTCGACTTCCCACTTCATTGCCAGACAATGGGCTGGCACTGTGCTCAACACGTCAAATGTATGTCAATAACACTAGCCAACACGGCATCGGGCTGCTGTCAACATGCTCGCCAGCTCTCTTAGTCACAACTTTCTCTGTCTCTGTCTCTGTCTCTGTCTCTCTTTGTTCTGCTCACGCCCTGGGCTATTGCAATGCCGCAGCAAATCGCATCTCGAAAATTCATTTCATTTCATTTCCAGGAAAAATACACAAAACGAAGCACACAGAAAGGAGCTCCATAAAATTGAGAAATGAGAAATATTTTGCAATCATTCGTTGAAATTATGACAAACGCATTTCTAAGCTGTCGCATTGATTGAATTTTCTTTGCCCTTTCTTTGGCAACTCGCGCACCATCCAGCTACCTCCGACCCCCTCCTCCAAGCCATGGCTTTCTTCTATTGTGCCCGGATTTTTGCACCTTTCAACAGCGCGTTGCCCGAAGCCGGATTAAAAATCTATGTCAGATGTTCGGCTTGTTTGAATTTCATTTTCGGTTTGCAGTTGCAATTGCATTTCCATTTTCATCTCCACTTCCATTTCTATTCCCATTCCCATTGTTGCCTTTGACTGTCAGTCGACACCTCTCTCTTTGTGCTCATAATGAGGGATTCCGACAGCTACAACTGCATATAATGAAACGCTTAAAAATCAATTAAAGAAAATATCTGCGAAATGCTTACAGTTCGTCTTTGTGGCTTCCCTTTGTGAAAATGTCACGCGGCAAATGAGATTATCAAGCATTAGTTATAATCCATTGTAGGCAACAAACGTTCCCTCATATGAGGCTCTCAATTGTTTTCGCCTATGTCAGCTAGTTTTTTGGGAAGCCTTCCAGCCGAGAGTAGATTTTTATTTGGTTTGTGCTGGTAGTTAATCCACCCAGGCAACCCCCTTTCTATACCATCCGTAACTGCCTCTAATTGACATTGACATTTGAGTTCGGAGTGCCGTCGAAATCAATTTTCATAAATATTAAGACAGGCGCATAATTGATGCCCCCTCCCAGGATCGACAGAACTATTTACATTCCCTCAGATAGTTGCAAGTTGATTGATGGATGGACCAGACCATTGACTTGCCGCTTGCTGGGGCAGCTTGAGCCGTTGCCTCCAGGCAACCTCCGTAGGCTGTCCCATAATTTATTATCTATTTACAAAATATTTGTTGCGTAAATTTGGATGCCAGTCCGCAGTTGCCCCCCTCCAGAAGCCAGTCCGCAGTTGCCCCCCTCCAGAAGCCAGTCAGACCCTACACATTTCTGTGGCCATATCAAAATGACTACTAATTGACTGATTTTTCCGACTCCCTCTCTCCTTCTCATTCTCTTGGCCATAATCGGGTTTTGTTTTCTTTGCGAGAGAGTTTCTGTTTTATTAATGCGACTGTGGTAGATTAAAATCTGACCGCCCGTTTCCCCCGCTCAGACAACAACTGCCTGCCGGTTGGCCGGGCTTGCGGGGGTAACTGTGTGGTCGAGTGATCAATCATTTGATTGACATGCTCTGTGTGAAGGATGTGCTAGATGTGTGGGTGCTTATTTTCACTTGCAGCTTGTAATGGAACAGGCGTCGGCGGCTTTGAAAATATTGTTGACGCCACCTGTTTGGCCAAAACTAAAACAGAAAGTTGTTTGGCCAACCAGCTGATGCCTCTTTGCCAGCTATAGAGAAAGCGCCTGAGAAGATGCTGAGACGACTAAAACAATAGCGAAGATTTGATGGACAACACTGGGAAACCAAACACATAAAAGGAAAACTATTCTACACTGCAACTTTATTTAAAAAAATGGAACATTGTAAGTCAGGACTCGAATAATGTGTTTTCAGTAAATATTTTCGCCGCTGACATATATATATATATATATATATATAAATATATAAATCCTAATTTACCTACAACAATTCCATATGGTGTGCCCATCATAACATGGAACAGTCTTCTGTCTCGTTCTAAGCCAGGTTTAATAGCCAACATCAAAGGCACGCAATGAAATCTGCTTGCTCTGAAACATGCTCTTGTTTTAAGTGCAATGCTGTAGCTGACAGCTTTTGATAGACTGCAGCACAAAGCAGATGTAATTGAATTGCGCCAACTAATTGAGACAAAAGCCGGCAAACTAATCGCGAAACAAAATTCATTGACATGTAAATAACGCACCAGTTCATCTATATGTGTACACAGATACACCTCTTTTGTTCTCTACCACCTCTCTCCCTCTCTCTCTCCCTCTCTCTCTCTCGCTCTTCTCTCGCATAACTTATAACAAAAGAGATGCGACGAACCACAATGGAACGGAATTTTTGTATATTATTTGATGTGCCTTGAAACGAAACAACAACTAAAGGAACAGGGGGAAGGGTGGGGTCAGAGTCTGCTGCTGAAGGGGCTACGAGCGGGGGGCGTTGTTCATCACGTGACCGCGCCATTTTGTTGTTAGCTATGGCAGCACATTTTTATGCCCGACTACACACACACACACACACACACACAGACGAAAATTCACAAAAGCTACAACAGAGCAGCAAACAGGCCGCAATGGACAACAACAACTTTTGCTTTCTTTTATTATTGAAAATCGCCAGAACAAAAATAAAATGAAAGAAACGCAAAAACAACGTAACCAAAAATGGGCTGCTAATTGCTTTTAAAACGCAAAAGCCAGTAAAAGAGAGAGCGAGAGAGGGAGAGAGGGAGCGAGAGCTGAAGCGAGTGCAGCATCAGCAGGACCAACATTGACTTTGGCAGGACATACGAAAAAGCCGCAGCTGCCTGGCAGGCTGTAATTGTTTACGGCAAAGCCCAGCGAGAACAGGACGCACAGGAGAGCACAGGATAGACCAGCAGCAGCAGCAGCAGCAGCAGCAGGATACACATAAATCATGGATAATGGCCAGCGTCGTCGAGTCGCGTCGCCGTCGTGCGGTTAAAATTCGTAATTTGATGCTTTTGCATTTGCTTCGTTTTTGGCTTAATGCTTATTTTCATTATTATTTTTTTGCTTTTTTTGCTTTGGCTTTATTAAAAATTGAAAACGCATTCAATTTATTCAGTCGCCGCCAGCAAGGTCGTCCTCAGCCATCCAAATCGATTGAACGGCTGGCTCCGCGGCGGGGGGCGCTGTGACTGCCCCGCCCCTCTCCGACTGGGATTAGGGCGTCGTTTGAGTGACGTTTCGTGGCAGTTGTGTGAAATGTTGGCCTCTCGTCGTCGCGTTTTTGTCTTTAAATCAATGTTAAAGCAATTTGTCACGGCCGCCGCATGGTGACAATGAACGGGCCATCCATCAGGGGCAGCCGGGGCAAAGGGGTTGCCACTCGCCACTCGCAGGAGCAGGACAAAAGCGCCATTGTCTGGCAAGAGTGCGCAGCACTGGCATTGCCATTGCCATTACCTGTCAAGTGAGTTGAAAACAAATCGCAATGGGAATGTCAATAGGCCAACCGCCCAATCGAGAATGCAAAGTGGCGGCAAAAGGGCGACTCGATAGAGGCCGGGCCGGGCCGGGCCCCCAGCTCAATTGATTTAGGACTTAAACTGAACACAGACATCGATAATCATAGACACGGCCCACAGCCAGAAAGAGAAAGAGGCAGAGAAAGAGCAGCAGCGGTGCGATAAAATCTGTCAACGCAAAGCAAGCGACTAATTCGACCCAAATGAAGAGCGTGAAGAGTTCACTTTACACTGAGCAAAAATATTATGTCTTCAACTAAATTCAATTAATCAACAACAATTATTGTTAGTATAAGAAACAGATACGTAATGTGAACCAGACTTCTAAAATAGCCGTAGCTACCATGGGTTTTGGCTAAGAAAAAAGGTTAAAGTTCAATAGGTGTCTATTGCTGTTGAATATTACTGTTGCTAACAAATGTTTATATAGTTACAGTTTTTCCCTTACATTTTCGTTGTATGCTGCCAGCTCAGTAAAACTCTCATGTAAGCCACCGAATCTACACTGTGCATAATTGAGTATCATTCGGTTGGACAAAACATAACAACTCCATTAAAGTCAAATGCATCCTTATAAGTGTGAAGAATAAGAGGAGGAGATCTGATAATCCATTTAGGCAAGCAGAAAACTAAAGTTGCAATTAAATAAAACAGCAGCTCGGGCATCGATTGCGGCAAGTTCAACCCTTGCAACATTTGCTGCAACTGCAACTGCAAATGCAACAACAACAATAGCCGCCGGCTCAGGTTAAAGTGTTTGAAGTGTGGCGTCGATGTCATTGATAGCCAGCGGGGCGTCGGCTTGCCAAAGGCATTTGTGGCATGCAAAAAGCCGCAGCTGCTGCGGGGGCAGCGCACACAGGAGTCATAAACAACGCAACGGATTTCCCGCAAGGAAGGGAAGGCAACGTCGAAAAGGCGGCAAAGCCAATGCCAGCCAGCCGTGCCGGCAGCTTCGGCAGCTTCGGAGCAGGAGCTGGGGAATCAGCGCGTGCAACGCGTGCAATTCGCATCGATAGCGATAATTACGTGGGCGTGTCTGGCGAGGCGGCGACAACCTGCTGCTGGAGCTGCTGCTGATTCCACTCTCTCGTGCTGCATCAAAAGCAAACGCCGCACGTGGCGGAGACATCGTCGTCCGCCCATGCCATTCCCCCTCCGGTTCGCAGCGTGGGTGCAGCCAACCAGCCACAACAACCACTGCCGATAATCGCGCCTGATCGGCGGCAGTTTTGCAACTGCGACAACTTTAGAGTCAACCTCCCCTCCTCTCCTGCCCTGGCTGCCGCGTTAACTTGCACTTCACTTAATTAAATTGCAACCAGCGCCGCCTCACGGATGTGCCGCGTTGGAGGCAGTTCCTCTGGCTTTGGCGCGACGTCACTTGAAAGTCGCCGCGCCATAATCGAATTATGCGGCAAGTGCCGCCAAGAAGAATTACGATGGCGAAGCGAAAACATTATTAAAAGCTCATCAGCAATTGGCATGCAACACAGCAACTGTTGCGAGGCCAGTCCACAAGGTGCCCATAGGAATAGGCAACATGGGCAGGGGCAGGGGCAGGGACAGGGCGCAGAACGACACACAATTAAACGGAAACAGCAACTCGCAAATGACTTCATTAACCAATATTTTGAGTATGTTGAAAACAATGACAGGTATCAAGATTCACAAACTGTACGTGGAAAAGACACGAAGGGGTCAAAGGTAAAGTTTAGTGCGCCATAGCTTATATTTAAGCCGTACAACGGTTTGATCAAGCCTAAGTTCTTGATCAACAAAAAATATATGTATATAATCTTTAGAACTATCTATCCACAACTCAAGCTAGCAACAATAAAATGAATACCTTGTGCTGCTTTTGGAATTTATTGAAGGTGTTCACTTTCCGCCAAAAATGTATCTGACAGAGCTATTGCACTTGTGATTTCTGATTAGTTTAAATATTCTTCATTTGCTATCCTCTTTCATTTAAATATAAATAGAATAGAAAGATATATAGGTAATATTCCTGAATGGTCATCTTTCTTAACTACCTCGGACTTAATTTCGTAAGGCACAAACTTATGACATGTAGGAGGACTCTAGTCGGGAGAGTCCCAACTATCCCACTAAGTTTTGTCTGATTCACAACACGCTTATTTTCAAAGCGAAAAACTGATGAATACGTTTTTTGTTTGCCATTCGATTGACCTCAAAATCATTTTTAGATATTTGTGTTTCACACATTTGTCAAAATTCGCGAGTAAACATAATATCCTGTAACAATTTCTTTAGCGGACTTTTAAAATGTATTCTCCTTTAACTGGATTTCAATTCATAGTCATTGCTTATTCTCCGTTCCCCAGATGCCTTAATGACTCATTCAGAGAACCGAGAAAAGTAATTTAGAATATTTGTACAAAAATGACAACAGAAGCTCAAGTAGAATTCTGTTAAGGGTCCAGCCAGAGTCACCTCAACCTGCAATCGCTTTCAGTTCAATTGAAACGAAGCCAAATCAAACACTCACATACCCGTATCCATATAAGTACTCACAAATGTGCATATAACGTGTGCACATTGCCACGGCCATTATCGGCAACATCAGCCTCATCATTGCCAGCAGCAGCAGCAGCAGGAGCAGCAACACTCTCATGGGGAACAGGAGCTGGGGCAGGAGCGGGGCATCGAGCAACGCGTCGCCCATCTCCATCAGCTTCAGCATCTGTGATGCAATTCACGTGCAAGTGTTTTTATGTTTGTTGTTTTTAGACTCGTCGTCGGTTGGGTCGTCATGAATTGAATGCGACAGGAAAATTATGTCCACACATTAAATTGACGCTGGTCGAGGCGGAGAGACGACTACGCAGCTCGTTGACATTGGGCAGGAGCAGCGGAACTACACGGAACACGTTTGTACTAGTGCACCGGAGAGCTTGTCAACTTAATTTATGCTCGATTCCGGCCGCCTTGTGACCCTCTGCCTCTGCGCCCCTTTGCCCTAATACCCTGCCGTATTTGGCAAGACTGCTCGACTATGGCCATGGCTATTCATCCATCGAGTCCGATTGCATTCGCGGGCCCGCGAGTCGTCATCATCGCTCAAGCGTCTTGTGGCGACATTTTTCATGTCTTCATGTGATCGAAGGCATAAATTATGCACACGTCGAGATCGCAGATCACAGCAGAGTCAAACTAGAGCCAGAGCAGGGCAAGGCAGACCAGGGCAGGGAAGGGCAAGGTACGGCAGTGCTGGACCAGGAGCAGGGACAGGAGTGCCAGCCCGTTTGTCTCAGCCCGAGGCATTCAATCTTTGTGTCAACAGAAATTATTTTTAACAGCAACTACAACAGCAGCAACCAAGCAGCAAAGATCGCAGATGAAGACTCGGGCATGTCGCTAGCATGAGATTAATTGGCTCTGATTACAAATGTATTTCGAATATAGCAAACGCAATGGATCTCGCAACTCGGCACTCTCGGAGCTCGCCTCGACTCCATTCGTATTCGTAAAATATGCATTTGGATCCATTAATGCTGAATAGTGTTATTGCCTGACATAAATACTTATGCCTGCCAGCTTTATGTGTACAAAGTTCCCTGAAAGATACAAACATAAAGCATGTGATGAATCATTTCAATCATTCTTTAAACAATATGTGCCTGAGTTCCAAATCGGTATAGCACGAATATATTCTATATATACATAAAGTAATAAAATGAGAGTGAGTGCAAAATAAGTCTAAGCGTAAGGTTAGAGATGAAAAGTATTTGACTGGGAATCAAACTTGAGAATCGCATAGTAGAGCAACATTTGGACTGTGTTTCGCATAAGAGAAGATAGCGTATCCAGAAGATTAACCACCCACAGCTGAATTTGGGCACATCCAGTACATTGGATCTGGGCACTTGGCTTTTAATATTAAAAACTCTCGAGTAGTTAGCTTATGCATATGCGTGATTTTAATATGTGTACCTAAGTATTACGCTAAGCCTTATCCTCAATTTACAATATCCCCATTATCCCATTTACTTAAGAAGTTTAACATAATTTCCCTGCTATCAAAAGAGTTTGCGGCTTGGCCAGATCGAGTTGCATTGTCTGTCAAAGTTTCTGCTCGGCGCGAATAAAGCAGTTTGCAGAAATACCTTAATAGTTTATTAATGATTTTGTTGCTGCTTCTCCCTGCTTGCAGCAGAAAGTTTATTAAAAGTGTATGCGGCTCGAGAGCCTGAAGAGTCTGACGGCCAGACAAACTATCTGCAACTATCAAACGGGGCCAACACTTTGCTTTCACGTTTCCTTCACGTTTTTTAAACCAATTATAAGAGTATGCAGTGCAGGAATACAGGAACAGAAGCTGTCTATCGACTGAGTCTGCCTGGCAACACTTCTCCTGCCACTCTGACCTGCATCTACCTCTGCCCGGTGGCGTCTATGAAGCCATCATGTGGAAAAACACTTAATTACTTTAGAGGAGCTGGCGCACAAAAGTGTAAAGTGCCCGGCCACACCCATTCCATCGCAGCACGGCAAGCCGGAGTTTGGGTTCATAAACAGTTAACTAACTAAAGTAACTGCCAGTCGGAACAGTAGTTCTCAGCCGGGATAGAAGCCATCAAAGGTTGCCAGCCTGCGCGCCTGCCTGCCTGCCTGCCTGCCAGCCAGACCCGAACCGACTGATGTGTAGTCATATTTAAATTAGATTTGCCTGAAATCGTGCGTGATTGTCAACGTCGCTGGGATCTGGAACCGGAACGTGAACGGGAACGGGAAAGGGAACAGGAACGGAAACGGGAAGTAGAACTGGTTTGGGGCCTTGGGTAAACAGCAGGCCAAAGAATTTTGCGTGTGTGCTCTCGAAAAACTTGCAAATTGGATTTTGGTTTTTGAGTTTTGGTTCAGCCCAAGACAAGCTTAAGAACTTTGCACTCGAGTGTTACAGTTTCGAGTTCTTGATGGCGTTTCCAGTAACGTGGGTGCCCCATTAGTGGGGCCTCGAAAAATGCCCCGGCCACGCCAATTCGCTAGTGTCTTTAATTTAAATCTTTCGAATTTTGGGTCAATTAAACTGAAGCTGCTCTCAATCAATTAAAAATAAAGCTGCAATTGTCTGGAGAGGCCCTCGAAATGAACGCGACATAGTTAAATATATGTTTGTGTTCTTTAAAATTCGTCGACAGTCGAGGAAGGAAATGAATAATTTTGTCGCTCGGCCGGGGCCTTGGACATGTGCTAGCAAATGGTTTAAATGATTCGAAAATTTGTCTTAATCAGCAATTGACTTGTGCTCTGGATGGGGCGAGTCAGTATTTCGAGGCGTTACTGAGAAATAATTTCATAGCATAAACTATCAAGTAAATAGCCAAGCGGTTGAGGGATAGATTCCCAGACATCAGTCCAATGAATTCCAATTTCACGCACCATTATCGTATCAAAAAACGAATGCACACTTGAACTGAAAGACAAACTCAAACACGAACTTAAACTGAAACGGAAGCATAAATAAGAAACAATTAAAGGCATTTTAACGCGCATTTCATGCCCAGGCACCGCAGGACATCAGGCTGAGGCGCTCTTCCTTGGCGTGCATAACACAGATAATAAATGAGGTTTAGGGCACGGCGAGATCGGGGGGGACGAGCTAAACTGTTTTGACTTTGTTAATAAATTGAAAAATTATGATAATGCCCCGAGAGGCAGCTCGAGTACGGGCGTAACTGTTGTGTTGTGGGCACACAGTAAATTAAAGCAAAAGGACTCGAAGGACGTGCAGTGCGCAACGCAACATTAAACAGGCGACTGGCAACCGCCAACTGGCAAGCAGCAAATGGCGACTGGCAACTGGCGAGGACATTAAGGCCACGGACGAGCGATGATGCAACATATTCCCGCTGTTCCTCATCCTTCCGCTCCCACCTTCTGCTGCTGCTGCTCAGTTTCTCAATGTAACCAAGACGCCGCAAGTGCGCAATTACATTCGACCGTGTCCTGCGTGCATATCCTGCAGCTGGCGCCGGCGGCGGCTTCGTTGCAATAAAGTGTCACTATAAATAAATAATAACGCCCACGAAAACGCTCCTGGCCGCCTCCTGGCCGAGCTCAGCGCTCAGAGCTCGAACTGCTGCAGCGACCCGCTGTGCAAAAATATTGAAAAATTGTAATTGTATCTTATAGATACAATTACGGCACGGCCAGTGACACGTGACCGCCGTAACGCATCACATCGAGTGCCAAAAGTCACCAGCGGCATTTGCCCGCCGGCGGCTGCAGCAACGCCGTCACTTAATGGACCAGAGTTCCGAAAAGCAAACAACAGTAACGCTTGATTGCGAAGCCTGGATCACAGGGGAATATTTAGTTGACGCTGCTCGCAAAGGGCAAAGGACCAAAAAGGCAGCCGGGAAGCTGCCAAGCTGGCAAACTGGGCGGGCAGTGCGTGCCAAAGGCGAGCAATGCAAACAAACACATACAAGCGCAAGCCGGAAGCGGCTAACGTGCACGGGATGAGTGCCTCGGGCGCAGGACAACGCAATGTGTTAAATGTGTAAGAGTCAGGACGACTGAAATGGTGTTTCAAAAAGTAAAAGTGGGCGACGGCAGCAGACACAGAAGGGTAGAAAAGGTAAAAGATACACTAATGCATTGAAATTATCTTAGAACAGTTCATTTTTGAAAATTTCTTTCTCGCTAGACGGTTTGTCCTAGTGACTGACAACTGATTTAGTAAATCATTTGTATCTTAGAGCTACTTAAGATCAGCTTCATTAACGGGCTTTTTATCACTAATTTGACAAAAACTCGCAGTCTAAGGCACCAACAATTTGTTTGTCCAAACAGCTTCAAAACTCTTTTAAGGCTCTGCATAATAAAGAGTTAGTTAGTTAAAGAAAAGATTCGACGGTTACGGAAAATCAATTGTTGAAAAGGCGAACCATAAATCCAAGAAACTCATTTGACCTGGTTGTATTTATATATTTAATCAAACAGTTGGTGAAGTTTTTTCTTCAATGGTTTCAGTGCAACCAAATAAATGTTGGGGTAGCTATAACACTTATTAAGTAATCTCCATTTCATGTACTTGCTTTCTTTACCAAATCGTATTATGATTGGCCCTACGAGGGCTATCGTCATAATTACCACAATGATCTCCGGTTAGACTCACGCAGTTCCAAAGGCTCCCAAAACGCGTCACCTCACAATTTGTTTCGCTTAAAGAGACTCTCGCATTTGGCCATTTGCAGTCCTCATAACACAGGCTTATCGCAACCATTCCTAATAAAGCCTTAAGCCATGGGAACATGCATGAAACTAAAGCAGGCCGCATGAAAGACGCAGGCGTGCGGAAGCTGGGCCACTTGAAAATCCAAAGTCCCAAGCGAGACCCAGCAGACGCATGGGGGAGAGGGCTCAGTTGGGCTGGCGCAGATTTGAATCCGGGGAGGCCACAGCGAATCAATTCTGCTTGTGGGACTCTGACATTAATATGACATTTATTTGTCACAAGGCATTGGCTGCTCCGGCCGTTGAGAATGTTTCGATAGCCCGCCAGACGCAGACCAAGACTGGCGACTGGCGCACTAGCCCCTGCCCCTAGGAACGACAAGACCAGACGCATAAATTCAGTTGCCGTTAAGCACTTGGCCGGTTATCAATGGGTTAATAAACGTTATAAAATATGAGTTCATTACGGCTCAGTTATAAATTTTTGTGCTTGTTGCACTCGACGCGACGTTCGCACTGCAGGGGCTATAAATTCGTGACGCCTGCAGAGACGGAGGAGGAATAAGTCTCAGAGAAGGAGCAGCATATGCCACAGGCTGAGCTCGCCAGGGCGCTTTTGTTGTAGTTGTAATGAGAGATTATATTGCTTTATGCGACTTGGCATTGGGCACACGCGTGTCCTTGTCTCTGGCATGTGCTCGACTAGATCCAGCGCTTCTGAGCCTGGGCTTAAGTCGGACAAGCCGAAACCACAGTGTCCTTGGCTGTGTGCGCTTGTGAGAGATGTGCACCGAGGGTTGCTTCTTGTAATGAGTAGATAGAAATGATAAATTAATCGAATATTAAACATATTATATGACCAAATAACATGAGGATCGAATCCCAGGCAAGTGTATGGTAAATCCATGCTCTATTGTCTTGCCATATCCAATACTTATACAAATCATAAAAGAATAGAGAATGCTTCCCTGAATCACTTCTAAAATACTTACAATGGCTGCTAATTCCGATATTGTATTCCAGCGAAAACGAATAACTCGAATTACCCATTATGGTCGAACATTTCTCTCTGTGTGGCTTATCCACGTAGCTGCCAAGTTGGCAATACTAATCACGGGGAACGGACAATGGAAATTGATGCCATAATTGGGACCGAAGTCCGAAAACAATGCGCATCCGTTGGCCGACAGCAAGATTTGCCCAGATAATGACCATGGATAATGCGCGTAAAATGAGCCAATCCCTAAATGAAGTTGTCCGTTTAACCCTCGGCTCTGTGCTGTTCTACTCTGTTCTGCGTAATCTGGGTCTGCCATTTGGCACCTGCCCTACCGTACGCACAGCTTCACTAGGCCGTGACTGAGGCTGTGACTGGGTTCATGGTTACTTTTGTGTGGTCTCTCGCAGTGGGAGATGACACCAGAGTCTGTCCTGCTTGTCAGACAAAAGAAATTGTACGAATTGAAAAGAAAAGCAAACAAGTAACAGACAATAAATAAACAATTGATTGGTTATTCGTATATTCCAGGGGCTGTTGTGCTCGCGCGCTCAGGACATGTGTTTTGAATTTGTCGCCTGCATAAATTTCCACAAACTGATCCTTTCCCTTGCTTTCCTTTCATTCTTGAGTGCGTGTTGTGCCTTACAAATTTCATGCTAATGCCCATTTCCTTTGCATCTAGCCTATCCAATATCCAATATTGTGTAAACAAATGATGCCAGTAGGTGTCACCTTACAATTGGTTTCCTTTCCCTACTCCCTCAGGCTCTTAGGGATACGTTCAAGTGTGTGTCGCATTGATCAACTGCCTGTTGGATTCGAATCATACCCCCTCCCTCCCTGACCATAGGCGTTTGTTATATTAGTTTTGAGTCATGCAGTCATTGACAGTCGAAAGCAGCTGTTCCCCCCCGATGCAGGCCATTATCGTCTGTGTTTATCTCCTGGTCGCGGCCGACGCTCCTCTACTGAAATGTGGGTGAACTATTGACACAATTGTTTTTGCCACAGCCCGCCAGCCGGCTAGACCTTTTCCCCATCCACACCCTGGCATTGTCTCTCAGAGCACAGAGCTCAGTGCTCGGGCTATTTTTAATTATTTGTATTATGTTTCAGTTGCTTGTGTCGCGGACCTCGTTTGTTTTCGGAGTCTCCTCGACTCGTTAATAACGATACAACGACTTTCAGATAATGCCAGGGGAAAACAGCGGACGCTTTTTCAATATTTGTCAATGGTTGAGGTTATGGTTACGCAGTTGGCCACTTAACCGACCACCATGGTCTGGGTTTCGGTTTCCAAATCGGTTACATTACTACAGCTGCCGTTGCTTGTAATGTAATGTTTGCTGGTGCCGCAGCTGGGGTTGGGGTAATGTGGTTACTGTGTAAGGTCAACGCGAGTTTTTGTCATTATCGCCCCACTAAATACATTCGGCAACAACATCTGACTTTCACTCTGCGACACTCACGCCCATTCTGTCCTCAACGTATCCAAATCCTCTCATTGCCTCATCCATCTTCATTCGGACAAGCCGAAAATCACGTTAAGTCCATTCAAAATTGCAGCTCCCACGAACTTAGAACGCTTTATTGCCAGATAATTTCATTATTTAGCCAAAACATAATCAAATGTGCCATATCCATCACATCTAAAGGTACACACACACACACACAAACACACATGCACACGGACACACACACATTAATACACAATTAATTTTATAAGCTCATAAAAACGTGTGAAGAAAAGAGAGCTGGAAAAAAACCGCACACGGAGTTACAAAAATCAGATAAATGCGCATAAATAAGTAGGTACCTGGTAGGGGATGGCATAGAGTGTGTTCATGGCGATTGCATGTGATAGAGAGGGGAATGGGGGAAGAAACCATAGAGAAATTATATATAATCCCGACGCGCAATCAGCGTGTAAATTATAAGCGGGCCTTGCCTCAAGGGGCGGGGCTGGCGCGAGCCCTGGCTAAAGTACCGCAAACTTGCAAGCGGTTGTGAAAATAAAGTAATGCGAAATAATCCTTGGGTTGTTATCACACACACACACACACACGCTCAGACATACAAAGTGTATCTGCACAGCACGACATTTGCTGAGCTCGCGTGGCACACAAAAGCCTAAAGAGCGCCCGTATTTAGGTAGGGCGAAGGGGAAATGTAGAGGGGACGTGGAAAGTGGAAAATGCAAAATGGAAGCGAAGCCATGACAGGAACAGGGACAGCGAAAGGGACAGGAACAGCGACAGCGACAGCGACAGCGACGGGCACTGGGACAGGATATTTACACAACGGGGATATTTGCTTAGACGTCTGTGTGCATGTATTTGTGCGCGTCTGTGTGTGAATAGCGGTAATTTGAGCAGAGCAAAAGATATTATATATGCGGTGAATACGTTGTATTGGGCATGTGTGGAAAATATATCAGATTGTCGCTGCGCTACATTGGCAAAGTTGATGCAATTGCGGTCTAAAGGTAAACATACATAAATTATTATCGAATACATAAAATTGAATGCGAATGTAATTGAACACTTGTAGGGTATCGATCGATTCGTAATCAAAAGCAACAATAGAAGTAGGGCATGCTGTATGTGAGATTATCAGTATATGCTTCTAGATTTCTATTAACGTAAAAACATTAACTAAAAAGTTGTATGTATTTAGTATTTTAACATAGGCATAGTATATTGGCAATTTCTTATCTGTGTATACGACCCAATATTCTTTAATATAAGGATCATTTTGGGCAATTTGTAAGAGTAACAATGTAAAGAAACAAAAGTTACCAAAAATGAGAAACATTAACTAAGAAGTAATATTAATATTTTAGTCTTATATTATCGATAATATAAATTCCTTATCTGTATATGCCACCTGGAGTTCGTTTTGTACCGCCTTCTAAAAGCGAATATTGCCAACTTGGCTTTGAGTGTGCCCTCGCTTAGTTATCATCCTTTTTACTTTTCTCGCATCTACCACGGCAGTTATAATGGATTTAATGAAATTTTTATCTTTTGTTGCAGGAAGCCCGACAGCATCAGGAGAAGCAGGAGCAGCAGGAGCAACAGCCACCTAAGCCGAAGCCGACGAGGCGTTGACAAGCCGCATTGTCATCAATTTTGCCTTTGATAAAATATACATACATATAACAGGGGGAGGATGATGGATACACGGCATAGGTGGTTGGTCAACCGTTTAATGGGCTTATAGTTTAGATTATGAAACATTTTTTTAATTTATGCACAATTTCGCCAGGGCCCACAGCAG
Organism: Drosophila kanekoi; assembly: GCA_037075305.1. Classification (NCBI taxonomy): domain Eukaryota; kingdom Metazoa; phylum Arthropoda; class Insecta; order Diptera; family Drosophilidae; genus Drosophila; species Drosophila kanekoi. The sequence goes on along the minus strand of JBAMCE010000577.1, from coordinate 3,622,035 downwards.
ATGGAGCTCCCACAAATAGGTCATTGTCACAAAATACAAGCAATTGGTTTCGGCAATGGAAATGGGTAAAAGGTGCGAAAAATACCCCACGAAATTGGCCCCGAAATCAGGATAGATGTGCGTGGAAACGTTTGTGACCCTCGGGTTAAACGGGCACAGAAGAATGGACCTAAATGGATTAACGCTTCAATGAGAATTCATTTAGAAACTGAACTGAAGCGACGCAGAACCAACACAACGAACTCGATCCCAGGCTCAGACGAATCCTTTTTTCCAATCAATTGTTCACACAGCCAGACTCCAGTGCTCCGTATCGAGTGGTGAGCGGTTTTGAATTACACGACGTCTGAAATATGAGGATGAGTAATTCTTTAACATTTCTGCAGTGTCGTATCGAGATACAAGATGCCAGATATGCTCCGCTCATGCGCAAAACCTATAACAATTCGTGGAAGTAACATGTTAATTGAATTATCAATGGACGCTAAACACCTACAAGACCTCGTTTGAGCCTCGTTACCAGCTATTGTCAGACACGATATCTTTGAATTATTTCATTATTTCATTAAAGCAATGAAGGTTTTCGAGTGTCGTTTTCCGGCATGAGACCCAATGTGATACCTATCTTTCGCAAAGGATTGTATTTCACATGCTTCTCTTTATGCGTTGACAGCTACAAGATCGATAGTTTATATTAACAAAGTGATTTATTACTTGAACTAGTTTACTTTAGTATATAAGATTCTAAATATTTAAACCTACTTATACACATATTTAAGCGTTAGCTTAACTTGCAAATGCGTTTTGAACCGGAAAGGTCCAGATACATATTTCTTCTCAATATGGCACAAAAAGTTTCAGTGGCTATAAGTCAAGCATATCCCGATGGCCTGGCCTCAAAGCATCCATGCAAAAGAAATAACTCGTGTACTTTTGTGTGCCACAGCATTTTATTGATAAACTTGTGCCATAGTCACAGACCACAGCAAATCTAAGGACCACAACTCGGTCCAATGTGCAATGAGCCCAGAAAAAGCCAACTCCGCTCCGTGCATGGCTCCGGCAATAGATGCTTCAATTTTGCCCTTGTTTCTGCTCCCTCAAGACCCTGACGTATTCAAAACCCAGTTGTCGCAGGCCAGAATAGCCTTGGGAAACAATTTTTTCCATGAACTCCCAGAGAGCTCAAACTTTATGGCACTTGTTCTGGTTAGACGCGAGCTGGGGAGGCACAGACGACACCATTTGCAAATCGAGACAACGCGAAGCAGTTGAGAGTCGCCATGCTCGGAATGATTAACCAGTACGCACTGGCAAACCGGCTGGTGAGCTGAGCTCCGAGCTGCTCAAGAAAAATTAATTAAAATCAATAAAATTAAAAAATATAGTCCCGGACGTTGATCTGAAGCAGTGACCGCTCCGCTCACGCTCGTGCGACGATGCGCAAAAACTAATGAGCATTTCCCTACGTTTATGGCGAAAAGTCAGCCCCAAGCGCCTACCGCTGCTCCGGAGCGTACGTGAGGACGCCTCAATGGAGTGTTTAATTTATGCGTCACATATGTCACCAGCAACTATAAAAGAAAGAAAGAGACAGAACAACGGACCTCCCGCTACCCACGGGCGGAGCCCAGGTACACAAACCTTCTCCTAGCTCTGGGCTCTCACGTAGGCTACACGTCTGGCCGTGGCCAAAAATTTAATTAAATTTCACGTTGCACGAGTGCTTCTATTATTATTATTACGGAAGTTCATATGCGAGACTGGTTATTTTCTCGTTTCTGTTCTGGTTCAGTTCTCCAGACGAATCAAGTGCCAAAATAATAAACAAGCCGACAGTTGACAGGCTTTCTAACAAACCGAAGCTGGGTATATATAAAAGTATTCTAGGTTTTTAAGTTCTTAATGTGCCGGGCCAAGTAAATACATATAGCTCATAATATCTAATTACTCAGAATATCCCATAATCTAAGTTTATTCCCTCTAAACAACTGAAATTTATAGTAGGAAAACTGTAATTTCTTCCCAGTAAGTGTTGTTAAATAGCAACAAATTTCTTAGGACCCGTTACTTATTGAATAAAGTTAAAAAAAAAGACACATATGTACCATATTACACTCGCATGTAGCCTAATTTTTGACAGTCTTATTGTATTCAGCTTGCGCTCAACCTCAATGCATAAATCGCTTTCCTGTTCAGGTCCCACTCACTACTAATCAGCTTTATTTTACCATCTTGACTACATAGTAAAAGGAGGAGCAGTCAACCCACAGCTGAACACGGATTACCATTTCCATCCAGACAATATTAGAAGATAGCAAATGGAGCAACTTGATGCGATACAAACCCAAACCCAAACCCAAGCACAGGATCAGAGCTAGGGGCAAGCTTGTGCACAGACACAACACCGAGGCGAAGGCAAATACGAAGGCATCATTAATCTTCGACCACATTCAATAATCATACATAGGGAGCAGATAGCCCAGCTGCCAGACGAGCTAAATGCCTGGCTGCCTGGCATGCATGCTGTGCACACTTAACCCCACAATGCCCCCGATACTGCAGCAGCAGAAATAATACAAGAGACAAGAGCGAGCAACTGGCAACTGGCAACCAGCAACCAGCAACTGGCAACTGGCAACGAAAACTGAGCACTAAGCATCGAGCGAAGCTTTAAATTATGCCAATGATTTGTTGCATAAAAGCAAGTGGCAAGTGGCAAGTGGCAATACGGCAATGTGGCAATATGGCAGCTTGGCGATATGCTCGCAAGCGGATAGCCAAAAATGAAAGCCGACAAATTGTGCAACTGCAGTCGAGGCCGGCGCAAACCCAACTCAGCTGGGCTGCACTACACACACACACACACACACATATCCATAGACACGTGTGTGTGTGTGCATTTGCTGATTTTGGCAGCAAGTGGCATAGCCACATTTGTCGCTTCAGTGGCCCACCCCGCCCCTCAGCCCTCTGCTGGCCTCCATCGACAGCAGTCTGCATAATTTTTATTCTATGCCTCAGCTGTAATGTACGGCCCTCCGAGCTTCCTGCAGAGTCCAACACAAACAAGAACAATAACAATAACAACAACGGCAGCCCCATTGTCAATGGAAAATGATTGAGTTGCTTATTCGACAAATCGATGTTGAAATATGAAGGTGCTCGATCCAGTCCGAAAATTCCACATTTATAAAAACAAATAAAAATAAAATATACTCTTTTCAGCAAATGGAATTGCAACAATCTTTAAAACTAACATTCCTTAAATAATTAATTATACATTTTAATTGATATCTTCCATGTTTCAAAAAGTGAAGAACCTATCAGCTTATATTACAGCTTACGTCTTTGAACATTCTTTGAAAGTTTTGTAAATAAAATTGTGCATTATTGCCCGAGAGGCAAAATTGGAAAGTAGAAAATGTACGTGAAATATAGAAACTGAGTTTTGGTTCGAAATTCTCGCATATCTTAGGGATCCTCCGAAAGGTCCCTTTTTATTCTAGAGGATATTTGCCAGATATGCCCGTGTCAAGTTCTGTGCTTCTTATGCTATATATAACTTAACTATTCTCGTATATGGAATTGTATTTCTGAATTAATAAGAAAACCGACTTAGTTAACATACTTATTCGACCGAATGGCATGTTGCGCCATAAAACATCCCGAACGAACTTCGATCCCTCGAATCTACTGTGGCAATAGCTCGTAAGCCACTGCCTGAAAGTTTTGTGTCGAAGCCAATAACTCAGTCGGCGCTATTCCCCACTCGGTGCTGACTTGGTACGAGTAGCAGCAGCAGCAGCAGCAGCACTTGCAACAATTAATCACACGTGGGCCTTGGTCCAGTCCTTAGTTGGCGACATATGTGGGAAATTTGGAGAGTCGGGCCGCCAACTCGCTCGCCGGCTAAGCGAAAACAGTTTGGATGAATAATGACAGCTGGCAAAAAGTCAAAGCCGAGTCAAAGGCGCAAAACGGCAACACGACAAACGGCTGTGAAAAATGAAAAATGAATGCAGGTGTCACAGTTCCATATGCGTGCCCGGTGTGTGGAATGGGGCAACAAATCGATTGCCAGTTCCAAAAAAAAAAAAGTTTTAATGAATTTTCAGAGGCGTGATAATCCGAAAGGAAGTCAGCTTCCATTATCAGCATGGATGTCGCCCCGCTCTCTGTGGCATGTCTCACATCAAACGCTATTCACGGCGGATCCGAGGCACGCCCGCGTAATTCAATAAAACTTTGCGACAAATGAAGCGCCCACCGCGGAGTTGCAGCTAACTTCAGGCGACATCCAATGATGAGGCTGAAGCTGAGCTCGCTTCGGGCTTGGCTTCGGGTATGAGCATGGGGAGCAATGAAGCGTTGGCTTGCAAATGAAAATGATTTCCTTCCATGTCATTATTATGTATTTTGCCGCGTCGCGACTGTTTTCACTTTTGTCTGGTCTGGTTTGTGCCATCGTCGCGACATCGACATCGACTCGGAATCCTAGTCCGCTGCCGCTTTCAATTACAAGTGCTTGGCTCATCGGCAATCCCGAGTCGCTCAGATAAAAGGGCAATGGCTGTTGCGTGATTCCTCTTAGCCGCCATCGAATTTGTTGGCGTTTGTCTGCGTTGTATGCTTTCCGTTTCCGCTTCCTTGGCTTTGCAGTTAGTTGCTTCTGCCCGCATCCGCACCCGCAACCCTTGGTGAGTTTTTGAAAATTTTTCACATAAAAAATAACAAGAAAAGTTGTATGCTAATGTTGCTCCTGCTGCTTTCCCAATTGCTTCAGCTCGTGTTTTATGTATTGCAGAATAGAAAAGAAATTGAAAAACAATTTTTGCATTTGGCATTTCTTAGTTTAGCTGGGGCGGAGAAAAGTTTCAAGGCGAGCGCCTTAAGAGAGTCCAATAAGCGGCCAAAGTCAAATACTTAGACATTGATTATGTGCATTCTTAAAGTTGGGGAGCAGCTCGAAAAGTTGCCAAGAGCAAGATGTGATTAGCTTGAGCCAGGGCGTAGCTCCTTGACGACCATAAAAAACGGAAAATCATCACAGAACCCTTCCACGAATTAAATCTTTAAGGCAATTCCAAATGAGTTTCGTCAACTTTTTAATTAGTTTTGCAATCAGAAAAACATCAAACTTTCCTGCAATTTAGAACAATCCTGTCCAGACCCCGACTCCGAGACAGAACAGGGCTGCGATCCGTTTGCCAGTTGAGCTGTGCCACAGGTAACCACCGATATCAGAAAACTTTGCTTAATAATTTCAAAGGTAAATATTTATTTTTGTGCTAATGCCTTGTGGTCATAATCAACAGCTTCAAAATGGCAACCAAAAAACTGAAACTGCGTCGAGCGCCGTGCGTCGCCCCCTCTACAAAGTAATCAATTTTGAGGCCATGCGACCGACCCACTTTGGCAAAAAGTTGCTGCAGTTGTTGCCACCCGCTTCGCAACCAATCCCCACCCAATAACCAGCCAGCCGCCACTGGTCGAGCTCATCCGTTGAAAGTTCAAACATCACCTGGGGTAGCCGCAGGGCTGGCAATGGCTCCATGGGGGGACCTGTGGACCGACTCCAGACTGACGACTACCTGTCGTCATTTTGTTGTTGGCTGTTGTTGCTGTTGTTGTTGTTGTTGTAGTTGTTGTTGCTGCTGGCTTTTGGAGTGTGGTGGGCGTGGTTAGGGGAAAGAGGGGGGTCGACGCTGTCAAAGTTTTTGCGCGCACCAGCTACTGAAAAATTGAAATGCTGCCTCACGTGCTATGAAATTTTTTATATTTGTTGATTTTTGGCTTAGAGTGTTGACCAACAACAAAGTTCCCAGTTGCCTTTTGTTTTTCAATTTTGCCCTTTTTTTTTTGCTTTCTACATTTTCCATTCGTTTTCCCTACGTGTGTGTGTGTGTGTACAGAAAATGGAGCTCAAGTTTCAATGAGTTCAGGCCCCCTTCCGGCCCGTTTTCTGTTTTAGTTGTGTGACTTTTATGGCAATATTCCACCCGAAAAAAATTCTGTTTCGACTCGCGTTGTTTTTAATAACTTAATATCTTTTGTCAATTTGCTGGAGCGCTTTAATTTGATTGAAACGAAACTGTTCAAAGTTTGCCTTTCGGCTTTTTGATTCACTTCTCTTTATAATCACACCAGCAAACGGAAAGCTTTAACTCTGTGAATAGCGCATCTATATAATTGGTCCTTTGATTTCCGATTCACCACAGGATGTATAAAGATAAAAAAAATGTATCTATAGCAGTTGGCAAACATTACATTTATCAGGAGCGGCAAATGGTTTTAGATTTTTTGTGATGTATTGTGTAAGAAATATATAAAAAATTTACAAATATGAAACTGTAACTAGCCGAAAAGAATGTCAATAATTTGTATGATAAAAGTTTAGTTACAGATACAAATAATACGATACCAATATCTTGTGAACAGCTTTAAGCTGATCAATCTAACATTGCCTAAGTAAAGAATAAATAGTTTGAGCATATATTCCTATAAGCTTGTAATCTTTAATCTTAGTGTTATGCTTTGTCGTTATGCAGAGGCTTTACTGAAACAGCTTTTGTGTTAGCTTTTGATTTTGATAGTGGCTTTGGTTAAATGCCTCGCATCTTAGCTGGGGCACGTGCCGAAGAGCTGCGTGCTCGGAGCGTTTTTTAAAGACATTACCAGCGTGAAGGAGAGCCAAAAAACGAAACGGAAGGCGGCAGGAGGCAGGACACGAAACTAGTCTCTGGACTGGCTGACGCTGTGACAGGCATATTAAAAAGGACACAGGCAACATCGTGCCGCGCCATGACGTGCCAAAAACTAAGTAGTGTCAGTGCGGCCATCAAAGGGCATACCATGAAATAGCGTCTACCTCATAAGCTCTGCACGCGCTCGACAGGCTCTCCACGTACAGGTGTGGGCAGGCACCTCCTGCTCCTGCTCATGCTCTAGCTTCCGCTTGTGCCTCTGCTCCCGCTTCCACTCCTCAAATAGGCAGTTGGCATTACATGCCTTTTGTGTAGCCAGCACGCTTGGGCTGGCAAAGAGATTGGCTCGTACATGTATGTGTATGCGTGTGTTTGTGTGTGTGCGTGTGTGCGGGCTGCAGATGGTAAACCCAGCCCCTCGTGGTTGTGGCAGCGTCGCCTCCGCATTTTAAGCCCAAACAACGCATTGCTCTTAGCACAAGTTGTTTTAGGGTAAGTGATGGGCGTGGCTGGGGCTCAATTGTTAGCGATATACTTACACAACGAATATTTTACTTAACTGTCGTTCCATTTCCCATTTTCCATTTTCCATTTCCCTTTTCAGACGGAGGCAATTCGCGAATGCATTTCTTTGGTTTTGAATTTTATGCACGGACGTTTATTGAAATCGTTTTCTTTCGTTATTCTTAAAATAAAACTCATAAAGGGGAACATAAAACTAATGCGAAATGCTTAAGTATATTACAAAACTTTCAAGTAACAAAAAAATTGTAGGGTCGACTCGAAAGTCCCCGGGAACTTGGATGCTGGTGAACTAAATGGGGAAGTTCTGTAGTGCACCGTTGATTTTTGACATGAAGTCATTAACATTAATTAAATACATTAGATTCGAGTTTTCTAGCACTACGCTCTTAGACATATACATATACATACACATATAAATACATTTACATAGATATTCTATATATTCGATAATATATTTTGCTGTTTATTAACGTCGAATTTATGCCCGAACTCCTCCAAAGTTTGTCGGGTCAAACCAGGCCAACGCTCGTATACGCCTAGCCTAGGGTAGGTTATGGATCTTGTCTTTAGCTATGTATCTATATAATGTTATGCTATGCAAATGATTTAGCTTATGTGGTGACTCTCAGGGAATCCTTAACTGGGTTTTCTTCCGTGAATGTGTCTCTTAAAAGTTTATTCTGGTGTTTACGTTGAACTACTATTTTTCTTTCATTTTAATGTCACTTGTTGTTCGATTTTCGTAACATCCTATCCTAATCCTAATTACCTAACTGCTTAATATAAGAGCAGTGCACAACTTTGCGACTTTTCTGAACCGTGGTATGTTGCCTCCGATCGGTCCAGCGACTACTACAATTAGTAAGTAACTATTTATTGTGGGGGACAACAATGGGCCCTCACTCGTATCCATATCTCCCACATTATCGCTTCTTAGACGGCCTTTTGGCGCTTTAATTTAAATATGTCTTTGGAAACAAAGTTGCGGACGTCGTTTGCTGCGAAATCTTACGACGTCGCCTTTTGTTATATTTACAAGTCTTGGTGTGCTTCATTACCGCAGGTTAAACATATCTGGTGATCTGTGTATGGAACTCCGATAGGCAGATCTGAAGCTGACTGAACGAGGGTCGCTCGGCGGGCATGGAGGCCCAACAGTAGGCCATAATAGTGAAACTGCAATTACCAGAGCAAAGGAAGGCAACCGTTAAGTTTTCGGCTTGGGATGAGGGCCTATTAGCTAGTTGATACTCACAGTTCGTCGGGACAGTTGAAGGGCTGTGCCAGTCTATAGCCGTCCTTTAGATAATGCTCCATTTCATATGGATCGATCTCGGCGTATGGCAGCTTGCCCAACGTGCACATCTCCCACATGAGCACCCCAAAGGACCAAACGTCGCTGCCCTCATTGTAGTGCGACTTCTGCAGTGCCTCGAGCGACAGCCACTTGATGGGTCGGTACTCCCCATCTCCCAAGCAGTTGTAGTCACCGGAGAAGAGATCGCGGCTAAGGGCGCTGTCCGTTAACTTCACGCGCAGCTGATCATCAATACTGAGAAAAACGAAGACCAGAAGTTCGCAAGTGGACGGTTAGTCGAATTACAAATCAAAGATAATAGACCAGAGATTAGTTGGGTCTCAGCTCAGCTCTACTTACACACAGTTCCTGGCCGCAATATCCTTGTGAATGACTCCATGGTTGTGCAAATGCTCCATGGCCATGGCCAGCTGGGAGGCCATTAGCACCGTTTGAATGGTTGTCACGCTTCTGGCATACGACGGATCCTGCAGGAAAGTCTTTAGATTGCGAACACTGCCGGTGGCGGCATAGAGCACGAAGGGTGTGGCAAAATCCTCGATAGAAATGCCGAGCACAGCTAGAACATTGGGGTGTGTTGCCTCGTAGAGCATCATGGATTCCTGAAGCAGAAGGTTTACTTGTAGCTGGCTTGCATGCTGCGCCACAGTCTTGACCAGAACTTCCTGACAGTCGTTATAAGTGCCGCGATAGATGCGCCCAAAGTTTCCCTCTTGCACAAGGCAGGAGAGGCGCACGCGACATTTTTGGACTGTCAGCTCCTGGAGACGGCGGTTGAACTCCTCAGGCTCATGCTCATATTCGCGAAAGGGCCGCGTCAGCGTCGCATATGTGGGTGTGATGGTCGAGGGGCAGACGTAGATCGAATTGTGTGCCGTAGAGGAAATGGTGGGCAGGCGCTGGAAGCTGGAGGTCTTAATCAGATGCACGCCGTTCGAGGGATGTCGCTTCGAGGGCCCCTTTGCGCAGTAGGCTATCAAAATGAGGGTCGAGACGAGCACCAATGCCAAAATGCCGCCCACTATCAGAGTGATCAGCCCGCTGGTGGGAGGCACGAGAGTTTCCCGCAAGAGTGGATCGTACTCATTGTTCGAGGCTGCTCCACCACCAGAACCTCGTCCCACAATCACGGTTGGCTCAGTCACCACCACACGGTGTCTCTCGGTCGCTTTGCCGTGCTCCGCATTGGAAGGCACATGGCCGTCGGATATGACATGCTCTGCGGTGTCTTCATTATGTTCCGTGTAGTGGATATCGTCGTGACCAGTCAAGTCCGGATGCAGTGGCTCCTCGTCATCGTACTCCTCCCGTGCGTCGTTTGGCTCGTCCTTCAAGCAAATTTTCTTACGTTTAAAGATGAGATTCGTATTGTTGTTGGTCGCCCGGTCCAGTATGACCTCTACGCTGATGGTAACGGTCACCTCCGCTGCTCGCGTACCCGAGCACTTGAGGCTGACGCCCCATGTCTGTGGCTCCTGGGGCACATCACCAATGCGCGAGATGTTCAGCATCGGCCGTGGCAGAACACCCACATCCGACGTGGCCACATTGATGCTGTAGGGCAGCGGATGCTCCACCAGCGACTGCCAGGTGAACGTAACATCGCTAATGTTCGCCGGCACCGGCACCGCAAAGTTCAGCGCGTAGTCATTGATGGCTCCCTCCCGCACATAGTAGAGCTCCGCGGAGACGCCTGCAATGGAGCGAAAGCAGAAAGACTTTAGTTGCATGTCCGTAACGTCTGCTAACATGGCGTCCATCCCGCCGCTCTGGAAATTAATGATACGCCTGGTGACCCAATCGAAGCCGAGCAACTTTTGGCCAGTCACTTGAGTCGGCTGCATAATCAATCACCAGGGATAACAGTTTTCTTTACTTTGTCAAATTGATTTTCTTCGAGCAATGGCCATGGCCAAGCAGCCGGCTGTTTCTGCCACTAGACCCTGCATTATCTGTCCACTTAGACATTTCGGTGACATATTGAAGGAGTTAAATAGCCGAGCCCCAGCAACAGCTTCCAATGCCAGACAATTTCTTTTTGCATCCACCCAAAATCAATCAAAATCGACAAACAAGTTGGGCAACAAAGAAGAGTTCAACCTTAAAGGGTACTTTTAGGAATTGACATTCAACTTTTAAATCGCCGCATCAGCAATGTTTGACTGAATTCTTACTCGAGTAGCGTGTTCTGCCCAGATAGTTTTCAGAGACCTGCTTATAAGCCGAGGTTATTATTCCATTATTATGTAAGATAAGCCCAATCTAAATATTATTCCTAGCAATCGGTCTCCCGATCTATTTAATCTGTATGCATGTTAGCTTATCCAAAATAAACTACTTGTTAAGCTTTCCTACGAATATCTACCCTAAAAAACACCTGGATATCTTTTTACGTACATATCAGATAGGTGTATCGGATAGTTATGACAGATGGGGGATCGCTGCTCGCTGGGCCGTCGCTTCGCAATGCATTTAATTAAATTACATTTTGAAATATATACGAGTCGGTCTCCTGGGGATCGGCCTACAGCTGGCGCCTTGCTCGATACCTGCTCTGGCTGCACTTGCCACATGCCACTTGCCACTTGCCACTTGCCCCTTGCCACTTGCCGCTCTGGCATGGGCTCAATAAATCAATCAAAATTATAAAATGCGACTTGAACAAAACACAAAGTGGACCCTTACTTGGCTCACGGACACGCGACGCTGTGCAGAGGCGTGTCTCGGGGGCAGGTTAAATGTTTATGCTTAATTAATGTTGATGTTGTTGCTTTGTTGCATTCGCTGCTGTTGCTGTTGCTGTACATATGTTGCATGCCTCAGTGTGTTTGTTCATGGGGCTAGCCGCTGCGGTTTATTTTAGATTTTTATCGCAGTCGCAGCGTAATACTTATGCATTTTATTTTAATTTATGCCACTTATTCGTCCACCGACTATACATATGCATTTATATGCATGTGTGTGTGTATATCGTACTAATTAGTGGAGCGAACCCAGACCAGGCTACTCCCGTTCCCGTTTCCACTCCCTTTCGCTTACCCTTACCGTCCCGTTCCTCATACGCTTCGTTTGCACTTTGAAAATGTAATTAGTGAAAGCGGCTGCTGGTGGACCACGCTCTGAGGTAGCAGAGGGATGGAGTAAAGGAGTGGCGGGGGTGAGGGAATATGTCGTTTTGCAGATATGAATACTGTCGCATAATGAACCAAGGTAGATAGAGAAGTTGTGATAGCTTCGAGAGGGTTAATGGGGCTCAGACTTCTGAGCTGGAAAAGCAGTTCATTTAATCGAGACAGAAAAGAAACATTACAAAATTATTGCTTAAAGGCGAAGCAAGTCGGGCAATTGCCCCATAAAAGTTGCGTCGGCTGAAACATTCACAATTAAAATTCCACAGACATCAAAACTTTTGCGACCCCACGCACCCCAATTATGGACAAATAATAGCAAATTATACAGCCCCATTCTTCAACTCCTCCCCTGCAGCAAACTGCTTTGCATCTCAAGTGCCTGGCGCTAATTAGAGCTGATTGCTCGACAAATGGAGTCGATGCCCCACACTGCTACACAAAAGTCAATAACTGAGTTCTTCGCTCTGTTTTCTTTTCCGCCTGTCACCTGGGCAGCCGTTGGAGAAAATCGATATTTGTTATCCAGCCACCTTCAGCTTGGACGCTGACATAAATACGCGCTCGCTGACCCAAAAAGTAAAAGTTACCCCAAAAGTGTAAAAGATGCTGTGAAAATATGCTTAAACAGCTACAAATTGCAATAGCATGAACAAGTGAAAAATGGCAAGAGGAAAAAGAAAAGCGGAGGCAAGCCAGAACGGAGCACAGCGATAACAGATAGGAGTTATGTGTGGCAAGATGCTGATAAAGTGAAGTGCAAAAGCGGCAGCTAGAGAGAATGGCTTCACAGGAAACCGAGTTGCTGAGCAGTCCGAGAAAGCCTTGCAATTATCGAGGACTCTCAAAATCAATTATCTCCTATAGATCAGACCAAGCAAACACTCCAAGGAGTCTTCTGTTCTATGAAGCAAATCTTATATCTTCAATTTTTGTATAGTTGCATGAGATATAGCATACTATATAGTATAAGTACAGCCATGTTTTCCTATCGTCTAATAAGATAAGGAGTAGAGGAGGAGAGGATCGAGAAGTCAATTCGTTAAAATCGAATGTTATTCGAGGTTATTTTATAGCTCTAATCTAATCTCTAATCTCGAATCTATCTTACATCCAAACTTTGTAAATATCTTAACATATATTTTTGTGCTTTAACTCTTTAAAACCTCTGCCCATTGCTATGCAACGAATTTGCCAGAAAGAAGGCCAAAAAAAAAAGCGATTCGAATTCATGGCACGACATCTATTTAATTTCAATTACAACCCTAAAATACCAGAGCAGACGCATAAGCCAAAACTTTGTATGTGCCAAACTGGAAAAAAAGAGGAAAAATGGAATAAAAATGGCAATTTTTGCGCCCCAAATACGCCAGGCCCATGAATCTCACCCAGCACCGATCCGATCCCCCTTTTTCAGCCCTAATTTATGCAAACCAAAAAGCTGAGCGGGATTTAAATGTATGTCTGAATGTATGTCTAGTGGATATCATTTTATGTTTTCTTAACATATTTTTTCTCTATGCTAATGCAACGGACTCCATTCGGACGCCCACTATGCGTTCCTGCGTCGTCGTCGTCGTCGTCGTAGTCGGACAACAGCCTGGGGATTTCGCAGGCCATAAATCCGAAATTGTCTTTTGACACATGAATATGTTGTGCATTAAACGCAGACGGAAGACTAGGCCACAGAGATAGAGCCAGAGTCCGACTCCCACTTTGAGGCAGACGACAGACATTTTTATTATTATCAATGTATGTACGAGTTTTTGTCTGGGGTGAGCTGTCTCTGTCTCTGCCCGCGGCTGATGATGACATTGGTGGCCACTGAGCTGAAGCTGATGCTGATTTAGGGCCGTTTGGGGTGTGTGTCTGTGTGTTGGCTTTCGGCAAGGGTTGCGTCTTTGACTATCAAATGATTACCCCATCTGCCTCTACTCCGTGTCTCTGCCATCAGAAACTTTTTATGGGCTGCCAATCTGATTCCGGCCGGGACCAGAGCAAGGCACATGCTAATGTCTTTAGCAAGGGGCATCATAACTCAAGCGAATTCAATTTGTTCACATTTGATTCGGGCAGCGTTTGTGTAAGTCGTGCCCAGACGAGTTGGCTAACCCAAAAGTCAAGAGCTATTGCAGCGGCCAGATTCATGATGGAAAGATGTGCTTGCAACTGATTAAATCGCACTGCCAAAGTCAGCTCGCAGCCAGGTAACTCGCAGGCCATAGAAGGTCAACAACAAGAAGACAAGCCAACTGCAACTACTGAGGACGAGACAGGGCGAGGCAAGGTAATTTTTATGCCCAAATGGTCATGATTCGCAAGCTCGTTTGGGTTCCATGCTCGAATGCTCGACTGGTCGACTGGTCGACTGGTCGGATGGAGGTTGGCAAGACGTTTCTCTGCGTGGCGCGTCGTCTGGCCAAACAACTTCACTTCAGCCCGCTGCAGAGGAGCGTCAGAGTGAAAGACAAACAAGCTAAAGGACATGTGAAGTGCACGATGCTCTCTGGCAACTTCATCCGCAGCCAGACTCAACGTGCAACGCGCAACGTGCAACGTTCAACGTGCAACGTCAACGGTAGCTGCCAAGTATTTCTATTTGTATTTCATCGCCCTGGCCGAGCAGCTGCAATTTATTTGCCTCGGTCTGTGCTGCTGCTCTTGGCGCTCCTTTGGCTCTGGCCACTCTGCTGACGTTTTTGCCTCCAGGCAGACGCAATCAACTTCCCCTGCGCCCTGCACCAGAACCCTTTGGCCGTCTTGCAGTTTATGTTTTTCTCTTTCATATTATCACCTTAACGCTGCGACGACTTCAGTTCCATCTTGGCTTGGCTTGGCCCAGGCTGGCCTGGCCATAAATTCAAGTTCATTGGGGCCGTGCGGCCAGCGGGTGTTGCATAAATTATGATCTTGTAGATTTCTATGACAAACCATAAAAAACACATTACGTTTATGGTGATGTTGCCATGGACGGTTTGTAGTTGCGTTTTCAATTTAAAATGTAAATACAAACGACTCAAGCCCTGCACACTTCTCCTTTGCCTAGTGAGTGTGTGTATGTATATGTGTGTGTGTATGGCTGATTCTGAAACATTTCTAATTAGCGCATTGTAAGTACCATTTAGGTCAAGGCACTCAAGCAGCAAGATATATGCGTAATTAATCTAGCCGATTCCTTAAGTGCCTACCCTTCAAAGAAGCCACGGCCAGGCCAAGCCCCCAACAGGAAGCCCGCCCACCCGCTGGAAGTGCAAATTATTGGTCTATAAAAATCAAAGCAAAATAAAAAGAATAAAACCAGTCGAAAATTTAATGTGATTATCTGGAAAAGTTAATGTGATTATTAGCCCAGGCCCACACTCGCTCGCGTGAGCCAACAGACAGACCCGCAACACCTGCCACTGGGACCCACCCACTCGGCGCCTGCCCACCCACAGCCACAATCATCCATCAGGTAGCGGCCGACTGTGATTCCGGGTCGAGTCAAAGCCGAAGCTGGCCATTAACTTGCCACTGGTGTAAAGTTTGCTTTCAATTTCGGGCAACGTTTTTGCGTGATGTAATGAAATTTTTATCACCTCAGGCTGGAGGCAATCCCAGACATAGCTGCAGGGACCGAACTGTGTCTAGGCGCTGCCATAAAATTTATGGACAGCCATAAAGCGTGGTCGGGGGGGGCTGCAGCAGGTGCAGCTGAGGTGGTCAGCCGGTGAGTGGCCCAGTTAGTTGAGCTTGTTGCGGTTCCTTCTGCTTGGGTCAGCTTGTAATGTGCCCTGTGGTTTGATTTGCATGCGCCTTTGCGGCCAAGCAGCCCGACCAGCCTGGGTGGCCCGGCACAACGTTGATCCCCCTGCAGAGATCACAGGGCCTGCGGCATTGAGGCTACCGCCAAAAGACATTCTGTGGCGCAACCCGCAAACTTGTCGATGGATGTGCGTGTGTGTGTGTGTGTGTGTGTATGTGCTTAAGTAAACAATAACTTCCTGTGCCGAATTTTTGGGCCAAGAGGCGGAATTTATGAACACGTTTGACATGGCCAAACAACAGCCTTGTGAGATGGCTCTGCCGGCGACACAGGCCAGAGGGAGCTGTGCAAATTGTTTGAGCCCAACACCTCGGGGCAGTGTCCAATACAAACAAACGACAGCAACAACAAATGCAAACAGACGCACACACGCACACGCATATATACACACTTTTCAATAGCACCCCCGGGATGGCGTAATTTATGACTCTGACCGACTGAGGAGCGCCTCGCATTGACTTTTTCCGGCTGCCGAAAAGGCAGCTGCTCGGCTAACAATAAGTGCTACTACGGTACCCATTAACAGGCCCAGTACCAGGCCCAGATCCAGTCCCAGATCCAGTCCCAGTCTCTGTCCAGGTCCCAGAGGCAGTTCCAGGTCTCAGTACCAGGCAAAGCAGAGTATAAGAGAGATTAGCATGGATGCATTGGGCTGTGTGTTTGTTGCTGTGTGTATATGTATATATATGTATGTATGTGTGTGTGTGCGTGTGTAGGCGGTGCCACTGAAGTGGACGCATCTCCTCTCCAACCTCTACTGCCCGCCGCTGTTTGTTGAAAAGTTTTTGGCTTTGTTTATGACAACGTTTTTTGCTTTTGGGTCACAAAAATATACACACTCACAGTACATACACACTCACAAATACATATGTATAAATTACAATGTATGTGCATGCATATGTACATACAAACAACATGCATATGTTTTTGATTCTGGGCTTTTCGGGTGCTTGCGTTGAGAGTCGTCGGGGGTTTATCATCTTGTTAACGTGACGATGCAAAACTTTTAAAAGAGGACCACACACTAGCTCAAAACTGCGGCTGCCGAAGGGCTGAAGGAGGGGGAAATGTTGGTGACAATGTGTTAATTCCGAGTCTGAGAAGGAGGCGGAGGCAGTTAAGGGCTATCGATAATTAAGAGGTAAGAAGAGGTTAATAAAAACTACAAAAGATGGCTTTGACCAACAATGGACAGGATGGTTAGCTTCCCAAGATAACATTGTATATAGTACATATTACTTATTCTTTCTATATTTAACTAATTGCTATGTTGGGGCTAACAAAAACAAAACGCAGAATCGACCTTTGTTAAGCTAGTTGATACGTTGAATATTCATTCCTTTGATTCCTTTACTCACTCTTTGGCGGCATAAAGCACCATCGTCATTTATACATTCCCTCATTTTGAGCAGCTCGCATTCATTATTCGCTTTGCTTATCCGCATTTAAATATGTTAATGATAATGTTGCTAATATTCTCACACCCAACTCAAAGAGCCACTCAACGCCATTAGCCTGTCCAAATAGAAATATGCGTGTAAAAAACAACACTCGCAGGCACACATAGATACACACAGATGCACAGGCACTTCACACAATTCGGTGGTCTCGAACGGGGGCTTACAAAAGATGAGAATTGATAATAAAGAGAGGCAGACACGATAATAGCCGCGACTAATGCACGGCGGCAAATGAATGTCGAGTCTCGAGTGTGTTCGCCAAGGAGATGCCGCAACGAATCGCATTCGCAACGGAACGAATCGGGTAAGCACGGCCGTTACGTTACGCTGAGTATCCAAAGCGAATACAATTTATGCGAATATGTTTCTTAAATGCGTATCTATATGTATGTGTATTTATATGTGAAATGAGCGCTTAATTAAAAGTTAAAACAAGCCGCACAATAATCAGGACTCGTCTCTCTTTCAGCTGGCATTACTTGCTGCTCCATAACGCGGCTTCAATTCTAGCCAAGCTTTGCCCTGCCCCTAGCCGACCCGACCGACCCCTTCTTCATGTGCCATGTGCGCATTTTATCACGCGTGACAGGGAAATTACCGCAGACAGAGCGGCCCCTAGGCAGCTGCTCCTCCTGCTGCTGTTCCTTCTCCTGCACAAAGTCGCCGCTGTCGTCAGTCAGTCAGTCAGTCAGTCACTCGGTTTGATTGAAGGCATAAATTATCTGGCCTGCTTAAAATGTGCTTTGGCTGTTGCTCGAAAATTGATTCCCGCTTGATATTTTGATTAGCGCGCAATTGGAATAAACGTTTCGCATATGTCTTGCAGCAGTTGGTTCTTATCAACATCAGCCCGACAGGGCGACAAAATTAGGTCAAGCTAAGTAAACAATAATATTTATTTCAAATATATTTAGAGAGTAAAACATTATAGTAACAAATTACTTCTTCTTCTTTCTCTCTTCCAGCTTAACTATGATGCTCGACGCCTCATCATATCCCATTATGCCAGAAAACGCATTTTGGACGCATAAAGAAATATTCTGCCCCAAATTTTAATTACTCGATATTTTATCAGCATTGAACGTGAGCCCCACTTCATTTTCTTTGCATTTTCTCTTCTGTTTTTCCATCTACTTGGAAAAGTTGCGTGGGAAGCTGTGCGAGGGTTGGTCGAATGCACTGGGATACTAGCCCCTGGCTGCGGGCGTGTGAAATTTTCCAATAAGTTGCATTTGGTAATATATCTATAAGTTAATACTTATTACAAGTGAGCGAAGGAATACAGAGGGAAAGTGTCTGAGGCAGAGAAAGAGGGATGAATACGCATATTATTCTCGTTCTCGTTCTTTGACCAAGTTTTCGACTTTCATGTAATAGAGCGGAAAGTAATTAAAATTTTACATAAATTCAGTTGGAAGCAGGGCACAAAATTGGAGCAAGACTATCGATAAAGGGGAATAACATAGAAACGATTTCTGGGACAATTTGTTCAAATCCTTTGGTTCTCTTAGTTCACCTCATTCCTGGATGCATCAGATGCAGCCACCCCTTTGGCAGCTCTATTCGAATATCCGATTCCCACAATCAATTTGAAATCAAATGGCCGCCAAACACGCGTCGTGAGCTCGCTTTTTTTCTGAGTCAAACAAACAGCAATGAAAAAATTAAATACGAAATAATAAAAAATAATTTACGGGCTCATTAAGAGTCAGAGGGAGAGAAAGAGAGGGAGCAACGTGGAGGGTGGGGAGCGGCCCTTGCGGCATGGCGCGGCGCCCGCTTGGAATTCGCTCGGCAATAAAAATATGCGACGACATCGGCAACAACTGGCTGCGGATGCAGTAGCTCAAGGGGCGGCAGCAGCGGTCCACCCTCGGCTGCCGTTTCGAATAAAGCCCTCAACAACGTGGCTAGCTGCTGATAGAGGGGTTGGGGCGGAGCGGGGCGGGGCTGGGCGGAGTACCATTGCTGCGGCGTGCTCAAGTGCTGGCGGCAACCTCATGCGTTGCCGTCGCATCGCATTTCGCTTCCGGGCTTCGTTTGTTTGCATACGCAGCAGGACGAGCCAGCAGGACGGGCAGCAGGACGGGCAGCAGGACGGGCAGCAGGACGGGCAGGCAGGGAAGCAGTCAGGAGCAGAAAAATAACCAAGGACAGAGACGGCAACGGCGATGTTGACGGGACAGGAACAGACACTGTGTTTGCACAGCGCATTTCTGGTCCATTAAGTAGCGTTGTTTTTATTGTTGTTGTTGTTGTTGTTGTTGATGATGTTGTTGTTGTCCTTGTTGTTGTTGTTCTTGCTGTAAAGGTAGCAACCCCCTGGACGGGCAGCGTTTGTCATTGTTGTGTGCGACTTTTCTCACTTTGCGCTGGCTTCGCAATTGCAGGAAATATGACAGAGAAGGGGCGAGAGGGAAAACAGCGTATCCACAAGATACAAATGCGGTGCTCTGAGCGCGGGCAGCACGCGTCACTTACCTTGTTTATTTAGAAGTTTGTTGCAGCTAAGCCCGAGATGCAACAGCCCCAACCCGCAACCCGCAGCCCGCCCTGACCAGCGTTGTGGGAAGCGTTTTGCGTTGGCTAAGCACAAGTTAATTACGCTAAATGGCGAGCATCCTGAGTCCTCGGATATTCATGAATATCCCGGCATATCCCTTAATGCGGATATTGTTTTAAGCATCATTCCTAATGCAAATATCGTGTACTTTATTATCTGCGCCATTCTGTGCGGTCATTAACATAATTTAAGCATTTTCGGTGGAAACTGGCCCAGCAGCGCCTCCGAGCCAAAGTCCTGGGATTAGGCGACTGTTTCGATTGCGTTGGTCATAAATTTATGCGCTATTATGGTGGACAGTTGGGCAATTTATCTTTCAAGTTTGAGCCTCATTTGGGGCTGCGCAATATCTATCTGTCTATTCAAATCTATTCATGGCCAGTTTCCACATAGTTGTCAAGTAGGTGTCAGTGATCATTTGACGACCCACATGTGGCTGCCATCGCACTTACCAATTGCTGACCATTAAATCGCCTCATAATGGGCCCAATAATTTGTCAGTTCCATTAATTGCTGGAGCTGACGCAGCGATTACAACAAAAGAAACGAGAAAAACCTCGAGAAAAAAACTGCATTTCCAAACAAATCAATTGAAACTTGCGCAATCCACTCGCTTGGCTTTTCAAGGGGTTTTTGGGTGGGGTCCTCCTCCCCGGGCTTTTCCTTTTGCCCGGTTTCCGTTTCGTGTCTAGCGGCTACCAATCATGCCAAAAGCCAGCCCCCTTCTACGAAAGCCAACACATAAACAATTGAAACTGATTAAATTCATTTGATAACACGGCGCTGCCGAGTCTGGGGAACGCCACTTGAGATATGCGAGTCGGGGGTCACTTGGGGGTGCCATATGCAACTGGCCTATCCTCATTATCATATGTATCATATGCCCAAGTGTGCGTGCCAAAACCCATTCGTTGCCGAATGGGAATGTGAAATATGTCCCGAAAGTGAATAAATAAAAGTTAAGTTGCTGTCAACGAGCTTAAAATACACAAAAAATACTTCATTGTAGCTAAAAATATGTTGAAAATACATTTGAAATTTATACATACTAAATCCATAAGCAAATAAGGTAATAAGTAAAAACGATAATTCCAACAGAAGTAATATCTGAACTAAAATCTAATTACTTCTTGTAAGATATAGACTGAAAGGTTCAAAATATCTCTATTCATATTCGTTTGCTCTCCGCTTTACACCCATTCTTAGTTAAGACCAATGAATTAGAGCAATTGCAGTTTTCATTGGTTGGAATCTTCCAAATCATCAATATGACTTATCCAGTTTTATTATACTCATTCTTATGTATTTCAATCTATTGTTGTTGTTGTTAGCATGGTGTTGTTCATGCATCCGTGTGGCACTTATTGTCTACTTGTTGTGTTTGTCACATGCCGCAACACCAACACCAACAATAACACCAACACCAACAACAGCAACAACAAGAACAACAAGAACAACATCCGCCAAGCGTTTAGCGATTTAATTAAGCGCAAGTGGGCGTCGAATGTTGTCACTGATGCATAGCTTATATGCATGTCGATTTGGGTGTATATACTATGATGAGTGGGCGTGGCCGTGCCAATCCATGCAGCGCAAACTGTTTACGCAATGAAGGGCCAATGACTTGCAGTAGATAAAGAGCAGCAGCCGTAGGATGCCAGCAGGAGGACACGGCGCAGTCGAGCAACTGTTGGCTGTAGGTGGTTTTTGTCAGTCCGATGTTGCAAGCAGTGCTGACGTTGACACGTGTGGCAACCATGGATAAGTGGCAGCCACACACACACACATACAGGCACACTGAAGTGGTGTGTCCCTAGCGGACAACCCTCGAACCACCCTCGACCCACCCTCGTAATTAAGCGCATTGAAATGCAACTGAGATTCCGCTTCATGTTGCCATTGCCTACTCTTCTTTTGCAGCGTCATCCTGTCTTTTTCTCTATCCATTTCTCTCTCTATAGCTGCATCTATCCCCGTCTGCTTCTCCCATTCATTTGCCAATTACGCACTGTGCAACAAGCAGCCCGCCAGACAGTCAGACAGCCAGACAGTCAGACATGGTAACGACATGCCGTCGAGTTGTTTATACTGTCGTCATCCCAACAGCAGCAGCAGGAACATCCGCAGCCGCGCTTTGCATGCGAAGCGGCGCCTGCTTCTGACTCCGATTTCAGCTGCCACAGTGCCTCCTCATCCCCCTCATCCGTACCCCTTGCAGCTCCCCCTGACTTGTATTTATTAATTATTCTGTGCAAAGTCGTCTCGGCCAAAAATTCGGCACGCACGTTGCGCATTTCTCGCCAAGATTTGGCTGCAATTGGCTTAAAGGGCTTTTCTATTCTTACTTCTGCTGCTGCTGCTGCTGCTGCTGCAGCTCTTGTTGTTATTGTTGTCGCATTTCACTAATTGAGTTCACATTACTTGGCAAAATAAATGCGCTTGTGTATTTTTAGCCAAATGTTCCCGTTTTATTAGCTAAACGTGAGTTGGCAACATTTAGCAAAATCTTTGGCTAGCTAAAAGGCTTCTGCAGCCGCCTAGTTGCGAATGTCAATCGCTCAAATGCGCCCTGAGTTGGGTCATAGATGGGTTCACATGGGTTGAGATTAGCGGCGTTGATACACTTTGAGTCTGACTTGCACTATTTGCAATGGCAAAGGATCTGATCAGCAGTCGGCACTCTGCATGGATATAGAATATCCTGGGGTGCTCTATGGAGTGGGAAGAGGGCAAGAATTGATATGAGTTCGCTTTTTATTTTCATTTCACTCATTGGTCAAATTAAGCTGAAGCATATCTTATTATTTAAGATGAAAACAATGTAAGACAATGTTTATGAAACTAATCATATTAATTTATTTTACATATTTTATCATGCTGTGCTCCAACAAGTTGTCTTAAGGACCGAATCATTTGGTTGGACATGTTGAACACGTCTAAGCCCAAGTTTGAATAATGAATAATGAATAATGACTATAATCTATGCAAATCGAAACAAATAATAACTATTTAATATCTGTTCATTTTAAATGATTAATTAAGGACTTAATCATGTTCGTTCTACAGTCTCTTCTTTGAAGCATTTCGTTCGATATTGTTCTCGATTCAATGATTGAATATTTGCATAAACATATTTTCGCATATTTCGACATTATGTGCCCTTTAACGTAAATATTTGCTATCCTTTTCTTACTGATCAGCAACTACTTTAATCGAACTGTGTCCTGTGGCATTCCCTCATGCTCTGCTGAGCGCTTCCTCATTTATGCTGCATGTCCATTAAAGATTCTCCGGGTCGCTCGTTCCGCTAACGAGCTGGGGCAGCAGTGCGTCAGTCCCTGACATGGTTTATATGCTGTGCATATCTGCCTTTGGCCAGAGTGCTCTTTAGCCCAGTTCACCCATACCTCCCCACCTGCCCATCTCCCAACGACCACAAGTGTAACCTAACGAGCAGCAAATGCCGGAGCTGCAGCAAAGCTGTCGTTTTTTTTGTGTTTTTTGTGGTCTGACAATTTAATTGATGTACACGCATGCACACAAAGACAGGTCAAACACACACACGCACACGCATTTGGGTTGGAGTCAAGCTTTTGAACAAACCGCTAAAAAATGACACCTACTACACAGAGCGAGAGAGAGAGAGAGAGCGAGCCGCCCAAAAAGGTAGCCGAAAGTAGGTCAGGCATGCAACCTGCTGTCAACGCTGGATAATTGGAGAGGGTGCCCAGCACTCATCAGTGGGACAGGTTGCAATTGCAGCGCAAATCGACAAAATGCCACAATGCTCACACACACACACACACACACACGCATACAGTGAAAGGGATCGATTATTGGCTTAAATTTTGATTTTGTTTGACACGCGGCTGACACAACTAATAAATTTCCATGGCACTTGATGGATGACCCCGTCGGGTGCAGCCTCAACCAGCAATTGGCTGACGTTCAATTTTAGCTGCCTTTGGCTGCACTCTGATTGATTGTCCGGCGCTCCGATAAGCCGAGGTGCGAGCGTAGAACAAACCCAAACATGAATTACGACGAGTGGCACGGCGATAGCTGCCAGATAAGCGCCTGATTAGCAGTCGCACTCGGAGTTGTCCCAATATTTACCCAGTTATTCACAAGTGACGCGATTTGGTATCCGATCGCAGCCAGAAGAGCAGCAGCTCCTGCCCGCTCCTGCTCCGGCTCCCATCAATCACTTGGCCTGTTTGCACACGGACAACCGTCGACGTCGACGTTGAGAGTTGTAAATTTTACAACATAATTTCTGATAATTCAAGCATATCTCTGCTTGTACAGAGCACGGCAGCAAACACACATCGACACTTTGCATGTATATTTTATGATATTCAACATAGATTTATTTATTTTTCATAAATGTCCCCAACAGCAACAAAAACAAACACACACAAAAAGAGTTTTCATATTGCATTTTTGGCAGCACCTCGTAAAACACTTTGGTTTTATGGCTCCGGGTCGCATGGGCAACAGCTTAGAATATGAGAAGAATATTTTACAAATGTCTAACGAAAAAAAAAGAAATCGTATCTTATTTTTGTGATTTGTGATTCCTGTTGATTTGCGAGCTTGCAACACAAGAAGAAGAATATATTTATAGCGATAAATAAAAGAATACTAAAAACAAGAAGAAAATTGATGAAGAAATTGGGAGAGCTCTCAAATCTGCTAAGTATAATATGAAATCGAACTAAAAGTCGTACAAACTGTAAAAATAGTATTAAAAGTGGAAACAAGTTTAAGTGTCTGTTAGCTATAATATTAGTATAATCAAAACAAAAATGAATTCAGACTTAGATCATTCATTTTAAGTTCAGTTTTAACAATTTGATCAGTTCCCCTTAACTAATTACATTATAAGTATATTCAAATTTAGATTATTCATTTTAAGTTCAGTTTTAACAATTTGTTGTATTTAATTTAATATTGCAATCTAATCGGCTTTCGCAAAGCCTTGATTAAATTTCCCATCAACAATTCTTCACAAATGTCCAACTCATATCAAAATTCGTTTAGTTTTAAATAATTGTACTGATGATGGCCACTAATTGATATTAGATATTTAATTATTTTCACATTCATTAATTGAAACTATATATATCTAAATGGGGAGGGGGCAACTCACCAATTAGACGGAGCACCTCGTGTAGGTTCAAAAATATATTCAGATGCGTTTGGCCGCCGCCAAGCAGGGCCAGAAATAATCCGATTGTGAAGAGGCCTTTAAAGTTCTTCTCCATTGCAGCGATGAATGGCAGCTTAACTTGGCACTTGGCGCTTTTATTGTTTAACTAAATTGTTTGAATTCTTTCTTGTTTTCTTTGTTGGCACTCGCAAACAATTTGCTATTGCAGCGCACACTTTTCAATTTGAATACGAATTTTATGATATGGCGCGCATTTTGCGTTTAAATATTTCACAGTGCGTTTGGCACTTAGCCCCGCCTCAGACAGAGGCGCGCATATTCCAATTGGAATTAACACCTAAACGATGCACTCGGGAGCTGTATAGCCTTAAAGCCAAACTCTAGCAACAAGACAAAGTTTCCCCCGTGGGCTCTTGTTTTTCCGCAACGAATTTTCGTTGATGCGCGCACCGTGACGATTTTCCACAAACTGTCAACTGGATAAACAAAACAATGCTAATGCTAAAGTATCTTTCAGACACTTTTAACAGACTCTGTTATGTACACGCGCTGTAATGCAAATGTGAATCAATATTAAGATCCACTGTGGATGTTATGTTGCACTGTGAACCATGGAACAGAACATTCGCTTGATCAGCTGTTTTCGAATTTTCGAAGCAGCACGAGAAAATAACAGTCTGTTACACTGCTGTTATTTGAAATGAATGTTTGCTTAGTAAAAGAAGTAAAGTTAAATAATGTAACTCAATATTGATTAAACAAATGCTTTTTAATGTTTTTTAGCTCATCGATAATTTTTACTCCATTACATGTTAACAAAAGTAAATGGCAATGTTAGTTCGATGTAAGACTTTATTGTGGATGCTGTTGCGCTGCATATTGTCCGTTTTTGGTACTAAGCGCAGCAGTATAACAGTTGTCTTTGTAAGGGGCTGTGAGAAGATTTGAGGGGTAAACTCCGTTTCAGATACTATTTGTAAGATACAAATGTCTGTGACTGTATATAATACAAGGCTCAAGTATTGTAGAAATGTGTTTATATTTGTAATTTTCTTTCACATCCATATGCGTACTATCTTTGTATAATACATTTTGAATAAATAATAAAATAAAATAATTCTTGGACTTAACAAAATAACAGAGACTTATGGGAATGTACGAATTAATATCATATAGAAAAAGTATTACATTTGCAAGGGGATTACATTAGCATAATTTGTGACATTCAGGACAATACTATTGTAGAAATATGGCGATAAGGATGAATCTTTGATTTTAAATACTTGGATGTACTTATACACATTTGACACACTATTTTGGCCAACATTCATATGACATAAATAACTTAATTACTTGGCCACAGGCCATTGTTGTAGAAGTTCTCAATAGACTATTCGTTGACTTTTAGCTGCTCCAATGAACTTAGCGTCGCTTCTATTAACAAATTGTAGTCCAATTCATTTAGGCTGGCTTTTGCGGTGAGCAAATCCAGAAATGAGTCCAGCGGCGACAACGTTTCCGCGGTGAGATCTGCAAAACAACAAAGATTACCCACAAAGGGAGGGCGTTAAATTGACACATTAAAGAATGACTACAAGCAGGGACAGGCACTGGCGAAAAACACAGACAGAAGCGCTGCTTACCAACCAGTAGATGATCGAGATCGAATTGTGGCTAACTAAATGATTACCAAAATGCGGCTCGCTGCTCGAACACCAGGCGAGCAATGCTTAAAACGGCGGTGGTTAAAATGATAAGCAAAAAAACCAAAAGCAAGGAGTGACAAACGACTGTTGTGGGCTTGCCCAGTGCTGGACCGGGTGATGGATGACAAAGTGCAAATGAATATGGGTTAAATGAGATGCAAATGAAGTCGTACCGCTTCTCGCATGCATGCGCGATTGCGAGACACCGCCAGATCCGCGTCGCTGTGCCGGCTCCTGATGACGACCCGAGAGAATATTAGCCGCATGTTCTCGACCACGTATCATAAGGCTCTCGGGATGCTGCCAGCATTTGAGCAGACGCTGAGCGCGTTGCTTTGGCAGTGCCGACAACAGCGATAGCTTGCGCTCGATGCCCTGCGGAGTGTCCTCAATGTCTGTAATGGAAGGTGGCGTCAAGGATTGGCAAAAGTCTTTAGATATTCCCTTAAAAAACCCACCGTAGACAATGCTCTTCATGACATCCACTTGCAACTCAAAAACATGATTCTCCACGTATTGCAAGAACATGTCATAGTCCAGGGCACGATAGCCCAGGTACGTGAAGAACGAGGAGAAGCCTTCAGGCAGCGGAAAAGCAATCGATTCCACGGCCAAGCAATAACGTTCCAGTATAAGAAACAACGAATGCTGTTGGACGCTGGACATCTGGTCGCTAAAGGAAAAGAAAGGAAAGTAATCTAGGAAACAGGAAACAGTGATTGGAGCACCTACATCAACTTGAAGCCGCGCAACGTCTCCAAGCGAGCATCTAGGCCGGCAGCGCGACAGACCAGCGAGCACAGCGCACGCGAAAGCTCCAGCTGAGCGGAAACAAACTGCGAAGCAACCGCATGCACATGGGCCGGAGCCTGCGAGCGCTCGAAAAAGGTTTCCTTCAGCCAGCGAAAGCCCGAATGTGGCTTCGAGGAATGCTTGACCAGATGAACGCTAAGCTCCCGCAGGTACTAAAAGATCAATGATCAATTTTATGTCATCTTTCAGTTAAACTCCTGCCAAACTCACCACAGAAAGCACGTGCTCCTGCTTGCTGGCCGTGCACCCCTCGAGCTCAATGAAGGGCAGCACCTCGTTGCTAAAAGGGAAGGAGCTGCCGCTGCTGTAATCGCCAAAGCCACTGCTCCCTGCGTCCGGGGTCATGGGTGTCGTGCAGCGAGAAAGTGCCTCTGGCTGGTAGCAAGCTAAACTGAAGATCAGTTTCTCTGTCACTTGCTCGGCTGCAAAGCGTGGCTGCTCTTGCTTGGCGGACTCGTTGAGCAGTTCCCAGAGACGCGTCCAAATATCTGTGCGATACGGAGACAGTCGCTGCTGTGGTGACAACAGCATCATGCTTGTGTTGTGCAGCGCCTCGTGTGAGATACCAACGCTGATGTCTGCGACTCGCGCTTGAATAGGCCGTGTGGCAACCGCAGTGGTCAGCGGAAGCAGGCGCATCAGTGGCTTCGCCTCCTCGGGCAGGCCACGCACGGCAGCTGCAAAGCTGCCGGCAATCAGCGCCTCCTTAAGCAGTGCCACCGTGTCTAGCGAAAGGGGACGCTCTAATATGCTGCTCAGTAGCTCGGCCAGGACCTCCATGTCACCGGAATGGATCAGAAAGTAGTGTATAATGCTGATGCGGTTATCCAGCGAGTTATCGTTACGAAATGTTTCGATTAGATGTGCCTTTGGTACACTCAGCGAGACCAAATCCAAGGTGGATGCATCGAAGGCTAATGCCCCCCATTTCCGCAGAGGCACCAAATGCGTGACGTCGGGAGCACGATTGTTTGCGGCCGGGCAGACAATGTGGCATGTGGGCTCGTGCTGCAGACCTACATCCAGCAGATGCACAAAGAAGGCGGACGAGACCAGCAGATGATGTGCACCTTGCAGTGCAAAGGTGGGACGTAACAGGCGTGCCTTATGCCAGGGCACGCCGGGCATGACGCAGTGCAGCACACAGCCGTGATGCAGCAGCGAAACAGAGTAGGCAAAGTGAACATCCTGCTGCTGCGGCTGCCTCGTAGCTCCCTGTGCATACTGTGGCTGCATGGGCTGGTACAGATAATAGTGGCACACAAAAAACATGCCCGAGCTGTCCGCCAGGATGATCAGATTCAGCGAACTGTCGTGCACGCGCAGAGGTACTGCATCGTCATCATAGCTGGGCGCATCCCCTGCAGCATTTGCGGGCAGTTTTGGCAAATTGAGCGGAATGTTGAGCTGCCGGAAATCAAGAATCAGGAAATGTCTTTTATTTTATCTGGAGCATGCTTACGACTGTCTCCGTGGGCTGCTTTTCGTTAAACTGAAACGCGGACAGAGTGGGGCTGAGCACTGGCGCAGCCTGTTCACCGATCTGCTCCCGTTCGTCTAGCAAGCTGAGGCTGACTGCCTTTGGCTTCAGGTGTATGTAGTAGAGTGCTTGGCTCTCGGCATCCCACTGGGCCCAACTGAAGTTCTTAGCTAGCGTCTCATGTGTTAGTATGCTGACGTCTAAGTGCCAGGCGCTGCCCTCTGCACTGCCCGAGTGGGATGTTGTGGAGCTCTGCTTGACCGTGCAGCTGAACTGTTTAATGGCTGAAAGCAACTTCGTTATGCTGTGCTACTTTGGTCAAGGGACGCCAACTTACAATCCTCGTGCGTAAGTACCAGCAACTTGTCCTGCCAGCAGGTGCGCGTCGCGCTCTCCACACGCCACAGAAACTGCGTCATTATCTGCCGAGGCGAGGACTCTGCGGTCAGGCATGTCGGCGTGCCGCCCTCGCTGCTGCGCACCTCGACGACATACGCCTGATAACGCTGCGAATTCTTGACCACATACGACAACAAGGTTATGCTGTTATTGATGCTCGCCTGGATCACTTCCACGCAGCCTGGCAGGGTCCAGAGCACGCGCAACTGTTTTTTAGTGGCATGAAAGTGACCAATGCAAGTTTCTCGCTTGTTCGACTCATCCAAATACTCAAATATCCATGATGTAAGCAGCGAGCCATCCTGCTCCTGACCCAAAATCCGCCATTCGTTGGCCTTTTCTGCAATTGAAGGGTTATTAATGTTTATTTGCCGTCTGGAACACACTTACCCTTGTAGCCCTGAGCGGCAAGGAGTCCGCAGAAGTTGGCGGCCAAGTTCTCTTGACGCAACATACTAATTTTAATTTAATTATTTTAGAAATAATTTTCCTGTTGCAGCATTGCGCAAAAACTTCACCAGAGCCTCTCGAGAAATCAATAAACACTGCAAGTAAGTTGGCAACGCGGCAATCAGCTGTGAGGGTGGCCACATATACGTTTTTCTAATTGGTACGCAGCACGCAAGATATGCACACTCACAATACAATTGATTTCATGCACTTAATTATAAATCTTATTTGTTGTCAATAAATGTAATAATTTAAATAATTGCAAAAAATTATGGACTCTATAAAATATGATCATATAATAATATGATTTCAGCACCATTCTATTCTCTTGCAACATAATATTATGTGGCAACGCTGACATATATTTTCAGGCATGGCGCAAAGCACTGTTATGTTCAATTTTAAGCTCAAAGTGGAAAAAGCGCGATACATGAAAAATGCCAAGTGAAATAATTACCCTGCAATTAGGCCAATGCGGCAATCAAAGTAAGTTAATTCGGAAATTTATATTTGTAAACAATGCTTTTCAACGACAAATCAACAGTTGGCTTTGAGTTTTGGAAGCGCCTGTGCCTGGAGCATGGCATTTCGCCGGATGGGGTGCTGGAAGACTTTGCGGCCGACGGACACGATCGCAAGGATGTGTTTTTCTACCAGGCGGACGACAATCATTATATACCACGTGCCGTACTTATGGATCTAGAACCTCGCGTCATTCACAACATCATGAGCTCACCCTATGCCAAGGTATATACATATTGAGGAACAGCAAGAATATATAACCGATCAAAACTGCTGCAATTTTCAGCTTTACAATCCGGAGAACGTCTACTTGTCTAAGCATGGCGGCGGCGCCGGCAACAACTGGGCTTCTGGCTTCAGCCAAGGCGAAAAGGTGCAGGAGGAGGTGTTCGACATAATTGATCGTGAAGCTGATGGCAGCGACTCGCTCGAGGGCTTTGTGCTCTGCCACTCTATAGCCGGCGGCACGGGCTCCGGCATGGGCTCCTACGTGCTCGAACGGCTGTCCGACCGATTCCCGAAGAAGCTCATTCAAACATACAGCGTTTTCCCCAATCAGGACGAGATAAGCGACGTTGTTGTGCAGCCGTACAATTCGATACTCACCCTAAAGCGGCTGACTAAGTGCGCAGACTGTGTCGTGGTGCTGGACAACACGGCCTTGAATCGCATAGCCACCGAGCGGCTTCACATACAAACGCCCACATTCACCCAGATCAACAACCTGGTGTCCACCATCATGAGCGTTAGCACAACCACCTTGCGCTATCCCTCCTACATGAACAACAATCTGATTGGCCTGACCGCGCCGCTGATTCCTACGCCGCAGCTGCACTTCCTCATGACGGGCTACACGCCGCTGATCACAGACCTCGAGGTGAACAATTTACTGGATTAAGCTAAGATTCTCATTCGTTTAACATTTATCAATTTGGTCATCTGCAGACCAAGACAAATGTGCGCAGGACAACGGTTTTGGATGTGATGCGCCGCCTGCTACAGCCGAAGAACATGATGGTGTCATCCACCGCCGACAAGCGACATTGTTACATCTCCATATTAAACATTATACAGGGCGAGGTGGATCCCACGCAGGTGCACAAGTCACTGCAGCGAATACGAGAGCGCAAGCTGGCACAGTTTATACCCTGGGGCCCGGCTAGCATTCAGGTAGCGCTATCACGCAGCTCGCCCTACGTCCAGACGGCGCACAAAGTTTCCGGCCTGATGATGGCCAATCATACGGGCGTAAGTGCTCTCTTTAATCGTGCTCTGGCCCAGTATGACAAGCTGAAGAAGCGCAATGCCTTTCTCGATCAGTTTCGGCGCGAGCCCATGTTTCAAGATGATCTCACCGAGCTGGATTTGGCGCGCGACACTGTTGACTGCCTGGTGCAAGAGTACGAGGCAGCCACACAGATGGACTACCGACACTGGAGTCCGCTATCGAATCAAGGTGTCAAGGCGTAAGCCCTTTTGAAATACATCTTTGTAGCGAGCTTATCAAATGAATCTCATAAATCTGTAAAGTCTAACTTCGTAGACTGTGATTACCCATTATCCTAAACCAAATATAAGATCTGCATCTTGATGTTTCTTGTCTCAGCAGACCAGTCATGTATTTCGTCTATAAGTTGCGGAAGGCTTTCTGTAGGTCTATTTAGCATTACTTTGGAACTGGATTCCAACGATCTTTCAGCATTTACATATTGTATGAAGTAAACGAAATGTATAGCAAATAAACAATGAAGCATTATTTAAGATATTATTTAAGTATAAACCTACAATGATATGATTATTTAGCAAGCTAGCAAAGATATTTTGTATTCCAAGCTTAACCAATTATTCGTAGTTATTCGCAAGATTGTGGACCTATTTCTAGATATTCCTTTAAATCCCGCCAAAAAATTGGCTTTAATTCAATACATCGCCTTGAGGTTCTGTTCGGTTCGCATCCATGAACTCAGAACTGGATTAACTTAAGATTAACATAAGCTTGGTTTGTTTCATGCTTTTGAAATTGAGATGGAAGATTCCACTATATTCTTTTCAGATGCCAAGGATTACTTCCAAAATATTTTTTGTATAAAACTGTTTTCAGCTTTGGGTATTACCACATTAAGAAGAACAAGCAACATCATCTATATTACATACACAAATACTTATATTAAAGGATGCAAAAGGACCCAAATAGTAGGCCAGGAAAAACAAAAAAAAAACTTTAACTGAGCTTAGGCTGATTTTGTTGGGATTTTCATTATTAGTTCAAAATTCGTGTAGTTAACACATAAAACTTGTGTAAGATTTTACATTATTATTTTGTTACGTGTCCTCCAAAACTCACTCGACAGACTACAAGCTTTTTAGATCCGACGAGAAACATTTACGGCATTTGCCCAAAAACTCGGATTTACCTATTTAAATAGTATGTATAGAAATCAAGTGGGAAAAAGTGTTACAAGATATTTTTCTTTAGAATATGTGCTGTGGTCCGGCAGGTTGGTGTTCATTCTGTGGACCTCCATGTGGCGGACCCTGCTGTCAAGCTTGTTGTGTTGAGATGTGTTTTTCGCCCTGCACCCCGGCGTATTTGCAATGTTCTTTCTGCTGTGGATGCTAAGCGATGGCAGACCCGACGGGCCTTGGCGAGCTCTGCTGGCAGCCGAGGAGCCCATGGA
The DNA here is from genome assembly GCA_037075305.1 of Drosophila kanekoi. Taxonomy (NCBI): domain Eukaryota; kingdom Metazoa; phylum Arthropoda; class Insecta; order Diptera; family Drosophilidae; genus Drosophila; species Drosophila kanekoi. Next base: position 3,589,308 of record JBAMCE010000577.1, on the reverse strand, counting down.
CCAAAGCGCCCCAGTATGTGAAGGCCCCGACGTATAAGAGCAAAGTCACGGCAAAATAACAATGTAAAACAAAATATATAAAAAAAACACACAATCATACAATGTAACTGTTAACAATAAAAACAACCGCATGAATATTAATCTGGAATGATTGGATCGCTTGGGCAAGCCCATGATTACACCTTGTTAAGGGTTTGACAGGAGGCACTCTCTAAAACTGTTTGTCCCGATCGACCGACTGGTTGATGATCGAGGACAGCCCAACCCGAAATTGCTACGAAGCTGAAATTGCACCCTAAGTCATGGTTTCGCTTTTAGTTAATCTAGAATGATTGGATGAGTTGGGAAAGCCCATGTTTACCTTGGTGGAAAGTTAATCGCATAAGAGTTTGACAGGGGGAGCACATTCCAAGCCGAAAGTGCTACGAAGCTGAAATTGCACCTTAAGACGAGGTTTCGGGAAATACCACCCCCAAGTATGGGAACATTTCCAAAAACTATTGCGTCAAACTCATTTGCTTAGCATCCGGACGACCTCAAACTCCTGTTCAAAGAGGTTTCTTTCAATTCCTTTGAGGAAACCCCATTCCTCCTTAGTAAAAATGGAGGTCACGTTTTGCGTTCAAAATCATTTCCAAGTCTCTTTCATTTGAAACGTGTTAACACGAATAAGAAACCGAATGCAAAACGAAACTTTCAAAACGTAAAATGTGTTTAAATAGGCGTTGCTTTTTATATAGCCTCCCAACTTTTGTAGTTTGCTTCAGTTTCGGGACAAAGCTCAAGCTGAGAGTAGGCTCGATTCATTTCGAAAATTCATATAAGAGATCCCTAGATCACCATGTGCTGCGGAAGTCGATACTACCGGGAAACACCCTGTGTCCAGTGCTGCCTAATCGATTGCAGCTATAGCTGCTACCGCACCAGCTGCGCGGGTCCCAGCGGGCCGTGCGCTACCGCGGCGCCGTGCTGCTGCGGAGCTGTCGGCGATTTGAACTACAAATATTCGTTCTTCGGACTGCATTTGCTGTAATGAATGATGAATGATGATGAATGATGAATGATGGATGATGGATGATGGATGATGAACGATAAACTGTGATGAATGGTAGAGAACAACAAGAGCATATTCCTCTTTAAAGTCTAATGTCTATGGAGATAAAGGAAAAATCCAGCAGCACCTGGTGCTTTGTCCTTAACACCTGAATGAAGATCGATCGGGCCTACAGACCAGAATAAATTTAGTTGTCTTAAATAAAGGAGTTATTTTAAAGAGCTTTTCTTTAATTGTCCTTAACAAGCGCAAAACGATAGGAGAAGACTTCATGGATTTCTTTGCTTTGCTTTGTATTCTAATTTAAGAGCTTTTAACTGAACTTTGTTCAAGCGCTTTACTAAGTAATGAAACCTGATTTGATGACTATATTACTAATGTCATTACTTCGCATTAGCTTCTCAATGCGCTCCTTGTCTTCAAATGTTTCATGGTCTTTGGCTGATGGAATTGCAATATTGACTGCAAAAAGAAAATAATTTAAATATTTGGCTTATTTCCAGAGATGAAAGTTTCCTCCCATAATAGGGAGAAGTTCAAGTTCTTTCAAATCAAACAAACTATTGATTTATTAAAAACAAAATTATTTATTTTTAATTTTTTTTTGGTTTTTTTGGTGATGGAAATAGAAATTCTTACAGTACAATTGTTGTTGCCTTTGTTTGTCTTTTATTATTACTGTTACACAACATTTTTTAAATGTTAATTAATACAATATATAATAATAATAATAATAATAATAAGTTCATTTTTTAATTATGTACTTCGAAAATTGTGGCCCCTAAGCATTAAAAAGACTTTTATTTCGCTTCAAGTTTTGGTTGGTTTTAGTTCCTTTCTTCATATTTTTTTTGTTTTTAAGTTTTTTTTTAATTTTTTTTTTTGTTTTTCTTGCTGGTATTCGAGTACAATATTAATCAAATTCATACAAATAAGTTTTCCTTTTTTTGTTTTTTTTTTTTACTTTCCATTCGCGCGAATTGCTAAAGTTTCATGTTTTTATGTTTTTCATATTGGTGTATAAAAATATTTGTATATATTTTACCATTTTAGCGTGTTACCGTTAACGTTAACGTTACCGTTACTGTTACCGTTACGGCTATTCCGTTAAACTTCTCTGCACCTTCTCTTCTTCCTGCTTACACATTAGAATAATGAGTGTCGTTTATCGTTTGTTCATTGTTTTGCATAGTACTAATTACGCATACAATTATAATCGTAATAATAATAGTTTAATGAGTTAATAACATTCACATTTATTACATTGGTATTCGAATACGCTTACGCTCACGCTTACGCTTACGTTAGCGTTACGTTATCGTTACGTTATGCATACATATATATATGTATATGTTTATATATATATAGGTAGGTATTAATTTGGTATTTTCTTGTTGTTGCTTTCAAGTACATAATAATAAAAATATGAATACATAAAAATATACTCGATACTCGATTAAATGCCTTTCATATGCGTTTAGTTCTTGAGAATTGCCATTTTGCTGTGCTTCATTGTGGGCTTTTTTTTGATTACATAATGAAACGTAAGTTAGTTTATGGGGTATATGGGTAAAAGTTACATATGCATGGTGTTCACTGTACTACTGAGAGCGATACGAGAAGTTGGCAGTTAAGTAGTTTTTTTTAGTCAGTTAAACCGTTAGAAGATATCAAATTCAAATAAATGTTATCCATTTGTATAATCTGTGTTCATTCCAGATGTAAAGATTGTTTTTCGTTATCTTCAATATGCATTCTTATATAAGAAACAGTGTGCATATAGTATGCATTGGTGGGTGTGTGTGTGTGTGTTTTTTTCTTTCTATCGCTTTCTTCTTCTTTGTTCTTCATTCTGTTTTTCATTCCTTAACTCATTAACATAAATTTAACAATTTCCCGAAACAGCCAAGAGTGCGGGCTCAAAGTATTTTTTCCATTTTTGTTTTTCCTTCTACCTTTGATATACTATTTACCTTTCAGTCCATTAGTTCATATATATTTCTTCTTTGTTTTTGTGTTTTTTTCTTTTTTTCCCTTCCTTTGCTTTAACAAACATTCATGCACATTAATAAAAATAAATTTGAGCGAAATATGCATTAACTAAGAGATGTGTGTGAAACAATTTGTATAGAAATATAACCATATAGAAAACAAGTATGTTTAGTACAAATCATGTATGTGTGTACGTATGTGTGAGAGTGTGTGTGTGTACGTATGTGTGTGTGTGTGTGTAAAGCCATTTAGCAACACCCTGTATACTATGTTTGTTTAAAATTCAACTTGGTTTCATCTTTTGTTTTGTTTATCATCTATTTAGCAGAGAGTTCAATTGTCAAATCAATCTGTAAAATGTTAAATATGTTAAATATGTTTTTTTTATAGTAAAATGCTTAAAACGTTCGCTAAAACTTATCAACTTAATTGTAACGACATTTAACATTAAATTGGTGTTTCTTTTTGTTTTTCTTTTTGTTTAATTGTTATAAAAATACTTATGTAGTATGTTGACATATAGTTAATGACTAGATGATGATTCCTGGATCTGCACTAGGTTTTGGATGTATGTAAGTATGTATTTTGATATATACTAGATGCAAATGCGTGAATATTTATGTATTTTATAAGCTAACAAATTCGCATATGTCAATTCGAATTCTAAGCAAAATTTCTTACGAACGCGTGTGTGTGTGTGTGAGTGAGAGTGTGTGTGTGTGTGTGCGGTTCGACCGTAGAGACTCATTACACTAGATATAAAGTAATTTGCATTACTTTCATTCAATATTTCTTCATATTTTTTTTTGAGTCCCGAAATTGATTTAGATTCCAATTAAAGTCCAATCATGTTGAAAACAACTTTAACACAAATGTATAAAAATAAAAAAACAGTGTTGCAAAATGGAATATATAAAAAGTGCCGATAACTGCATCAGACCTAACCTAAATTTGTAATAGGTATTGTTGAATGTGTTTTGTCTTAATTCACTTGCAAGTTCAAGAAAAAATTCATGTTTTCTGGCTGGATTCGGTCTGCCAAGCTGTTGTGCACTTTACGTGAAACTGTAAATGAAAAAGTGCAAATGAAATCAAGTAAATAAATGAAACAACGTAAATGTTTTTTTGTTTTGTTTGGTTTTTTTTTTGAGAAAACAATTCAAGTAACTTTAATCATAATAGATATAAACAACGAACAAAAAGTATAATAGCAAGGACATACAAGTGTACAAATCGAATACCATATGTAAATAGTTTCTAGAATTCTAGATGGAAACTCAAACTATAAATGAAATCAAATCAAAACTTAATCAATATAAGAGAATTTCAACTTATTGCAAATTTAATAACAATCCATAAAATATTCATTATACTTAATTATTATTATTACTTTTTGTTTAGTTTTGTTTTGTTTTTGCTTTTGATTTGTCATGCTGTATCTGACATAAATGTAGGATCTATGTAGTTTAAGCAGCAAAGTACATGGTATAAATATTTATTTCTTAGTTTTAAATGCTTGAAGATGTGTATATATATAAATACTTTTAAATACAAATACAAACTACAAATGCTTGGATATGAATGTGTTGGTAGTCTTCAATAGGAAGTATAAGCAGCTAACAACAAACAGTTATCTATACGCACTCTATTATATGTATGTTTTACAAGCTATCATATACATATTTATATATACTATAATATAAATCATTTTTATCATTCAATTTTCATTCCTTGCTCTCTTCCATATAGAAAATATACTTGATTTCGTTTCTCTTGCGCGCAAAGTAAAAGTTTTACAGAAAGTTAGGTTAGGTTTAGATAAAGATGGAGTGAAAGTGAAGCATAGTTAATTCCCATTTGAAAACAAGTGCTTTGGTACTATGAGAACTGGAAATGGAAATGGAAACGGAAATGGAAATGAGTCAACGAAAGAGCTCTGAAAATTCCCTAAACGAGTCGCAATCCTTTTATCAATTTTCACAAAGTATTCATTATGTTTCCTTCTTTTCGTTTTGTTTTTTTTTCTTTTGTTTTGGTTTCACGTTTACGTTTACGTTTTCGAAGCAGTCTAAGATTTTGTTGTTCTTTGTTAAGTGTCATAAAAAATGTGTGTTTTAGGTTAGGTTCACTACTAGATACCGTAAAGACACAACAAACACACATGCAATTAGCTAAGTACATGTGTATGTGTGTCTGTGTGTGTTTGTAGTTGTAAGTATGTATGCGTATATGTATTTATGTAGATATATATTTATGTATATATATATATATAAATATCGTATAGTAGCAACAGTATATATATATATATATATATGTATATGTAAAGATGTATGTATATAGTAGTATAATATGTATATTTATGTGTAAATGTTCTCGTGTAAAAATCAGTCATAGTTAATTGTTTATCAATTATGTACGCATGCAAACGCATACTAACACGCGCGTCTGTGTGCGTGTGTGTGTGTTTGTGTTTGTGTTTCGTCTGCGTCATACTCATTGGCGAAAGCAACGGCAGAGAAAGCATTGCAGCTGAGAGAGTAAAGCTCTTTGTGCGCCAAAAGCTCTGCAGAATATAGTTGAAATCTTAAAGAGCAGCACGTCAACAATATTTGCACAAACAAACGCACACACACGCACACGCACACGCACACGCACATGCACATGCACATGCACTCGCACATGCACATGCACAAGCACATGCACATGCACATGCACAGGCACGTGCTCACGCATGTGCGTGTGTATGCACGCATGCATTTTGCATGACTATGTACTTATTTATGTAAGTATGCACGTGGCGCACAGTGTGACCATATGCATTGAAGAGTAATGCATATGCGAGCTATTATGCGTGTTGAATTGAACTTGTGTCTTTAATTATTTTCAATTATGCTTATGCACGTAGAATCGCGTAATCTTAGATTAATAAAACTATTGACGACAACAGCGATGAAAAAGTTGTACATACATATGTACGATTGCATATACTGTACTTATCAGACAAACAGACAGACACTACGCAAGCAAGCTTTCAAAATTTGATGTAATCTAATTTACAAAGAAAAATAAACATACACCTATTGGCATGTATGGATGTAAATTTATATGTATGTACGTAGTTATATATATGAACGTTATATACTTATTGGGTTCTCTAACATTGAATTAACATTTTCGTTTCGTGTCTTGGGACTTATCTATAATGAATATGCATTTATATTATTATTATTATTACAAATAGTCTACGAGTATTTCCATTTTCTATGCTGACGGATAATAGAACTTTAGCTTTCTACTTAAAAAAAAAGAAAGAAAAGATAAAAAAAACATTCAAATTCTTGTACATAACTGTACATATATATTCAATTCATGTTGAATTTCATTAGATGTCGTTTTAGTTTTCACTATTTTTTGCTTTATATAGTCTAATAATACTTAAAAACACTTCTACGAAGCCAGTTTGAATTTTGTTTATTAGTTCGCTGCTGCCACTTATCGATATTGTTATCGATTTTTTCTTCTTCTTTTTTCTTCATACATGTACAAATTCTAAATTCCGTACAAAATGCTCAACAATGCGTCGGATACGCGTTTTTAGGGTTCTTTGCTTTTTGTTTGCGTATGCTTTTGCTTATCGTTTTTGCTTTGATTTTGGGTACTTTTGCTTAATAACATTTATCAAAAATATAAACTACATTCAAAATGATTTCTGCATATCCATTCGTCCACGGGGCCCATCTAGATCTATTTAACTCGTGCCGACAGTCTCAACCTCAAACTCAACCCCAAACTCGGCTCAACTCCAACCAACCGAACACCAAGCTAAACTATTGCCCTATGTTTATACCCTTGCAGAGGGTATTATAACTTTGTCGTTAAATGTGTAACGCATTGACGGAGACGACATCTCCGATCCCATAAAGTATACATATTCTTGATCAGTTTCAACAGCCGAGTCGATATAGCCATATCCGTCTGTCTGTCTGTCTAAGTCCTAATGAAACTTTGCAGACGTCCCTCTTTCTGTTGCCCGCAGCACATATGTATGTCAAAACTAGCTGGATCGGACTACTATATCATATATCTGGCATAGGAACAATCGATATCCAGATATCTTGAGCGAACTCGGCATTATGAAAAGGTTGGGTCTGCAAGGGTATCAGATGTTCGGCGTGCCGAAGATAGCCTTTCCTTGTCGTTTGTTTCTAGTGCATGTAACCAGACTTGGACTGCTGAAGTTAAGATAGTTTTTTTTTGGATTTAATATTAGTGTAACATTCATAGCCTAACAATGAAAACGTGTTGCTACATCAGCACTTTATTCTTATTACTACAATATGCCTTAGTTTATCGTTTGCCAGTGATCGCTTGATTTTGATTTCTTTCCTATTATTATTTTCTTAAATTTCTTGGTGGTAGTTGTGAAACGATTGATTTCTAAACGAGGCGGCGCCCAAAACTAATCACAATTGCCGGCACACGCATACCAACTACTACAAATACATAGTTCATGGCTTTAACATACATATACATTTATGTAAATAAATAGATGGGGTTATGTCTGTAAAATTCACGAAGCCCCACAGCCCGAGTTGCACAGTTATCGTTTATCGTTAACCGTTTCTCATTTATCGTTTATCGTTAACCGTTTCTCATGTATCGTTTATCGATAACTGGCTCAGGCTGCGTGGGCTGCGCTTATATTTGTATGCTTATACATTCTATATGCACGTATGTATGTATATATTAAGAGAGCACAGTTAATTGGCGGTATAAAAAGTTTACATATTAGTTGAAAATTCCGTTTCTTTTCTTTGTTTCGAAAAAAATACATATGCTTAAAATGTTCAATATATGTACGTGTGTATGTATGCAGTTTTTCTTTATGTTTTGTTTTGTTTCGTTTTGTTTTTATAGATAGCGCACAGTGTGTTATAGTTGCACGATTTAGCTTAGATAAATATGTTTTGGGCATTAGTTCTTTAAATATATATACCAATACAAATATATATATTTAAAAAATTGTTACATATTCATTTTGCACAGTCTATTAGATTCTCAATTCATCAAAATTGTTATCAACATACATTTATATCATATATACATATATAGATATATTTATATAGATATATATATATTAGTTTAATTAAATTTCATATTCTTCCATGTACATAATGCAATCGAAATGCATCTCCTGAATGTTATGTATGGGCAAAAGAGCGGGAAAGAGGAAGCGCAGGCGAGAGAGGAATGTCCCATGCACCGTTCTGCATGGCTCTTGTATGTTAGTTAACAGTGGCTTCCGTTAACATATGTTAGGGCGCAAACGAAATGTAAACCAAAAAGTAAACGGTAAATAAAAACACAAAGCGTAAACTTGTTTCTTCTTTCTTTTGTCGGAATTAATAAAAAAAATCATTTAATTATGTACTTCTGTTACTTCTTCTTGTTTTGTGGCGGTTTTGCGTTTGTTTGTGTTTTGTGTATTAAACGTTTTAAATTTAACAACAATTCGTATTATGCATGTCAAAAAAGCTGCTGCTTGCATTCTATGTTAATGTTAATGTTAATGTTAATATTAAAGTTATTTGTGTCCCTTTTTGTGTAACATTTAAAAAAGTAATAATAAATTTCAATAGTTAACATAAAAAACAAATAAGCACAAGTCAATTAGTCGGCTGGTTTCCTGCTTTCCTATTTTCATTCATTTTTGATTCTTTCATTGCGTAGTTTTTAGTTGTGGTTTCAGTTGTTGTTTCTGTTGTTGTGCAAATGTTAATACGCTAATGTAATTATTAATAATAATAATAAATACAATTAAATAGTATTATGTATATATATATATGTTTTTAGGCCATTATAAATACCATCAATTAGCAGTTTCGCTTCGTGTATGATTAACAATTTTTAAGTATATAAAAAATTTTCAACAGTTTCAGTTTTGGTGTCAAGTAAAAAGTTCTCACAAGAAATATACAATACTTTGTTTTACCGTTCCATTACAGCTACACACACAATTACATATTACATGTTATCGATTACATATTACAGATTACAGCTTACATATTACAGATTACATATTACAGATTACAGATTACAGTACTGTAAATTACATTAGACGAATTTAATTAGTTCATAGTTTACAACAAGCATTAAGTTCGTTAAGAATCGCCAAATTTACATAGATAGCTATGTAAATAATTATACACACATACATCTAAATGTGTGTGTATGTGTGTGTGTATGTCTGTGTGCTTTTTATCGTCTAGAATTTAATAATCTCACGAACGAACGTCAAATCCAAAAATGCAAGTTACAAGATATTACTTCAAGCGTTTTTCGAAAACTAAACAAAGGAATTCAAAATCATAATAATGAAACAACACAAAAGCATAAATCTAATAAAAATCAAGTAAAAACAACAAATATATTATTAATTATATATATATATATGTGTATATATATATATATGTAAGTATAGGCTGATGTAGTTCAGCTTTTGTAAATTATAAATATAAACATTTTTTAAATGCGGTTCCTGTTACTGTTGCGTTTGTAGTCTCAAGAGTTCATACAGTTGCTTTCCAAATGAAAATATTCATCTTGTTATTATCATTATCAATATTATCATTATCATTATCATTATCAATATTATTATTATTATCGTTATGATGTTTCAACTTTTTTCAAGCCGATTCTGAACCGAGCTGTTCATCAATTTGCATGCAAGCGAAAGCGCGAAGAATTCTTCAATAATAATTGCTTGGAACACATAGAAAAGCGCTTAAACTAATTGCAACAAAAAATTTTAACACTCAACAACGGCACAATTAGTGAAAACAAGCTTTCAAGAACCTTAAATCAAGTTCTGATTCGGATTTCGGAGTTCGAATTTCGGATTTCGAGTTGACGAATGTGAAATTTCGTTAAGTTGAGATTTTGTTTTCTATACTTAGGTTTCATGTATGTGTGTGTGTGTATGTATGTACGTATGTATGTATGTATGTATGAATGTATGTACTTGTGTATGTGTGTATGTATGTACGTGTGTATGTATGTATGTATGTATGAATGTATGCATGTATAAAGCATATATATCTATATATATATACATGTATATTTGTTAATTTTAATTGTTTATCTTAATAAATTGTTTAAGTCTTCTGCGCTGATTGCCAACCATTTTTACTGTTAATTCTATTTCAATTTGTTTTTTTTAATGTTTTTCTTGTTTTTCTTTTTTTTCTTGTTCTTATCGTTTGCCAACCAGCAGGAAAAACATCTTCAAATCGTATCATATTTGATTCTCTTCTTCTTCGCTGTTTTCTGTACTACGCTATCAACAAATAATTTCATTCATTCTTCTTCTTCTTCTTTGACTTCTTTAATTTCAATTTTAAATGTTTAACAATAGACAAATTTTTGTTTGAGCGTCAAGTCGATAAAAACAAAGCCTAAAAACAAAAGAAATAATATGCATGACACACGCACACACACATACATACATGCATACATACATACATGCGGACATACATACATACATATTGATGTATAGTTAAGTGCATATGTATGCGTGCGTGTGTGTGTGTGTGTGTGTGTGTAGATCAACAATTAAGAACAATAATTTCAGATATTTTTTTGTGTGTTTACAAAAAATAAGATGCGGCAATTTAAGGTATTAATTATTATTTCATGTTGTGCACTAATGATATTAATAATACTAATGATAATAATAATGATAATAGTAATAATAATAATAATAATCAAACAATGAAACATAAAAACTAAGCGAGTATAAAAAAGTTGTGTGTTCTTGGTAAAAAAGTAGCAAAAATTTCATAATAGTAATAATAATAATAATAATAATAGTAATAATAATAAGTGCGTCGTAATGATAATAAAAAATACATGTACGAATATAAATAATCATTAATCAGTAATCAATAAGTTTACAATCAAAAAATAATTTATAAACATAAAAAACAGTTCAATATATTTATATATATGCATATCAAAATTTCTCTTATTGTTTTTGTTGTTGTTGTTGTTGTTGTTTATATGCAATCAAAAACTAATAACAAACAATTGCGCATTACTTAAAATTAGAATCAATAAAAGTATTTGTTTACGCTCGATCTACTTGTGTGTAAATTCAATTGTTGAAGCAATTATTATTTTCAATTAACTTTTGCTTTTTTTCTTATTTATAAAACTTTTTTTAAACTCATTTTTTTGTAAGTTTTTTGCTTGACGAGCGAACATAAAAAGTGGAGGGATTTGCTTTCTGGTATTTTTTTGTGTGGTATTTTTTGTGGTATTTTCTTTTTATACAAAATGTCACTGAAGAGACTTGCAACTGCCAAGGGGGCGTGGCGGGGGCGGGGGGCGCCGCCATTCGAGGTTTTTTCATTTGTTTGTGAACGAATTAAAACAAAAAATTATAAAATATAAATAAAAAAAAAACACGTTAAGTCTTAACACAGTGTAAAAAACAAAATTCAACAATAATTTAAAAAGTTAATAATAAAAAAAATCTAGTAAGTATATAATATATATAAAGAGAGAGTTCTTGCTATGCTAGGCTATGCTATGAGAGTCAGACAGAGACAGGGACAGAAATAGACAGAAAGAGAGAGCGAGAGAGTGAGAGAGAGTGAGAGAGCGAGAGAGGGAGAGAGAGGGCGATAGACTTGAGAGAATCGCGCGCGCAAGTCAGAACTGCCAACTTGTTTAAATTGTTTGCGAATTCAATTTCGAATTCAACAATTGAGAATTCCAAATATTTCTGGCGTCTGTTTTTTTTTCTGTATATATTTTGTTGGAATTTTTTTTTGTTTTCGTTTTGTTTTGTCAAGGCTCTCTGCTTACATACCCACGGGCGCCAGCTGCACATAGCGATAGATATATAGTCGATAGTCCTTGCTGGCGAGCACCACGCTGCCATCATCCATGAGCGCCACGTCGAAGCACTGGGCGTGCTTCACCTTTGACTCCAGCGCCGAGATCAGCTGGCCGTCCTGGGTGAAAATGGTCAGATTGAAGTTATTATGATTGTCCGCAATGAGAATTTCGCCGTTCGAATTGATGCCGACGCCGATCGGATAATTGGTGATGCCCTCGCCGCCAATTTGGCGCAGATACTGTCCCTCATAGTTGAAGACCTTGACGCAGTGCGCCCGATTGTCGCTAATGAAGATCTCCTGCTTGTCATTGACCACAACGCCATTGGGAAACTCCAGATGCTTCGAGCAGCCAAACTTGTGCAGCACATTGCCATTCTGATCAAAGATGATGACGCGCATCACCTTGCACTCGACGACAATGATGCGTCCCTTGTTGTCGACGGTCACGCCGCGCGGATGCTGCAATATGGTGGCACCGAACTTTCGCACAAACTGGCCATATTGATTGTAGATCTGGATCTGGTGTGTGGGCGAGCGTTCGGTGACAATGATATCGCCGGAGTTGCGGACAACGGCCACGCGGTTCGGATAGAGCAGCTGGGAGTCACGTTTGCCGCACTCGCCAAACTGGAACTTGAAGCGTCCCTCCTTGTCAAAGATCTGGATGCGATGATTGTTCGTGTCCGCGACAATGATATCATTCTGGGCATTGACTGCCACGCCGCTCGGTTCCGTGAACTGGCCCTCCATCACGCCGAATTCACCGAATTTGCAATGGTAGATCATCTTCTGGCGCTTGATTTGCGACTTGGGTGGATATATTGAGGCCGAGAGCAGCTTGTTGGTCAGATCGAGCAGAGATTCGTTGCTAACTGCGCTATTGTTGCTGCTCCCATTGAGATTGACCGACGACAGGCTGGCGAAGGCATCAACCACAGCCGAGCTGCTGTTGCCGTTGCCGCCAATTGTTGCCGCCGCCGTTGTGTTGAACAAATTGTCGCTGCCCCCGTTGCTCCACTTCTCGTAGGGATTGTAGTGCGTCATGCTTGTGGCACGCTTTGGCAACAGTTCGCCAAAGTGCTGCAGATCGTTCAGATTGCGTTCACGTCCGCCCAGCAGGAGGCAGCCGGCGCCATTTGTGTAGACGCTGCCGTTGCTGACATTGCTGCCATTGCTGCTGTTGTCCAGCAGACTGCCCAGACCCAGGCCCGGCAGCAACTGTTGCTGCTGCAGCTGGAGATGTTGCTGTTGCTGCTGCTGCTGATGATGGTGATGGCTGCCCGCGCTGCTCGCGCTGCTGTTGCTCGCACTCTGCGTGGGCCGCGCAATGGGCGGCTGCTTGCCGTGACCATGACTCTGGGCGTGGCTGATGTGACTGTGACCGAGTGTGAGGCTCGACTCGGAGCAGGCGCCACTGCCAGAGCCGCCGCCGACACCGTTGCTGGCGCGAATATAGCCAAAGGTGTTGCGCACGCCGGCCTGGATCGACTGATAGTTGGAAATGAACTCGAGTTCTAAGGGTACCTGCATGTCCTGAACGCCCGTCTGCAGCTGCTGCTCCAGACTCTTGCGCAACAGCATCGCCTCGGGCAACAGCGGCGATTGGACGCCAGTTGTTAGCGAGCGCTCGACGGCCTCACAGGCCGCCAGGCCCTTGTCGGTGATGTCCTTGGATCGCTGCAGCCACATCACATTGCTGTTAACCTTGGCGGTGTAGACCGTCTCGAGCTCCTTGAGCAGCTCCGTCTTGCGCTCGTCCAGCATCGAGCTAAAGAACTGATGCGTCTCGTTCAGCTCGTTGTGCGCCTTCTGGTACTGCAGCTTGACCTTGGTCACGCTCTGCTCGGCGCTATTGGCCACGGCCACAATTTCTCCAATCTTGCCGCGCATATCGGCGAGCAGCGTTTGCAGCGCCGCCTCGTTCTGGCTGTTGCCGGCGGCGTTTGCCACAGCTGCCGGCGACTGCACGCTCTCCAGCTCGTGCAGACCCGTCGAGTGCTCCAGGACAATGCACTCCTTGCACACGAGCGTGCAGCAAGTGCGGCAGCTAAACTTCAACAGCTCGTGCTTGTGGCGTGCACAGAAGAGCTGTCGCTGCTGCTGCTGTTGTTGTTGCTGTTGCAAGTGCGGTGTGTAGAGTGTCTCGTGTTGCTGCTGCTGCTGCTCCTGCGAGTTGTTGGCTGCAGCTGCTGCTGCGAGCACAATCTTCGACAGCTGCGACATGGGCTGCTGCGGCTGTGTGTCTGTCATTTGTGCCTGTTGCTGCTGCTGTTGTTGTTGCTGTTGCTGCTGGAGCATCATTGTCAGCGAGCTGGCGTACTTGAACTCGCTGGAGGCCGGATTGTTGCAGCTGTTGGGCGTGTTGCTGCTGCTGCTGCCGTTGCTGGTCGCCTCGAAGCCCTTAATCCGGCAGACATTGTGCCCGTTGAAGCAGTGCATAAACTCGTGCGCTGTCACACAGTTGGCGCACAAATAGCTCTGGCAATCGAAGCATTTGGCCACCGCATCGCTGCACTTGCTCTTGCAGGCGGTGCACCTGGCGGGTGCGAGACTGTTGTTGCTGCTGTTGCTGTTGGCGCTGCTGCCGTTGTTGCCGTTGCTGCTGCTGTTGCCTTTGCCGGCGCCGACAACCAGGCTGCTGATGCCGTTGCTGCTGTTGCTGGGCAAATTGCTGCCTATGACGCCGGGGCCATTGCTGTTGACATTGGAGCTGCTGATGACGCTGCTGCTGGTGCTGCCGCAACCGCTCAGACCGCTGGTGGATGAGCTGGACGATGAAGAGGACGACGATGACGAGGAGGAGCAGGAAGATGAGCTGGCCGACGAGCTGGACGAGACTGAGGCCGAAATCGGATGATGCCCATTGATGACAGTCACATCCTGGCGCACCTTTACACTGACCTGGCTGCCAGCAATGTACTCATCACTGCAGATCGCCGAATCGCTTACCGGCGGCGAGGAGCCGCTCAGCGTCAGCGGCGAGTCGGACAGATAGCCGGCATGCTCGTAAGATTCAATCGAGTTGGCGCCACGCATGGAGTCCAGCGATGGTGTCGGCGAAGACGCCATCGTTCTGTGTATATGTGTGTGGGTGTCTTTAATTGTTCGCTTCTTTCTCCACTTATGTACTCTGCCCTGATTTCTAGCTGCCGCTCAAACACCTGAAAACAGAGTAAAGTTAACAAAAACTGCATGAGTAAAGAGCAAATCACACAAATTAACAATAATCAATTTAGTTAAACGTATTGGGAGCTTAACAAAGAACGCAAACTTAGACGGAATATGCAGAGAACTTGTCTATAGATTGGGTATTTTGTTAATGCATTAAGCTGGAGTACAGCAGCCCAATCTCAAGTTAATGTTTGGAGATCAATTTGTCAAATGTTCTATTATGATAATGGTCAAAAAACAAATAACTATTTGAGTCCTGTCTCTTTTAAGGATTCCGATCTATGTTAAGCACAAACGATCGCGCAAATAGATTAAGTTCTTCACAAAATTAAGGACAACCAAGAAAGAAGTGTGGATTTTTGTCAATTGTATATTTGATATACAATTGGAAATAAACACAAGAAACTTTGACGTTCAAATTCATATGAGGAACCAAGTTCTTTTTTATACAAATAACTGATCTGAGCTGATCGAAGGAACAAGGGAATGAGAAGAGTATTAAACTCTGTTTCATACCAGATATCAGCTCTTTTATCAATGATATGGCTTATTAAGAGAGAACATTTGAACCTATTTTAACCCCAATAATCCCAAGAGATAGATAGATACAAATTTTATTAAGCTTATTGCCAAGTAACCGAGCTTAGGGATTCATCTTGGGGTTAATTAAGCGCTCATCATAAAACTTTACATGGAGGTTAACAAATATTTATTTAACTGGCATTTCTGTAGCCAAGGCAATTAATTTGATTAACTTTGCATATTAAGCAAGTATATAAAAGTAGATAAATGTTATTGTTATTTGTTAGTAAGTGCCTTGACCCAACTACAAGTCGCTGGGAGGTGCACCCCTTAACCCTCTTTCTGTGTTTCAAAGCACCCTTTGTGTGACTCAGCAAAGTTTTTTCTGGTATTTGCCCCTTTTCCAAATTGTGATTCACCTTTTCGTAACATAATTTGTAGCTAATTGTCCCCTTATAAACCCCCACAGCTGAGCCCTTTCCTTAAACCAAAAAGACTTTGCCAAATAGAAACAAAGTGCTTTTTAACGCAATTCGAGGCTGTACCCTCTTGTCATTTGTAGTCCTAGCAACTGGCCCAACTCCGAGACCCAACTTACACTTCAACCATCAACAGGAAATGCAATAAGCGCACGCATAAAGGGGCCCCGCAAGATGCTTCAACTAGTACTTGCCACCGGCGAGGGCGAGCAACCCCTCACAGCAAAAAATAAAAATAAACAAGCGGCGGCAAACAGACAAGGAACTTTTCTAGATTTCCATTTCCAGCAACACACACACACACACACACACACACTCTCGCCCACAGGAACAAAACATCCGTCAACAAAGGCCTCACTCGAAGAAGTCGGGAAGTGAAAGCCAAACCGAAACGAAATGGAACGAAAATCAACCCTCGAATAAAGCGCCCAGTGAAGCGGCAAAGCAACAAAGCGCGCTCCCTAAATGGGGGTTGTGGGTGCGGGGGTTAGAGGTTAGGCGGGTGCAACTGTCTAGACTGAATGTATGTGCACACCCACACACTCACACTCACATACAGAAAGAGAGAGATAGGGAGAGAGCCTGTACGAGGCATTGACTTACCTCTTCAGTTGATATTTTTCGTCTGCTTTTAATAAATTTTATTTTATTTTCTGGTTTCGTAATTTGTTTTTGTTGTTTTTTTGCATTCGCTTTCAATGCAGTCAAAAAATGCTGCCAATTTGGCGTAATGTGGTCCTTTACCGTTGTTGTGCTGCCATTTAGTTCAACCTCTCAATGTTGTTGTTGTTTTTGTTTCATACTTTTTGGGTGCTGCCAATTTCAATTGCGATGCGCGCACAAAATGCTGCAATGGAAATATGTACAGAAACGCGATTAATATTTTCAAATAACTATTTACTAAAGCAAACAATATTAATATAATTTTTCTTCTTTGCACCATGCACTTTTCACTCTGACTCCGTAGGACACCAACACAGAGCCGTGGAAAATGATAACGCGACGCGCTTGCCACGCAGCTCCCTGCAAAACTAACTTTGCGCATTATTCAGCGACCCGGGTAAAGCTGCCAACAGCAGCAGCAGTAGCAGCAGCATCGACGTCGACAGCGACAGCGCTGCTCATGCTCCTGCAGAGAGTGTGTCTGCGTGCGTGTCCTGCGAACGGGCAGAGCAGCAGCATCAGCAAATGCAACGCTGCACGTTGCAGTGTTGCGGACGCAGACGAAGATACGAAGGCAGCATAAAACAAAATTATTGCCAATTACCAGCCGCATAGCAGACCCACACCCACACACAGACACACACACACGTA
Source organism: Drosophila kanekoi (assembly GCA_037075305.1). Lineage (NCBI taxonomy): Eukaryota > Metazoa > Arthropoda > Insecta > Diptera > Drosophilidae > Drosophila > Drosophila kanekoi. Next base: position 3,571,873 of record JBAMCE010000577.1, on the reverse strand, counting down.
CAATTTGGGAAAAATCAATATTAATATTTACAGTACACACGGAAAAGACAGGCAAAGCAGCAACAAGGCACACGGCAACAGCGCAAAAAGAGAGTTAATGTGTGAGGGAGAGAGGGAGACGGAGTATAAATGCCGAACTGTTGAATGCCGGCCCAACCGGTACAAACTGAATTGTACAGCCCCCTTGTAGCGAACAGCACACGGACAAACAGTGCAACCCTTAAAACAATATGGCGTCGGCCAGTCACCCACTCAAACCAACTAAAAGCAACAATTTTCCATGGCCGACGTCGTCGCCGCAGCGCTACAGGTTGCGCGCTCAGAGAACCAAATGTAACAGGAAGCAACAGCGGACGATAAACCGATAACACGGCATCTCTTTGCTCTCGCTCACGCTCACGCTCTCGCTGCTTCTCTCGCTTTGTAGGCTGCGCATGTTTTCCAATTTTGGGCAATGACAACAACAAGAGCAATAACAAGCTGCGCTGCTGCTCTCAGCTACTGCTCTTTGTGCTTCTTCTTCTAATGTTGAGTGGGCGAGCATACTTTTTCGCCTATGTTGCCGGCGGCGCCACCAGAACTTTCGCGTCGAATTCGAACTGCTCGCTTTGCCGCACCGGTGCAGTCTAGCTGCAAACAGAGAACTTCTTCTGCCCTTTTGCATGTTGTTTGTTCGTTCTTTCTGTTGTCACACTACATGGAAAATGCTAGCAATGACGCGCAGACAGCAGATACCGGAGGCAATGCACACAGCATACAAGCAAGCATATGAACATATGTATGTATGTATATGCGTTTGTATGTATTCAAATGCATATATATGCTTAACTGAATGCAAAGCAAAAATTTCTCTACATGTAGACGAAATAGCCAGACGTGCATACATACATGCATACATATATATGGAATAATTACATTTGCACGCATACTTACACATGTGCATGCATGAGTTTATGTACACGTAGAATCTTTTTGCCAGTGTTGATAACTGTTGCAAATAAAGTCAAGCTTAGTTCTTCTTAAAAGAAAATTTCTAATTTGAGGCTTTTTTCGATATGGAATCGATATGTAAATAGTCAGTCAATCATTTTCATTATCATCAGAATACCTAGATTTTGTTTAAATAGAAACAAATGATTTAAATAATAAAAAGGGAACAAAACAAATAAGAAACACGTCAGTTTACTTAAAGTTGTTCTAAATAAATAAATTGATAAAAACAAAAAAAAAGAATGTTTATTTATCAGACTCTACAAAAGTGGAAATACTAGCTAATGCCATCGATCGCGCGCATTCATATAAATACTGCTCTGACTCAACATACATACATACATAGATTCTTAATTTGCCAACAATTTCAACAGGTTGCCTAATAATAAACTCATTGCGTGACACAAAAAACCATAACACAAACTAACGGTAGTTGCTATTTAGACGCCTATGACAGCAACATATCCAAAACAAGTAAGAGGTTCTAGTCGGGAGCACCCGACTAGGAGATACCCTCAACCCTCTTCTTCGAACCCCAAACACATACATATACTATTCTAGAAGCTACATGTCAAGTTTGGCTCAAAAAACTGGATTTCGTTATAGATTTGTATCGATTACCTGGAAACGGGTTAAGTTATAGAATATCGGAAATAAACTCGATCTGCGTAGGCACTAGGAAGACCTACATCTTAAATTTCAAGTGTCTAGCTCTTATAGGTTCTCAGATTCTTTAGTTCATACACGCGGACAGACGGACACACGGACAGACGGACGGACGAACAGACGAACAGACGGACACGGCTAGATCGACTCGGCTATTGATGCTGATTAAGAATATATATACCTTATGGGGTCTGAGATGCTTCCTTCTGCCTGTTACATACATTTACATTTGGCCCAAATACAATATACCCTTTTTACCCATTTTTAAAGGGGTTCAGGGTATTAAAAGAAGAGAATATCACAAAATAAAAGCGCATATACTAAATTACCAATTGATAGTGCGAGCCGGGCAACCGACCTGACGGATGGGCGATTAGATTAGCTGCAAATAGGGTATGTACGATAATGTCATGTCATACACTGTATGTATGTCTGTGCATATGTATGTAAATATGGACTAGGACAGACAGTTGTATTGTATATTATCATGACAAGATAAATATCACAAGAAAAGGGAGAGAGAGCGAGGGAGAGAGAAAGAGATAGAGGTAGAGAGAAGTGCTTTATGGCCATGCCATATGTTGCCTATTCGAGCGGTTGATGAAAAACATGTACAACAAATTCCAGAGGGCCTGTAAAAGTATTTAAAAATAGGACCTAATAATAATATGAATAATAATCAGGCTGTAATGCTGATGGGCTGGCTGGCAGTGGACTGCACTGAGGGCGTGCGTTAGGGTCATTAAGTTCAAATATGCGCAGCGGAGTAAACTTGTGGGGGCGGCGGACTGCGCCTGACTGTGTAAGACGAAACGAATGGAAACAAACTGCGCAGCCATTACTAATGCAAAACAATTTGTAAAAGATTATTAATTTCATGGCTGAAAACTGTTCACAAAAACAGACGGAAGCAAAGTACAAATAGAAGAGCTAGATGAAGAAAAAGAACAAGAGGAGAAAAAGAACAGCAGCCAACCAACCACATCATCAGCAACAAAAATAATATCAAGTTCAGGGCGGGTAGGCGGCAGCCAGTTACAAAAACAAATCAGCAGGGGGAGGCAGGGCGGGCAGGAGACAGGGCAGCCAACTGCAAACGACGGTGGAATGCGAGACACCAGAAACTGCATACAATGTAAAGCATAACAGACAAAGCAAACCAAAAAAAAAAAAAAATAAATAAATAAAATTCAAAATACTAAACTGCATTTAGAGTTCGTTTGTTTCATTTTCGCATGCACACAGAAACAAATGGGCTGGTGAACAAACAAACGTTTCAATTCATAGCATTCCCTTCTGTCCATTTGGGGTTGCAGCAGCAGCAGCAGCGGCGGCAGCAGCAGCAGCAGCAGAGTTCAATGGTACCCAGCGGCAACAACCACAACAAAGCCAAAGAGCATGACACAGACGCGCAAAAAATAGAAGCCCAGCACAAAACGCAACTTGTAAAACAGAACAAAGCATGCGAAATTTGCGACGACGACGAAACCGTTTACCTGCGCCATCGTTTCTAAACGGGCTGCAGCTGCAGATACATACACACATACACACACACACACACACACACACACAAACGCCAAAGAACTTTATATGTGTATATGTATCCATGTATGTATGTCTGTATGTTCCTAGAGTCATGGACGCGACCATCGACAAAAGGTACCGCCTGCCAGCAGCGTGCCTGGATGGACGGTAAGGCGTGCACGACCCGCGTCTGATGCAAATTATTATTTGCCATTTTCTGTCGAAGCACAACCAATTCGCTGAATTCGAAGACTTTGTCTGAGCCTCTGTTCTCCACCTCTTCTCAGTTCCCTTCTCCAACGCAACAGATGTCGCGGGCTATGCGTCAGCAGCATCTGACCCCCAAAGCAGCAGCTGCCGTTGCCGCCAATGCTGCTGTGGCTGCTGAATGAAATTCATTCGGCGACGGCGCATTTTATTGAACAAGAAGACAATGGCAAACGACCCTTCTCCACCCATCCCCCTTCTTCCATCTCACACACACACACATAAGGGAGTTGTGTTTTTTTTTTTTGTATTATTAGGTTGTCGTAGGAGACGACGGCGACCAAGGCAGACAGCAAGAACGAAACAACAACAACTGCATCCAATTTAGCAGACAACAACACAACCTCACAGTCGCAGACACTTCATGAACTGCTTCTTCTTTCATCGCCTGTTCTCACTATCTTCTCTCGCTATCTCACTATCTCCCTTCTTGCTGCTCCGTTTCTCTCTGTCTCTCTCTCTCTCTCTGTCTCTTCCTCTCTGGCTGGTCCAGCAGGTCAGCGCCGTGTCATCAGTGCTCTTCTTATACCCTGTACTTTGCGTACAATAGTGGTGGGCATAAGAACGTACTTTAACACACACCATTATATTTATATTTAAAACTCATACATGTATACACACATGCACATTTTTAGAAGGCATCTCACGGGTCGAGCAATCTTGCATAGGTTGCAATTCTTATTTGTTTTGCGTTAAGTTTTCTTTCTTGCTGTCCGTGGGTTGTCGTGAGCTTCGCTGTTGACTGTAACTCTCCTGTTAATGTTAATGGAGTTAAATGCCTGTCGTCGTCGTCGTCCTACCTTTTACAGTGGCATCCCTATACATTGTGCCCGCTCAGACGAGTTGCACACGCACAGTGCAGCACATAACAGTGCGCACAGCTTATTGATGTAACCGAAAAATCATGTTTCTTAGCGGTATCTCAGTTGAATTGCCCCCAGCTACGGCAGCTAGTTTTGTTGCAGCCAATGCATCCAATCAAATGGTACGTGTCTGTTGGGTCTTTTGCGCGTAAACTTTTGATAAATATTTACTATCTACTTTAACATTTTCAATTAGAGTTGTACCAATTTTCGTTTTGTGTACACTGAATACAGTACAGTGTGTATATTGTACATAAGCTATGTATCTTACTTTATCTGTTACGTGGAACTCGACACAAGCCCCCTTCCCGGACCCAGTCATACTGCCGAGCAACTAAACAAGCGCAACTTTTTGATAATGAAAATATACAAAATTGGTACACTAAGATTGGAACTGGCGGCAACGGGAACGGAAAGTGTTGCAAAGTTCTAGAAAAACATATATACAGCTTTACCATGTGACGAAGGAATATGTACAAATCAAAAGATTTTTCCTATTCTATTCATGTTTATATCGAGAATATTAAATCAAGTATTATTTACTGCACTTTACAGTCATAGGGCGATAGTTTTCGTGATCAGACAAATTGCGATATGGAGCGTAAATCAATCCACATGGAAAACAATACCTAAATAAACAAGTGTGTAAACATTTTAAACACGTTTTTCGATTTTTTTGCTTTACGTAAAAAAGAACACACACGCAATCGCAATCTTTTTCTGAAAGTCCGTTGTATTTTAATGACTTGGAAACCAGCGTGGCTCACACGTCGTCCGTCGTCAGTCTGTCCAGTCGACGGTTCGTCGCGGGGTGTGAGTAAAATTAAAGAGCATTGCCGTAATAATTTGATTTTAAAATATGTACACAAAGAAAAGGAAAAGAGAGGGAGAGAGAACAAGAAAAAACAACACATTTTATTCTTCCGCATCAGCACAACAACAGTAGCGGCAATATCCAATAGCAGTTAAAATCTTGATCATTGTTTATACAGTTGCTGCCAAACAAACAGGCACAGCGCAAGGTCGCGCCCCCGAAAAGGTTGTCGCACCTTTCGCTATCCAACATCTGATTATTCGATTGTTAAGTGGTGCAAGGTGAAAATTATTTAAGTATACTTTTACCACTTAATCGCAAACCTTGTTCTTCCAACCTTAGTACACCGGTAGAAATAAACGAGCCCGAACAAGGAAAAAATGATTGATTTAAATAATTAATCAACTCCACATGAAACAATAATATTGTTGACGTTTCGCTTTTGATTTAATCTGTGAACATAACCTAATTTAGTTGCGGTTTATAATTTGAAAGCGATTGAGTGAGCGTAGATACACAGTGCTATGCATAATTTTGGTTTGTTTTTTTGTTTTGTTTGTCGTTCAACTTTTAACCTTTAATGCCTCTATCATCATACTATATATATATATGTATTAAAACTTTGTCACTGTCAAAACTTGTTTATCACTGGGCCTTAATTTCCAGATGCGACTGTAGACAGGCCGCCAAGCAGGGGTATTGAAGATACAAGACAACAATAAGAAATGAGATAATAATAACAAAAAATGTGTAAACGTTAATACAAACAACACAAAACGCGCGGAAAAAGAACAAACACGAAGCAAAGCAAAACCCAAAAGCAAGACGTTTAAAAATTGTTGTTGCCGTTGCTGTTGTTGTTCTTGTTGTTGCTGTTGTTGTTGTTGACTGCATTGCGCCGTATCCGTATTCCAACAAACAAATACATGCATAGCGCGCGCAAGTGAAGCGGCACTCGTAGACAAATGAAACGTAAAAGGCGAGCAGGAAAAAGGCAACAGTACACAAAACATATACATATCCATATTCACATATACATATACATGCACACAAGCAAACGAGACAGCCACGCACTCACGTACCACGTACTCAGCGCGCCGATTCTAAACAAGTTGATGAACTCTGCGACGCAGACGGTGCTGCTGCTGCTGCTATGCTGTTAATGCTTGTGTGTTGGCGTCGGGCGGCGTGTGTAGAGGAACAGGAAAAACTGTTTTTATACGTTTGTATGTATGTATGTACAGGCAAGCGTGCGCTGCACTTTTATTTATTTATTACACTATTATTAATACTTTTTATTGCTGTTTTGCTTTGCAAACTCACACATACATTGAAATGTGCAACAACCGTTGGTAGAAACGTACGACACAGCGCGACGGTTGATGATGGACGAGACGACAACGGACCCAACGAGGACGACGACGTTAGCGTGTACACGTTGTTTATGCGGCGAGCGCAAAGAACTGAATGAGAATGAGTAAACATAGAAGAATTTTACAAGATACGAGCGGCGGCATGGAACAGTCGTCGACATGAAATGAAATGAAATGAAACGAAACGGAACGAACCAACGCCAAGTCAAAAACTCACACAACCAGTTCGGCGCGCATAAAACAGAGACAAAGAACGCAGCTTCGTTGCGCGGCATGGTAGCAAAATCTAGTTTGGGGGTCCCACAACACAACAAAAACTGCTCAATGCGCAACGAAATGGCATATGGAACGTATGTACATGTGGAATGTATTGTACATAGGCCAGCAACGACTGCGCTGCTAGCGATGAGACTGACCTCTGACAACCTCCTACACACACACACACACACACACACAGTGTAATGACAGAAGTACAAGAGTGAGAAGCAGCCAGAACAAGGAGAGCAGTGCACTCCACTGCGGCAGGAAGTCTGTGTGTGTGTGTGTATGTAATGGAGTATGAGTGTGGATAGAGCGAGTAAACGAGTTGCAGCGGCATTAAAAAGAAAACAGAAATTTGGATAAAGGCCTCGACTTTATTAATTTAAAACATATGTGTGATGTCCTCACAATGCATTTCTTATCCGACAATATTTCCATATTGATTGATTGAATTGACAGTGTTACCACCCTGGCTCATGAAAAGAGAGCCCTGCAGATATTCCATATGCGAATTAAAAACAAAAGAAAGAAAAGACAGGTAAAAGATGATTTGCGGCCTGCTGTTCAGTTAAATGTGCTATTTTTGTACATACACACAACTCTTTATGGTTAAGGCTACAACAAAAACAACAATAAATAAAACATGTACATAAGTATACGTGATAGACGCTACGCGCTGATGCAATAGGAAAAATGTAAAAGTCTGCGCAGCAGCGGACGACGCTTGCGTCATGTGCGTTAAGCAAGCTTAAGAATAGCGCGCAGCGGCAGCAGAGGCAGCGCCAGTAGCAGCAGCGCACAATAAACCAGTCTAGAAACGAGCGCGCTTGGCTCCAATACACACACACACATGCACAAACGAATTGTATATAATTATGCTGCGTATGGCTGTGAGTGTGTATTTGTTGGCAACTAAAAGGGCCTTAAACTTTGTTAAAAGTCAAGGTCAGTGATTTCTTGTGCGCTTTGGCCAACGTTGCCAACTTTGATTGAGTCCGCCTCACATACATATGTACATGCCTCTGTGTGTGTGTGTCTCTCTGTTGCCCGATGTGTGACTCACGCAGGAGGTGGCAACACCACATCGTCGTTGTTGTCAGGCAGGGGCGAAGAGCTGTAGCATAAGAAGGCGGCGGCGTGCTGCGCGTCTGCTTTATTTGCTCTGCTCTCGCTCTGTCTCCCTGTTCGGATTCTGAGAATTATGGGTTCAAGTGTTATATATGTATGTATGTATGTGTACATGTGTGCGGCACAGGAAACAAGTGGAAAATGGCACACGGCATCTCGACGTCTTTTTTCATTTTCGAGCTTAAGCTTCGGTGATCGATCTGCCTGCGCTTGCTGGCTCCGACTGTCCTTGCAAGCGGTTCATGAACCCCCAATGACGAACGAGACGTCGAACGTGCCAAAGAAGCAAAAAACAACAACAACACAAAAAAAAAGAGGCGGGACGAGGCAATGACAGCCGCAGCATTAAAGAAGGCAGCATGATGGAAAAAACAACGTTTAAATATTTTTACTATTGTCAAATACACAATTACAAGTCGGAAAACAAAAGTCTGGCTATATAATAACGACATGATAAGCCAAACTGATGCTGCATTCTTTGAATTAGTCAGCCCTAACCTCAAAACAGTTTTATTGCCATATTGACAGACAATTCAATCGAGCGCGCGCTCATTAAACACAGCCAGCCAATTAAATGCCGACTCGGCTGTGTTCGATCTGCTTCAAGCAAAGAGCGAGAGAGCATGATGGATGCAGTCCGTGGGCTCTGGCCCTTTTAGCAGCTGTCATTGTCACAAGCAGCCAGATGTCTGCTGGCAGCGGCGTCGCTGAACGTAACCCAACCCATAAACCATAAAAACAACAAGAATGCAGGCCATTTACACACACATACACACATATGCACACATAAAGGTACATGCATATGTGTTTGTTATGGCTTTTTCAATCATATTGGAGGAAAAAGTGACACTTGAAACCGGAAATTAGGCAGCTTGTACCCGAAAAATTAATGCAGCTGTCGAGCGTCGGTTCTGCCGCTCTCTCGCTCTCGCTCTCTCTTCCTTTTGCTCTCTTGAGGGAGAGAAGTGAATCCGAGTGCAAGGCTTGCCTGCCAGGCTATTTGCAGAGCAAACGCGCTCTTGAAGGCCGGAAGTAAACAAAAAAAAGCTCAGGGGGAGCTTGAAATCAATTGTTTAATTTTTTTTTAACAGTATTGTGCGATTATGAGAGTGTGAGGCTTTTAATCGTTTTACGCTTGATTGCGTAATAATACAGTAATAAATATGAGTTTATATGTATGTATGTATGTATGTATGTATGCATGTTTTTAGCTACAGCTGCTAACCGCGACGGACGAACCCCTTTGAGTATGACAATTGGAGTTGTATGTGTGTTTGTGTGTGTGTGCATGTAGTTCCTAGTTGACTTACTCTCTATGATCTTACTAGATCGGGTCTCTCTCTCTCTCTCTCTCTCGGGCTCTCTTTTAAGCATTGGAGTGTTGCATTGCAAAAAGTGTTTACCTGTAATAAAAGACAAAAAATAAAGATTATGAAATTGATATTTTGGTTGATTGTTTGGAAATTTTAAGAAATGAATTCGTTATTTTATACCCTTGTATTGTACACATGCCAAAAATGAAGACCGAAATCGATATCTGCTTGCCTTTCAACACCCACGATATCCCCTTACATTAGCGCTAATTAGGGCAATTGTTATTTTTTTTGTATTCTTAGAGCCCTAGCCCGCATCAAGCAGCTACCCGTCGCTTCTTCTTGTCTCTCCGGCCATGCACTGACCTCAGATTTCGCGTTAAACTCATGTCTGAGACTGGGCAGGAAATTTTGATCAGCCTCCCCGCACACGTTGAAACCTAAACTGCTGCGGGTCTGTTAATCACAGGTTGAACTTAGTTTTGCCGTTCCCAGAAACACTTGCGAAAATTGTTTAAGGCCTCGGAAAGCTAAAAGACAACAGATCGAGCCGTAGGTATAGAACAACAATAATAGAGAACAAAGCAGAACAGAAACCAGTGTTAAAATGACATTAGTTGGCGACAGGCATACACACATACACTTGTGCATAAAATACAAATAAATACGTTAACAAAACAAAAGTCAACGAACGGCTAAAAATTCACGAACTTGAAAAAAAAGTGGCAACAGCGACGCAGACGTAGACGCCGACGTCGACGCCGGCAGCGATGTCAATAAACCAACTAACCGACGACCCGCGTCGTTTTTGTCGCTGTTGTTGCTTCTGTTGTTGTTGTTGTTTTAAGTGCGTGTGGAGCGCTTAGAGCGGGTCGCCCATGAATAGCCAAACGACAACAACAACAACAAGAACGCATTAACTATGAAAAGCCCAAAAGCAGTTAAATTTATAAACTTGTTGGTCTCGCACAATAATACAATAAGAACATGATAAAACTATTATAAGAGAAAAAAAACATTCAAAATGAGAATGAACGATTGCGATATAAAAAACATATTTTGTACCAGATATAAAATGTGTGAGAATACATTTTAACTATCTTTTTTATTTATATTGCATCCAAGTAAATGTGTCTGAAATGTACCCTTTTCTATAACTCGATATCAGTTTTTAGTACATTTCTACCACATACGGCAGCTTAGCGAACGGTATTGTGGTGATTATCGTACCGTGGTGAAATACGCTTTGCCCAAGTCGGAAGTCGCGCTTTCTCGTTCTCGCTCTCACCTCCTTCTTCTGCCTGTTCTCAGAGACGGGCACCCGCATGGCATACAAATTTACGTTCGTACGTGAGATATGATGGATGCGCGTCTGCCTCTTCTTCTATCCGCTACACACTCACCGTCGAGTGATTTGGCAGATATTGAATTTCTAGGTTGAAGGACAGTCTCAAGATTTACGGCTTTTGGGGGCAGAAGATACATGTCTGCATGTACGCGTGCGTTTGTATTGTAGGCTGCAAAGCTCTTAAGTACACGCATTAATTTTAACAAGTCGCAAAATGAAAACACGCACCAAAATGCAGTCCCCAAACCACCCACCACCACCTAATGTTAATTACAAACAAAAGATACAGCACAATGGTAATAACCTTCGGGAAGCCGAATATTGAATACCCTGGTTGACATTAATGTAGATTATAAAAACGATTGTTTCTCTTGCAGCTGTGTATGATAGTAGTCAGATTTTGATATATCTAAAAACTATACCCGACATGCAATGAAAACTCTTTGAGCCTCGGGTAAAGGAGGCGGAAAATGTCCACCCAAGAGGGGTGTCCGTCTAATAGTAGTAGACGTTAGGCAAGCTTTCAATGTACTTGTCGTGTTTATGACAGTTTAATAAAATTGTAGTTCGATCAGGTGGACATCGAAATATATGTATGTTTCCTACAATTTTGATCCCGTAAGATATGCGAGCTGCGAGCCTGTGATCCTGTTAAAGAATATATTTATATATATATATTGCTTACAATACATTATATCCTTCGGGGCGTTACATACTGATTTCAGAAATTCGAATGCCTTCTTTATAAATAGCAGAAAATGTACTGTGGAGACTTAACAGAATGGCGTCTTAAGCTTCGTTTATGGTGCGTTATGTCGGCGAGGGTGGTTTAAGCTGGTGGGGGTGTGGGCGGTGGACGTGCAATGTGTGTAATTGATGAATGCTGTTAATTAAAGGCGGCTCTAACTGTCACTCTAGGTTCATTTTGCAGCTGAGCAAAGCCAAATTAAAGAATGAGAGTCATCTGCAAACGTTTATGTTTGATGGTGAAATTATTAAAAGTAACATTTTGAGTTGGAAATTCAAATTCAAAGTAGTTCCAGCTTGTTTCCGATAATCGATAACAAGTAATCGATTAAAGCAATCGATAAAATCTTGACGAGTCGAATCGATCTCGCATATATAACTCAAAAACTATAAGAGCCATATATACAAAATTTAGTATATAGGCTCTCGTTGCATAAGAATTTAGATAATTTCTAATAGCGTGGCACACAGTTGTTTTTTTCTTTGCTTGTGTGCTAATTTATCTATAAGTACCTGCATAAGCATTTGAAATTCAAATTAGGTATATTTTACGATACATAACCCGATAACCCAAAATATTATAACCCTGACTGAGGAGCAGTGGATTTTGTAGAGATCAGAGATCGACTTAAGCGCTCTTGTTTTATTTTTGCATATTTTATTGATGAGTTTGCAGAATCTTCTAATCTAATCCGTTCATTATATATGTATGTACATACGCACACCTAACTCAAGAATTTCTGGCAAAATAATTAAGATCGTGATTTTGAATTTAAGTCCATATTAGTCAATTTTCCGCCCATCCTTAGCATTGAGACTTCTCCACAGATCTCTCAGTTCAATGCCACAATTATTGCCCCCTCCTACCTCCCTTCCACGCACAAGTTTCAGTTCCAGTTCCAGTTACCATTTCGTTCCTCTGGCAGAACACCATCGCGCACTGTTTTGCTCTTGCTTCTGTTGTTGTTCTCGTGATCTTCACGCGGTCGAAACAGCGAGGGCGGGTGGCGTTGCTTGGAGTGGAAAGGTGGTGCTGGGGAGGCGAGGCAGGGGAGGGAGGGGGCTCTCTGTTAAGCGTCTGTTCTTTTGTTTCAAACCCGTTTATTGGCTCTAGCGCTGCGCTGCTCTGCTCTGCTCTGCTCTGCTGCTGCCGATGCCCTGAGATTCTGCCTAGGCAGCATTTCAACTTTCAAAAAAAGACAAAGTCAGCGCCAGGTTATACACAGTACAAATACATTCAAATATATGTACATGTATTTGTGTATCTTTGTGTGCGTGCCTTGTCAGCCCCCTTTGCCTCCTGTTGTTAGAGCCGTGTTTGCTGCTGTTGTCTTTGGGTGAGCTTTGCTCTTGGCCAAAATGTGTGTGTGTGTGTGTTGCCTTTTGGTTATTTATTTGCTTTTGAAAAGTTTTTGTTATTCTTCTTCTTCTTCGTAGACTATTTGGCGCAATCTTCTCGTGCTTTTCGGCTCAGCGCATTTATTCACCTTACACTGTCCGCCCCCCACACCGACCGTTGCGGCCTGCACAGTTGTCATTAGGTTCTCTTCTGTTCTGTTCTGTTCCTCTTTCACCTTAACATCCGTGGCGCAGTGGAAAATTTGGCAAAAAGGTCAACGTTCATAATTGTTGGAGCACTTTTCAGCTGGCAACGTGAAAGAACCCACCGAACCGCGGCCATACTCCATATCTAAAGCACACACATACATACATACATACGTACGTACACAAATACAAATTCATATGTATGCATATTTGTTTCGACAGATTATTTTCATCGGAAATGGGGCTTTTTGGGTGCCGCTCGCTTGATATGCTCAATTTCTATGGAGTCGTCCACACCTCCAAAAGCTTGCTTCGTTGGCTTTGGGTTTTCCCGTGAAGTGGCTGCTTCTGAAAAACTTTGCTTTGTGTATTTTGCTTGTGCATCAATTCCCGCTAGTTCTTTGAACCTAGTTCTCTACCCATGTTAGCCAATCAGCAGCCCTTACACATTTTTGTGATTCGGGACAATTACCTCTGCTTACGTTTATGCATTTCTTCAAGTTAAGCTCTACTATTACAAGATATTAATTAAAGTAGTTTTGCGTGTACATTTGTTAAGAGATACTAAGAGATTGTAAAGAGATGGCGATGCCTATTTCTAGAAGTTCTAAGTTCCAGATTTTTCTACTGTAATCAGATGAAATAGATATTCTGTTCCCTTTAGATGTACATTCCGCAAAGGGAATGATGTAGAATACATCGAAATGTTTTAAATCAAGTAAATTGAATGAAGTATCCAAAACTTCTTCAAACTGGTTGAGTTCATAATATTAAGAGTTCATTATAAAACGATCTTCTCTTCTTTCTCCCAATTTTGCTCTAGAAAATTGGAGGTCAAAGGTTACCGCCGAAAACGGAAACCTCCAGCTCGAGCAGAATCTCGAGACCAAATTGAAACAATTAAATTATGTTATACATAATTATATTCGGGTCTGACCGCAAGAGAGAGAGAGAGAGAGAGAGAGAGAGAGAGAGAGAGAGAGAGGCACGCCTGGTGCACAATAAGCATGGAAAACCATTAGCAAAGCTCTGTTTGGGCTCGGCTCTGGGCTGTGACTCTTGTTTGTACGCTGATGAACCCCCGAGTCTTGCGACTTGCGAGCTGTGCGCCGATCCGCCAACAGTTCACTATCACAGCAATAACAACAATAACAAGACCAAAAGCGTCAAGCGCCCAGGCCCGAGCTAAACGGAGCGAAGCAGCGGAAAAGAACTTCGGCGGCGGCGTCCAACGCACGAACATTGACCTTCATTAAAGAAGAAGCAGTGGCTGGGGCCAGCGCACAGTTTTAAAGCTCTCTCATTCTCACACTAATTGCTCACTGTATGCACACTCTGTACGTCAACTTACAGATGGGGCATGATAAGACAAGGCTGCGCTGTTGCCCAATAAACAATGCAAGCAATAATAAATAGGAATTTGAATTGTTTCAGATAAGTTTTGAAAATGTTTCACAAACCAAGCTTTATACCAAAACCTCGGAACGCGTTACAAGAGAGTTGCTTTCTGTACGTTGCCAAGAAAAACTGTTAAGGTGACGCTGTTAATGGTGTAACTAGCAACTGTTATGTAAATTGAATGTTAAAAGCCTAATAAGAATACACAATTTTTACATAATTTGGCCGTTCGGCCGTTCGTTGTCAGATCCTACAGCTAAGAAGGAAGGTGTTAGTAGAGAAAAATGTGTTCTTAACTGAAAACTTAAAATAATCTTAATTTATTATATTATTTAAGAAAAAACTCAATAAATAAGTTAATAGTAAAGTAAAGAAATGTATACTAGATATACAGAGAAGTTAAGGATAGGATATCAAAAAATGTATACCAAAAATGTATAGCCCGATCGCAAACTATGCTATATAGTATATATATATAACATATTCCAGACTAAAGTCTGTTAAGCGTGCCTTTTAAACTAGTTAACCTTGGTTTTATTTAGTTTTCGTGCTGCTGCCTTTATCGGCCAACAACATCTTGTATTACAGGGCATCTGACGTTCGTTCATCTCGATCAAAGTACGTTCCTATATGTGTTTGTCCGCTCATCAATCACAAGCACACGTACACACACACACACGCACACTAGGCAACGATAGATCAGCAGACAGACAAACAGACGCTGTGATGTGCTTTGAGGGGCCGCGACTTCCTTTTATTGCTATCCTCTTCAAACTGTCTGGTTAGCTAGGTCTGTCTGCCTCCTTCGCACCTATTGCAAGTATGTTTAGTGTTTTGCATAGAACAATAAAATAAACGTAATACTATTATTGCCGGAGAACAGCGTGACATTTTACAACTTAGCTGGCCGAAAATGCTTTGGCTCAATTTGGGGTACATTCACTTCGGGCCGCTGAATCACCCGGCCACAAGTTGTTGTTCTTGTTTATACTAATGCTTTGTGGCAGCAAAAGAATAAATAATAAGCAAGCATCGGGCCGGGCAACAAGAATATCTAATATAAAATCAGCAAAGGCTGGAAAGAAAAACGTGTTTCTTTCTGTGCTGCCGAGAACTGAGCCTGAGAGAGAACGCTGGCTCGATGCGGCGCGGCCTGGCCTGGCCCGGCATGGTCGGGGCGAGGGGCGTTACACACGTTCTGCCGAGCTGTGTGTGATGCCAGCCAAAGCGAATTGTGAAATCATTTCTATTTCTAAACAACAACAAGCGGAAGCAAAAACAGCACAAAAACAACCCAAGCCAAAAAGCTCTTTCGAAAGAAAAACTATACCCACACACACATAAACGAATATAATATTATATTATATGTTGTGTTATATTATATTATATTGGATGCATGGAGCTCTGGGCCTTTGCTTCGTTTTATCACCGCAACAAATATCAAGCGAACTAAACACAAGCTCTGATAACATTTCTACATATGTATGTATTTGTGCTTTCGCGTGTGGATTGTTTCAATATGGCAATAGCATGTATTTTTTTTTGTTCTGCTGCAGCAAACAAAGCCCCCCACCCCCTCTACCCCTACCCCAACAATGTTATTGTTTGATTTGCATTAACAGCTGTCTGGTCTGGCCAAGACCACAACAACCAGAACCCCCACAACAACAACATGACAGACAACAACAACATGACAGACAACAACAACATGACAGACAACAGCAGCGTGTGAACTTTTTGTGAGCTTGAGCGCCAAACGCAAGCAACAAGAAAAGAATAAACATCAGAGCAAGACTGAGAGATGGATGTACATACACACATATGCAAGTGTATCTGTATCTGTATCTGTATATGTATCTCAATCTGTATCTGTATCTGCATGTGTATTTGTTTCTGTATATGTATCTCAATCTGTATCTGTATCTGCATCTGTATCTGTACTTGTATCTGTATCTGTATCTGTATATGAATCTCAATCTGTATCTGTATCCGTATCTGTATATGTATCTCTATCTGCCTCTGTATCTGTATATGTATCTCAATCTCTATCTGTATATGTATCTCTATCTGCATCTGTATCTGTATCCGTATCTGTATATGTATATGTATCTGTATATGTACGTGTATCTGTATCTGCATCTGTATCTGTATCTTTATCTGTATCTGCATCTGCAACTCAGACTGAAGATGAGAAACCTCGAAACACATGATGCGCCTCTTTCCAGAAAAAACCAACTAAGAATATTGCAGTCGTCTTCAAGCGACTGCGTAATTCTTGTTCACAGCTCAAATCAGGCTATTCGACAGAATTAATTTAGATACAGATATCCATAGATATATATATATATATATATATATATATATATATATATACATGAATCGTTTATTTGAACAATGTTCATTCCATTTATTCGATCAGAGCAAATCCTAAAACTGTTTAAGCTTTAGATTTTCGCTCTTAATTGTAACACTTTATCGGGGAATATATATTCTTTACTAAAATTCGGGCTTGAACCGAAACAGTCTAACACGGATATACAAGAAAATTAAAAAAACTCTGAACTGAAACTCAAATCAAGCGAAATATTCTTGCAAAAAGGTTTGCTTGAGCATGTTTATATCATGGGCCATATTTGAGGGAAATATTCTTAATCTGTATAAACTATATTCGGTATATCAAGATCTTCTATCTTAATGAAAATGGGAAGAGATAACGAATAAATGATATGAAAAGAACAGAAATCTGTAAACATGGAATCAAAAGTCTGAAAACTTGGCAAATGCAGATAAATAATAAAACATAAAGAAAGGCAAACGGAAAACAAAACAGAGAACAATTTCCAAAACTAAATAGATAAATCGACAGATTTATATATAAAAAGGAACTACCTGGCACGAGCCCCTTTACTCGACCTGAGATTCAAATCTAGCTGCTTCCGGTTCGAACGTAATTCTAAACTTCAACCGCACTTGGAAAGGCTACCGATCCGGTTACGGGTCTGACAGTTATTTTTTACAACTTGAAAACCTGTATTTTTTTATCCAAACGCAGCACAAGTTGTCAATTTATTATTATTAACGAATGTTTAGACATTCGCAGAGAGCAGTAAAAACTTTAGATTCTTATCATTGGGAATATATTTTGGGAACTTAAATGATTCAATGGGCCATTATCCAAGTATCAAATTCCGCACACCTGTGAGGATAACTTTTTACGCGCTTATCATAATAAATCATTTGATAAACTGTTTTTATAACTTTACGCTAAACTAAAACTAGTTTTCATTTGTTTTGTATCCAAAATACGCAAAATTATCAAAATATCCCAGCCATAGATATAATAGTTATAGATTCTCTAAAAAACTTTCTTGTCTAACAAGATATTCTTCCCAAAATTCTGTTCCCTTTGTATGGAAAACATTGTTACATATATATCCGTTCCCTCCTTCTTGTCCTTTTATAAGAAAGTATGCTAGAACTTTGTTAGGATTTTCTTTTCGCTATAAACCCTACTAGAGTTCGTCTCGAATAGCCGGTTCGAGCGACAGCAACCTGTTCGAACCGGCTTTCTTCTTCTTTTTATTCTCTTTACCCCTACGGCAATTTTCAAGACATTCAAATTTCCCACGAACCCTTACACACACACACAGACACACACGCTTTCGAGCCTGAAGATCTATTTACAAGTCAGCCGCCCTGTAATGCTCTGTCTAGCACTTTCTCGGACATTCCCATTAACATATTCGACAAAACGTGCAGAGAAAAGCGTGAAATTTAGCATACATATTCATACATATATATATTCATGAGCTGGCGCCTCCTGCTGTTTCCCAAGGAATTGAAAACTGTAAACTACCCTTAAGTTCTCCCTACCAAATGACCCTTAATGATGATGTTCTGATTGCTGGCATTGTCGCAAAGTTAGGCAAATTACATGGCAAATCGTTCCTTGTGAAGTTGACTGAAGACAAAACAGGAAGTGTCCGATCGTCCGTCCGTCCGTCCGTCTAGTCGCGACTTTACAAAATCTAACCACGCCCATGAAGGGCCATTAAGCCAAGTAGCCATAAAACCGTTTTATGTACCTATATGCACATATATGTACAGCTTACTCTGTGAATGTGTCCCACTGTGCAATTAAAGCCGTCTTCACTTTATGACATCATAAAGGTGTAATCGAAGGTGCATACATATTTTATTTTATGGCCATATTTGGGGACGCATTTCCGCATATATATGAAAACATAAAAGCAGAAACAAGCGAAATTCATAAGGATTAGGACACTGCTCCTGCCCCGTCCTCCCCACCTGCTTGGCCACACTCAGACATATGAAAATCAAATCAACAAGGGTTGCCATTGTGTGTGTGTGTGCGTATGGAGGGTGGTGGGGGGGTGCGGTGCCTGGGGTCAATGCACAAAAATGCGTAGAACGTGCGCCCCACGCGAAACGACCCACCGATGACGAGTCGCATCGCATCGTCGAGGGTGACTAGCGAAAGGAAACGTGTCCACGGTCCCTGATCCCTGGTTCCCAGTTCCCGGGTTCGTTTCGGCTTGGAATGGTCCATCGCATTTTCATTGCTCTCTGCCTGCCACATGCCGCACAAGTTGGTGGCGCGAAAGTTTATTGACCCCACGCAGACACGCACAGACTTGCGATATATTTTGGGGGAGGCTGCAATTGGTTCTTCTCCTGTTTCTGTTTCTTGTTCTTGCTGCTGCTGTAGTTGTTGCTGTTGTTATTGTTGTTGTTGTTGTTGTCGTGCGAACAGCGCCCCAGAGGGTTGATTAGCAACGCTGCCGCCCCCAAACGTAAACTTTGCACCACCTTCCTTCCATTTTGGCTGGCATTAATATTATGGCTGACATGACTATTTATTTATTTGCAAGACACTTTCCCCCTCATGCTCATGATTCCGGGGAGGTGGTGGTGGTGGTGGTGGTGGTTATGGTGGTGGCCAGACAGACGTCTGCACCGAAAGCAAAAATAATAAAAGCAAGCCCAAAAGGATCAAAGCCAGACGTACGAATGTTATAAATTTTTGTTTTCTGCGACGGCTGGCGACGAAGCGTTGAGCTGTATTCCACCCTTGCTGCAAACACACAAAGCAACAGCAACAATAACAACAACAACAACAACGCAGCACCAGGAAGAACGAACGAGAGGGCAAAAATGCAAGTTGAAAAAGAGGCAGCTGTAAAAGTAAAACAATAAAAGAAGCAAGCAGAAACAGAATCAGGCAATGGGCAAAAAGTGAAACGAAAACGAAATGAAACTGCACAAACACACGCACACAGAGAGACGCACAGGACATTGCAGCCGGGGTAGCACACGTTACATCTACAGATACATATACATATACATATACATCTACATATACATGCAGTATATACACAGCAAGCTAGGTAGTTAAAGGTTATTTGTATATACATTTACGTTTTGCAGCATTTACTTAAAGCAAAGAATTGCATTTACAAACAGCAACAGTTCGATAGATTAGTTTCCTGCACGTTTTTAACGATAACATTGCGATCAAATGTGACCAGACTAAGGTGCTACAGTCTGGCAACATCATTTGCGCAAATTTCGTTTACTTTTTCTGCAGACGGTTCGCGCGGATCATCGAGACATGACAGTGTTGCCAGACCTTTCCTAGCTTTGTTCCTGTGCGGAATGTCATAGTTGTTGTTTTCATTTTTGCTGTCTGCTCTCCACAGTTGCTTATACCCTTGTTGCAGCTATGTTAATTTTGTCATGAGATGTGTAACCTTATTAACATCGGACCACTATATCATGTGGCTGCTATAGGGAATATCGGTGGAAAAGTAGGAATTTTTAAATATTCTATTTCAAATATATTTGAACAAACTCAGCATTTTCGAGCAGCATATCTGCTAAACGGAAATGTGTAGAAGTGTATCAAATCTTCGGCGTGCCAAAGATATCCTTACTTGTTCGTTTATGCTTTTTGGGAATTCTAAAAATGCTGCCTCCTGTCTGCAGCTCTTGGACTAACGATGGACGAACGGCGTTCAATGTCCTCTTGCTTGCTCTTTGCCATAGGTACATACATACGCTCACACACACACATACGTACACCAACGCTTATTTATTTATATCTATGTCGAAGCCGTGTCGGATGCAGGCTGCTGTCTGGCAAATCGAAGCTTGCAAGCGGGAAGGGAACGCCAGGAGCAGATGACAGGTTTTTTCTTCTTTTTTGCTTTATGTGTATTTTTGTTCGTGGCTGCTGTACAGGATGTTGCCGTGGTCTGTGCCTTGTCTGTGTTGACGTCCAACAGGGTTTTTAGTTTTCATGGTCTGCCGCGGTCGAAGTTCTTCCCTTGACAGCCAGCCGCCGACGCTGCCAGATACCCAGACACAAAAATGTTTATGTTTGCACATGCATAAGTTTATACGCCATTCGCTTAGATGCGAAATCATATATTTGAATTATTATTATGTTTTATAAGTCCAAGGAACGCAGGGATCATATGGAGAATAACTTTTACCTTTCATATGTATGTGTAATGTGCCTTCGTACGGGATATGCCAGCTGTAGTGCTAAACATACACAGGCAATCTAACATCAATATGCACATGTATGTATGTAATATATGTATGTATGAATGCAAATGCACTTCGAAGCATGCAAAAGGGTGAACAACATAATGGGGGGAACGAAGAGAAAACGAAACGTAGACTAGACCAAATT
Organism: Drosophila kanekoi; assembly: GCA_037075305.1. Lineage (NCBI taxonomy): Eukaryota > Metazoa > Arthropoda > Insecta > Diptera > Drosophilidae > Drosophila > Drosophila kanekoi. Next base: position 3,550,918 of record JBAMCE010000577.1, on the reverse strand, counting down.
GCAAATATGTAAGGGGAACGCATAGCATTGAGTGAAACATGAAACGGCGCCAAACGCCATAAAAGCCACCAATGACACATACAAACAAACATACTCTCATTAAAAACTCTGCTATTACAACACACGCTTAAAATGTGTGGGTGTGTGGATCTGGATTGGACACCGGGACGTGAGAAACGTTTTGAGATAACGGAACACGGTTTTGCGTTAGTCACCACCACCAAAGAGACAGGCGGCGGGCGGGCAGCCAGAGACAGGCTGCTTTAACAAACAACAGATGTGAGCGACGATGACGACGACGCTTCCACCACCAAAGAAATGAACCGCAAGGCAACGTTTTCTGGCAGAACATGTAAAAATAAAAAATGTATGGAAAGGCAGGGTAGGGTGAAGAACAAGCGGCCTAGCAACTACTAACGTAATAATGTATATACATATACACATATACACATGCATTTATGTACATTGATACGTAAGTATTGAAATAACAGCAAATAAAAAGAACAACAGAGCTGAGCGCTGGCAGCGAACTGGTCTTCTAGCATACGCTTCCGCCTTTGCGCACGCCTGGCGTCGGCAGCGCAACTGCTGCATGAATTTGCATAATTTGATATAGTGTGTGTATGTATGCACACATACATATATACAGAGCGTTGCTTATATATAAGCGGGGAGGCGTGGTAGTCACAACAAAAAGAAATTCATAAAAAATGACACCTTTTTGGTTTATAAATTACCAATAAAATATATTAAAGTGCATACTATGTACAATGAGCTGATTTGGTTTTTTTTTTGCTGCTTTTGCACAAACCTGTATTTCATTTGCCGTTTCTGTTTCTGTGTTGTTTTTGTTGGATCGCTGCAGATTATTTTCGCCGTTTCTTTCTTTATTCCTGTCTGCATTGACGCACAAAACGAAATGCTGCAAAAAGTTTTGTGCTCATTCGTAATGTCAGTGATTTTTTTTTTGTTTTGAGCAACAAGACGATGCCGACGTTCACGTTAAATGCATTGCACAAATAATTATGTTTGTAGTTGCAATTTTTTTTGCCGCCTTGCTTTGCTTATCATGTGCAGTTTTATTTTTGTTGTGTTTCTTTTGCCGCCTTTTCTGCTGTATAAGACTTTTTTTGGTTCAAAACACACGCACACAACACATACACAATCGCGGCACTTTACTTATTGCAATATGCTTATGCTGTTGCTGTTTGGTTTGGTAATTTTGTGAAAAGCGTTGAATTACACTAGAAATTGACTATCGTATTGTTGTTGCGCTCTAAATAACGATTGCACTAATTATAAATTAACAACAATACTACGTTTATAAATTCGCATTAACTCAGTTTCAAGCGTGTTCTCGCTGTATGTGCAAGAACACGAGTGTTGCAAGACATCGCAAATAACAAAATATCGAAAATTCGATAACACAGGGCAGCAACGCAACCGATAAGCGCTGTGCACGTTTTTGATCGAAACAATTGTTACATTTGTTTTGTGTAATTATTGAAGTATCAGCACAATGGGCGCATTGGCAGAGGTAAAAAATACTATAACTAAAAACTTTTGCGCGATAAATAAATAAAGTGTGTGTGCTTTAGCTTGCAGGCGATGAGAAAAATGGGGACGGTTCGCGAACATTTGTTTTCATAAACGAGGGACACACGCTTGGAAATGCGTTAAAAACAATTATAGCCCGCTATCCGGAGGTTGACTTTTGCGGTTATACGATACCACATCCCACAGAGCAAAAGCTGCATTTCCGCATACAGTCGCACCGCGAGCGCGCTATTGACTTGCTGAAGCGGGGACTTGAGGACCTGGAGGCGCTTTGCGATCATACAATAGAAACGTTTGAGAAAGAGATGAATGCCTTTAATGCCTCAGCTTTAGAAATTAACTAATACACTAGCCTATACAATACATATTAAATCTAAACGACGCTGCGTGCCTTCTTTGGGTCGTAGTTGGGCTTGCGCAGGTGATGATAATTGGGTAAAACCTTTCGTAAAAAGTCGATCTGCAGGGTTTGCGAGCCCTGCTTCTCAATGGCCTCGCGCTGCAGGGCTTGCTGCCCATACACAATCGTATTTTCAGGAAGTACTTGGGCAGTATGCATTCGAATGCCAGCTCCAATTACACAACCGCTGGACACGGTCACTCCTTTGCCAACAAAACATTTGCTTTCGAACACATTTTTGTCGCCAATTCGCGAAGCCTCCACGGTGCAGCCGACTTCGAAGACATTGTGGCTTCCAATGCTTAGAATATTGTTGGCATCCCAGCTGGCGCCGTCCGATAGTCGATGTGCTATGGTTGCATACTCCTCTACTATGCAGTTTTCACCAATTATAATGGGTCCAGCCTCGGCAATGACTGTTGCGCTGGGATGTACGACGCAGCCAGCAGAGAAAGTGATGTCACCACGTAGAGTGCTCTCCTCGCAGACCACCGATTTGGGCAAAATCTTGATGCTGGTTGGAAAACGTTGTATAAATAATACTACTCTACGTTGCTCCCAAATTATAAAGCCTTACTTGTTTTCCGTGGGCATTGCAAATATTGGAATTACTCAGATATGTTTACCGTATTGCAAAAAATGCATTCTTCGATAATTCGATACATTAAAGTTATCGAAAAGCAGGGCTGTCAACAAGTGCTTTGCCACTGTTAATAAAGGTTCTGTAAACATTTTATATTGCTGCTTTGTGGCTATTTTAATCAAGTAAATTAAATTATCCATTTACTTATTACTTATTAGATCTTTATCTTTATCAGGATGCCAAGCACCTCCTGGTTTATTTTAAAACGTGATTTATGCGTTCTGTTAATAACAGCCTATGCGAACATTAGGGAAAATGTTATGCCTTGCTGTTAAAAACAAATTCCCAGTAATCAAATATTTCCCTTTCTTATTTTTCGTCTTAAACTGATGCAATTTCTGTGCATTTGTTAATCAGGCAGGCCAAGAAGTTATAAGCAGCTGCATTAAACTATATAAGTTCATTTGAGAAAATGCCTACAAAGCAGTTTTCCGAGCTAACAATGAGTAAGTTATCATTTATACATACATTTAAGATTAATATCTAGCAATGCGGCATCTGTGGCCGTCCACGTTGCCGTTATATGTGTGTGTGGAAGTTGCTTGTCGAAGTCTGTGTTAATTTGTGTGTAAATTTGACTCAATTTTCGCAGGTGCGCTTTTCACTTCGGAAAAGCGTGGAAGCGACGAATCGGGCGATGGCAGCGAGGTCAAGCCATATAAAACCATTTTGCAGGCTATGCGTCATGCCGGCAAAGAGCCCTTCCCCACTATTTATGTGGACAGCAAGGACCCGAACGCCAGCGAAGTCTTCGAGCCGGCAGCCAAATCGCAGCTAAAGAAAATCCAAAAGCTCTTCGTGCGCGAGGGCCACAAGAATGCCGATAAGGAGCAGCGCGAGGCCGAGGATGCCGAGAAGCGGCAACAGAATCTAGAAGAGGCGCGCAAAGTGAAGATCAGCGAGGATCCCAGCTTGCCGGTGGCCAAGAGAATCCGCATCGTCGAGGGCACCGAGCAGCGCAACACTCGTGTCAAAGTCTACGGCTGGGTTCATCGTTTGCGTCGACAGGGCAAATCCTTGATGTTCATCACCTTGCGCGACGGCACCGGATTTTTACAATGCGTGCTCAACGATCTGCTGTGCCAGACGTACGAGGCGTTGATGCTCAGCACTGAGAGCACCGTGCTGCTCTACGGCACTCTGCGGCTGCTTCCGGAGGGCAAAACAGCGCCAGGCGGGCACGAGCTGAACGTAGATTATTGGGAGCTAATTGGCTTGGCGCCACCGGGCGGTGCTGATGCAATACTCAACGAGGAGGCACATCCCGACGTGCAGCTAGACAACAGGCACATCATGATACGCGGCGAAAACACGTCCAAGGTGCTCAAGATGCGGTCCGTTGTGATGCAGGCATTCCGTGGCCATTACATTGAGCGGGGCTACAACGAGGTGACGCCTCCAACGCTAGTGCAGACTCAGGTTGAGGGCGGCTCCACGCTGTTCAAGATGCAGTACTTCGGCGAAGAGGCCTACCTTACACAGAGCTCTCAGCTCTATCTGGAGACCTGCCTGCCGGCTCTGGGCGATGTGTTTACCATTGCACAGAGTTATCGGGCTGAGCAGAGCCGCACACGTCGCCATTTGGCGGAGTACACGCACATTGAGGCTGAGTGTCCGTTCATCACATTTGACGACTTGCTGGACCGCCTGGAAGATTTAGTCTGTGATGTTGTTGATCGCGTTTTGAAGTCGCCTTGGGGCTACCTCGTCAAGGAGCTCAATCCCGATTTTGAGCCACCAAAGAAGCCATTCAGGCGCATGCCATACGCGGACGCCATCAAATGGCTCAAGGAGAACAACGTGACCAAGGAAGACGGCACATTCTATGAATTCGGCGAAGATATTCCAGAGGCGCCCGAGCGTAAAATGACTGATACGATCAATGAGCCGATTCTGTTGATTAAATTTCCGGCCGAAATCAAATCGTTTTACATGTCGCGCTGCAAGGACGATCAGCGCCTTACCGAGAGCGTGGATGTGCTGCTGCCGAATGTTGGCGAAATTGTTGGCGGCTCCATGAGGATCTACGACAGCGCCGAGCTGATGAAGGGCTACGAGCGCGAGGGCATCGACCCCAAGCCCTACTACTGGTACACAGATCAGCGCGTCTACGGCACAATGCCGCACGGCGGCTACGGCCTGGGCCTGGAACGCTTCCTCTGCTGGCTGCTCAACCGCTATCACATCCGCGACGTCTGTCTCTATCCACGTTTCCTCGACAGATGCAAGCCCTAAGTCGCCTCACGACTTCTACAACACGCAGCATTTACAAATCTAAACAGTTTCTGCTTAAAGCTTATATATATAATCCGCACTTGTCTTACGTGTGCTCTTCAGGGCGTAAAATATCTTCTTAGATGCACGGCATCTGCAACCATGATACACGCATAATTATTGCCCGCTCTCGCTTAAGAGGAGCTTTATTAATTAATTCTCAAGGCCAATAAAAGAGCAAAAAAAGCACTAACTACTCTTCTTAATCATAAAGTGGAATAGATTGAAGACAAAAGCAAGTATCTCCTATTATATACATTATATACTTATAGCCACAATTGAGGCATATACCCTAAAAGTGGAGCCTTACTGAGATATTCTGATCCAACCACACGAGCACGATTCATGCGAATATCTAAGCTTATGAGATATAGGCAGGGTAAATGCAGTTAGTGGCAGGAGCTCCACTTATTTAACTTCATGTTAACATCAATTTGTCTCAATCTCAATCAATCCCTTAAAGCTGGGATGTTGGATCTGTGCTCTGCGCTATTTCCGTAATTAACTCGATTTAAAGAAACTGCAATTTATGCTGAATGGTATTTCCTGGTCATACTTCACATTAAAAGACAGATTTAATGGATACTGGGTGCATTGCATTATTTTAATTATGAAATGAGAACTAGAAAATGCAGCTTAAGGCGCGGCGCGGTACCTTCCATTTGTGACTATAATGAACATGTCCAGAGATTGTTATCGTTTCAGATTGCAGTCGCGCAATTGCTGGCGTTGACTGGCACTGACCTGGAAAGCCTATTAACAGAGAGAGGGAGAGAGATTTGGTTAGTAGCAAGGAGCCTGGGCATGCTGATTGTGGAGCAGTACCTGGCGACGATATCGTAGTTTCTTGCTATCACTTAGACACCTCCATTCATAGGAAGCCAGAATAACTAGCTGCTTGGGCAAGAGGCCGCAGTATCTGCGTCGGACGGTGCGAAGGAAATTCAAGTATGCGTTGTTCGTGACTGGACCGGGTTTCACCCACTTTTTGCGTTTGACAGCGAAGGGCTTCTTTCGTTTGCGGGGCTGGCAGATGATAGGCTTGGCCCTGCGTGTCTTGCACCTTGGCTTCAAACTCGGCGAGCAGCAAGGCTTTTCAGGACTATACCGGTCAGTAATTGTAACGCCCGCATTACCCACTTTGCCCACATCCATAGAACTGACTGTGTCAAAGGTCTTTATTGCTGGTTTATTGCAATTGTTCATATTGCGATACTTTTCCTTTTCCTCAAAAGTCATTCTGTTCCAAACTGTTGCACAATGTGTTAAGTCCTTCTGCTGCAAAGTGTCAATGGCACAAGCGGCACTCTTGGCCTTTGAGACAACTTTTGCTGCACATTTATGTCCTTCAAAAACTTCCATTTTGTCTCTTGAAATATATACTAACAGATATTTCTGCAAACTTTTTTTTTTGCAAGTTACATTTACAAACAATTTTATTAAAAGATGACGTTGACAATACAAAAATATTAATATGCTGGAAAACTTCAATTTTATTCGTGTACAGCGGCCATGGGCAGAACAATAAAATCGATTGCCTACTATGTTTTCTCCATATATTGCGCCCATGGACTCAATCTTTTCAATTATGTATATACACCTACATAAAGGTCTAAGCTGCATTATAATCTTGTGCGTATCATTGATAGATTGAAAGGAAGTAGAGCGTAGAAGTGGCACCCAGCAGAGGTCTTTTTTTAACATGATGTTTGACATTGAGTTTGAATCAGTTCAGCTTCAGTTCTCTAGTTTTTACAGCTTAGGAATAGATAATCAAAATCATAAACAACTTTCTCTTATAAGTATCGTAAGATCGTCCACTTTTGCAATCCTATCTATCCTATACTGCTATCAATGATCACAGCTAAAACTAGTTTCGTTTGTCTTATAAGAGATCGCGCATTTAATCTGATCAGCTTGTGATATTGTTGAGCAACTGTTCAATGTTTTTATCAACGAGGTTTTCGTTGGCCGGCGTTTCATCCAGGTCCATGTCCTCCTCTTGCGTCTCCTCGTCTTCGATGTAATATTCGTCCTCCTCTGCTTCTGCGTCGCCTTCGGTCTGGGGCACAGCCTCCACCTCGGCGGTCAGATGTTCCTTGCGATAATGATTGCGCAGCAGATCGCTAATGGTGGCGCACACGATTTGACGCACCTGTGCGTCAAAGCTGGGTGGCAACCAGCCGGTGCGTTCATTGCAAACAGCGCCAGTCAGTGGAGTGGGAATCTTTTCCAGCATTTCCTGTATCTTCGGCAGGCGCACGTCGCAATAGCGCAGCATGCACTGCCTGGAACGTGGCAACTTGTGTTCATCAAAATAGGGATAATCGATGTTTTGCACCAATTCGCTTTTCATCTCCTCGCTGGCGGCCGTGGATGATCTCTTCTGTTTAGCAGACTTCCGTGAGTAGACAAACTCGGACACGCCCGAGCCGAACCGCAAGCGAAAGTCAAATGTTTGATAGTGACGACTTTTGAAGTCCTTGCGGGGATCGTAGCCATAGCGCACGTACAACGTTCGCCAGGGACCATTGCTAAAGTAAAAGGCCAGAGATGGTATGATGCATTTAAGCTTCTCATTGGTTACGCCCGATTCGTACAGCAGCGCAATGCGTGTCCAGATGGGAATATCGTCGAACAGCTTCTTGACCCGTGCGAATTGGTCGTCCGAGACGTATTTCACTCTGAGGCGCTTGAGTATTTGCGCATCTGGCTGGGTGGGAAATGTGTCCTGCATATTGAATGAGACGACATCGTGGTTGTCATAGGTGGACTTGGCCGACACGCCCAGCACCTCATGTTGACCATCTCCAGTTCCATCGATTCGATAGTGTCCGCCGTGAACAATGTCAACACGTGCGAACAGCTCCGGCAGGCAAAGCAACTGTGCCTGCGGGCGTCTGCAGAGCAAAGCTATTGCAAGACTTTCTAAATGATATAGCAAATTACTCACTTGAAGTAGTCCAAGTCGGTCACATCGCGTGGCTGCACTTCATCCAATGCATACATTAGCTCTGATGCGGCATTGGCATCATCACTTTTTGGCATGTGCCAAAGGGGCAGATACTGAAAGTCACAAAGCGCTGCAAGCAGCAGAGTCTGGTTATCGCTCCAATCAAGAACCCTTTATCCACATCTTACATTCAAAAGAGAAGCTCCGGCTGCAATGGCCCAGTACCCGGACAAAGTGCTGCGGCGGTCGCGACTTGTCTCGTTTATGTCGTCGCACGGTTACCGACAGCAGAACACCTGATTTGTCCGTGCAGTCACCAAAGGTGGGCTTGTTGTATGGATTATCCGGATGAAAACGCAGCTCCAAGCGTTTCTTCTCATCACCCAGAACCTGCATAGAGGACAGTTTGCGTTCTTTCTTTATATGATATTTAAAAATTTGTTACCTTTGATATGTTGACAATGCCGCCCAGTGTAGACAACATGCGGTCTGTGTTGACCACTCGGCCAGGATATTCAATGAGCTCATATTCTTGCTGAGGACAAAAGCTTAGTTGGCGCGACATGCTCTAAAAAGGCTCTGTTTACCAAAAAGTAAACGTATAAATATAGGTTGCGTTTTTGGGAACTGGACTGCTAGCGGCGGGCCAAATTTAAACGATTATCAAGCTATCGCGAAAATATCGATGTACATCGATAGCAAATGTGAAAGGTATCTAATAAATAGACAGATCAAATTTAATAATCTCTACTAATTAATTATAAAACTATAAAACCGATTCCCACTTTGTTTAAATACAATAAAGTATTCATTTTCCTTTTGCCATTCTTAATAGATATAGCCAATTACCATAACAAAAATAAAACTTCATTATTTGAATGGCCGTGAGCTCCGTATAGTTAAGCAAAACAAAAAGCGAAAGCAGACTTGTTTACATATTGAAGCATTGTGAGCAGCGTACCAATTTCAGGCAACCGGCAAGCTCTATTGTTGTGTTGGCTTGTGATTTAATATTTTGGGAAATATGTCGAGTAAAAATCGGAAACGGACGGCCAGCAGCAGCAGTAGCAGCGCGGAGGAGCCAGACAGCGAAGAGGAGTCGCGCATTAAGGATCTACGAGAGCGAGACGAATTTGCCAATCGCCTAAAGCAGCGTGATGAGGAACGAACCCGTAAAGTGGTTGAGGCAAGTGGCGGACGCAAAGCGATTGAAGAGGCCACCAAGCGCCTCAAGCTGGAACATGAGGACCGGGACAAGATTGTGCCTCATCTGCGCGTCCAATCACGCCGACAGTACTTGGAAAAGCGCAAGGAAGACAAAGTGGCTGAGCTGGAGGCAGATATACTGGACGATGAATATCTCTTCGAAGAGAGCGTGTAAGTGCTTGCTATAATATCTAACTACTGTAGCTAACTTGCTCGTTCTCCCATAAGTTTAACCAAGCGCGAACGGGAGGAGCGCCAGTACAAGAAACAGCTGTTGAACATAGCCAAGGAGCATGAGAAGGCGCGTGAGCTGGAGCGCATACAGCGATATCACATGCCACAGGATCTGAAGAAGGGCGAGCGATGTAAATATCTAGGATACATGAAATATATTTAAAACTGACTAAACGTCGAATTATGTTTTGCAGCGGAGTACGTGGAGGTGGATGAATTTGAGAAGCAGCCCAACTCGGAGCAAAAGAAATGGGAGGCTGAGCAACTGGCCTCAGCACGTTTCCAGTTTGGTGCCAAGGACGCTAAAGCTGAGGAGGAGTATGAGCTGCTGCTGGATGATCAAATTGATTTCATACAGGCCCTCACGCTTGATGGGACTCGCGAGAAGAGCGCCAAACAAGCTGAACTAACTGAAAAAGAACGGAAGCGTCTTACGCTGGATGAGACGCGCAAGTCATTGCCTGTTTATCCCTTTAAGGAGGATCTCATTGCAGCTGTAAAGGAGCATCAGGTGCTGATCATTGAAGGAGAGACTGGTTCTGGCAAGACCACACAGGTGCCGCAGTACCTTGTTGAGGCAGGTTTTACGAAGGATAAAAAGATGATTGGCTGCACACAGCCGCGCCGCGTGGCTGCCATGTCCGTGGCAGCTCGAGTGGCCGAAGAAATGGGTGTTAAGCTGGGCAATGAGGTGGGCTACAGCATTCGCTTCGAGGACTGCACCTCGGATCGCACCATACTCAAGTACATGACAGATGGTACCTTGCACCGCGAGTTCCTCTCTGAACCGGATCTGGGCTCATACAGCGTCATGATCATTGATGAGGCTCATGAGCGTACGCTGCATACGGATATTCTGTTTGGCCTTGTCAAGGATATAGCACGATTTCGGCCTGAGCTCAAGCTGCTCATTTCCAGCGCTACGCTGGATGCAGAGAAATTCTCTGCCTTCTTTGACGATGCGCCCATTTTTCGCATACCCGGTAGGCGGTATCCGGTAGATATATTCTATACGAAAGCGCCCGAGGCGGACTATATTGACGCCTGCTGCGTGTCGGTGCTACAGATACACGCTACGCAGCCGCTTGGCGATATTTTGGTCTTTCTCACGGGTCAGGACGAGATCGAGACGTGTCAGGAGGTGCTGCAGGATCGTGTCAAGCGTTTGGGCTCCAAAATACGCGAGCTCATTGTCGTTCCAGTCTATGCCAATTTACCCAGTGACATGCAGGCCAAAATCTTTGAGCCGACGCCGCCAAATGCACGCAAGGTGATCCTTGCCACGAACATTGCGGAAACGTCGCTGACTATAGACAACATCATTTATGTCATCGATCCGGGCTTTGCCAAGCAAAACAACTTTAACTCTCGCACAGGCATGGAATCCCTCATGGTAGTGCCAATTTCAAAGGCTTCGGCAAATCAACGAGCTGGACGTGCTGGTCGTACAGCTCCAGGCAAATGCTTCCGTCTGTACACCGCCTGGGCCTACAAGCACGAGCTGGAGGAGAACACAGTGCCCGAGATCTGCCGCATTAACCTCGGTAATGCGGTGCTCATGCTCAAGGCTTTGGGCATTAACGATCTTATACACTTTGACTTTCTCGATCCGCCACCACACGAAACGCTAGTGCTGGCACTGGAGCAGCTGTACGCCTTGGGCGCGCTCAATCATCACGGCGAATTGACCAAGCTGGGCCGTCGCATGGCGGAGTTTCCCGTGGACCCAATGATGGGAAAGATGTTGCTGGCCAGCGAAAAGTTTGTGGCATATACTTCCTGTTTTTCATTACAAATGGTTAATGGGCTTATTTAAATTGCAGATACAAGTGCTCCGAGGAAATGGTTACCATAGCGGCCATGCTATCAGTTAATAGCGCCATATTCTATCGGCCCAAGGACAAGATTATACACGCTGATACCGCGCGCAAGAACTTCAATCACATGCACGGCGACCATCTAAGTCTGCTTCAGGTCTACAACCAGTGGGCGGAGACGGATTACAGCACTCAGTGGTGCTATGAGAACTTTATACAGTACAGATCCATGAAGCGGGCCCGCGACGTGCGCGAGCAGCTGGTCGGTCTGATGCAGCGCGTCGAAATAGACATGGTAAGCTGTCTGCCAGAAACGATCAATGTGCGCAAGGCGGCCACGGCTGGCTACTTTTATCATGTGGCTCGTCTGTCTAAGGGCGGTCACTATAAGACAATTAAGCACAATCAAACTGTAATGATACATCCCAACTCGTCGTTGTTTGAGGAGCTGCCGCGATGGGTGCTATATCATGAGCTGGTCTTCACCTCCAAAGAGTACATGCGTCAGGTTATTGAAATTGAAAGCAAATGGCTGCTGGAGGTGGCACCGCATTACTACAAGTCAAAGGAGCTGGAGGATTCTACTAATAAAAAGATGCCCAAAACGGCAGGACGTGCAGAGATGACGCAATAAATGATTTTTAAACTATTTGTAACACAATTGTTTTATATGCAAATGTTAATATTTGAAATACCGGGCTCTAATTGGAATAGTTTACACTTTATCGGTCTATCGATATTTTAGTCAGCAATTACTCATCACTACAAATCTCACATTGCCGCTAATAGCGGCTTACAACACTGTCAGCTGTCGTTTCATTGAGTGCGGTTTTAGTAAAGCAAGCGATTTTGCACTATTTTAACGTTATTAAACATATAAGTAAGCGCACAAATAAATATCAAGTTAGTAAAACCAGTTCACTGTAAACAAGGCTACGAAAAAGTAAATTGTGCACTTTAAAAAGAGTACAAACTGTGCACTTAGCGACTTTACATGACGTTCTAACCTACAAATCTGACGAAATACACAACTTAGTCGGCTTTTGGTTCATTTACATAAACACACAATATACACATTGAATTTATAACTTCTCTAAAACTAAATAAGTTGTTGTTATTATTCTTAAGAAAAATGGCTGCTCAGTTCTTTAATCGTATTGGCCAAATGGGTCTCGGCGTTGCACTGCTGGGCGGTGTCGTGAACTCCGCATTATATAATGTTGAAGGTGGCCATCGGGCGGTGATTTTTGATCGCTTCACCGGCATTAAGGAGCACGTTGTCGGCGAGGGTACACACTTCTTCATTCCCTGGGTGCAGCGTCCTATTATCTTTGACATTCGCTCCCAGCCTCGGAACGTGCCGGTTATTACCGGCAGCAAGGATTTGCAAAATGTCAATATCACGCTGCGTATCTTGTATCGTCCGATACCGGATGAGCTGCCAAAGATCTACACGATTCTTGGCCAGGATTATGATGAACGTGTGTTGCCTTCCATTGCGCCCGAGGTGCTAAAGGCTGTTGTCGCTCAATTCGATGCTGGAGAGCTGATTACACAGCGTGAGGTCAGCGACAAATTAGAGTTTTGCGTTAAATTGTGTCAATAGCTTAACCTCTCCTTTATTATCTACAGATGGTTTCTCAGCGCGTGTCTCAGGAGCTAACCTTACGTGCCAAGCAATTCGGTTTCATTTTGGATGATATCTCGCTGACACACTTGACCTTTGGCCGGGAATTCACACTGGCTGTCGAGATGAAACAGGTTGCCCAGCAGGAGGCAGAGAAGGCGCGTTTCGTTGTCGAGAAGGCCGAGCAACAAAAGTTGGCTTCCATTATTTCGGCTGAGGGTGATGCCGAAGCTGCCGGTCTACTGGCAAAGTCGTTCGGCGAGGCAGGCGATGGTCTGGTGGAGCTGCGTCGTATTGAGGCTGCCGAGGACATTGCCTACCAGCTATCGAGGTCACGTGGTGTTGCCTATTTGCCCAGTGGCCAGAGCACGCTGCTCAGTCTGCCAAACATGGGGCAGTAACACGTGCCTAGTCGAATAAGTTGTAACTACCTGTAGCATTTATTAAGTACTTTCGATTTTGTTTCTAAACCAAGCTGTGCACCTTGTAACGGGTCGCCTTCTGCAGACTTCTGCTAATTTGTCCAACATTTTTATCACTTTTGGGTTTAATATTGTGCGCGCGCTGGTTGTTCCACTTTATTGTTGCCAAATGGACAACCGTGCGCGCATCTGAGCTAATCGCTGAAATTTTTAACTTAGACGGAAGAGCGGAAAGTTACATGTTGCAGGACACTGAAAAATTTGTTACGTGAACAAAAGAATCAATACAATAAATACATATTAAATATGAATCCCACTCTCGACTGTTATTTCTATTGTCAGTTGTATAAATTGTTGTCGTGTAATCTGGGACTAACTTATCTCGCTATAAACACTATTTTACGTGGAGTTCAATATTCAAATTACACAGGTTGCTAAACAAATGCATATTAAAAGACTTCAAGACTTTACAAAGACGTTTATATGTCAAGTCTATGTATGGTATGTAAGGTATGTAAGGTATGTACGGTATGTATGGTATGTAAGGTATGTATAGTATGTTAGGTATGTATGGTATGTAAGGTATGTATGGTATGTAAGGTATGTAGGGTATGTAAGGTATGTACGGTATGTAAGGTATGTAGGGTATGTAAGATATGTCTAATATGTATGTTACAAACCAAATTTTTTTTCTTAATCTGTGCTTAAGTTACTTAAAATGTAGAGATAATTAGTATACTATTTTAATATTGCCTTAAACAAAAATATTTGTACACAAACATCAAGCCTGCGAATCAAAAATTCAATACCCCTAGAGCATATGGCAAATAGAGCTCGACGAATTGGCAAGATCTGTCGCTGTGAAATTCCACTTCTTCCACTTCTAATACTTCTAATTAATAGTTAAAAGATATTTATATATAGTTGAGTCTTCCTATTGTGCCAGATATAGTGCACTTTGTGTGAGAATATCGAACAACATTGGGCTTGTCAACAAATACAAACTAAAATAAGTATATAAATTCAAACACACCTAAAAGTGTTTATTTATAAAAAATTAATGTTTTCAGTTTCAGCTCAGCGATTGGGGATTGCGATGTGAACCGGTCCTGCGGCTGCTGCCGGACCTTACAGCTCGCAGCCGATGACTTAAAAAGTCCTGCCTGACATCGACCAGCACTCAGTTGGCTAACGGATGCCGGAGCGGGCACAGCTTGACCTTAATAGATCAAGAACTAATAAAATATCAACCAAAACAAAACTGAACCTAAATAAGCGACAAATTCACGGCGAAAAGTGCAAATAATTAAAAGTAGTCAGTTTAAGTGCACATCGGTGTGTGAGTGTGTGGTGTGTGTAGTGTGTGGTGTGTGTAGTGTGTGGTGTGTGTAGTGTGTGGTGTGTGTAGTGTGTGTGTGTGTGTGTGTGTGTGTGTGTGTGTGTGTGTGAGTGTGTGTGTGTGTGAGTGTGTGTGTGTGTGTGTGTGTGTGTGTGTGTGTGTGTGTGTGTGTGTGTGTGTGTGTGTGTGTGGTGTGTGGGTGTGTATGTCGATATGCGTGTGCCTCTTGAGCATATTTAAACAATTAATGTGCTTTAAAACATACTCAGTAATCGCTGTGTAACACTGGGTGTATACGTAACATTGCCAAGTGACCTGTTTTTAGGATTTGCTTCAATTCAAATTTAAATTCAACATTTACATCTGAGTTTATGGCCTAATTAATGTGAATGCCTTAACACTTACAGATCGATATGGAGGCGACCGAGTTCAAAAATTTCGCCAAATCGATGGTCGATTATATAGCCGATTACCTGGAAAACATACGAGACAGGTGCGTGTGTGTGTCATAAGTTAGTACAGATTTAATTCAATTTGAGACCCGGAATGTACATACATGTACATCTCTGTGTATAAAACTGCTTGTCTTGACTGACTGACTGACTGACTGACTGACTGTCTGAATGACCGACTGACTGACTGACTGATTGACTGATTGGTTGACTGACTGACTGACTGACTGACTGTCTGACTGACTGACTGACTGACTAACTGACTGACTGATTGGTACTGAATATCCGTTTCAGCGATTTTGGATATTCCACCCAAAACATTGGTAAATTGTAGGAAAACGTTTGTATGAAAGTTGTTTGTTTACCGTTCGATCAGGGTCAAAATCATTTCTAAAGCGGGCAAGGCCGGGCTATACATTTATTTATTTATTTATAAATTAATAAATTTATTGTGCTCCCAGTTCGATGGATTCATAGTGTATATTAAGCTGTTTTCTAATTTCATATCTTTTGTAACCCAAATAATACCCAGCCGAATGTAATCAGGGTAAACATTATCATAAGTAATCAAGAGAGCTCTACTGGAGAATGGCCAAATGCAGTGCGCTTTGGGAGGTTTTTGAATGGTTTCTCATAAGATTTCAAACGCAATTATTGATGATTTTTTGCATTGTGCTTGCAGGCGAGTTTTGCCCGAGGTGAAGCCTGGCTACTTGCAGCCATTGATACCGGATGCGGCGCCAGAGAAGCCAGAGGATTGGCAGGATGTTATGAAGGACATTGATAGGGTCATCATGCCCGGCATGACACACTGGCAAAGCCCCAAGTTTCATGCTTATTTTCCGACGATCAACTCATATCCGGCGATTGTGGCGGATTTGTTGAGCGGAGGGATTGCATGCTTGGGCTTTAGTTGGATCGCTAGTCCAGCCTGCACTGAGCTGGAGGTGGCCATGCTTGATTGGCTGGGCAAGATGATCGACTTGCCCTCGGAGTTCTTGGCCTGTTCGGGCGGCAAAGGCGGCGGCGTCATACAGGGAACGGCCAGCGAGTCGACCTTGGTGGCACTACTTGGCGCAAAGGCCAAGAAGCTGCAGGAGGTGAAGGCCAAGCATCCTGAGTGGGATGATCATACGATAATTGGCAAGCTGGTGGGCTATGCCTCTGCCCAGTCACATTCCTCCGTGGAGCGTGCTGGTCTCTTGGGTGGCATCAAGCTGCGCTCAGTTCCGGCGGATGAGCACAATCGTCTACGCGGCGATGCTTTGGAGAAGGCTATCGAACAAGATTTGGCTGATGGCCTGATACCCTTCTACGCGGTGGTCACATTGGGCACGACAAACTCGTGCGCCTTCGATCGCTTGGACGAGTGCGGTCCTGTGGCCAACAAGCACAATGTGTGGGTGCATGTCGATGCGGCTTACGCCGGATCCGCTTTCATATGTCCGGAGTATCGTCATCACATGAAGGGCATGGAGACGGCCGACTCGTTCAACTTCAATCCACACAAATGGATGCTGGTCAACTTTGACTGTTCCGCCATGTGGCTAAAGGATCCCAGCTGGGTGGTCAACGCATTTAACGTGGATCCCCTCTACCTGAAGCACGATATGCAGGGCTCAGCCCCTGACTACCGTCACTGGCAAATCCCGCTAGGTCGCCGATTCCGCGCCCTTAAGCTCTGGTTTGTTCTGCGTCTGTACGGCGTCGAGAACCTCCAGGCGCACATCAGACGCCACTGCGGTTTCGCCAAGCAGTTCGGGGATCTGTGCGTGAAGGACGAGCGCTTTGAGCTGGCCGCCGAGGTGAACATGGGCCTAGTCTGCTTCCGTCTAAAGGGCACCAACGAGCGCAACGAAGCGCTGCTGAAACGGATCAATGGACGTGGCAACATACACATGGTGCCAGCCAAGATACGCGACGTCTACTTCTTGCGCATGGCTGTCTGCTCACGATTCACAAAGTCCGAGGACATGGAGTACTCCTGGAAAGAAGTCAGTGCTGCAGCCGATGAGTTGGAGCTGAGTGAGGCGGCTGACAAGAAGTAAACAGTATCAAAAATGTGCATCAGAAGTGACATGTTTAGGGAATTTTTGCATTGAATACTCACCTCCTTCTCCCAGTTCCAATCATACAGAGCCGTACTCGATTACACTTTCATTGTGAAGTTTGCGAAACACATCTGAAATAAATGTTCATAAAGATCTTCTGAAATGAGTTAGCCTCCGGTCGGACGACCTTGGCCGCAATTTTTCGTTTGGAAAACTTAGATCCCCATGAGGACAATTTGCATGAGTATGAAACACGTCTCCACTGAATTTGGAAAGTATTCATTAAAAGGAAGATTATTTGTTTGGATGGCAAACTCTTTTAATATACCTCTTTTCCCGTGAACTCATCTGGGAGAATCTACAACGATAACTACAGCAAAAATTTCAGCATCCTAGCTGAGTTTTTGGCCACAAGTCAGCCAGTCAAGTAGACAGGACCAAGACACAGAATATTGACAATATAATTTACGCACAAGTGCATTTTTAGTTATTAATAAGTGCAAAAATAAGACTCCGATTTGAAAGGGGAGCGAGAAGTAAAAAAATCAGGTTTGCTGGTAAGATTTTACCTATAGACTGTTTCAGAGTAGGAGCTTAAGCAAAACTTGAATTTAGTTGCAATCTGAATTTACTTTAAAAACAATGTGAATGCAATTTGATTAAGGTTAAAGTTAGGCGTTCTAAGAGTTGTGAGTTTCCTATATATGCCAAGTGAAACTATATATATAACAGTGAATTTGTCAAATTTATCGCCTCACACAGAATACATTTAATGGGCCTCCGCTCGATTATGCAATCCTCACGTCTAGGCGCCAGCATATACGGCCCTCGCCTCAAATGTCCAGGCTCTTCAACTCAAGTCAGCCATAAATCAAATGGAAGTATGTACTTCAACATTAAGTAGAAAAGAAGAAGCAGGCAGCAAAGCATCCTGCCCCAACCCCCAGCCACAATCATTAGAGCAGAGCCAAACGTTGGGGTGGGTTGGAAATGGAAATGGGTGGAGGGAGGATGCTGGTGGCCACACAATGAGAGTGAAGTTGCCTTTGCCGTTGCCGTTGGCATGGCAAAAATCTGTTGATTCAGTCAAGTGATTTTGCAAAGTGGCTTCGTTGAAATGTCAGGCACACGCACGCACATCCTCACAGGCACAGCAACAGTTGGGTGACTTCTTCCTCTTCTGTTCCACTCTATTACGTGGACTCTCAACTGATGTGGCACATAATAGAGAGTGAAGCCTTTGACGTCATCAAACATTGATGGAGTCTCGTGCTCGCCCGAGTATCTACGAGATACAGATACACACACGTCCAGCTACGCCTCGTGCATGTGGCATATAGAGCTCGACGAATTGGCAAAATCTGTTGCTCAGAAATGTAAATTAAAGTTGTTTCGTTTTCATTTTTTTTGTTTATTATGAATTCATTTCATTATTCTTGCTCTTGTCTTGCATCTCATTATTGTATCTCTTTTAGCTGGTATCTCTTGTCGTTTGAGGAAACCCCACGCAGCGCGTGAGTCATGAGCTCGGGGGGAATTCTCGGCTCGGCTCTCGATCCAACTTAATAGTTAAGATTTGATTTGATTGTTGATTCTTTCAATTAACGCAGGTTTATTGCACTTTGTGTGTAAATGAAACGACGCGTGCAAAATATCAAACAACATTGGGTTTGTCAACAAATACAAATAAAAATATATATATATGTATATAAATATTCACACACACCTGCAAGTGTTTATTTATTACAAATTAATTTCTACAGTATCAGTTCAGCGATTGCGGAGCATGAGCCGAGGGTAGCAGGTGAACCGGTCCTGCGGCTGCTCTCGGAGCTTACAGCACGCAGTTCGCAGCTCGCAGCTCGCAGCTCCAACGAGGCGATGCTTTAAAAGCCCCGCCCGAACGGCGACCAGCACTCAGTTGGCTAACGGATGCCGGAGCGGGCACAGCTTGACTAAATACACTAAGAACTAACTAAAACAGCAGCCGAAGCAAAACAAAAACGGAACGAAACGGAACGTAACTAAGCGACAAATTCACGGCGAAAAGTGCAAATAATTAAAAGTAGTCAGCTTAAGTGCACAGCGGTGAGTGTGTGTGTGTGTAGTGTGTGTGGTGTGTGTGTGTGTCGACATGCGTGTGCCTCTTGGGCATATTTAAACAATTAATGTGCTTTAAAACATACTCAGTAAACGCTGTGAAACACTGGGCGTATACGTAATATTGCCAAGTGACCTTTTTTTGGGATTTGCTTTTGATTCAAAATTAAATTCGACTAATTTTCCTAGTTTCAACATTCCATAACAATCTTATCAATTTTTGGCTGGTTCTGGTCTCGTTTCTACAACTTGTTGTCTTTTTTTTTCTTCTTTTTTTGAGTAGAAGTTGCAGCCTCAATGCCAAACAGCTTTGTCGACTTGTTTTCCTCACAGACTGTATTTTTAAAGTGCCTTTGATATAAGCTCGATTTGCTGATGCCGAGAAATTAGCCAAATTAAGCTAACT
The DNA here is from genome assembly GCA_037075305.1 of Drosophila kanekoi. NCBI lineage: Eukaryota > Metazoa > Arthropoda > Insecta > Diptera > Drosophilidae > Drosophila > Drosophila kanekoi. The sequence goes on along the minus strand of JBAMCE010000577.1, from coordinate 3,531,437 downwards.
TTACATTTTACACAGCTTAAACTCAACTTTAGGCAAACAAATTTGCAAAAACAACGAATTGCTTAAAAGAGAGCTTTTTAGTACACACAAAAGAAAAACAAGTACAGTAAATTGTTGCTAAATTTAGAATGTTCTAAATTTAAACTAAATGCGATTAAAAATAGTTCGATTTATTGTAATATATATCAAATACGCTTTTGATTAGAAAGCAGAAGCAACTAAATATTAAATACGCATCTAAAAGAAGGCAATTTTCTTTGATTTCGAATTAGAGCTTATTCCTAGTTAGATTTAGATGTAATTTGTTTAGTTCATTCAATTGATTAGTGCATTTTCTTAGTGTCTCATTAAACAGCTCTCAAGCTGATTAGCATTATCTGGCCTTGTTGTGTACAGTGAGCACCTGGTAAAAGTGTCTCGAGACAACTTATGTAAATAACATTAGCTTAACATATTAACATTTTAAAACTTGCTCTACTTGGAATTCGACTCATTAATAACTAACACAGCAATACTCATTATTCATCGATCATGAGCAAAGCTTCCACTAATACTAACATGCCCGATTCAAGTAAGGGTAAATCCAAAGCTAACCCTGTGGTGACAGATAAACTGGATTCCGCCGGGGCTTCGGTGAGTTGCGGTTTCTTATTTTAGAATGTGTAGATTTAATTAGTTTATGGCCCTAATTAATGTGAATGCCTTAACACTTACAGATCGATATGGAGGCGCCCGAGTTCAAAGATTTCGCCAAATCGATGGTCGATTATATAGCCGATTACCTGGAAAACATACGAGACAGGTGCGTGTGTGTGTCATTAGTTAATAAAAATTTTAATTCAATTTGAGACCCGGAATGTACATGTACATGCATACCTACATACATATATGGACAGTTGGAGTACCTGTATCTGTATCTGTATCTGAATCTGTATCTGTATCTGAGGTTTATTAACTTGAACTGACCTCAGCGTAACACGAATTCAATTTGAAAGTTCGTTCTGATTGACCCACAGTTAGGCACGCGTTCTCTTCCAAGTTCCGCATGAGAATGACTTTTCGATAGAGTATCCGAATACTGAGGCATGGGAAAGTCTCGGCCAGATTCATTTGCCGTTTCGGCCTTCCAGCTGTTGAGGCCTTTCACAATAAATATATATGTATATATTTTTGTTTTTGCCAGTGCAGCTTATTAATTACAACATTATAAGGTTTTTAACTGTTAGTTGGCGTGTCAAGGTCGACATTGTTATTTACCTTCGGCTACAGTTCCGAGCTGCACATTGTTCTTCAAACAATTCAAATTGTGTTGCCTTGGAACTAAAAGAGCTCCAGTCGTAAAACTACATTATTTGTTGTTGTTAAACATTTAGAAATCTAGCTAATAACAATAATAATCTAATCTCATATACTACAGTCGTATTAATTGTTGCCAATCATTTTTAACGTGCGCTCTCAACTCGATCAGTTCAAATCAAAAATCATATTTCATATGAAATTATTGCAAGTAGTAAAAAGATTTTATTAAGCTTCTTCGTATATCTTTAAACGAAGAGGAATGACTTTGAAGAATATATAAAGCTTGTTTCTAAGTAAATTTCTTTTGTAACTCAAATAATATCCAGTTGAACATAATCAGGGTAAGGTAATCAAGAGAGCTCTACTGGAGTATGAACGACATGGAGATACCCTGTACACAGAGATGCTGCAAAACTTAATGTTATACATACCATATTATGGTATGTCATGTTCATTAAGATCCATAAGATCTGATTATACCTTCTGAAACTTTAGCTATTTAGTTTTCGGTGGGGTGGCAAGAGAGAGTTGTCATTTTAAATAATATAGTTAATCAACTCTATCGGTTGTCAATTCAAACACATTAGGTAAATTTTATGCACATATATATAGATTGATATTTTGATGGGTCGCGAATGTATTCATTTAGCATGTCAGGTTACTCGTTTAAGGCTGCGTCGTGTTTCCGCCCGCAAATATTGATTTTCAAGCCACTGACAACAAGTTGCGACTGCGGAGCAGAGGGCGATGGTGGGGGAGCCAAGACTGGAATCTAATTTGCAGCGCGACTTGTGAAGTGTTTGAATGGTTACTAATAAGATTTCTAATCAAATTGTTGTTGATTTTTTGCATTGTGCTTGCAGGCGAGTTTTGCCCGAGGTGAAGCCTGGCTACTTGCAGCCACTGATACCGGATTCGGCGCCAGAGAAGTCAGAGGATTGGCAGGATGTTATGAAGGACATTGAGAGGGTCATCATGCCCGGCGTGACACACTGGCACAGTCCCAAGTTTCATGCCTACTTTCCCACGGCCAACTCCTATCCCGCGATTGTGGCGGATATGTTGAGCGGAGCGATTGCATGCATTGGATTTACTTGGATAGCGAGTCCAGCCTGCACTGAGCTGGAGGTGGCCATGCTTGATTGGTTGGGCAAGATGATCGACTTGCCCTCGGAGTTCTTGGCCTGTTCAGGCGGCAAAGGTGGCGGCGTCATACAGGGAACGGCCAGCGAGTCGACCTTGGTGGCACTACTTGGCGCAAAGGCCAAGAAGCTGCAGGAGGTGAAGGCCAAGCATCCTGAGTGGGATGATCACACGATAATTGGCAAGCTGGTGGGCTATGCCTCTGCCCAGTCACATTCCTCCGTGGAGCGGGCTGGTCTCTTGGGTGGCATCAAACTGCGCTCAGTCCCGGCGGATGAGCACAATCGTCTTCGCGGCGATGCTTTGGAGAAGGCTATCGAACAAGATTTGGCTGATGGCCTGATACCCTTCTACGCGGTAGTTACATTGGGCACGACAAACTCGTGCGCCTTCGATCGCTTGGACGAGTGCGGTCCTGTGGCCAATAAGCACAATGTGTGGGTGCATGTCGACGCGGCTTACGCCGGATCCGCTTTCATATGTCCGGAGTATCGTCATCACATGAAGGGCATGGAGACGGCCGACTCGTTCAACTTCAATCCACACAAATGGATGCTGGTCAACTTTGACTGTTCCGCCATGTGGCTAAAGGATCCCAGCTGGGTGGTCAACGCATTTAACGTGGATCCCCTCTACCTGAAGCACGACATGCAGGGCTCAGCGCCTGACTACCGTCACTGGCAAATCCCGCTAGGTCGCCGATTCCGCGCCCTTAAGCTCTGGTTTGTTCTGCGTCTGTACGGCGTCGAGAACCTCCAGGCGCACATCAGACGCCACTGCGGTTTTGCCAAGCAGTTCGGTGATCTGTGCGTGCAGGACGAGCGCTTTGAGCTGGCCGCCGAGGTGAACATGGGCCTAGTCTGCTTCCGTCTGAAGGGCACCAACGAGCGCAACGAAGCGCTGCTGAAACGGATCAATGGACGTGGCAACATACACATGGTGCCAGCCAAGATACGCGACGTCTACTTCTTGCGCATGGCTGTCTGCTCACGATTCACACAGTCCGAGGACATGGAGTACTCCTGGAAAGAAGTCAGTGCTGCAGCCGATGAGTTGGAGCTCAGCGAGGCGGCTGACAAGAAGTAAACAGTATCAGAAATGTGCATCAGAAATGACATGTTTAGGGAATTTTTGCATTGAATACTCACCTTCTCCCAGTTCCAATCATACAGACCCGTTCTCGATTACACTTTCGACCAGTTATCTTAATATATCTAATGGACCAAATGCAAGCGAAAGTGAAATGCAGAACGGGCTTAGTAATCAAAAATCGTTATTGTTGTTTTTACATGCTACTCGTATTTAATAAATGTGCTTAATTAATTACTACTTAACCAATACTTCTGTAACTATGAATTTTGACTAGGTTCATTTAACTATGAATGTGAGATTATACGCAATGCTTCTTATGATAAAAGTCAATTATGCGCTGCGCCTCGCGTATTCCACTGGACCGTGCTCCATCTATGGTGCCGAAGCCATGCAGAGCAGTCGCATCTCCAGCAAAGAGCATTGTTGGCTCGGCATCGCCCAGAGGCGCCGCCAAGCACTGCACGTCACGGGCGCTGCTGTTGACGGAGAAGTAGGGCCGGCCGCCCAAAAAGCACGCGGAGCTGTTCCAGTTGGAGCGTAACATGGCCTGCGGATAGGGAACTAACTCATTCATCAGGCACCGGCGCAACAGCATTGTTATCTGCTCCAGCAGCGTCGCATCGGGGAGTTTCTCAATCTCGTCGTAGTAGCCGCCACCAACCCGAATTTCTAGAACGTGCTGGCTACTAGGCAGCTGAGATATTTCCACAACCTGTCTCGTCCAGCTGCGCTTCGAATTCGCGTCGGTCGCTACATTGGTTGCGATTGGATTTGGTTGCGGCAGTGGACTCAAGGGGCGAAGGTTGGACTTGAGCCAGCGACTAATGGGCCGTTTGTAAGAGAGATAGATTTTGACTGGATTGCCAAAGCCCAGATTATGTATGGCCTGTAGTTTATCCAGTGGAAGCATCGGCTTGAACAGAATTCTGGAAAAGTTCTTGAGCACGCCCAAGGGCAGCGTACTTATAATGTGATCGGCGTGATACAGACTGCCATCCAAGCAGCCCACAAATTGGCCATCTGTTGATGTCTTCCAATAAATCTGTCCGACGGGTTTGCCCATTTGCAGTTGATGCTCTTCTAAGTCATGAGTGAGTGTATTTACGATATTGTCCAGGCCCGTGGGCACGTAAATGGGATTCGTTTCCTGTTCCAGCGGGCTTGTGGTAATGTGCTGAATATTAACATACTCCAGACAGCAGCCCAGTATGCTGCTGAAATCCTTGAAGAGCGATTGAAAAATCTCGCGTGCCATTGCCTGCTCATGGGGATGCTTAAAAGACGTGCCTATCAGCTTTTCGCTCTCCGACTGAAAATAGCTCATAACATTGTCCAACGAGTGCAGATCGCCGCCACTTTTTACCTTGTCGCGTACCTTGAAGCCGCGACACAAGTCTCGGAAAAGCTGGTCTATTAATTCAGCCATGCCAGAGGGAACCTTACTCTGTTCTCCTTCACCCGCTGCGTGCACATATCGAACGGGCGTCGGCTGCTTCAGCTGTTTTGTCAGGCCTTCGGCATTGCGTAACAGCTCGTACATGGAGTCGTGAGAGCCATTAATGTTAACCCATTTGGCCCCCAGCTCGCAGAATGTGTCCCCGAAGCGCTTTGAGTTAATGCGACCGCCATAACGCTCTGTAGCCTCCAGTATAAGAGTGTTATTAAATCCATTTGCGAGTAGATGCTTTGCCGCTGACAAGCCCGCTAGTCCACCGCCAATGATCACAATCTGTGCATTCCGCTTGGCCGACTCTAAGTTTTGGTTGAAATCATGGTGGTCTCCATGGTGCTGCAACCCGGTGAGCTCTGCTTTAAGTGCCGCTGCGTTGTATAAGCTGCGCCTGCTGGCTAGTTTATACATAACTAATCGGGCGCCACAGTAAGGAGGAGAGGGAGGAGATTCTTAAGGATATGTTTCTGTGACAGCAACAACATTTTCACTTACCATTGCATATCAAAGTCTCAACAGGCTAGATCAGTTTTGGTTGTTTTGCAGTAACTGTGAAATTTCGATTTGTGTACGTAAGTTCAATGTTTTCTGTTGACAACAAAAAATTCCCATTTAGACAAGTTTTCAAATACACTGTCGATGCGACCATATATGTATCTATGTCAAAAATTTGTTAACGCGTCGTTTGATCATTTAAATTGTTATGCATAAATGCCTTAACAATTTTAAGCGCACAAAACTATATATGCATTTGTCTGCAAATGCATATGTACACAAGGAATATATATATTTGTCAATAAGAAGTGTATTTTGTGTTCACCATTTAACTTTCTTGACTTTGGCCAAAGTGAAACAGCTGTTTATGACCGCAGTCTGGCAGCACTGATTGCGATTGTTACCGATAACGTATATCGATATTAGCTGGGCTTTCGCACACTGTTTGAATGGCGGTCAAATTGAAATAGTGCTGGTTAGCAATTTGAAAATGTAATTTTTGGTAACATTTTATAAGTTCTTCTTTCAATTGTATGATTACTTTTATTATTTCTTATCTAATTGTTACATGCCATTAATATCAATAGTAAAATTTCTTAATTGCAATATTACTGAATATTCGACTAGCGCTGTAGCGTTTCATTTGTTAGATGTAGCCCACTTAAGTGATGCGTTAACTCTGATAGTTCCCCAGCCTTGCGCGCATTCACCTGTTGCTCAGCACAAAGTGATGTCAGCTGTGTCTCAATCTCCGTCCAGGCAAATTGAATGTCCGATGGCTTAGGATCCATGCCGCATACAACAAATCGCAGAAACAGCTGCCCACGATGTTCTGCCTTGACCATGTAAATCTTTTTGCGCTCCATCAAACGTTGCAGTAATTGTGACGTTATTTCATTGTCTCCCTTTGCCCGGAAGCAGACCAGTCCTAGGGCGCGTGGAGCAACCACCTCAAAACGTTCATCAGCATTCACCAGATTTTCGAATTGGATAGCCAAATCAATGTGTTTGCGCATGTGTGCGCGGAGACCCTCAGCGCCCATAGTGCGGAATGTTATCCACACCTTAAGCGCACGGAAGCGGCGACCCAGCGGAATCTGCCAGTGGCGAAAGTCCGGAATCTGCGTCTGACCCTCATGCTTGTGCTTCAGGTATATGCGATCCACATTGAAGCTGTCAATAACCTTGTTGGCGTCGCGCAGCCACATCGCCGAGCAGTCAAAGTTGACAAGCATAAATTTATGTAAATTAAAGTTCAAAGAGTCCACGCGATCCAGACAGCGACGCAGTTCAGCACACTCGTCCAGGGCGAGTGCGCCACCTGCATATGCCGCATCCACATGCAGCCACACTTGGTGTTGCTTGCAGATGTCGCTGAGCGACTCAATGTCATCGTATGCGCACGTGCCCGTCGTGCCCAGCGTGGCTACGCAGATGACTGGTATGAGGCCGGCGGCCACATCCCGTTCAATGGCCTCCTTCAGTGCTGCGCCGCGAAGCACCAGATCTTCGCCGGCCGGCAGCAATTTGATCGGCATGGCCGCCAACACGCCCGCCTTCTCAATGCAACTGTTGCTCTGATCCGATGAATAGGCAATCAGCTTGCCGCGTATTTCGCTCTCGCTCTGCTCCGGATGGCATTCGCGCTCTCTGCGCACGGCCTGTTCGCGCGCCGCCAGAACGGCCACCAGCACAGCCTCGCTGGCGGAGCCCTGAATGACGCCGCCGCCGGGACCCTCGGCCTCGTGCAGAAAATGGCTGGGCAGCTTTAGGAACTTGGCCAGCCAGTCCATGACGACCACTTCCAGCTCCGTGCAAGCCGGGCTGCATATCTATAAAAGAAAAATATGTTCGTTTCTTATTAGCAATCGTATAAATGTATTGTTTCTTTGATGAGCAAAGACAATTCTATAAAGCTTGACCCAGTCCCTGCGATAATACAAGTGTCTCTTTGATTCGGCTCGTTGGCACGTTAACAACCTGTTTGTCAAGTTCTGTTAGAGTCGTCGCTTTCACTTGCTCAGACCGCAGACAAAGGGCTTGCATTCAGCTCGATTGGACAATGGACCCGTGTCTGAGATTTCACCTGCACGTACCCAACTGAAGCCAATGATGCTAAAACCGCTGGCCAGTATCTCGCCTACTATCGATGGATAGGACACGCTGGTGGGATAGTAGGCGTGCATATTGGGAGACTGCCAATGGGTTATGCCTGGCCTGATCACGCGATTCATGTCCGTTAGAATCTCACGCCAAGCCTCGGGTGCTTCGGGCATCTGCTTGGGCAGCAGCTGCATCAGGTAGCCCGGATCGACCGAGGGCAGTACATCATGTTCGCGTATATTCTCCAGATAGTCGGCCACATAGTCAACGGCAGCTTTGCCAAACTCACGAAACTCTTTGGCATCCATTTTGCGATGTGTTCACGTTTTCGATTCGGGTTCAATCTCCGTTGTAGTCGCTGTTTTTAAAGCGTTTCTATTTGTACTTTTCACGTATTGTTTGTCTTCTGTTTGTTTACAAAGTTCCCTGGCCACCTGTTGTTGTTGTTTGTTGTCGGATGTGTCTGTTCGATGTGTTGCTCTCGCGCCGTTGGCGTTCACTCTGATGTCGCGCGACGCGTGCGAGGCGCCTTTTATACTCCCCGATCAGAGCTGGAGGTGAGCCCAGAGCAAGAGGCATAAACAGTGCCAGATGCAAAGCCCAATCTCCGGTCAGTCTCCGTTGTTGCGACTCTTAAACGCCGCTTACCTAATGCCATTAAAAAGTTCTGGGTTGGGTCCAGTGTTACGTCTAATTGTCTTATAAAATAATTGTTAATAAGCATGTGTCGGGCAGAGTAATTAGGGAGTAATCTCCTTACTAATTATATAGAATCAAAAAGAATACTTATCGCATATTTACTATCTGCACTTTAAAAGTAGGTAAATTCATGAGATCAATATCCATTTAAATAAACAACGATCCAAAAAAACAGTCGAAAAAATATGTTTTCATATTTAAAAACGAACCGTTCCCAGCTGTTCTGAACTGTGATCCAACGATTTCTACTCGCTGCGACTTTCGTATTTATAAGTAAGCAAACACATAAAGTTAATTAAACCTTCTTTATTCTATATAATGGTATAGTAATAGTTATCTTTTAAGATATACCATCAAAAGGTGTGCTTAAAACAAATTGAAAACAATTTTTTTGAAATAAAAACTGTTAGCTAATGTTTTTTTTCTTGACTTCGGCCAGGCATTTAAACCAAAGGTTTCCATATCAGTCGCTATTATAAACTTGTGTATTGTAATTAGACTACAGCATTTCATTTTCATAATGTGATGTACTGAATAACTAGGAACACACTCGCTTGAGTCGACAAATAATAAATAAGTAAGTTAACTATAATATAATAATATAATATAATATAATACTCGCCAGGCTATCTACTTGAAATTTGTAGAAATTAGCCTAAATATTTAGGATTTCAGCTAAAAGCTGCAAGTTTATCTAAGTTCAAAGCTGGGAACAGTTTCTCACAGCTTTTAAAAACTGTTCCCAACAGTACCTAACAGATTTCTCTTGCATGCGCTCTTGAAGCTTTGTTCTCTTCACATTCTCTTCTCAATGGCAGAATTCGATGACGCGTAAGGTAAATAGATGCTTACATATTCAATTATTCAATTATTCATTCAATTATATATATATATAACATACACATGTATATATATTCAATTACATATATGTATATATATAATCTAAAGTTCCATAGAAATTTGTATCGTCAATTCATAAAGTATTTGTTTCTTGTTATACTCTTGCACCTTAAGATATGGCAAAAAAACTGTAGATGTATTAAATTTGGAAATTTTACCTCTGCCTCAAAAATCATATATTGTAGCTATATCTCTATATATAAACTTGTTTCCTCAGACTGACTAACTAATTGCACTGGTGATTGGCTCATTTAGAAAGCCTTTTGGTGAAGTTCATTCAGGAGGGGTAAGATTATCTTTCGGGTAATATTATCTTTTCTTGGAGTAAATGTTGGCCAAGGATTTAAATACTCAAATTCATTCTCAAGGATCTATATATAAACTGCACCCCACTTTCCGCTATATCCCCTTCAACTGGATGCAGAAATAAACTTAATGAAAAAGTGTATTAACGATTTTAGCAAATGTAAGTAAAAGACATCATTTGAAATGATGTCAAGGATTGGAATCCAGGAATCCATGTTTCTGGAGCAAATAAAGATATATCCCATATAATTTATTTTCGGTCATAAGATATAGCTAGTTTTATGTTGCCTAAAGTAATATTATAAAGTTATATACTTGCCGTATGGGCAATAATACAAAAGGGGTATCAGATTGTTAAGCCAAAGGAAAACTCACATTGAGAACATGAGGTATAAGAGCTGGACACAGAGTTTAGTTATAAAAGTTCTCCAAGACCCTTAAAAATATACAAAAAATCAATATTATTCTATAAAGCATGTAATCATAGATTTGCTGGATTGCTGCTGCTGTGGATGGGTTTTGAGCTAGTTTCTCAGATTATTTAAAGTTTTTTATTTCCGTGTGTACTATTCTATCTATTATATTATGTCCACACTTTCATAGCTAGTGTAACTATTATTTTGACCATAGGTGTATGCATACGAACACAGGCAAACAAAGATTTAAGAACTTTTTATATTACTAAGCCAAGTAATCCCACCAAAACAATTCTTTGCTGTAAAAGATACTTTCATAATTCAGATTGACCCCATTTTATTTCTAAAGCGAGCCTCAGGCGTAAATAGTTCCTAGTTTTTCTTGAATTGAGCTGGAAAGCTGCAGAATCTGAATTTGTAGTTTAAGACTTACCCAACTGAATCCCAAGACTCCGATGCCTGCAATGAGAAGCTCGCCTATTATGGAACCAGCCGATGTCGACGATGGATAGAAGGCATTGAAGTAGGGTGATTGCCAATGGGTCAATCCAGGTAAGATAATATGCTCCAAGTCGTCGAGAACTTGCCGCCAGTGCTCCGGTTGCTCTGGTATCTGCCTGGGCAGTTGGTTGATGACTTCGTGGGGCACCACACTGGACAGCACATTTCTATGGAGGCAGCGAGTGATAGGGATTAGATAGGGATGGGGACACAAATATACACACACACACACACACCTGTCACGTATGTTGCTCAAGTAGTTGATAATAAACTCAATCGAGGCGTGTCCAAACTCGCGAAACTCGCCAAAGTCCATTTTAATCAAGGGAACACCGAACACGATTCGTTATATATCCTGCCTTGGAGATCTGTGGAATGCCGATCTATCGTGGTGCGCTGCGTCGTCTGACTTTTGCACTTGTTCACCGCTGACATTCGGATCTACAAATGAACTCGCTGCGACATGTCAAAGCCTCGATAAGCGCTTTAAATCCAACGCTTCGTCTGAGCTGTTTTAGGCAGTAAAAACTTTCAAACAATACTTGAAGAGCCAACAGACTTAACCCTACAGACTTACATACGATATGTGTAAAAATGTGCACAGCCAGCAAGTTTTGGATACCATTGGCAAGATTTATGTAACTCTGACGATGTTCAGAAACGACATTAAGAGCGTTCATAGCGCAATATAAAAAACAAAAATAAGATAAGACAAAATAAAAGCGTGAAAATCGTCGAAGAAATTTTAATGAAATGCGTTTAATTGTCTAATAAAGCGACTACACTGAAAGAAAACTATGGGACTGTATGCAAATCAGAGGTGGCAATATGACAAAATTGTATTGAGTTTTAGGCCTCGAATTAACTAAATGAGTTCAATTTCACTTAAGAAAAAAAAAACAAAAAACAGTATTATAAATAATAAATATAAAAATTGTTGTTCCTGTTGTACGTGATCTTGTCTTTCTTAATCGGGCATTTCTCTCAATGCAGCTAATGGATGATGATCCATTGTTGTTACAATCCGGTTTATAATAACTATTACCTTGGCTTGCCTGTTGTCACTTGGCAAAAATCCCTCCAAATGGTCGGAGATGCATAACATTTTCCACCTTTATTACTGCTACCTGTTACCTGCTGTTCAGTTCCGCCCAGTCATGCGACCGTGCACGAAATTTGAAAGTCACAGTCATGTATCTATCTATCGACTGGATTTGTCTATTTTGTAAGCGCAGCTCGAGCTGCGAGTGCATCACATCATCATCATCATCATCATCATCATCATCATCATCATCATCATCATGGTCGGACTGGCCGTGTGCCCGTGCAGCGGTGGGTCGATTGGACCGGACCGGACCGGACCGGTCACTGCATTTCACAATTCTGCATTGATGTTGTTTGCCTTACAAATTTCAGGGTCACGCTCCAATTTGGTTCCGTTGTTAACAAAACTCTTGTGCTCAATCATTTTATAGGAAGCGCAGACTTTAATAATTAACTGACCTTGCACTTATGAACAAGAAACGCGAAATTCTTATGATTTCTTATATTTCATTAACTGAGGGTATTATAATTTCACACAGAGTATATGAGTAAATTCTTGATTAGCATCCATTACCGTCTATCCTAGCTCTTCGCCATGAATCATTCAAGAATGAAGTTCTTGAATGACAAACTAGTTTATTTTTAGGATCTTCTTGACTTAATTGTAAGTATCGAGCACCCCTCGTATTAATAGCTTCATAATATCCAAATATTGAACGGCGTTTTCTTGCTGGGATACTCGGCCATGATATGGCCACCAGCTGTTGTCCTCCACTAAAGTTCGTAATTGTGGTTTGGGGTGTTAGTCCTGTAAGGTTCAAAGCGTTTGCCGTTCTCTAAGCGGCTCATAAATAAATGCGAAAACAAAATGCCAAGCAGACGGTTGGGCGGTAGGATATCCACAAGGAAGCACCCAGTTTTGAAAAGCTACACAGACAGATAGAAGATATAAGATAGCCCTACTGACAGATACCCTATACCAAATTAGTTTGTCATAAGTAAATAGAGCATCTGATAAGTTTAATTGATTGCTTACAAATTTTAAGCAAGAACATTTAGTTCCTGGACTAATTATTCTATACCTTTTGGTTAGCAATTTCACACAAAAATCCTCTATTTAACGCTTTCAGCACGAACAGGGTATTTACACCAATGCCGCACAGGGTGACTCTGGCTAGCGTAAATGATTGACTGCTTTGCCTCTCTGCGCATGCTGCATTGCGCAGCCGCTGGAACGCGTTTAACCCTTGAACAGACACCCTGCTCACCCCGCCCAGTCACGTTCCAGTTTAATGGCGTCGCAGGCGATAAGATAACGGATTCTCGCGCATGACTAAAATGCGAACTCCGGCGGGGCATTTACTGTTGTTGTTCTTATTGTTATCAACGATTTCCAATGTTTTCAATATAAAGGGGCGGCGCTTGCTTCGCCCTGGAAGCCAGGCAAGCTTCTCTCGCAGTTGTTGTTGTTCTTTGCTTTCGTTACTTTTTTTTCTTCTGTTGACCGCGCGTATTGACTTGGACTTTTGAGTTAAGTTTCTCATATTTGTGCTATGCCACTGCCGACGCTGACTTTTAAGTGCTGTTGACTGTTGTTTTGGGGCCACAGCGAAGGTGTCGCCAGGCGTTGGCTCATTTCTGCTCTTGTTGTTGTTGGTGTTTGTGTTGTTGTTGTTGTTGTTATTGCTGCTGCTGCCGCTGCCGACATCGCAGTGCTTTTTTGCAGTTATTACTCGAAATTCTTAAGAGAAAAACTTTTGCTAAACTTTTAGGTTTCACAAAATATTGTAATGCCGCCGCCAAACGAACAAGCATAAGAACGGAAACGAAACGGGATAGGTATAGAATTGGGTATGGGAAAGGAAATGCTTACTGCCAACTGGTGGACAGGGCAGGGACGGCAAAGTTAGGCATAACATTGCGCATACTAAAAACAGTATAAAAATGTCGACGACGTCGCTGTCGCTGTCGCTGTTACCGTCGCCGTCGTCGTCGCCGTCGCCATTGTTGTGTTGCTTGTTAGCCTGGCAGCCTGCATTTTACCATATCATTTGTGTCACATTAAGATCAATTGGTAAACACACACACACAAGCACACACACACATGCTAGCTAGAGGAGTGTGCACACAAAAAGGCAAACGGCATAAAAAGTATCGTAAAAGTCAAATAAAAAAGCTCACACAACAACAAGAGCTGCAACAATAACGCGAGTCGCAGATGCAGGAGCAGCGACAACGGCAACAAAAGCGTCAAAAAGTGCGCAAAAAATGCAGCCCGAGTGCCACAAATAGCAGCAGCAAAAAAAAAAAACTCACAAACAACGCAGCAGGCGGCCGTCAGCTTTCGCCAGTGTTGCCAAGCCATGCGCTGACTGTCATGCCGTCTCGTGTCGTGCCTGCCGTGTCCGTTTAGCCGTCGCTGCCGCCGCCGCCGCCATTTTGTCGGAGCTTGCCGTCGCTTTGCCAATTGCCGTCGCAAAATGGCGTTCGAGTGAATATTGAAATGTATTGAAGTGAAATTGAAAATTTGAATATTACGAAATTTCGCAAATGCGCATAAAATATGTTGTGAAATTTTTATACAAATTCAAAAGTGTTGATTAGTAAGGTTTTTTTTTCCAGTTTTAACATATTTAATTGACATGAGAGAAAGGAGAGGGAGAGAAATTCACTTGTACCAAGCGTAATATGCTTTAAAATGCTTGTTGTATCTTTTAATTTTTGGAAATTTGAAGACCTTGTTACTTTGTTGAAATTTCGGTAGCTAGATTCTTGCGTATTGATGCATATAATTATGTAACAAACAGATAGGCATTGCTCGTATTGTGTACTCAGCTCTCAAAAACATGTACCCTACATTATAGAGGAACAACCCATAGGCACTCGGTATGCACGATTTTGTATATACTATATATTGAAATTGTTATTGTATATTGCAGAGTAGACACTTGAAGGTAGTACTATATGAGTCGAAAGTTGATATAGAAGGGCAACGAGTATAGTCTAATGCACAACGTCGCGAAGAACACAGGCACACACTCGTACACTCGCACACTCGCACACTCGCACACACGCACACTCGCTCAATCGAACCGAAGTACCGAAACCAAAGAAACCGCCGCGGGTCTCACCGCTCGCCTGATAAGAAACATCGGTGCGTCGGAAACCGAGGCGAGCGACGACGGCGGCGGCGCTTTACACGGTGCCAGTGCCAGTGCCAGTTCTGAAACAGTCAACTTACCAACTACCCAATAACCAGCCAAGCAACCAACCAACCAAGCAACCAACCAGCGATCCAATCTTGCTCTATCTATAGGCAGTGCCGTCTGCCTTACAAGTTGGAAAAAATAGAAATCTGCGCCGCGTGACTAAACATTTCCGCCTTCTTGGCAGGCCGGGGCACCAAAGGTTGGATCGCTAGCCGAAATGTGTGTGTGTGACTAAAGAAAATATGTTTTATAGTTAATATAAGTTGTATTTTGAAATATATTTCTCAAATGCAGGCACGCTGATCTAAGGGATCTGCCGTTTATAAATTTGTAAAAAAATTGTGCGCCAATTTGACGGAAAAGTGCCTGCTAGCAAGTGCCATATTAACTGCAATCAATACGCATACGACACGTGTGACGATCCGCCCATTCAAGTAACAAAAAACAAAAAAACAAAAAGAAAGATATAAATTCCGACAATTATTAGCTGCCGTTGTTGTGAGCGTGCATGCAACTGGCCTTAGAGATGATGCAAACGCTGAAACCGCCACCGCCACTGCATCAACATCAGCATCCACATCATCACCAGCACCAGGCGCAGCCACAGGCACAGGCACAACAACTGCAGCAGCATCTGTCAGTCATGGATAATCACCAGCATCAGCAGCAGCAGCAGCAGCAGCACATTCATCAGCAGCAACAGCAACAATTGCCACCCACGCCGCAGGCATCGCACCTGCTCGCTGGTCAGCACAATCATCATCAGCATGCTGCACTCGGAGTCAGTCCTGGAGTCGGTGTCGGCGTGGGCGTGTTGCCTGTCGACCATGATGACCCAAATCCAGAGTTTGTGCTTGCTTTAATTTCAAGGAATCGAGCGCTTGAGGGTGAGTACAAAGGGCCTCGGTTCACAGGTCCCAGGATCAGTCGCAATCCGCTTCGCCCATGGCACTGCAGCTGTCCGCCTCGATTTCCGTTTCATGCCGTGCTCGTCTAATATTTTTTAGCTGCTCTCTGCAACTAGCTGCCAGTTATTTATTTATGCCTTTAATTATGCAAAGTTTTTCGCTGTTGTTTTCTGATTTCACTCGCCTCTGTGTGGGTGGGTGGGTGTATGTTCCCATATTTGGGTGTGGTTAAGGTGTTGTTTTGATTGAGCGCCGTTGAAAGCGGATCATGTGCATGAATGTGTGCAGGCCAGCACCTGTGGCAGGTGCGGAATGCGGTTAGCCCGACTTAAGGCCCGACTAAACCTTCCCATTTGAAACCTAAGTGTTTTTCAATTAGCGACAACTTCTTACCCTTGCCACAATATCTCGCTCATGAATGTGTGTGGCAACTTAAATGATTAATAAAAGAGCAGGAAATTAAAACAAGGGCTTAGTCTTTAATTATTATCATATGCTGTTCCCACAGAAAAGCGAACTTACAAAAAGATTGAGGAAGTGGATGCAGCATACACGTATATTCTTTATCGGCACTAAGTTCTTTTCATCAATGCACATTTCCACATGAATTTATCAGAAAAGTGTACTAGAAAATCCCGATTATCTAAGGTTTTCGAAAGTTTAGCCCATTCTTGTCCTTAGTTGGAGACGATTAAGTCAAAAGCATATAAAAGTTTGGGTGCTTTCTAAATACAGAATGTATTTAAGAATGATTTTACTTGGAGACCAGATATCAGCTAGTCGGGCAACCTTGCCAAGGCAATTTATAATTCTGCTTTTACTAGCTTTGCCTATGCATGAAGTTGCATACTGTTCCCAGCTAAACTCCAAGGCAAATCCCTGGCTGGACGACTTACGTGCTTTTTCTTACCAATGCTGTCACAATTTTGATTTCGATTCATGCCTCACATGTTTCGCGATCCCACGCAAATCAATTGACAAGCTAAGGCCGCAGCCAAAAGCCAGCCCAAAATGTTGACAACTGACACAATGGCAGCCGGGACGGAGGACACGCGTCGACGTTGTCGTCGTCGGGGATATGTGCAGACAAGACAATGCCAAAGTCGAAGCCCAAATTGTTGACAATGTCCAAATGGCTTAGAATTTGGCTCAGCGCTATTGTCGCTAATGCGCAGGGAATAACCAAGGCTTCTCGAGTCGCAATCCCAGCCAGTACGAGTCCCAATCCCAGCCCATTTCGTGCACGTGGCGCAGCATTGAAAAGAGCATAGGCTGCAACGCAACAACAACAATTGTTGATGGACCTGGGCGCGTTCTCAAGTACGCCAGGATTTTGTTTAGTACACGCGTAATTACAAACAAATAAATAACAGGGCAGTGCTAAAACCGCATATGCCCCGTCGCAGAGGCCACGTGTCGTTAATATGCAGCTCCGGTGCCGGCATCGGGAAACGGCTTGGCTTGGCTTGGCTAGACCAAAACCAGCTAGATACGAGACACATCCCAGTGGAGTTGAGCGGCGTTCGACGAGCGTCGTGCAAAACGAGCAGAAAAATTGAATTATGCGCCTGCGGTGCTTCCCCCTGCCTCCCTTTGCATGCCCCGCATGCTACGCCTCTGAACAATTCAAGAACCGGCAATCGACAAATATTTTGTTATTTGCACATAAACATATTTATCGAGTTTGGGTTGCTGTTTGTTGTGCGTAAGGGGTTCCGGGGTCGGGTGGCGGGGAGGACTGAGGGAAGCTCGCTGCACCCACGGGTGTTCGGTTTCACCCGTTCGCAACTTCTTGGCGCTGCCAGCGCCGGAAAGTGAAGTACGATATATAGCATTTGGTTTGGGCCTGTCAAAAATTGTGTAAATATGTTTGTCATTTCCACTTGCCCATGGCCGTGCACTTAGCACAGGGCAAACAAACCCACTCCTCGGAGACTAGCGCAAGTCCCTCAACCCCAGCCCCGGGACAACCCTCAACTGTGGGCTGGTTCGCGCACTTGTCGCTCACTCGACCAACCGACCGACCGACCGGCCGACCGACCGCTCACCCGTCGCCTGCCGCGTGCCGTTCGTTAGCCGTTCTTGTGTGGCTTTCCTATTAACGTTGAGGGTACCCGGCACCCTCCGTGTTAGCCGGCACCCTACGATGCTTAATGCTTAAGCGTATCGCTTTGGCTTGTTGTTTCCTTCCGATATCCTTCCGGGGGTGGCTTTTGTTGCCTTTTGCGCACGTAATTTGTCATAATGTCAACAAGCGAATGATGCGCAGCCGAGGACTAGCCCAACCCCAACCCCATCAGGATCGGGAGTGAGTACAGCAAGTGGTTAAGCGAGACTAGAAATTTAGAAATTGTATTTGAAAAACAATCGCACTCCCTACATGAACTGATAGGCTATTAGATATATGGCTCGCCTGCTTCCGCCGGATGCCTCGTGGATAAGCGCCAGCTCGTTGCAGAGCAGGTTGCGCAGGTCGCTACGTATGGCCTGGACGTGATCATCCGCTGTGTTGGCTTCCACGGCCACATGGATTTCATGCAGATAGTTGCCTGGATACGGCTGCTGCTGGCTGGTGTAGGACGTGCTGCTCAGGCTGTAGTTGCTACCGCCTGTGGCCGTCTGGTAGCTGCTTTCCGTAGTATAGCCCGAGGTCTGCGAGTTGGTTACTGTCAGCTCTACGCTTCCAATTGTGCAGGCACTGCTATTACATCTTGCCGCCAACACGCAACCTGCTGTCGAACAAGTTGCTGGCACCGGCAGTTCAGAGTCTGGAGGATTCCCTCCATCTTCTCGAGTTCTAGCTAATTGTTCGGAGCTGCTGCGCCGCATGCTTTTTGCTGGATTCAATAGGGAGGTTTGCCTGTGTTCGAAGCTGCTGTCGGACTGGGTTTTGCGAGGCAGCTTGTGTTTCTTCCGTGCTTCCAGTAGAATCGTGATCGACTTCTTGGACTCGATGAGACAAGCCTGCCGCTGAGCCGACGAAGAGCTTTCTGGCAATGGATCTATGTCTGTGCGTGATAGACCAGTTTCTTGATTATTCGCTTTTTTCATTGTTATCCCGAGCAGGGGCCAAGTTGCGTGGCGCGGGTCTGCCCAAGAACTTGCAGCTCAGTGAAAGGTCGGTTATCGTGCCCACCTCCTCGGTGAAATCCGTTTGAGTGCAGGAGCTGAAAGTCTTATGCACTTTTGCTAGATCGCAGCGAAAAGCGTTGTAGGCAGCCCAATTGACATCGGACATCTGCGTAGATTTTGTATAATCATTATTTGTTGTACGAACCTACGTTCCTATAGATTGATATAGCTAATTACTGACATCTATTGTTGAGCTCCCTCTCTGTAGCTTCTCATTTGAGGCCGAATTGGTATCCTTACCCGAACTCATAACTAATTATTGTATCATGAACTCACCCCTAACAAGCTTCTAAATTTTGGGCCGAAACTCGAATCAAGCACATAACCACATCCATATGCCTAGCACATCGGCTCAAAGACAGCACAGGCAAAGCATATTGATTAACAAATAGATCCATTTTAAATAATATAGAATATGGAATAAAAATGCGTACCATTTCATCCAAACTTTAGACTATTACCACAAGACTGACTTTGGCGGAAAGCATTGATTCCAACGTTTGGTTATTTATCGATCTACCTTAAACATATTTTCAGATGGATTTCAAGATAGTACATGAGAAAAACTTTCTTTTGAAATAAACTTGATTTAGGTATGATACTTAAAGTCGCACAGATTTATTATGCGCTCCAACAGTTTCTAGATTTATTCTAGATCTATTCTGGATTCTATTGTCATACTTGTATAATCAGACTAGTCATGTTAGCCAGTCAAAGTCTGCCCGATTGGAGGTGCATATGAGGTGATCGATATAACGGGGTTGACTCATCAGTTAAGGTTAGTGTGTTACAAAGAATTCCTGGTTTTGATAATGACATCAAACCTATCATTATTTCTTACTTTGATATTTTGCGCACCCTTAGCGTTAGATCTTAGATCCCGAATCTTCGTCGCTCTCCTCTGACCTCTGGCCTTTCTGGAGCGAATCGCGCATTTTTCATTGCTAGGCCGAACAACAAATGAAAATATTTATAAAAAAAAGGTCGGTAAGGGAGCTCACGGGCTTGAAGCCAAGTTGAGAAATCAGTTGATGTTGTTATTGTTATTTTTGCTGTTGGTTGTTCGTTTTTCGTTGTTCGTTGTTTTTCATGGCGTCCACATAAATCATTTTTTGTTCGCCATTGCCCGGACTGCCTGCTGCATATTTCATGGCGGTTTGTTTACTCTACTCATGAAGTGGGGCTGGGGGGTGGCAGTGGGGCTGCAGCGATGAGTCGGGGAGTGGGCGCCGGGAGTGGGAAACTTGCGCTTAGCATCGACGACAGCTCTTTGACTAGGCTGCTCTGCTGGCAGGTAAGGTTAGACAAGCAGCCGCCTTCCATCTGTCCCTCACTTTTGCTCCACTTTACGAGAATTTCTGTTTGTTTCTTTTTGGCTTTATTATTTTATTTTATTTTTTTGCCAACATGTACTCCGACTTACCCCAGCCCACAGTCCCGGCCCCAAAAGAAGCAATTCGTGCGAAGGGGCGGAAGCGGGCGAATGTTTAACTTACGTTAAGTAAATAATGGGGCGTTCATATGACATCGCCAGGGGGAGTGTGGGGGGCGTAGGCCTGGCGAGCGCACATACCCAACTAGAGAGAGGGTATATTTATATGTGTGTATCAGTGTGTGTGTGTGTGTGTATATGTGTGTTTGCAGTCCCTGTTTACTTCCACATTTCCTTTTTGCTTAATAAAATAAAATATGAAAGTTGCTTGCTAAAAAATCACAAACACAAAGTCTTGTGCAGCCAAGGGTCGCCAGAGCCATCTGTGTAGCTGAGGCAGACTAACCTCCCATCGCAGTTCAGAGCTTTAAATCTTATTTTTTTGAATATGGCTGTCCTTGCGCAATCAATTAATTCTATGCCAGACCAGGCAAATAACATCCAGATAAAGGCTGCGAACGGAACTAGCTTGAAATGCACCAGAAACTGTCGTATTTCCTTAGATATTTGCTAATAATAAAGGTTTACGCATCATGAATTTAATATAAACAAGTAAGAGGGATCCAAATGGGATCCGGAAGCCAGCCTCAAGCTGAATGCAACCCACAGCCCGCCAGCTCCTCGCTAAGCATCGGTGCTTACAGTCCGATCCTTATGAAATGTTTATAGCCTAAATATAACACCCCACAAAATGCTGAACTCTACCTTCGAAAATCTGTGTTCTTTGTCATTTGTTCGATGGCATGAGAGAAGCTATCCAAAAAGTGAAGTATTCTTAATCTGTTTATACCTCACGAGATCCTCTAAGCCAAGTTGGGTATATCTAAGTCATATTTTCTTCTAGTTATGCCTTGCAAGCCATATCTCAAACTTGATATTTTCCGATATTTATACCCTTGCAGAGAGTATTATAATTTTGTCGTGAAATGTGTAACGCATAGAAGGAGACATCTCCGACCCCATAAAGTTTATATATTCTTGATCAGCATCAACAGTCGAGTCGATATAGCCATGTCCGTCTGTCCGTCTGTCCGGCTGTCTGTTTCTATGCGAACTAGTCTCTCAGTTTTAAAGCTATCTTAATGAAACGTTGCAGAAGTCCCTTTTTCTGTTGCACGCAGCACATATGTCAAAACCAGCTGGATCTGACTACTATATCATATAGCTGCCATAGGAAAGATCGGTTGAAAATTAAGTTTTTGTATGAAAAAGCATTTTGTTTTTCAAGATATCTTGACCAAACTCGGCATTTATTAGTTTTACTAAGCTCCTCATATATAAGCAAAATCCTTTTAAGATCGGACCACTATATCATATAGCTGCCATAGGAACGATCGGTCGAAAACTAGGTTTTAGATTAAAAGCCTTTTTTGTTTATCAAGATACCTTCACCAAGCCCGTCATTAACCATTTCCTCGGCATTAAAAGGTTGCAAGGGTATTAGATCTTCGGCGTGCCTAAGATAGCCTTTCTTCCTCGTTTTAAATTGGGGAGAGATAACGAGAAGTCTAAAAGGCCGTCTGACAAATTTCAGCTCTTTAGCTGATTCGGTTTTCGAGATAGACACGTTCACATAGACATAAAAGGAGAGATCAGACAAACTTAGCTCGACATCCAGATCAAGAATATATATACTTTAATATGAATTTGAGCAAAACCAATTAACCGTTTCCAATGCGTTCTGGAATAAAAGTAAGGAAAACAAACATAACACCCTACCCTTGTAGACTAGTGTATCAAAGGTGCTTTAATACTAAAGGTTTTGACCTAGCAATTCCTCCCATAGAAACTTCAATATGGCAGTACGATTTGTAACAATTTTACAGATATGTTTGGAGTATAATAAAGTTATTAATTCGTGAGTTTAAGTCGAGATATCTAGAATACAAAAACATTTCCTATTCAAAAACTCCACTCAAGCATGGAGACAGTTAAATGTGTTTCACAATATTTTTGTTTAAAGCAATCTAATAACTTAATAGAATTTCGCTTTTTATTGTTTTATGCCTGATCATAAAAATTCGAACAAATTAAAGTGGCGATTCGTGTCATTTTAATCCAATCAATTTCGTGAACTTCAATATTGCGCGTCGTTTTGTTTATTCCATTTTAATTACTTTAAATTAAACATAAGAGATTAACTTGTTAGTTACCCCTTCTATAGTAATCGTGAAACCAACAACCAGAATTAAACGTTGCTTGATTGAATTTTCTTGATTGTGATCTTCATTATCATCGAGAATCGCAGATCGAGATGATCAGACACGGCATCATTTGCGTTAACAGAATATTGTTCCAATGGTAGTTGGCTCAGATGAAAATCTCCTTTTCGTTTCGAGTTCTTAAGTTTTGGCTGCATTTGCCATGTTTGTTCAATGTTTCAGGTTTTATTGCTACTTTTGATAACTAATACATCTGGAATTCGATCCACAAGAGCTTTACCCGGCACGATCAACTCCTCAATCGCCCAGCAACATTCTTTATATTCATTATTTCAGGCTGACTTTTCCTTTCCTTTTCCCTTCTTTGAAGTCAGTTTAATGCAAGGATCAGATATCATCAGATTGAGATCAACTCGCAGTTCTTATTCAATTGCATTGTTCTCTACATCTCTCCTTTTCACTCTGGCAAGAAATCAATGTAATAAGCAGAAGTCATACGTCAATTGTGTATAAAAAGCCCAATACTTGTACTCTATAGTTCATTTTTGAGTTCTGGTTTGGTTTGAAGCCTGTTTGCAAAATAATACTTGAAAGTTGTAATCAAAACAAGTTCCTATACAAGATTGTAATGCATATATTTTTTGAGAATAAATCTAAATTTTGATTCAAGTCAACATGGGAATTTAATTAAAAATCTTTAAAGTGCGATTATATAATTTGATAGAAGTAAATTGTCAGTTTATCATTAAATTAACTTAGATTGAAAGAGTTTAGTGACTGTGGAAGATAGCTTTGGAGCTTGGCATGGATCATTCCCCCAGTTTGATACACGCTCGTCGGGGCCATTCAGATTTTTATCGAATGCATATACGAATGCGCCCACTGTGCGACATGTAATAAAAATAAAAATTTAAAATTAAAAAAACAAAGCAAGACAAACACATGCCAAAAACAAACAAAACAAAGGCAAATTCTATGATGTTGGCTTCCAATCCTGCCTCTGCCTCTTGCCAAGGCTGGCAAGGCTGGAAGGGTGGGCGGGGGAAGCGCGCAGCAGCTGGCTTAGAAGGCTGAAAAGTGCCAAAAGAAGAAGAAATGGGGTACGCGAACAAGCTGGATTCGTACGAGTACTAGATATGTAGATACTTCTGCGCGAACAATATCCCGCAGCGAACTTTATTAAATTACACGATTTTGACAGTTAAGCAGCAACCAGCCCTCGTCCCATCCCCCTCAACTTACCCAGTCTTGTGCTTGAGTGTTGCCAAGTGAGAATCATAATTTTTTCCTGTACTTTATGTAATGCTCCTGCAGCAGCCCCCTTTACCCAATACCCCACCCTTCCTCGACGCTTAGCCGCCATTTCGCCATTTCCCTCTTCAAATCTGTCTCCCCAGCCCCGCACATTTGCGTTGTCTGGCAACGCCGAGGACTATTCGAGTATTCCTTGGGGGCCGGTTTAGGCAAATAGGAACGCAGGAGCATGGGAACGGGAATTGCCTAAGTCGAAATCTTGGCAATTGCGCGATTCACTTGTGGCCGGGAGCGGTTACCAACTTTTATCATTCCGCAATTAGCGTGGCCATGTCTGCAGCGCTTATCGTTTGTAGTCGGTAGTCGGGTGCGGGTCAAAAACTTGCCAGATACTCCTCTAACAAGCCGCTGCCGCTGCCAACGGTAAATATTTGTACAGCGTTTCAGTCGATACCTTGAAAAACGGGACAACAACAGCAGCGATAACGTCTACACTGTGCACTATACGAGGTGTGTATGTGTGTGTGTGTGTGTGTGTGCGTATGGAGGTATATGTACCTATAAATACGCAACGTGTGCATTCTTTTCTAGCTCTTTAAGAAAACTTGGAGTACGCCCGACTGGAAGATACGCTGTACCCAAATATTCGAAGTTATCTTTATACAACTGTAGGCCTAAAGGTAATGCCAAAGATAATATATAAATATAAAACTTCGTCATTCGTTCGTCTGGCTTTTGGATAATGGAAAGCCAGTTGTCTGTCGGGAAAAGCCAGATGAGAAGCCAAGCTAGAAATTTTGCATCGCATTAAGATTTATGGGCATAACTCATCTTAGTGCTTATATTATCTTTAGTAATGCATCTTGAACATCATGCTAATTCTTATAAAAGTTTCAGGACCTTAATATGATCCCGAACTGTACAAGTTTTATGAGATCAAAGAAGTTATACAACTCGCCATCTTAGTTTGGAATCAGCGTTGACTTCTTTTGGGTACATTTTCACATAAGCAAATATACCCTCTATTCAATTAATTTCAATAGGTGCTTGGTATAAATATAGAGAACTGTTTAAGAACTCAGAACCAGGTATCTGTACCAGTCTCGTCTCTGTCTGGGGGCATGTTCGACGGTTATCTATGGTACTTAAACGGCGTGGTACAAGATTTGCCCATTGAGACGAGACATATATGTTATGCTTACATTTTCACCGGCTACATGACCTCATACATAAATGTTCCGATAAGAAAACATGCCTAGCTGCACGCCGATTCTTAACTGTTTTCCCAAAAACTACAAGTCGATTTTCACTTTTGAAGATATTGGAAAAATAGTACACAAAAAAAAGCCAGAAACTCCGCCAGCCTGCCTTTACCCGTTCGTAGTGTTAAATGAGGCCTATTAACATGCATGTTAATATGCATGTTGACGGTAATGCGAATTCTTTTCATGTGCAACCCTCCGACTGGCACCCTCTCTCTCTCTCTCTCTCTCTCTCTCTCTCTCTCTCTCTCTCTCTCTCTCTTTCTGTCTCGCCCTCTCTCTGACTTTGACTCTGATTATGCCAGGGCAACCTTTTGCGAAGAGAGCGCGCCTTTTATTCCTTTATGTTATCTGTGATTATTTTCCACATCGCTATGCCCATTGTCTGCCAGTCAGCGAGCTTTTGTCCGAGCGTATCTAAACAGGTGGTCCCAGCATGTGGCCGGGCCGGGCTACTGAAGTTCCATTTCTTATTGTCTGATCCTGAGCCTGAGCCTGTGCGCCCTCGACGTTCTCAGCCTCGTCCTCGCCCTTTTGTTTGGCTGGTGCTACCCATGTGTAAATTTACCTTTCAATCAAAAATGATATTATACATTTAAACAAATATGCATACACAGAAGCGAGCCATTCTGCGTTTTGATTTCTGGGCGTCAAGTCGACCGCAAATTATTTTCGGACTGCAGCAGGTAATATTTTTTTTAGCAGGTGCGCTAATTGTCCTTTGCAGTTTTAGGTATTAGCAGCATTTAAGGGTTACTCTGGTGCTGTTTATTCAAACAATAGTCTCAAATGGGGCTATATTTAGAGCTTTGTCATTATAAAACAATCGAATTTTCGTTATGTCAATAGCTAACAATAATCGTCGTGATTACTTAACTTATCTACCAGCCGAAGGTGGAGTGACTCGAGCTCATGTCTAACGCTCATGAGAGGCACATCAAGTGGCCTTTTCAGCAGTAAAATACTACAAAGACCTATTTGTTGTTTTGGATCTCATAGTCCGAGTGCTCTAAAAGCACACGGCGTTGGCAATGAGTGTAGAAATCCGTATGATTACGAGTCCCAAAGTAAAAAGTCAGATCATTTAAGTGGCATACCCAACTATCATATACCCGCACTTTTGGCTTTAGAATGAACGGGAGTTTTAGCATATATAAATATAAATATATATATTCCATACTTTATCCATAGTTGAAACGATCTTATGCATTTTCTTTCATTACAATCTGAGTTGAGGGTTGTTGAAAGAAAAGTTGAGAATTGAAAAAGTTCCTTACAGTTGGATTCTTCGAAATCTGTAGCCTTTACCTTCTTCTTTTCTTCAAAACGTGAGTAAAATGTCATTGAATCGAGTTATCGAGAATATTATATTATATTATGGAAAATCATAGAACGGACTTTGGGCGAGTAATGGAATGTGATAATAATGTCTAAATTTGAAGAAAAAGCCCGATAGAACTCGTCAGTTTATAAGATACTTCTATGATTAATTGTTAGTAAGAAAAAACTTTGATCACACCTTGAATGAATAGAAATAGTTGACGCTTATGCGTAAAATCTTGGCTCACGATATGGACGCGACTTGCAGATCAGCTCATTGTATTGATTTGATGAAGCAGTTGGGCACTTCTGTCGGCTTATCAGGATTGGGGGCGATAAGTTAACGTTAACGTTAGCCAAATAGATAAGTGTCACTCTTGGCACACGAATTCAAAAACAACCAACAGCCAGATCTGGAGGGCACTCGTAACTCCAGCTAGACAGTTTCGATTGTTGTGCAATGGAACCCGCAACCCGTCCAACTTCTAAGCGGTGCCGCCGGGTCTGTTTGCGCTTCTAGCGCTATTTACTCTATATGCTGAACTACTTTCCTTCTATTACTTGCAACCCTACTTCGTGCGACCACTCGAAAATGTCAAACAAAGTTTTATAACTGGAAGCCGTATCTGTCCGTGAAGTGCCGGGCCTCCAGTGGGGGCTTACCTACTACTCCAGGTGGTTTAGTCCACTGAAGTGCCAGAAATGTGGCAGTGATTGCGTCTGGAGTAGCTGATTATGGGCTGTTGTAAGGCCTGCTACTTGGATTAAAGTCAACTATAATCGTTTATTAAATCTAAAGTAAAGTTATTTGAGCACTTTGATGTTGCCGCGAGAATGAATGCGAGAACCCTCTCTTGATAGCGCATTGCTTTCCAGTGGCAGCCGCAGTTGACCCAGTAAGAGAAGTAGGGGAAGGGCACGGCTAGATAAAGAGGATCAACACGATAAGCCAGAATATTTTGCACCAGAAAATCACACATAGCCCACAAATCAAAAGCCTCCCCAAATACTTGCTTAAACAAGCTTCTAATAGTTGGAGTTTCCCGGTGTCATCTATTAAACATTTTGGGATCTGTCTAGGCTAAGATTATGCAGAAGATCGTTGACATCTCCCGAGAATCTCGAATCTACAATAAAAGGCTTCTTACATAAGGTGTTCGTGAAAGAAGGTTAACGGGCTTAATTTGGGATAAGTTTTCTATATTCCAAGCTGAGATAGTCATTAGTAGTCGACTTATCGGAGTAGTCTATAAAACTAATATACCCTATATTATCTTAAGACTAGAGTAGAACTAGTCCGGTGTGTAATCCTTATCGAAATATCCAGCGAACTCCATAAATCGTAGCTAAAATCAAGAGCTGTTAAACAGATAAATGGTTTTATTTACAAAATGCATGACACCACGTCCGCGTCTGAGTTCGGAGTCGGAGCTGGAGCTGGAGCTGGAGTGCGCTCTGGCGACCTGGCCGGGTCTGACTTGAGCGTATGTCGCAAATTATGCGACGCTCAGTGAAAGCGTTCAATGAACAAAATGATTTTATTGCATGCGGACTGCTAAGCCCGAAAACCACTCGAGCCATTTGGCCATATGTTGCCATTTGTGATAAAACTGCACGCAGGACGAACAGGTCGGGTGGGTTGGGTAGACAGACAGACAGACGGGGAGGGAGAAGCAGAAGATGCTGTTGTCGTTTGTTGTCGTTAATGCCCAATGGGTGGCAAATTGTTTTTTATTATCGGTCGGGCTGAGAAAGATGCGACAGACCCCTCGATGGGCCGGGCTGTTCGCTTAGTTGGTGTGACAACGGGCCAAAGGAGTTAACGTAAGCTCGTCCCTGCTGCTGCCCCAGGCCAATGTCGATTGCGTGAATAAAACTTTAATGGAACGACACAAATCCCATCGCCATTGTTGTTGTTGTTGTTCGGCGTTCCTAATGCCAACTAATTGAGTGCGAAAATGCCGTCAGTTTGTCAGAAGTTTTCTTCAGCTTTGTTTTCGTATGATATTTTATGCGAACATATTCCAAGCACAGAAAAAAACGACGCACAAAGTGCACTCAAAATGCACCCAGCCCAAGTGGGCGTGACTGTTGCCCACATTTGGGAATTGCGCTTAAAAAATGCCTGCAAATGGCTGTCAGGAGTACGTGGGCGACAGCAGATCAAAAGTGTTTCCATACCATATACGTATGCACATGTGCGAGTAGATGTGGATGCTGGTCACGCCCTGGACTAGACTGTGGAGAATGGCAACTGTCACAGAGGGCGGGCACTCGCCTAAATAGTTGATGGGGGCCATTGCACGTCTCGATTTCATCTCGAATCTCGACTGAAAACTTGCAGCTAAGTTAAATTTATAGCCTGCTTCGAGGCGCCGTGCACGTGACCATGCAGCAATGATTATGAAACCAGGCTTCAAAGAGCTGAGATTGAGCTGCATTGGGATAGAAAGTATGTGAAAATCAGCACAATTTCAAACGAAGCTCATCGTAAAGAATAGAAATTGTCTGAGCTGTAGCCTTTGGAGGCGCCTCTCTCTCTCTCTCTCTCTCTCTAATGAGGTCAGGCAGGACTCTTATCTGATCTTCGGCCTTTGTTAGGTGGAGATCGCGTTGAGATCTATGCTCCACGTATAAGTTATTTGAAGCACAATTGGTTTTTTATTTATAGTTGTTTTGTCTAAGCAAAACAAGTTTAATTTTAAATCGGATATCGTATAATTTATAGCAATTATAGTCGGAAATTTGCTGGCCATTCGCATAAAGTATTGCCAACAATGGGTACTCGTCTCCGGCAGCTGCCCCCATTTAAAGGGCCAGCCAACCCCAACTGCAACCCTTAGGCAGGCGTCTTTTGTCCCTTTCACGCACACTCTATCAATCTTTCACCCTCTATAAATGCGGCGACTTCCATTTTTGTGGCTGATATTTTAACAACAGCAGCAGCTAAGGCAAGGCCCCGGGTTTGGGCCCCACTCACCCAGCTCGGCGCCATCTTGGCTTCATCAAACGCACACAAAAGCCCATAAGGGCAAAGCCAAGATAATGGTAGCCTGGCAGCCAAGGACTGAGAGCAGCTCAGCCTGGTTCAGCGCAACAGACGGACGGGGCAGGCTGGGGACGGGTGGCGGCAGGCGGCAGGCAAATAAAATGGGCACCAAGCCGAGTCGTTAGACCAACCGCCTCCCCAAACCACCCCCACTTACTTAGCCGGCCCCGCATCAACCCCGCCCACCTGCACCTAGAACGTTTTGTGTGCGCGCTTCAAAAGAAAATCACCCCAAGTGTATATTTTTATAGAGACCGCAATAAACCTTTTTCTTTTCTGCCTCGTTGCCGACTCGGGCCGTGCTGCGCTTCGATGAATGTGAAAAGGTTGCTACCCGAATCCGTGTCCCGGCTACGCCTCTGCCAGCTTGATGAAGTTCCATTTCAGACACAATACAGTTGGCAAGTCGAAAAAAAAAATAAAAAAGAAGAAGCAAAATGATGCAGCCATTGCCCATTTTTCTTGGCCAGGCATAACCATAAAGGCGGCCCGGCGATGTGGGCCGATTGATGGTCGCAGCATTCAAAAATTGGAAACGGGTAAGACCATGTGCTCCATACATGAACCTGCCATGTCATCGCCGTCTTCCTCCTCGTCGCATGTTCTTTGGGGGGCCTTTTCTTGTTGCCTTCTCCGTTTTATAGCCCGGTCAAGGGTGCTGCTGGTCAGCTTGCGCTGCTCGTCCGGCTTGACGCTTGAATGGCTGCCAACGAGAGCGCGCCTTTTGTTTGGCCAACAGCGCAAAAAAGCGAGTAAAAAATAAATAGTGGAACAAAAAAACAAACAAAGCAGAGAACTACACAAAAAAAAATAAATGCGCACAAAATGCTTTTTGCAAAGTAACCAAAAGCGAGCGTAAAAATAGGAAAATTGAAAATAGAAAGAATATGTGGCGGCGGTTCCATTGTTTAATGGACGTCAGCTGGAATGTGCGCCACAAATTGAAAAGTTATTGTGCTGCACGTCCACTAAACAGCCACAGCCCCCGCCACAGCCGCCGCCACAGCTACAGCCGCGGGAAATGTGGCATAGTGGGTAAGGGGCAGCGGATGGGGACGGGGATTGGGAGCGGGAGCGGGCATTGGGTTGTGGCATTGTCGTGACAAGCTGCTACTTGGACGCCACTCGCACGTTTTTGTGCCAACTAAAATATTTGACAGTTCATTTTCGGTGTGGCCGCGGCCTTTTTATGCAGCCCCAACCAACTTTTGTCAAGTTGTGGAAATTTACATTTAGCTCTTTTTGGAATCCCATAGCATTAAGCTAATGCTTGCTTTGCATCCGAGCCAAGCGCAGTCTTGCAAAAGCTGCTCGAGTTCGGTTGCACCTGTTCACACCTTGTTCGACCGCAATTAAGAAATTACAATGGCGCGCGAAAAGCGCAGCAACAAAAGCTCAACCAGCCGCGAGAAGGGCAACAACAAGTGGGAGACCAGGAATCACATGCATAAAGTAAATTATAATGGGCATAATAAAAACGAGGCAAAAACCAAGCGACATTTACTTTACCTTCGCATGTGTGTGTGTGTGTGTGTGTGTGTGTGTGTGTGGTAAGGCGGTGAGTGCTTTGTACGGAATTAAAAGCAAACGCATTAAAAGGTGTCCAAAAAGAATTTCACCTTGGCAAACGACAGGCAGAGCAACAAAATGGCGCAGCTGCAGATGGCGACAGAATCTCTTTGGCCGGAAGGGAAGGAGGCGCATAAACACAAGCACAAGCACACGCACACACCTGTAACTGTATATGTGCAGGTAGAGAGAAGCGGCGGAAGCAACGAGCAACATTTTTAATTATGAAACACTAAAAGTGGCAAAGCCAAAGTGCAACGTGTACAAGAAGAGGGCGATGGGCGTCGGGCATGGGGCGTTGTGCTTGGGGTCGCTTTGGCCAAGCTATTAACTTAAACGCCTTTTGCCGGTTAATGGAAATGAACCTCGTCGTGGCAATGGGCAGTTATCTGGTTAAGACAACGTTGGGGAGCCGGCTGCCGTTGCCGTTGCCGTTGTCGACACGCGCAGGTGTTTAGTCCGACCCTCTTAACCGTTAACGGTTAACGGTTATGAGCAGCACCGTGCATCGTTCGTGTTAACATGGCCTAATTGTGGGCACAGGGCACAGTCCACATGCTGTACTCCCGTACTCCTTTAGCTGCAAATACAGGACTTGAGGAGAGGGGTTGGCTGCGCATATTGAGTTACTTGCATTTGCTTTAATTGCAGGCACGTGTGCGGCACAGGTGAAGTCGTTTTGAAGTCAGGTGCGATGCTCGCACCTCTTGTAGGGCCTCCTCGCAGAGTTTCGCCCGACAATTGTATGGAAACTTAAGAAGCGCCTAAGCCGATCGTCGTGTCGCCCCCTCCCCCGAGTCACTTTCCCAGCAAATTTCCACGCAGCTACAATTTCCTCGCAGCGCGAAACAAAACCAATAATTGATATCCATCTCTATACACAGGGGGGTGGCAGCACAGTGCGTGCAGCCGTCCGGGCGCGTGCTGCAAGGAGGAAGGAGAGCTCACGTACCCGGCGCTGGCCAAGCCCAAGACCTTGGCTCTTCTCTAGTTTCATGGCGCTGGATGCGTTAGTTTTTATTGCGGCGTTTACTTTACTTGGCCATCAGCCGCAGCAACAATTTGAGTACCAATCGAAGTGGATATCCATATCCACACACACACACACACTCACCCACCCACACACACCCCAGCCATGAATATAAACAAAGTTAAGTGCCGTCCATGGGCTGTGTGCAACAGTTTGGCTAAGCCGAACCGTTGAAAACAGTTCTCTAAGTCGCGCAGCTTTCCCTGGCATGGCAGGGGGGCAGGGTCTGCGTTCAGGGGTTGCTGCTCAAAATTGATTAAGGTCATTATGCAGCCGGGTAGAGTCGAGCTGTTAACTGGGAGCTGTGTGCAACGAGCTCGGAGCTCCGAGCACCGAGCACCGACTCACTGACACTTAATCCCAGCGGCATAATCAGCAACATATTGTAGCAAAACCCGCTTCACACTGCCATAAAAAGTAGCAGTTTTTGTATATTCGAAATTTTACACCCCGTACGCAGAGTGAAAAGCGGGGTGGGGGAAGGAGGATGAGGCAAAGAGAGACGGGGCCAGAGGTTAAATGCCAGGGCTCGACTCTCAGCGAGCCTTAGCCTGAATTTTATGGCTTACCCATTTCTGTTTAACTATAAACCCTGCCGGGCTGTCTGCACTCGTAGAGGAGTGCCATCTCTCCACGCTATGTGCTGCCTTTTTGGGTGCGGCCCGCATTATTCATGAGGTCAGTGGTTGAGCTTAAACCCGATGCCAATGCCTTGCCTTTAAGGCAAATTGGCACAGCTGCCGCCAGGTAATCAACGCAGGCTTCTTCTGTCTTAGATTCCACTTCAAAGGAAGCAAGAACAAAGTGATATACAGGACATGAGCCACAAGCCCACGCAAAGCAACAAGTGAATTAACCTGAAACCTGTGCTCTATAAAGCACCACTTAACCACCCCCACCCTACTATCCACTATCCACCATCCACTATCTACCATCCACTATCCACATGCCATACCCTTGTCCACTGGCCACAATGAAGGTGTCTCATGCTTTGTAAACGCCCCTAAACGTTTCAAATGTTTTTATTACATTAAAAGCATTAACGGCATGTAGAGCAAAATACCAGCGAGTCGACAGGCAGCACAATAAAATTATTGAGTAGAGACCCTGTCGCAAGGATGCAGGCAACCAACCAGGCGGGCAGTCACAAGCCGCAGGACAGCTCGCCAATATGTCATCAATGCCAGTGAGTAAACTCTGAAGCTAACCCTCCTGAGAGGGTTGTCCTCGAATAACCGAAAACAGAACGCAATGGGGTTTTTTCTAAACAAACAGCGGGATTTCATCATAAGCGATACGCTCGTCTGTCGGATATGCTTACGTGTTTATATGTCCGGACTCTGGAGTTCACAATTGGCAGTATTTATGTGCAAAATCCGAAAATCGGAATGGGCTTGGTTAAGCAGAAAACGAACATACACTAAACACTAACGAATCTACAATCTCTTTACAAGAAGATATAATCGGAAGAACTATGGCGATGAATAGTTGGGATGAAATATAACCAGTTTTTTTGTTATTATAAAAAACATATTACTTAAATTGAAGGCCTTTCCTTATGCGCTTCTCTGCGATTCTCATTGGAAATGTTATATACGTTATATAAGTTGCTTGGCCCACTGTGCATCTGGCTTGGTGTAACCAGGCCGAAACTTGACTTTATCAGAGCGTCGGATATTATCCTGCCGAGTGTAGTGCCGAGTGCCACCCCAGTGCCTTTTGTTTGACTTTGTTGAATTGATTTCGTTAGGGAAATAACAACAACGGCGACTGAATACACTCGGCAGCACCCTTGAACGCGCACTCTCCATTCAATTTTTCGTCCTCCCTTCCTTCGTGCTTCCTTTCTATCCAGCGAGGTTATCGTTGCCAGCGCTGGCTCTGATGTTTCCATTTGTACAAAATAGAGCACTTAACGGGGAAACTGCAAACAAATTATTGCACTTGCTGTCACCAGAGCGAGTCATGTCCCGCCTCTCCGTCGCACTCGCTGCCGCTGCCGCTGCCACTGCCACTGCATACACTTAAAGGATTACAAGCGGATCTGTCGCTTGTTTGCCGCTAAATGGACGCATTTACTCGCCAGGCATACACACAGAGTGCGGGGGGGAAAGCGGGGACTGGTAACTGGTTGGTGGGTTGGCGGCTTACAATGGCCGGGCGGCTGCCTTGCGCGCTTTTTATGGCCAATGAATAGATGAATGAATGCATGACAAACTGACTAACTGAATGACTGGCTGACTGACTGACTGCTTGAGTGGGCGGGCGGTTGGTCGGTCGGCCGCTCGGTGGGTCGGTCGGATGAGTGCCCATGGAGTTACTTAATGGATTTGGTTAAGTGCTGCATTGACATTTTGATAAATGCTTTGGAACAGATGCGTTGACTGGCGCTGCGTTAAATGGGCGTTGCCATTCCCATTTTGCTCCTTGCCCTGCCCTGCCAAGCCCTACATCCTATATGGATCTCCATATTCCGGCCGCACTCTTATGATAAATAGTTTATGCACAGCACGGCCAAAAAGCAGTCAAACATTTGTCACAAGCCGCGAAAGTGTTTCCAAATTAATTATCCAGCAAATTGCCCGAAGCCAACACATATCCTGATGGGTCGTTTCGGCTGTTTCCATTCATCTCCACATCCAGAATGTCCTTATTAATGCATCGACTCTGAATCCCGTCGAACCTCGATAACAATAAAGTGGTCAACAAATACTAGGAAACTTCGACTCCTTTGAGAGATTGATAAGCCCTTTGAAAGAGGCATATCCTCAAGCATATAAGCTACAAAAATATATTCCACAGCCATTTCCTTGCCTTCGCCTATCTCCTCCTATCAGTTTTTGATGTAGACGATATATTTGAATCATATCTGATATCTCTAGGATCAGAATATAAAATGGATTTCAACTGCTTTCTTTATTACAAATGCGGCATTCTAAGCAAATAATAATACATCTTATTTCTTAATTTTTTTTATATTTTTGGCCAGATAAATATTCAGTTACGCTCTCAACTTTATACATTTTCAAGCCGCCAAATGGCGTATAGCCCAATAAAGGAAGTAAACACATTAAGCAGATTCTCTGCTCAACCCACCAGGAGATGACGATGGACTAGGCACGCAGTCCTGACCATAACCAAGTGTCAGTTGTTGTTGTTGCTGGTTTTTTTTTTATAGGAGCACAAGACACTTATTTAGCTGCCCTCAAATGGCAAAAGTTTTTGTAATGTTTTGAAGTGCCTCTAATTAGATAATAAGCGGCCTGGGTCGGATCGGGCCGTGCAGATGACGCCGCGTTTTCCTATGCAAAGCGACAGCGCGTGCAATGGCCAACCCCACGCCTGAAATAAAAAGCCAAAGCCAAAGCCAAAAAGCCAAGCGCATAAAAAGACGGCCGTGCGCAATTTGAATCCTAATGGATGCGTGCGGCGCAACCAAACGACTGGCGGACACGCGATGAGGCCACCATCCACCTGGAGGACAGCTGGCGAAGGTGTAAAGTTCACGTGTGTCCACTTACCAACCCTGCAGCCCACCGACCCACCCACTAAAAGTGGATACTCGCCCCCTTGCCCCTCTCCTGCCCAGCCTGGTGACGTTTTATTAATGCTTTTGGAGTGCTTTCAATGTTTTATCGCGCTTTCTGCTCTATGCCACGGTCTCCGGCAAGATATCCATCGCCCGGCTTACCCCTTTCGGAGTGCATCGGCTGTTGCGTAATAACTTTTAGTTGGCCACTCTTCCCGCACATCCTGCACACTGGAATATGCTCTATAAATAGCCGGCACTTCTATTATGATTATGAATTTCACCGCTGACCACTGACTTTTATCTAAATGGGTCTTTTGTTTGGTTTCCGACTAATGGAATAGGCGTAGCCTTGCCCGGTCTGCACTATTTAATATCCATACTCCGTCGATTACAGACATTTGTAGCTGGTCCCTGCCAGAGCCAAGTTGGGGGCGACTCGAAGGGTTGCTGTCTAATCAAGTTGTCACTCTAATAACTACAAACGTCGCACATATGCCATATTACATCATGATCAATTCCACTTATACACAACTTCTAACAAGCATGTATACTAAATATAAATCAAGAATATATACAAGCCCAAATGACCTCAACCCCAAAACTGGAACCCATTCTATGTTAAAGATAAGTGGGACTCACTTCGAATCTCACATTGGGCTTTGGATAATATACTAATCAGTTTTATTTATGGGTTCGGTTATGGGTAACATATTCAAAAGTATTATTATTGAGAATGCCGATAAGTTATGGCATTATAAAGCTTAATCGATCGACTTTTAGTTAGTCGCAATTTATAATTAGGTTCAATTCTAAAAATAATAATTTAGATAGAGATAAATAAAATAAATAGAGATAAATAAAAATTGGCATCTGTTAGTAGGAGGCAAGACCGACTTTTCTATATACTCATCACCAAAAGAGACCGTAATTCAAAGCAGCCGAAAGCCATATAAACAATTGCTAGCTAGAAAGACAATCATACAGATATTTTGTGTAAAAGATAAAGAGTATGAGCAGATACAATGATTATCAGATTGGTAATAACATTCTTGAAAATTAACGCTAGAATTCGTGAGAATCGCATTGTAGGGCGATATTTAACAGTACGTTCTCTTTCATTTGATGCGCAGTGAGAGAAGTTTTCAAAGATGTCAAATAAAATGTTACTTTGACGGATTAGCTTTTATTTTTCACGCCTTCAGACATAATATTCCCAGGAAGACATTCACATATATACACATATATTTGAAAGATCGCACTGAAGTTCTATGTAAAAAGGTATGGGGGTACGTTTTTGCAGCCGCCCCTGCAACAACCCTCTCCCGACAACAAGGGGCCCTTTCGACAAAAGACAACACATCCTACACCATTGCAGCTATCGATCCTGAAAGTATGCAGTAGAATATGTCTCTTGTGAATGTGTTTTCAAAAAGTGTCAAATAAAGCTTAAGGATTTAGTAGTTATTTATCTTAAAATCTTTAAAATGGCCGGCTACTTAACTTATTTATAGATAGAACGATAATTTGATATGGACGCCAAGGTGAGGGAAGTGCTACATATTTTTCCTTTACCAAACTTAACAGAGAACCTTTAAAAACCTAAATAGGAGACCTGAGCTACGAAACTCGAGAAAATATAGGCATTTGTAAGTCCGAGGTTAGACTAAGCCTTTGGCAAAATGAATTCTTCACATCTAAAATTACTTCTAAACGAGATATCTATATTCAGGCCTTTCAGCCTACAATATTGTTGTTTAAAGCTGGTTTTTCTGTGAGTACTTAAACATTTGAATACATATATTTGCGTGAATGTGAATTGAACTCTTCTCAATTGCATAAGCTGTCATCTGCTGTGAATTGCAAATCCTTTGAGCTGAACACTGTTAATATCTTTGATAAATGATTTTAAATGCATATGTAAAAACATAAATGAGCAACAAACTCGTGAAGATTTATATATATGTATATACAACACGAGTCCCTTTAAAGCATTTGACCAGCTGCCGGCAAAGCCAAGCAACTAAGCAGGAGCTTAAAAGCAGCAACAAAACGTGGCGCATTCAAGTTTTAACGCCAGCTACAAGACAGGCCAAAGCCCAAGTGAATTTGGCAGGACGCAGAACACGAGGACGAGGCAACACACAGCAATGGCTACGGCTCAAATGCCAGCCATTTTGTTGGCTCTTGCCTGCCCGCTCACTGCGCCACGCCTCAGCCCCCCTTAGTATTATAACTGTTGTTATTTGTGTTGTGCAAAGTGTGTGGGTGTTGTTCGGCTGTTCTGACTGGAACTGTACCGTACCGCCCCGCCCCGCCCCGCCCACCCCACCCAGTACCGCCCGCTCTTGCTGTGCTTTTGTCTTTTGGTATGCTGCGATTATGCAACAAGCTGGCAGCGTGTCCAGTTCTAAATGCCATTTTTTGGCAATATGCATTTTTGAACAGCAGCCCAAGTGGACAGCTTGTATAAAGCAAGCCAGCGAGAGAGAGGGAGAGAGAGAGAGAAGGGAAGAGCGAAAGCTCCTAAGCCAAGCGTACACTCAGATACACGCACATATGTGCAGTTACAAAAAAAAACCCCTAGAAGAAGAGACAGCTTCGGCCCTGGGGCTACAGAAAATGTAATCCCTGCTTTGGCGCACATTTCACGACTACCTTTCAGGTTTCTACCATATTTAAGCCCCCATTTATCCAGCAGCCTGCTCCTCTTATTGTCCCTGGATCTAAGCTTTCATGCTTACATAAATGTGCGTGTGCGAGTGTGTGTGTGTGTGTTTAAGCTTTCTCTGTCCGTCTGCAGCTCACGCAATTCCAACATAATTTTAGACGCCTTCGATTGCGGCCGCGGCTGTGGCTGTGGCCATATGGCTTTTAACTGCGGCGCTTGCCTTCAAATTAAAACTGTTTTTGCCAACTTTAAATTTCTCGTATTGCTCCTTAAAGTATACCTCAATATCGAAAATATGAATGCAGATACAAATGTAGTTTAGTATCTAGAACATAAAACATAATGTGAAGAACGATTATTGATTGATTAGTTGCAAAATACAATAAACAAATAAACAGTGAGGTTAGGTCGGGCGTAATTTGGTATTTGTGACAATGCGAATGTCAATAAAACTCCAAAAACCGTTAGCCGGAGTCCAGCCTGTGGCGAGAGACATTGAAATCAATTTGGACGCGCAGCCGTTTACCGTTAGTCGTACATCAGTCGATCCACAAGACGGCCAGACGAAAATTTAACAGCTTTAAGGTCACTTTACAGTTAAACAATGACACAACAGTACATATCATAACAACAATAACGCACTGGCAGCCAAGTGGTGTGCCTGTATGTGTGTGTGTGTGTGTGCATGAACAAATTTATGTATATTTTTAATATACGTACAAATTCGCAACACTGGACGCAGACAAGAGAGAGATAGAAAAAGTAAGAGAGAGACACACACAGAGAGAAAGAACGAAAGAGAGAGATATTATTAGATAGCAAGCGAGTGAGCAGAAAAAGCTGAAAAAGCTTTGAGACCACTCCCCGAAAAGTTCAGGCGACGGCGCAACGTCGACGAACACAAAACAACCAATCCCAGGCATAAATATACAAAAAAAAAACATACACACACACATAGACAAAGCGAAAAACTGAATCGCACACGCACACACACAGCGACAGATAGAGGCAAAAGCAATGTGTTACAATGCAATTTCCCCGCCAAAGCGACTGTTGTTGTTGTTGTTGTTGTTACTGTTATTGTTGCTGTTTGCCGTTGCTGTTGGGAGACCAACCCAAACTCAATTGTTCGGGCCAAAAGACAAAAAGGCAAGCTTGGAAAACTGGCACAGCCAAAATATGAGCAACAACAACAAGAACAAGAGCAAGAACAACAATAACATATATACATAACTAAAAGCACAGGGTGCAGCAGCAGTTTCCAATTGGAAGTGCAGTTTGATTTCTAAGGGTTGGGCTGTTGGCGTGATTATGTCAGCAGCACTTTGTGTGTGTATGTGTGTGTGTGTTTGTATGTGTGATTTTGAGTGCGCCACCTTCACCCACCACCATCAACAACAGATGACTGCAAAGCAAAGCAGCGGTTCGTCAGTTGCTTTCCAAGCGCTGACGCCGCCGCACTTGCTCTACGAGCGCTCGGTCGTCATTCGTGCGTCGCATTTCGAACTGAAAACTTTGGTAACGGTAAAAACGTTGTCGTTACATCGCGTACATCGTTGCGTCGCCGTCGTCGTCGTCGTCGTCGCTGTCGCCGTCGCCGTCGGCCAATGGCCATGCGCCAGTGCAAAAACATATAATGCCAAAAATGTGACCATTGTGAATGCTGTTGAATGTTAAACGGTGAACGTGTAGGCAATTCCTTAAGCAAAGCGACCACTCCAAGAGAGTCTCCCATATTTATGTTCACACGTACACACATGTGTATATGTCAGCCTGATCTTAGCCAGCACCTAGCCCATCCCACAACGCGCAGGCATGGAACTTTTGAAGCTAATGATGTTCAAAAGTGACTTTCTGTCCAATGGCAAATGTGACGATCGCGTACCGCCCATTAACCTAAGTCAATTGCCAGATTTTCTGTTGTGTAAGTTTCCCAAAAAGTTAATCTCGAATTAAAAATATATCATCTAAATAAGCCAACTGGCCTTAAAAGCAAATGTATAACATTTTCTAAAGAGAAAATGAAAATGTTACATTAGCAGAATATGGTATCAAGCATTAGAAATCTTCTGTTAAAGAAAAAGGAAATGTTTAGAAAGACAAATAGAGCAAAAGCTTAATTGGATTCTTAAAAAAACTTTGAATATCAACGTTATAGTAAAGTTGTCCAAGGAACACACAGTATTAAGTAGTTAACAAAGAGATTTTTGTTCATTTAGAAATATTACGATTTGAACAACATCTATTATTCCAATTATATAGATAAAGATATTGAAATTGAATTCGGAAAGTTTAGGAGTTATTGCTCATTAAGCTCGGTATCACGTGAAGAGACCATAGACTTATCATTATATATTTAAGCCTCAAATGCTAAACAGATTAAAAACAAAATTATCAAATTAATTATAATCCAAAATTAACATACATTTTATTGGACAGATTCAAGAATCATTTCTGCAAATTTTTAGCTTTTTCAACCTTTCAATAAAAGAATAACTAAGCACAAACTCGGATATGTTTCATTTGAAACAATAGAAAAAGTTAATTTTGATGACATCGATATGGTTTTTATACGATTTCTTTTTTTCCTGATATGGGTAAAAAATTATATTATAATTATATATATACCCTATAATGTTTTTGTGCAAATATATGTTTTATCTTTTGTTAGCTAAAGTTCCCAGATTTCTCGAGCCTTGATTAAAATCTCAAGAATCGACATCGGAATATACATAATGAATAGATAAACATAATCAAAATTAATCCTTTACAAAATATCTTATTTTTTGTGGTCAACAACTCATTAAAAAGGAAAAAATTCGAAATTAAACTCAATTAATGTATAAAAAGCTTCGAAATTCCGTAATGAAAAGTTAACAAAAGAATTAGTTCAGAATGGTTGTTAGAGTTGGGGAAGGAACACGCGGGCCAAATAGAGTTTTGTATATCCAAAACAGGCCTGAATATCCCATTTACATTTTTCATAATGACAGTTTTTAAATAGACGACAAACCAGATTCAAATTACAAACAAATAGCTCAATTAAAATTCATTTCGAATTGATTTACGAGAAAACGAGACGAGAAATTAATAGAGAGAAAATCTATAAAATGCAAATGGGTAAATCGCAGTGGAGCAGAGTAGTCGCTAGCACGAGCAGAGTTGCCACCACAATTAGAATTTGATTGAGACCAGCTTAGCGAAAATGGGCTGGTAATTAATAATAATATGTGAACTTCATGTTTATCCACAGCGACGATACCAAAGTGTGGCGGGTGCCACGAGCTGATCCTGGATCGGTTCATATTGAAGGTGCTGGAACGGACTTGGCACGCCAAGTGCCTGCAGTGCAGCGAGTGCCACGCCCAGCTGAACGACAAGTGTTTCGCCCGGAACGGCCAGCTGTTCTGCAAGGAGGACTTCTTCAAGTAAGTAAATTTCTCGAACGGCAGACACACCCGGGCCGAGCCTGAGTGCCGAGGGCCGAGTGCCGCCATTTGTTGTTGCCGGTTTAATAAAAATCTCCCGTTGCCCGTTGCCAATGTTCGGGTCGAACAGACGTTATGGTACGAAGTGTTCCGCTTGTGATATGGGCATACCGCCAACGCAGGTGGTGCGTCGCGCCCAGGACAATGTTTATCATCTGCAGTGCTTCCTGTGCGCCATGTGCTCGCGCACCCTCAACACGGGCGACGAGTTCTATCTGATGGAGGATCGCAAGCTCATCTGCAAGCGCGACTACGAGGAGGCCAAGGCGAAGGGTATGTCCGACTCCTTTGTGCCGAGCGACACAGAAAACTAAATGACAGGCTGCCCATTGCAGGTCTCTACTTGGACGGCTCGCTGGACGGAGATCAGCCCAACAAACGGCCCCGCACCACAATTACGGCCAAGCAGCTGGAGACACTGAAAACCGCATACAATAACAGTCCGAAACCCGCCCGACATGTACGCGAACAGCTGTCGCAGGACACGGGCCTGGACATGCGGGTGGTGCAAGTGTGGTTCCAGAACAGGTGAGCCAGTCAATTGACCCATTCGATTAGAGATAATCTGACGCTGGACTATGACTTAGACGCGCCAAGGAGAAGCGACTGAAAAAGGATGCAGGCCGCACGCGCTGGAGCCAGTATTTCCGCTCCATGAAGGGTAACTGCTCGCCCCGCACTGACAAATTCCTCGACAAGGATGAGCTGAAAGTCGACTACGACAGTTTCAGTCATCACGGTAGGTCCCCCAGGCGCCCAGTCAACAAGAAGCTCCTGCTTATGTGCATACTCTCATCCTCAGATCTTAGCAACGACAGCTACAGCACCGTCAATTTGGGCCTGGACGAGGGCGCCTCGCCGCACAGCATACGCGGTTCCTACATGCACGGCAGCTCCAGTCCGTCGCAGTATCCGCCGAGCAGTCGCTCGCCGCCTGCTCCCGGCCAGAGCCATACGTTCGGCTCATATCCGGACAATATTGTGTACACTAATATAGGTAGGCATTAGCTGGAGCTGCTATCAACGAGAGTTAACACGGATTTATTGCCTCTTTTCAGATCATGCTGTTGGCTCCAATTTACTGCCCAGTAAATCGCATCATCGCCTGCACAGTAGCAACAATGTCTCGGATCTGAGCAACGATTCTAGTCCCGATCAGGGCTACCCTGACTTTCCGCCTAGTCCCGACTCCTGGCTCGGCGACTCCGGCAGCACCAACAATACCAGCAACAACAACAACAACAACAGCGCGAATAGCAACAACAACAACAACCACAGCAGCAGCGGAGGCGGCAGTGGGGCGGCATCGAATGCAAATGCTACCACCAATCCAAATCCGAAT
Source organism: Drosophila kanekoi (assembly GCA_037075305.1). Classification (NCBI taxonomy): domain Eukaryota; kingdom Metazoa; phylum Arthropoda; class Insecta; order Diptera; family Drosophilidae; genus Drosophila; species Drosophila kanekoi. The sequence continues at coordinate 3,488,632 of JBAMCE010000577.1, read as the reverse complement.
CCCAATCCGAATCCAGCAACACCCGGCGTACATTACTGATACTCAAAAATACTTTTGCGTTATTTTGAGATGCAGTCGCGCAATTTGCTGCTCGCCGCTGCCCAACAACAGAAGCAGCGACAGCACTAGCGACGCCATTTTGAAAGCTTTCCAGCGTCTTAACAGTGCTCTGCCAACGAACTAACAGAAAAGCTTAACAGTTAACAGCGGCGCTGCCGTCGAGAGCTTTCTTTTGACTGCATTTCGGTACATGCACCAATTTTATTACGTTTACTAATGTAACACAATTTGCTCAAGTTTCAGTACATTTATTTTTATTTGGTTTATACTCGATAGAATGATTAAAGTTCGAGTAACTTGACATGTACATAACGAGTACACACACACAAACACACACACACACACACACTCGCACACACATTGAAGGATATGTATGTGGCCATGCTTTAAGAAAAAACTTAAAAATAATGATGTTTAATGATTTATCACAACGATTTATCACTTCCTGAACCACTTTTGTTTGTACTTTTAACATTGATATTTTAGTGTAATGTAAATATTGTATATTTGTGTATAGTAAAAAGAAAGAACTACATTTTAAATTAAATTAAGTCTGTATAGGAACATACAAACGTGGGTGGGGAGCAGGGGGGACAGTGCACAACATTTATAATGCTGAAGAAAGCCCCCCAAAGAAGTTATTTATTGCTTTATATAGGAATACATGAATTGCATAGGAGAAATATCAATTACGAAAACGTGATGTCGTATATACATACATATATCTAAAGTAATACCAAAAAAAAAGAAGAAAAAAAAACAAACAAATATATAAAGATTTCAAGCAAATAGAAATTTCAGCAAAATGCAAACTACGTAAAACACAAAATGATAACGAATTTTTAAATTTATTGTGTATTACAATAAGTTTAATTAATTCAAATAAATGCGATACAATTAATTACTATTTGACATGTAAGAATAAAAGATACAATTGTTAAATATCACGACTTTTGCTCTCAGAATTCGACGTGGGCGCATCCAGAATTTTTCAAACTTGATTACGAATGGGATAAGAATATCTACAGATTATAATTTTCAGTACTAATTATAATTAACTACATTTAAGCTTTTTAAACTTAATCTAAATCGGGTAAAACTTGGAATAGTATTAGTGTTCACTTTCTCGAAATTTATATACGTGGGGGCTCGAGCCTGTTTTGAAAGACACGAAATATAAAGGCACGGGGAAGCACGGGGAAGCACGAGGGATGGCTACATCAAAGATGGGCCAATATCTGAATATCGCAGCCCTATCATGAACAAACTATGCAGTTATTACCAGTCTATTACTCAGAACCCAAAAGGTAGCCTCAACTCTTTAATCTGTTCGTTGCAAAAAGTATAGTATGTTTTTTGGGTTTCAATGGAGAGTCGTGCCGGGCTTTACACGAGCACGCTTCACGTTCAAAAATGAGTCCCATCTCTAGTTAATTGGACTTCATCGCAGATCCGATATTACTATAAAAAATATACAAGTATACAAAAATCTGATATATTAGATTTAGAAATGTGTATAGAACATGTACCTTAGCAACAAATACTTATTGCTTAAGCGCAGGAATGTCCAACACGAAAGCGCATGATCATGATGCTATGATTAAGTGTCACCACTTATAAGGCATATGCACATAAGTCCTTTAATCAAGAGTTATTAAAAGATATATGAAATGTTAGCAAATAGTTGAAATATTGACGCCTTACTAAGTCAGCTTATATATTTAAATGTATAATTAGCTTTGACGAATAACCATTTGTATTTGAAAGTCTTTAGATTTCCTAGCCGAGAGGCCATTGAGTAATAATTAGTCTATTACTCAAAAGCCGAGAGAGTTGCGTTGAGTTGAGTTGAATCAGAGTTCTTTGCGTTTCTTTGCTCTCACTGCAACGCTCTCCCAGTCTCTCTATCGTACGCTCCTTCTACTATTTCATTCATACTGAGCGCGCTGAGCGCTGTTGGCAGAACTGTTCGCTCGGATGTTCTAGCCTGTCGCCTATTTGCTTAGTCTCTTTTTCAACGTTCGCGCAACGACATCGAGTGCCGAGGGAGCTTTTGATGCGCAAGGCGCCTAGATTTACTAATTAGTTGCTTACAATTATATAAAATGATTAAATAATGTTTTATCAAGTTAAATTTGCATTAATTGAAGGGCCCCTCATTTCTACGGTGCGTGCGAGACTTCGATTTCTATAAAAAGCTGCCAAGCAATCTTTCCAATTCAATTTTTGTTTTTGTTGTCCGTGTGTCTCTGCGTGTATGTGTGTGTGTGTGCGTATGTGACAGAAAATGTGCTGCCAAATCGAAAACGAAATACAAATGTCGTAAAATGTTCTATTTTTATTTTGCAGTAAACTACGCCAAGCGCAGCTACAGCAATTCATTGTTGTTGTCGTTGTTCTGCTGTGTGTGAGATGCAAATGTGTAATATGTTTTTGTTTCTGTTGCGACGTCAAATTGCATTTGCGGCCGATACGCCGCTCGATCCTTAAATTGCCGCATCGGATACATCGGCCACAGCCGTCAGCCACAGTTAACAGTCAAAAGAACTTTCTCACTGATTTTTTTCTTAAGTCTTAACAAAACGACCAAATCGCAATAGAGACGCGTCCGCTCCGTGCGTTTTCCAATAATGCAAATTCAATATATACCAATATTGAAAGTAATTTTCGTGCTCTCAACAATTGTCGCAGTCACAGGTAACACGCATTCGAATAATTATAGCACGGCATCAGAGTTGCCAGATCAGCATGCGAATGCAGCTGTTTACTGTTGTGTGTGTCTCATTGCATTCCTCTCTTCTTTTCTTGGCACCCCGTGTGGTGGTCGGTGCTACGTCAGATTGTTGCGCGAGCCGGATTTTACTGTTGCGCCAGCAAACGCTGCAGATTGAGGAGCATGTAGTCCAGCTGGTCAGCCGAATGGAGCTACAGCAGGCACTCAATCTCGATGGACAGCTCTCTGAATCGGATACACTAGGCAACACGGCACAAATGCCGCAAGAGTCGCGGGATCTGGCCATCAACGGCGAATTGGCATCAATTGCGACAACGGAGGTCGACAAGAGCACAGAGCCCTGGTCCAATGAAGAAGAAACAACGACTACGACAAATTCGACCACAACAAGAACAACAACAACAACAACAACAACAACAATTGCAGCATCGACAATCAAAACGGCAACTGGGGAACCGCCGCCCAATGACAGCACAGAGGCAACAGACGCCGCCATTTCTGAACTTAACGAAGCTTTAACGACGCCGACGATCCCTATGACAACTAGTACTAGTAACCGAACGTTAACGAAAGAGTTCAACTTTAAGTTTCCCTGCAGCGAAGAATATTTAAAGTATTTCTGCCTGAACGGCGGGAACTGCTTTCGCTGGGAAAATGCCACCGGCTTTAATTACTGCGAATGCGCCAATGGCTACGGCGGCGAACGGTGCGATTCAAAGACTGAAAGCGGTAAGCAGTGTCCCGCATATATATTATTGATATGTAATTTTGATTACCTTTGCAGGAGTTTATGTACCGTTTCGGCCCAAAAAGCGGACGCCGCTTTTCAAGACGGCGCACGTTGTCTTCTCCTTCCCCATGCTTATTCTGCTCTCGACTGTCTACGTTCTGTTCGGCGCCGTGTATATGCTGCTCAATGTCTCTGCGCAGCGGCGCAAGCAACAACAGTTGCACTTGCACAAGCAGCGCTTTTTTGTTAGCTGTTAAAAACAAAGATCGGGATCGGGATCGGAGTTGCCAGATTGCCAGATTGCTTTTCCCACTATCTTTCATTTTTCTTTTTCATTTTGGTTTGTGATAACCAATTAACGCTATTTTTCTTCTTTTTTTTTTTGATTTGGAAACGTATTTTTGTTTCATGATTTGTTATAAATGCCAATTTAAGCATTTTTCTAAGATTCTTTCTTAACGTTGCGCAACGCTTTAATTTATTTAATTACATATAATTTGTTTTGTAAATTCTTTGTATTTAGTTGCAAAATAAGAGCGCTCTTTGCTTTAGAAGCTTCGTTTTAAGCTTAGTAGATTTGTTTTGTAGTAACATTTTGTTACGCTATTTAGTATGTATTTAATATTTAAACTTTAGCGTTTATCACTGTTATCATTATTTTTGTAACACTTTGTTACGCAACAAAATCAAACAAATATTGTAATTAATTCTTGTATTTATGAACAAATACTTTTTGTAATGCATTAAAAATCGGGACTCAAAAGTTTATAAAACTTGAAATGTTGCATGCGTTTTTGTTTATATCTATATATATTTATAAGATATATATATATATGTTTCGTTTTGTTTGTTTGTTTTTTCTTGTGGAAGGCAGTTTTTGCTCTTCGAACCATTCCAATATCAAAGCTCAAGTTCAGTTTTTAGTGGAGCACACTTGCGTTTTATATTTTATAATATATATTTATCCAATATTTCGTCCAAAAATTCTTTACAAATTTCTTAGAACTTACAGTTAAATGTATAGTAGAAATTATTCAAAAAATTCTTAATTTCATCATTTCATGGATGATTTTTCTTTTATATCATGATCATCAATATGACAATGGTATGTATGCGTGTGTGTGAGTGAGTGTGTGTATGTGTGTGTTTGTGATTTCTTATAAATGCGTGTTGATGGATTATTATACGAATTAACGTGTGAACGAGACTGATTTGCGAAATTGCAAAAATGCCAGCATCAAAAATTCAGTCGCACCAACATTTGAAAAACCGTTTCCTCGACTATTGGTGGGCGGGCGATGGGTGTAGCTGGAGCTGGCGCTGGAGGTGGAGGTGAAGGTGGAATTGCTGTTGGTGGCGAACGATGTGTGTGTGTGTTAGTGTGTGTGTTTCATATATTCTGTATTTTCGTGCTCTTGAATATATGCTGATGTAATCTTGGATTAGGGATATGAAATTCGTACAAAAATGATTAAAATATGTAAATGTTAAAAATGTATTTTGCTTTTTTTTGCTCTCTTGTTTATCATTTAATTGTTGGTTTTACGTTGCGTTGTTTTCTTATTTGCTTTTATCATTTTTTTCTTGTTTTTTTTTTGTTTTTTTGTTTTTTTTTTTTTATTTTTCGTTGGTTTTTTAATAATATGTAATATATATAATAATTATTAGTATTATTCGCATGTCACGGGCAGGTCCTGTGTTGTAACATCTGCCGCGGCGTTCTTCTCCTTTAGATCCTTGGCGATATCCTAGAAGAACATGCGAAAGAAATGATATTAACATTTATTGCAATTTCAATGCGTGTTTAATCATGTCAAAGTAAAGGAGCATGAACACAGAGCGAAAGGAAAAGCAACTTAAAGCACAACAACAACAATTAAGTTATAAAATGGCAATGACCTCTGCCGACGTTTACAATTAAACAACGAAAATAATGATATACCAAAAATTATGAATGGGAATTAAAATCAATTTAAACGGCAGTTTCTCTGTTTTAAATTAAGTACTGTTGTAAAGTCTGTGTTTAGATGCGTTACTGCGGCCGAAGAGTTGTTAGATCGGGAAACGGGACTAAGGTGTGTGTGCGTGTTTGTGCGTGTGCGTGTGTGTGCGTTTGTGTGCATGTTTGTGTATGTGTGGCTTTAGGATTAGGATGGGCAGGTAACAAGGCGTCAGTTTGCGTTATTGTATTTTGTTAATAATAAAGTACATGGATAATCAACGAGCACAATTACATTACAATTTAAACTTGCGCGCAATTTGTTTTAGTAACATTCCATTTCACATTTCATTCACATTCACATTCAAATCGTAAGAACATGCAGTTAGTTACCAGCAAAAGAGCGACCTCAAGAGGACCACCTATTAACATAGCCATTAACTTAACAGACAACTGCAGAACGGACCGCTGCAGTTTTACAGGAGAAACCATTTACATTTTAACATTTACGAATAACAGAGTTAACTGCTTGGCTGGGCAAGCGCGCAAAACAACAAAAGAGCTGATGCCATTCGAAAAGCACAGAAAGAGCAGAGAGCAAAGAGCGGTGAGCGAGGAAAAACAGTGATAGAGAGGGGAGCCCAACGGAGGATATGATACCGGAATTAATTGTATGATGCATCTGATTGCTGTGGTGAGCGACGACTGTTAAGACTCGTTACGACTATGTCAATGGGGAAGTGTGGTGGTGAGGTAGAGTTGAGTTTTGATTGAGTTCGGTTTATTATTCACCTCAAGATGAGCAGCATCTTTTATGTCCACAAATGCATCCAGCTTTGTTATGCTGCTGCTGTTATCGCTGCTGATCATTTTATCGTTATCGGTATCGTCATCGCTATCTCTTTGCATATCCAGCTCCAGCTCCGGCACACTTTCAATTGTCACCTTGCTCTCGTTCCCCCGCAAGCTGAAATCATCTTCTATAGCGATGATTTTCTCGCTAATAACCTCCGGCTGTTCAGCAATATCCCCTACCCCGATGACATCCGCAGACACATCATTTGCTTTCTCATCGCAAATTATCTCTGGCTGTTCCACCAGCTCATCAACCTGCTCTGGTTTTTTCAGTTGCTCCTCCACCTCCTCCTCGATGTCGTCGTCATCAACATCGGTAACAATCTTTACGGCAGAACCTTTTAGGTCCTCACTGACGTTCTCTAGAATTTCGTCCTCAATCATCGGTGGCTTCTGCTTGTCCTGTTCCGTTACGATATCGGCCGCCTGCTCGGTTATTTCCTCAACAAATGCATGCGCCTGTTGCTCAATATTGGCCAAAAGTGGGCCATCTTCCTCTGTGTGTGGTGCTGGTGTATCAATGTCCTTCTGCTTTGCCTCCTCTTTGTTCACGAAGCTGTCGTCGTCGTCGTCGTCGTTGTCGTGCGTTTCATCGTCGGTGGTCAATGCAAATGCCGAAACACGCGATGGCGGCGGAGACTTGGGCAGTGGTGGTGGCTGACTAAACTCAACAGGAACCACATTGGCCTCGGCGCTAGTAGCAACTGAAACTAAGACATCAGCATCGGGATTGGGCTCTGGGACGAATTTTGGTGCGTCGGATTCAAGTTCTAGATTGGGCACAGGGGAAACACAAACCACCACAGCCGCTTCTAGTTCGAGCTCAGCCGGGGGCTCGGTTTCAGCTGGAGGAGTTTGAATAAAGACAAAACCTTCGGGATCGGAAGGCTCACTAACAGCCGCTATAATAGCAGCAACCACTTGTTCTTCCTCGGCGGCGTCGGCTAGCACTTCGTCCTGCGCTTGGGAAGTGGGAAGATAAACGGAATTGTCGGTGGTGTTGGTGTTGGTGGTGTTGGAGTCGGTGGTGATGTTAGGTATTGTGTTATTTTGGGTGTTGGTTGATTGGGTCTGAACTAACTCTGCGGCGGCAATGGTCTCTGTCTCAGTGATTGTGATTGTGGTGTTCTCAGTGCCTGTGGTTGTTCTGGTTGTTGTTGTTGTTGTGATACTCGTATTTACAGTGTTCTGGTTCTGGTTGTTTGTGGTGTCTAGTTGTTGTTGTTTTACCTCGATTTGCGACTTGTTCTTAATTTGATCGGCCTCGGACTCGGTCTCGGCGACAGGTGTTGGCGGTGGCGTGGCAGTCTCATTGTTCTCGCCAACTCCATTTGTGCCGTTCTGATGATGCGGCGGCTCCTCGCCAACACTGTTGCTGGTTGCTGCTGGTGCCTCCGGTTCGGTTGGGGACTCGGCCAATCCGTTCTTATCGCCATTGGTCAATGCTGGCTCGACTGCGCCATGACCGTTGGTGACAGCTTCGGTGGTATCGTTGCTTTTGACGGGCTCCGGAACAGCGATCGGCTCAACAGCCTCAACCTTCGACTCGGTGATGGTTGGTGTTGTTTCCGACTTGACCGCCTCCTCGCTTACAGCTGGCGCGGATGATGCCTTATCATCTCCATTCGCCTGTGGCTCCTGTGGTTGCTTTTCCTGTTCGCTGGCAGCACCATTTTCGGTGGGTTTCGATTCAACCTTGGTCGCCGCATCTGCTGCAGCAGCTGCGTCCGCGCTTTGCTGTAAAAAATAAAATATACTTGTTATTAGAAGGTAAATAAATAATCGCTGGATTTAAGAGTTTACCTCTTTGTCAGCGGCGGTTGCTCCTGCTGCTCCTTCTGCTTCTGCTGGCCGCTCCGCCTCGCCATTCGTTGGCGCCGACTCGGAGCTGGCTGCCGCTGCTGCAGTTGGGGATGCAGGCTCCTCTGTCTTGGCTGGCTTCTGTTTGTCCTTTTTGCCAAACGATATGCTTCGGAATGACCATTTCTTTTTCACCTTATCCTTCTTGGACTTGGACTTGATGCTCTCATCTGCCAGCGGTGAGATTTCCTCGGCGCCACTGCCCTCCTTCAGCGAGCCAGAGGCTGCGACTGCCTCATCTTTTGCAGATTCAGCAGACGCATCACCGGAGGCGACATCAGTTTTAGATGCCGCATCTGCAGCTTTTTTCTCGGTGGTTAAATCTTTGTCGTTTTCAGAGTTCTCTTCGGTCTCCTTTTTCTGCAATTGTATTGAATTGAAATTAGTTTCTGTTAGGCATTATCCGACTGTGCCGCCTTACCTCTCCTGCGCCCGCTGCCTCCTCGCTGCCGGGACCCTTTTCCTTTGTCGTTGCCGCATCGCCGTTTAATGCGGGCGGCGCCGACGTCTGATCGACATCTTCAATTTTCTCAACTTTGCCAGCCACTTCGTCGCCCTCGCCAACCTTTTTCGGATCGGTGGTGATATCAATTGAACGCTTGCTCTGAGCTTTACCCATTTTTGCTGGTCCTCTTCTTTAATCGCTAATTGGTTATATGTTTGTTCTGTAAATACGGGCGGGGCGGGGTGTGCGCAACAGGAATTTAGAAAGACAAATAACATCAAATTAGTTGCCTTGTTCTACTTTATATATATCTGTATATATCTATATATATTGATTTCTTGTTTGTTCATCGGATTGTGCTGTAGTTTATGTATTATATAGTAATTATATAGATATATGTATATTTAATTTTATTTCTTTGAACGTTCTTCGCAAGTGTCGAGTGTCGAGTATCGAGAAATGGCAACGCACACTTTAAATTGAACTTCCCATTTTATTTTTATACATTTGACATTTTAATGCACGCCAACTTCTGCTGCTGCAGCCAACGACAACAACTAGAAATGTGCGTCGTTTTGCTGCTGATCTCTGATAAGCCGCGATATAGAAACAAAGAAGAAAAAAATTTACGTTCTCTGTTTTATCTCTTCTGTGCGCCTTGCCTTATCAGAACAGCCAAAAGACGCAAAACCCACGTTTCCGAAAGCAGTGAAAACTTCATGGAAAACACCAAAGTTTATCCTCGGAATATCATGAATTGTGACATTTCGAGTTCATAGAGAAAACTTGGGAGATATGGTCTGACTGATCCTTTGGATCCTTTGAGTTCCGTTGCAATTTATATACTTGTATATTATTTATATACTTTTTAACTAAAGAAATACTTGATTTGAATGTTTTATAATAACATATTCATGAATCCTCGTTGAACTTGTGTTCCTGAATAACTTTAGGAAACATTCTTGTACAATTGGGTAGGATTAAAGACAGTTGGTGAACGAAAAGTTAATCGATATTTGATAAGCACAGCTTTCGGTCTTTCAAGAAATATGCTAAGTATTCGGAGTATCTATTCATGTATCACAGTTATTTGTCGTAGCTACAACAAGAGAAGACAACAACAAACATTAAAAACAAATGAATAATGCTAAAGAAGACAGCAATCGAAAAAATGTTTCGCCCGGCAAATGAATCATCCAATCCAGGAAATATTTATGAAGCAACACATGACGACGACGACAGAAGCTGACACATACAGGGCAAAAGAGAGGCAGAGAGCGAGAGAGAGAAGGAGAGTGAGAGAACGAGGGAGCGAACGCACGCGAGAAAGCGGGCGCGGCATAAACCCCCTTTTTACTGTTCTTGATACTGGCGTACTATGCGTCACTTTGGCAATCGAATTACACGCCTCGACTGGGCAAATGAAACAGAAACCCAGCCACACAATTTAAGCGAAGCGAGAGGCGGGCGCAGGGCGCGGGGCGATATTCAAGCACAAAAATTAAAAAGTGAAGTTTCTTCGTGTTTAGGGGTTGTAAAAAAAACCGTGTGTACATGTAGAGGAGCGGCTGCTGAGCGCACCTAGGCTCAAAGCTGTCTTTGTTCGAGTTCAAGTTACCTTTGAATGTATTGATTCGCGGTCAGACCAGAACAGCTGCGGTACCAGCTGCTTCTAAAGTTTCTGCCGATAAAAATATCATTGCGATACTTTTTTTATATTATAGTGAATTAGAAAAGCATAAATTCCATATTAGCGACAACAAATTCCATTCTATTTCAGTTAATATCAATTCGAATTAAAACTATTCTTATTTCTTACTAACTTAATTCAATTAATTTGGTTAGAATTATGCACAGTTCATTGCAGCAGGGGCTCACTGTATTGACAACAAACGAAACCGAAACGAAACATTTTCGGAGTAATCATCACATTTCATGGGGTGTTCATCGATTCGTTCAATGAACCCACTTAAATTCACTGAACACCTCGAAGACGAGTGAACGCCACCTTTGCTTCAAACGTTTTGGATCCACCTGAAGATTAATATACAAGTGTATCTGAGGCAAATTTGACGCTAGGCTAAAGCGAAAATAACAATTTGAGGCAGCAATTAATTTGATCGTATAATTTCAAATTAAATATCCAAGCAGTTCGAACAGAAAACATGCAAAAATGTTGATGAGTAATCGCAAGAATATGCCAGCATACACACACACGCGCGCGCACACACACAGACGCAAGTAAACACAGGTGTAGCCGTAACTCAACCCTTACCAAAATAGACTGCACAATAACCAACTGTGCGCGTACTAAGCCAAAGCTGGCAACAACAATATAATAAAAGCGCAAGTAAAATTGCGGCATGACGCATCAGCAAGTCGAAAAGGACAAGGGAACAAGGATAAAGTGAGCTTGTGCGCAAAAGAGGGTTGCCGGCCGGCGTTTCAATTCTACTACGACTACTACTACTACCACTGCTGCATGCTTGTGCCATCAAATACTACTACACTTACGCAACGTACAGCAACAACGTCGACGGTCATTGCCCGTCGTTGCCATGGCAACGGCGCGGCGAAGCTAACGCTGACGCGCGCGTCGACGCGACGTCACAGCCAAACGGCAAATGGGGGGCGTGTGAAAGTACTTGGGCGGCGCCGCAGCCCACATTGAAATAACGGGCATCAAAAATGTGACGGCGTTGCCAGACTGACGCAGTCGCACGAAATGACATGCAGAAAATGCGAGGCAAAGTGCTTACAAGATTAGCATAGCAAGAGTCAAAAATATGTACGTAACTAAATGATTGACAGCATAAAATTGGTTGTTCCATTAAAATTACCCAATTTTCGGCTGCGTCGGCATTATCAAGAGGCTGTGAGTGCCAGACATTTCGTTTAAGTTTCTTTTTTAGTTAATTTTATTTAAACTTGACCTTTTAGTTGTCGCACACACACACACGCAGTAATAGAAATGCCGCTGGCCTCTCACACCTCTTAACTTTTAAGTCGCGCCTTTGTGTTGCATTCAGTAAAAGAAAATGTATAAACGAAGGGACAAAGGAAAGCAAAGAGCACACACACACACACACACATGCGCGCACACACCGACACAAGGCAGGCTCGGGAACAGAGTGCTGTCGTCTATAAATAAAAGCGCATTTATCAACAATGAAGCATGTTCGAAATGCAACAACAGCTACACAAAGAGCAATGTATATATGTGTACATGTATACATATACATACGTATTTTTGTGTGCGGTTGTGTTCAATTGTCTGCTCTCTATCAATTTTGACACTTTAAGCTGTTGTGTTGCTGCTGCGGCTGCGCTTTCAATTTGACGCCTGCTACCCCATCAGCAGCTCTTGCTCCGCCCCGCGCCCCGCTACTAGAAGATCGCTTTGAGACCAGACCATACGTAAATTAAATTGATTGTGCAGGAATGCGTGCGCTAGTGTCGGGAACCGGCCGGCCAACTGGACAAACATTAATTTCATGTCATGCTACACACAAACTCACATAAGTATGAATGTTTGTGTGTGTGAGCATACAATACACATAATCAAGTTGGTTGCATTGTCGGGCATTTATAACATTTATAGCGCTGAGAGCTTGGTAAGTGCGCGCGTACTTAAAACCGCAAACCAGACGTAATTGAACTTTTATAAGCTAATCAAACGAACGCCCACATTCTCAGGCACTGTTTAAGCCACCCTCCCTTTTCGTGCCTCTGCAAACACACTTGACAGCTGACAGTCCCACACACACAATCGTACACATACTTGCATAGAACTGCATCATCTCGGCTCGGCTCTTTCCTTCCAATTTCATCAATCAGCCGCCAGCCGGCGACAGTCGCATGTGCAAATACATACACACATATGTACGTATGTATGTTTGTATAAGTCTTGTAATAAGAAAAGGAGCGAAGTGCAGTAGACTCAACAATTAAATACAAACGCAGATACGCACACACACTATAACATATGTTCACAGACCCAAGTGCAAGCATTGCATATTTGTTACTTTGCTATTTGAGACGCATCCATTTGTATTGCTCCTACTGATAAGCCACGCCTAAATATAGCTCAAAGCAAAATAACAAATCGCAGACATATGTACATACACCAATAAGCGTATATACCTAAATATATATAGAAAATGCACTTAAATACAATAAATGCATATAACACAAATTGTCAAGAGGAAATATATGTAGCAGCAGCAGCAACAACAACATATTTGTGGCCCACGCAGCAAAAGGCGTCAGCAGTCCAGAAATTGAGGGGGAAGCGCACTGTGAAAAATTTGTGCGAAAAGCAGACAACGGCAACAAGAAAACGAAGTGGAAGAACAAGAACAATAACAGAGTCGCTTCAAATGAGCGCGTCCCGGAGAATGCCTCAAATAACCGGATATAATTGGTTAGCTGTTGTTGTTGTTGCTTTTGGTAGTTGTAGTTTTCGTATGGGCTGCGACAATATGAAAAGGATACATAAAGTAAGTGCCATAATTAGTTACAAACTGAAAACTCATATGCCACATACGAGCCGCAACATAATACAAATGACAAAACGAAGAAAACATTTTTCAATTATCATTTCCGGTCAGCTTTTGACGGACGATGATCCGGCATTGTGGTGAAGTATGTATATCTGACCGAAGCGGACTGAATTCTTCACAATTATTGATATGTACTGTATTGTACTCAACGAGCATAGCCCAAATATAAACACATGCACATACACATACACATATGCATTACCATAACGGTAGTCTTAGATACTTTGCTATCTTAAAGAGAACCCCCCAACGAATGATAAAATGAAATATTTATATATAAATACATTTATAAAAAGAAAATACAGTAATAGAGAGGAAGTGTCTCTAGAAGGCAACAACAAAAAAACAACAACAACAACCCAATCCAAGGCAAGCCAACGCACACTCAATTGATAAACGAATAAAAATCGAGGCACAAAGAAACTTCCTATCAATTGCATTGCATGTGGTAATTGTATGTGATTCAGAGTCGGCGCTTAACAATAGAAATGACGGTTTAACTTCTTAACATTTTTCACTTGAATCCAATCTAGTATATAACACAGACTGGGAGCTACGTGACCCCATAATACAGAATCACACACACACACACACATTTTTCACGTACATGTATGTAAATAACATACATAACTGCGCTTCAGTCGAGAAATCTGCTACTTACTGACAGCAGCATATCAAATGATAAGCTTAAAACAAAAAAAAATTGATCTTGGCAAACAATATGCATACGTAGACTTATCATCATTTCGCGGGCGTGTGCTTGATGATGCGATAACACAAAACGTAGTAGTAGATAAAAAATCAGAGTTAAGCAAATCTTCAACTTCCAGAACTTGTTATCTCGAAAGTTCCATGTCTGTTTCAACATTATATAAGTCGAAAGTATCAACCAGGCCAGCCTAACACAACAATATTAAAACAATTACAAGAAATTCAAATTAATTATATCATTTTTAAGAATTTTAAGCATGTTGAATTGTTTTTAATTGCAACCAATAATTTGGCGAGACCGAATCAATCTGAATGTTTATTTTGGGGCACAGTTTTCCAACAAACCAGAGTTGATTCCATTTACAGCGTTGCCGCCTTTAGCTATATTATAGCCAGATTTGGCGAAAACAATGAAACATTATAAAAGCCAACAATCTGACTACTTTTCTAGCCCTGATATATACAAAATCCATTTAACTTGCTTTACAACAAAATTAACCTTAATTTAGTTTAAAAGATTCGAACTTAAATATGCAATTCATTGAAATTTAGTTCATTTAGCTCTTTTAAAATCTGGCAACACTGAATGTCAGCTTTACAACTGTAGCCAAAAACTTGAAACACGCACACACACTCAACTCGCAATATTGTCGAAGGATGCGGATGCAAGTAGAAAGCGTAGCTAGCAAAAAAAAAAAAAAAGTGGGCTGCGGCTGCTGGTGGAACCGGTTGGTTTTGCAATTCTTGTTCTCTTCCTCTCTTTCAGTCTTTGGATTTTGCGGCTAATTAAGGAGTATGACAATGTCTGTGTGTGCGTGTGTGTGTGTGTGTGCGAGTAGTTTAATAGAAAGAAGTTGTTATAAAAGTAGTAGAAACAAAGGCGAATATCAATTAGTCACCCGTGTTGGTGGTGGGCCGTTCGGGTGCTTGCTTTTACTTAGAAGAATGAGTGAGTCGTCACAAGTGGCGCGCGCTGTCAGTATTCTGATTAGAAATTCAACGCGCTGCACGCTCTGTCCGGACCACTTTGGTATTGTAAACGGCATTTTAATACAACAATAAATAATTCATAAGACAAAACGACGAATGGCGAAAATCGACGCCCGCTGCTTCTGCTTATATACTTCCGGTACTTACTCTTTGTCGTGTGTCGCGTCAGCTGCGCGGGTGGCCACTGAATTACGAGTAGAGAAGAAGAGCTATTTCTTGCAATTGTTTGGCACAATGAGTAGAAGAGCTTTTAATTAAACAGTTAATAACGGGTGAAGCACTTTCGTCAACACACATACACAATGCACTGCCAGAGGAATTGCCCGATTCGTAATGTTCAGAAAAAGCCGACGCACAAGAACCGAACACTAAACCGTTCAGCTTAAATAACAAACAACGACTGCTGCTGCCAGACTCGCGATCAACGACGAAACAGAAGCAACAGAACACAAAAAGAAACTTCTTCTTCAGGCGCTTGCAGTGTAAGCTACAGACGGCGCAGAGCCACAAGCAGAAGTAGACAAAGAGAGAAAGGCCGGAAACGTTGGGAGAGGCGTAAACAGCTGAAATGCGGGCTCCAGAGGCAACAATATTGCATTAAGTGACCATCAGCAGCTATCGATAAAAGCGATAGTGATATTTTTTGTTGTTTCTTTTTGTTGTTGTTCTTCTGCTGCTGTTGCTGCTGTATGCGTACAATGCGTAAGGAGTCAATAACAAAACTAATGAGCCTTGACGGCGGCATCGACACACACACACACACACACTCGCATGCATCCACACATGCACGCTTTATTACTTTATTTTGCCATTCATACTTCACACAATGACCCCACATGGCAGCAAGCGGGCGCTGTTGCAGTTCGAGCTTTAAATAAACAATAGCACTGCAATAAGAAGAGAGGGAGAGTTGTAATGCGTAAGAATTCAGTGCTTTTCTTTCCCTCTGGAATATACTTGATAACTTTTGTGTTGAATAGTGTCTGTTAATTTGCCGAAATTTAAGCTGATTATCGAAACGTTTATCATTTAATTGAAACGAATTCGAATTCGGCGACTGTTATTGATAACTGCATATGACTGCACGCTTCTAAAACAACAAATATTTTTAGGTTTCCAATGCCAAAGTGTTGACATGCCTTGTCAGTGCCCCCACCAACATACACACACACAGAGACACACATACAGTTGCATACGCACTCATAATCAACATGTGCGTAAAAGATGTTCTTGAGCAGCGCGCCGTCACTCTACATATTTTCTCCTGAACAGCCGCCATTGCCATTTTCTCTTTTATTTATACACATACAAATGCATGTGCGTATTTATGTATATGTGGGTGTGTTGCGGTTTGTTACTTTCAATATTCAAGTATTTTTACATCAAGCCAGCAAATTTTACCGCTTCCTCCCAACCCCAACCGGTACTAAGCCCAACCTTACCACTTGAAATACTATTGCCAAGTAGTTTTAACTACATATGTACGTATTTATGTACATAGAGTATGTACCTATTTACAGTTATGTATACATGTGGCCAAGTGTTTGTTTATTTATAGTGATCGGTGGCGCGCAATTTAAATTGTTATAAATGCCAATTCAACAAAAACAAAAAACGAACAACAGCAGCAGCCTTTTATATGAAAAATAAATATGCCATATTCAAAAATATTCGTAGGCAAAGCAAAAAATCAATCCGCAACAATAACAACAAACAAAGCAATAAGATGAGCAGCACACGAAACAAGAGACGGCGGCGCAGCCGACGTCAGGTCGGGCCGGCCGGCTGGTCGCAGATAAGCGGCCACGGCTTTGAAGCAATGCTGCCGGATCGGCACAAATTGCGTTGTTTGAGAAAGGCAGGCACTTTTCTTGTTATTATATGAAAACCCTGTACTTGAGTGAAAATGTAGCCGTCTTCCCGATAGATAGTGCAACTGATTGGTATTTTGAAGAAAATTTCAATTTTGAAAATAAGTCACTTTTCTAGACACATTAAATCTTCATTTTATAGTTCGAAAAGGCGAATTCCAAATATGTTAAGTGGCTGTTAAATAAAGAACAGACCACCAGCTGCCAGACAGCTTGAGGGATTTTAACGACTTCTGAATAGACTAACAAAGATTATACTTCTGTGTGCCCATAATATTTAGTTTTGGATCAATATACTCGAGATTACCCAATTGTATACAAGTCACCACGCCCAACCGCAAGTTGCACTTGGCAGAGAGTACGTAACGGTATTGCAAATATAAGCCACAAAATTGTTTGCCTTTATGGCAACCACAGACGGCAACAGCGTTCAGATCCCTCAATAACAATAACAATATCAAGCAAATGACAAACAATACATCCCCAGCCCCCTTCCCCAACACCCTACAACACTTCAACCAAATGTATGTAATTTGAACCGACTTCAATCCAGCCCCGAGCTAAGCTATAATGCGACTTAGAATGCCAGACCAACATAAAGGACAGATATACTGTGAAAACTTTTATAGCCAATACTATTTAATTGTTAAATTAAATAAAAGTGAAATCCATGCTCAAATTATATGTAATTTAATTCTAAATATTAAATATAACATAATCAATCACGATAATTTCGAACCTAGTTAAATTGTATTGGTAATATCGGCAAATGCAGTCTAGCACAAGAGTTTTCACCGTGATGAGTGCATACACATGCACTCACACACACACAGGCAGGCACAAGCGCACAAACACACACACACACAGACACAACATAAGCAGCAACGCCAGTTAGGGCGGTGGCTGGCTGCTGCCTGGCACCAGGCTAACTACTCTCGTGTATTTTGTTGCTTCACTGACTGCAAACTTGCGACGCAATATTTTTATAACAGAGGTAGGTGTTTTTTTGCTTTTCTCTCTCTCTCGCTCTCTCTGCTTCCCACTTTTTCATATAGAAATGAAACGATCCTCGGCTTAAGCGTCTATTGATAAAACAGGACGAAAGTAAAAGCCACTTACACTAATAAACTGTGAGATCATTAGGCAAGAATATTTTTAGCGTACAAGTCCAAGTGCAAAAGTGCTGGCAAGTGTAATCAGGCGTAGAATGCTTGAACAAAGACAAGCCAACGACAATGAAAAATAAGTCAAGTCAGGCAACTTGAACGAACAAGGCAACAGCCGCAGACAACACACACACACACACGCACACGCATTCGTACTCTTACTCACACAATAAACATGCATGTGCATGCATATACACGCATTTACAAAAGAAAGAAGCGACAAGAAGCAAGGAGTGTACGAGTGACAGCACAAAGCGTAAAAAAGGATAAATGAAGCACGCAAGGGAAAGAATGTTGATAAGCAACGAAGAGCAGCAGGCAGGGAATAGAGAGCGACAGAGATAGACATACAAAAGGAAAGAGAGGTAGAGACAGAGAGAGAGAGAGAGAGAGAGCCAAACGGATACAAAGCCACCGGCAGCGACGCCGACAGCGGCGACGTAGTGGCAACGCCGACGCAACTGCAGGCGGCACACCCAAAATTGAGAAAAAGGCTGCAAACAACGCCAAAAACTATTAACAGCGAGAAGTAGTTTTAGGGGGTGCGATTTAGCTTCATTGTAATATATAGCCGGCCAAATATATATGCATTTTTAACGCATTATTCGTAAAATTTGCTCGTTTATTTAGCGAATTTCCTGTCAACGCGCCCAGCCCACATACACGCATACACAGGCAAGAGCGTGGCGTCCTTTTTGAATTGTGTATGCCTAGGCTGTATGCGGCTCTTTTACCAATAATATATGAAGCATTTTTAAAATATACAAGGATCTTTGCACTCGGTGTATATGAATTAAAATAACGCATACATTTATCAACAATTAAAAGTCATAATTCACAAAGTCTCGTCCTACACTCGCATTCACACACTATTAAAACTCCAAACGTACATATACAAAGCGTTATACAGAATTTCAACTACAAGCACTTACACACACAAAGGCACTCAGACAGCTTGGCTTGGTTTTTCAAATTTCGTGATTGCCATTTTTTTTGCGCTTTTCGAACTCTTTTATGAATGAAATGAATATTGTAATTTGCATTTACCTGGCTCGTTACTTATATTACGCACACGCACTTTATTCTTATATTCTGATTTTTCAAATATAAACCGTAGTTCTTTCTTTCTTAACTACTTTCTGTCTCTCGTATATCTGTCAAACAAACCGAATGCGTTGAAGCAGAGTATGTGTGTGAACGATTGGGCACATTTTTTTTCATTTTCATTCCCTTAACGTAGCTATGTGCTGATACTTATCGATAGTTTGACAGTTTCTAGTAAAAGATGGGATAGGACCGTTTGACCGCTGTACAATTCAAATAGATACAAACTTAGTTTTTGTAAACATTTAAAATAGGGAAAAAGTTTAAAATAATACATGAAACAATACTTTGTATATTATTATGTTGATGATGAAACAGCATTTTATGAAATAATCCTGTAGACTTCCTCCTAATATTTGCATTTATAAGAAATATCGATGTATGAATATTGTCGATAGCTTAAGTAAATTATTCAATATACCGATGGAGTCGCTTACTCCACTTACGGCAGCGTCCTCTAATTTTTACAAATGGATCCTGACACGGCAATTTCGGTATTTTTGTGTTTATTTTCGGTATTTTTATGGAATTTTGAGATATTTTCGCACTGTCTGTAAAAGGTCGCACATAATAAAACAAGCTGTCACAGCTTCGGCGGGAAATAGCATCATAGCAAGCACTGGGATAAAAGTAATTTAAATGTGTCCCAAACACAACTTATAAGACTTATATTTGATACTTAAAGATGCCGCCTACACCAAAATTAACATCGCCTACGACACGCAAACGCTACTGCGGCCTAGGCAATCATCACCTCCGTACACCTCACAAGACAATTAGTGATGAGAAAATACTTAGCTTTGCCAAGCATATCAACCCGGAATTGCGGAGCACAACTCTCCTCTGTGGAAGTTGCTATGATACGCTGGTGAAAATCTACCGTGTTAAGCTGCGACATGCCATACAACTACAAAGGGGCAAAAAACGTGCAGGCAATACAAACTCCATTTCGGATGTGAGTTCTAGTCAGCAGGTGCATTCACAGAGCTCGAGTGCGGTATCTGCGTATTCCACAACATCCGAGAATTCAAGCAAATCCACAACAAGCGACAACCAGCCCACAACTACATCCACAAGCACCACGTCAAAGCGAAAGCGTGTGGAGCAACGGCCACCGGACAATGACGACGACGCCATCGACGATGACGAGGAGCCACTTTTAAGTCTGAATGCCGTGAATGGCACACGGCTGCCGAACATTCAACCCATTCCCAAGCGTCGCCAATTCGTGCACTTAAACAAGGACGTAATGGATATATATCTGAGTGGAACAACGGGGGGGTGAATCGGTTATGTTCATTTTTTGGATTTGTATTATTGTGTTGGTTACGTTTATAAGACTAATTCCAGGTTCACGAGGTGAAGATATAGATGATCGCATTAGCCTAATTTTGTATTTCCATGTTATGTTTCGTCAATTGTGAAATTATATTGTTTGGATTAACTTGTTTCACAATAAAAAATAGAATAATCATATTGCGAAATGCATCTTATACTTATACTCCTATCTCGTCTTATACTTATACTCCTATCACATCTTATACTTCGTTCTTCGATAAATTTGTGTTTACTGTTGTTTTTTGGGTTGAATAAAAAAAAAACTAAAATTACATACGTGAAATATGGGGAAAAAAACTATGCAAAATTAAAAAAACTAACTGCTAAAATTGTATTATATGCGACTGATAGATATAGCACAC
The DNA here is from genome assembly GCA_037075305.1 of Drosophila kanekoi. Classification (NCBI taxonomy): domain Eukaryota; kingdom Metazoa; phylum Arthropoda; class Insecta; order Diptera; family Drosophilidae; genus Drosophila; species Drosophila kanekoi. The sequence goes on along the minus strand of JBAMCE010000577.1, from coordinate 3,467,905 downwards.
TCAATGACAATATCAATGTTAAAATATTTAAGTATATCTCAAAAACCTAAATCTTTTTCAAATTCTTTGCACCGCATTTAAATTTATGCATTTCGATAGATTTTTTGAGCCAGCTGAATCTGTTAAGAATCTGTTATAGATGAAAATCGGTGCTAGTTAGGCGCTATTAAATCGTAAATCTTTAAAGAGTGTTTGACTTCGATTAGATGAATTGTTTAAATATATAATTATTAATACAACATAAAGAAGTTAGCAATCGAGATAACAGAACAAAATTTGTGCACAATGTTGATAACATGTCAGTCGAATGTTAAGTTAACAGGCGTGCATAGAAACAGCATCAGCAATAAAAAACAAAAGAAAAACACACAAACGGATTGCTAAAAGAGGAATTTAGTTAATCAATAGGCTGAAATCCAGTTAATTGTTATGGAGTAAACGTGACAACACACGAAGGCCTTGTCGTAAATGGAGGGCCACATTTGCAAGTGGCTGTGACGACTTTATTTGCCATACGCAGTTTCCATGCTATAGATAACAGTTTTGCCTTCATAGGCAAGTAAAAAAGTATGTGGCAAGTGATTACCTGAGCTTCTGTTGAATGCATATAATTTGTTGTTGCAGCACACCATGGGCTGCATCACTAGCACCAATAAACTAAGTGAATTGCGGCAGGAGAACGTATTTCGGGTGCGGGTAGCCCATTTGCAGCCCAGCGGACCCGAAGAGCCGATCATACGCAGCGGCTACTTGGAGTTGACGCCGCGCGAGCTGATTTTCATGACGCCTGGCTGTGCACCTATTGTGTGGGCACTGCAGCACCTACGGCGCTATGGCCTAAATGGCGACCTGTTCTCATTCGAGGCGGGACGCCGCTGCATGTCTGGCCCGGGCATCTACACGTTCCACATACACAATGCGGAGCAGCTCTATCCGATGTTCCAGCGCTATATAAATGCCGTGAATACCGACGCCTTTGCCCAAGGGGAGCGGGAACGCGAACGCGTAAACTCCACACATTCGGTTTCGGTGCTGATGGGTCGCAGCGATCTACAGCCGCATAGCAACAATTATTTGGAGCCGGCACCAATGCTGGCACGTACTGCGCTCCAGGTGCAGCAGCTGCCGAACGATGTAATTGCGTTGACATCCGATTCACCCGACTCCTTGCCAAATCTGCAGCTCGTCGTCGCCGAGCAGGGCGCAGCCGCCAACAGTGGCGCTCTGCAGTCTCCAATCACGCCCGGCGCCTACATCACTACCAATGGAAACGTTTACTTTGACCAGCCAATGCAGCGCTGCAGTTCACCACCGGAGACCACGCCCACGTCCACGAATAGCGCATTCAGCACGATGCGCCGGCAGCAGCATTTGGGTGACATTCCGCCACAAGATCCTGCTCCGGCGCTCAACGAAACGCTGCGATTGTATGCCAATGTGGAAACATCTCGGGAGCGGCTCCTCTTCGACATGCCGCTCGCCTCTGCCGATCGTTGCTATGAGAACATTAGTCGCTTGGACCTGCCACCACTTCCACGCGACTGCTCGCAACATTCGGTGGCCTCCGCGTCGCAACAGCAGCAGCAGCCGCCGGCGCCGGTAACGCCGACCACCCCACCTGGTGTTAACTACATAGTGCTCGACCTGGATCAGCCGCGTAGTCCCGCCCAGTGCTCGCCCAAGACGATGACAAACGGCTTTGGCAGCGGCCTGTCTCTGACAGCTGCTGCGCCACAAACCCCGGAAGGAAAGAAAGCATCCGATGCTGCGGCATCAGCACAGAAGAGAAACTCGAGTGCTGGGGCAACAGCAGCCGGTGCTGCGCCAGCTGCGGAAACTGTGGGCAGCCAAGGCTACTCGACCATTGATTTTATACGGACCTACGCCTTGAACAAATCCTCAACAGTACCTGCCCATGATGCCGAGGCGCCAGGAGGCTGCCAGGACCATGCACACGAGGATGGTGATCAACGCATCACGCGGCACAGCAAATGTGTGCGAAAGGCCTACTCAATTAGTGAGTAGAAAACGAACGAGGAGAGAAGCGAGATGAGGAACGAGAGTCGAACTTGAGGAGGAACGAGAGTCGAATGTGGGGCAGAGGGAGAGTCGATTATGAGAGGATCGAGAGTCGAATGTGAGGAGGATCGAGAGTCGAACTTGAGGAGGAGCGAGAGTCAAACTTGAGGAGGATCGAGGGTCGATCTTGAGGATCGAGCGTCGATTGTGAAGAGGAACGAGAGTCGAACTTGAGGAGGATCGAGAATCGAATGTGAGGAAGATCGAGAATTGAACGAGCGGAGGAGGCGCGTAACAGTTGAAAAAGGCAGCACAACGAATTTACCATAAACAAAAAAAGGATATATTATGTTTAACTTATTCGTTAGGTTGGCCTTGGCAAATGATAATGGATATTTGCCTCGAGCCTAATCACACCCAAAGCCAGCCACAAATCGCAATCAGGTTGTTTCAATTTATGTACTTACGCAAACACATACTATATATTGATATTTATATTTAATTGTGCACGTGCATAGATATATAATTAAGTATTTTTACACACACGGGGCTGTTTAGTGCTAGTCGTTTTAGAATGTTGTGCAAAATTAACGGTTTTTTTTATTGTGAAAATGCAACATGAAAGGCTTTTAAATTGTATAAATTGCAATTACATACATGATGTACTCGCTAGTTGTTAAGTTAACCAAATAGTATGTATTTCGATGTACATCATTTTGTTGTTAGTATTTGCGGAACAAAAAGGCTTTTCATTTCATTTGTTGCCAGCTTTAAAATAACCGAACGCTGTAATTTTAATTTTTATATTGCTTTATTGTTATCCAAATTCTTGGAAATTGAAACATACGTACTTATACTTACGTACTTGATGTATGCAACAGGAATCGAGCACATAAATGCATTGAACTTTATTTATACATAAATATGTATGTACATAGTTGAAGCGCAGAAATATTGCAAAAATATTTGTATTTGTTGTTAGTGTTTAAGACTAAGATGTGCAATAAAAATGGAAACCAAATTATAGCCAACAATCATTTTGTTATTTGTAAGTTCTTTTAACCCTTAGGTGGCCAGGTCTGAAATGCCATGACTTATATTCTAATTTATAATCTTACTTATTATGTCTATCAGTATTAAAGGAAGTTAAAGAAAGACTGAAGGAAAGGACTTTCTTGAAACTATATTGATGTACATTTAAGATGTTTTTCCGATATTTTGGAAAAAATGCATTATTCCTTCTTGGAAATGGGGGACAATGATTTAGTACTTGATTTGTGGCCGCTCCTTCCCACGGCAGCTATACGATATAGACGTCTAGAAGTATAGTAAAACTAGCTAATGTGAAGATTGATATCTTAGTAATATCTTGATAAACAAAAAATGCCAAGGTAAGGACTCCTTGCCTTATGTTTATCTTTGGTTACATCAAATATATTTTAAGTGTTAAATTTGGTTTTATTATGCGCTCGAACAGAACAGTTCAAATATTGTTTACGTTCTCCTAAACCCGATTGGATCTATCGAATAAGTAAATTATGCGCGATAAAAACTATCGAATAAATATATACTCAAGCCTGTCCAGTGTGCACAAACCCCGCAAGTGTGTGTTGTGTTTACCGTTTTAAACTTAAGTGGTGAAATTTGTGAACGAGCAAATTGATTTGACGAATCTTCAGACTTTACGGGCATGCACAATTAAATTTGTGCTGTGCTTGTGTTTGGCCTACCTGAGCACTCGACTGGACCGCATTTGCTGATAAGAAACAAACTTTATTAAAAAACAGCGCCAGCTTGCATTTAGTCACTGAGAGAGCAGGAGTCTCTTTCTTTACTCACGCTCGCAATACTAATTAAACGATCTCACGGTTATTATCAACAATTGAGGGACAGCCGACAGCCCGCGTCCAGTACGACTCGAGCTGTTGACATTGAGCGTCATGGTCGGGCGTGTCATTATTCTCTTGGTCTTGGCCTTGGCCTTCGTCCACAAATTGAGCTTGGGTAATTGCCAGCTCGGGCCGGAGCTGGCGGCACGCGTGTCGCCTGAAACGACGCCTGACGTGCAGGAAGAAGCCGTGCGGCAGCTCATGCAACGTGTGATCGGGCTCCGAGCCTCCAATTTATTTGAGGTGGAAGTGAACAAGCTGCTCGAACCAAGCAGCTATCAGGTGAGCAACATGCCGTATAATAGTTGAATCGAAGATTGAACTTTTAATTACAGATCAGCCGAATGGATAATGGCAAAGTGTTTATAGCCGGATGGGATGGCGTCTCCGTGTGCAAGGGCTTTCATTACTATCTGAAATATGTGCTCAATCAGGATTTAGACTGGTCCAAGACACGCATCGAACTCTCGGACCAATTGCAACTACCAAATGTGACGATCAGCTCGAAGTCGGCCAGTTCCATTATCTACTACCAGAATGTGTGCACATGGAGCTACAGCTTCGTGTGGTGGGGATTTGATGAGTGGCGCGCACACATCGATTGGATGGCGATGATGGGCATTAATCTTGTGATAGCGCCCAATCAGGAGGCCATCTGGCAGACTGTGTACACAGAGCTGGGCCTCAGCGAGCAGGAAATAGATGCACACTATGCCGGTCCGGCATTCCAGGCCTGGCAGCGCATGGGCAACATTCGTGGCTGGGGCGGTCCGCTGCCACCCGCACACAGGCGGCTCCAGCAGGTGCTGCAGCAACGCATTGTGCGTGCACAGCGGGAACTGGGCATAAGCGTCGCGCTGCCAGCATTCGCCGGACATGTGCCGACGGCAATGCGACGAGTCTTTCCCAACGCCAACTATACGCCTGCCGAGCGCTGGAATAACTTTCCCGATCAGTTTTGTTGTGACCTCTTTGTTGAGCCACACGATCCGCTTTTTCAGCAGGTGGGCGCCATGTTTCTGCGGCGTGTCATCCAAGTCTATGGCTCCAATCACATCTACTTCAGCGATCCGTTTAACGAGATGCATCCACCCCTAGCAGAACCGGGATATATGCGATCGACAGCCAAGGCAATCTATAACTCGATGCGAGAGGTGGACGGGAATGCCGTCTGGTTGCTACAGGGCTGGATGTTTCTAAAGGATATCTTCTGGACAGATGAGCTTATAGAGGCCTTCCTGACTGCCGTGCCGCGTGGTCGCATCCTAGTGCTCGACTTGCAAAGCGAACAGTTTCCGCAATACCAGCGAACTCGCTCTTACTACGGCCAACCGTTTGTGTGGTGCATGCTGAACAATTTCGGCGGTACGCTGGGTCTCTTTGGTTCCGCCCAGTTTATCGGGAGTGGAATTGCTTCGGCTCGCATTATGCCCAATAGTAGCATGGTGGGCGTAGGCATCACGCCCGAGGGCATTGGCCAGAACTACGCCATATTTGCGCTCACCCTCGAGCAGGGCTGGAGCGCGCCGGAGCTGCAACTTGGCGCCTGGTTCGATCACTTCGCTCTGGCTCGCTATGGGGTGAATGATACACGTTTGGCCCAGGCTTGGCAGCTCTTGCGCGGCGGTGTTTACTCCTTCCATGGCCTGCAGCGTATGCGTGGAAAATATGCCTTAAACAAAAGGCCAGGGCTAAACTTGAATCCGTGGACTTGGTACAATGGCTCCAGTGTTACCGACGCCTGGCAGCTGTTGCTGGCGTCCAGGGAAATGGTGCCTCTAACGGATGACCGGTATTCCATCTATGAGCACGACCTTGTGGACATAACGCGCCAGTTCCTGCAACAGAGCTTCGATCAGATATACGTCAACCTAAAGTCAGCGTATCGCAAGGAGCAGCTAACTCGTCTCGAGTATTTGGCCGGTAAGCTCCTGGAACTGCTCGACGATATGGAGCGTATACTGGCAAGCGGCGCACACTATTTATTGGGCACTTGGCTAGAGGCCGCCAAGAAATTGGCGCCCAGCGATAAACTGCGTTTCCTCTACGAGTTCAATGCGCGCAATCAGCTCACGTCGTGGGGTCCCAACGGTCAGATACTCGATTATGCAACGAAACAGTGGTCGGGCCTGATGTGCGATTATTACACGCCACGTTGGGCCATGTTTCTGGACGCTGTGACGCGGGCAATGCAATCCCACAGGCCGTTCAACGCGACCGACTTTAAGCAGCGGGTCGCCAACGAGATCGAGCTGCCGTTCAGCAACCTCACCAAGGTGTATCCCACAAAGCCGATGGGCAACACGTGGCTCATTTCAAATGATATCTACGTCAGATGGAACTCGTATGCGAGAGAAACACAATTTCTACACAATTGTCGGTTACCCGTAAAGCTCCTGACATAGCATAATGGAACCATTCCCGACACTGTTAGCAGAGACCAGAGATCGAGCAGCAATGTTTGAGCAAACAGTTTATGAATATAACAATAAAGTTTAAGCTTCAGTTTTGCGTTTTATTTATAAAAATAATTATAATTTTTGTGTTATAAATATAAAAAAATTAATCTTTACTTTGTTTTAGTTTAAAATAAAAAACAATTTTAGTCACATTGTTTAAATATTATTATTTTGGAGCCTTTTAACTATGTATAAATGTGAGAAACTAAACAAATAAGATAAGTTTTCTATTCAAAATTCAATTGCAAAATGCTCTGATCCTGTTTTTAGTCAAATATGTCTGTCTGTCTGTCTGTCCGTCAGCTTCAATAATCATACTCTGCGGTCCCCGCTAAACACACACATTCGCACATTAGAGATATGAACTTTGTGTTTTTAATTGATTTTTATTTAAATTATTGTACAAACTAATTTAAATGTAAAAATTTAAACATCTTCATCAATCAATCAATCATACGCATACAAATTTCTATGGAGTTGGTTTCTTTTTTGTTTATATATATATATTTTTTTTTTATTTCTTTTTTTTTTTTGCAAGTGAGTGTGTGGGTGTGTTGTGTGTATGTTTATTTGACGCACATTACATACGTGTACAGATTTATTATTTGATTGGGTTTATGCAAGTGTATACATAGAATCAATTACTCATTAATCATATTCTTGATGTGTTGTTGGCGAACTACAATTAACTTTACTTTACTTTAATATTAATTGTTCCTTTCGTTTGAATGCGGAAAGGATAATGTGGGGGGCATGTGTTCGCTCGTTTTCATTCACACACAATATTTCTACAATTATACTCATTTAAAAATTTCAAACAAACATTATTATTATTATTATTATTATTATATGTATTTAGTAATTATGTATGTATAAAGTTTTCATCTTTCGTTTGCTTTTTAATGTAGACGACTATGTTTTACAGCTAAGTTTTGGGGGGGTAGGGGGAGTGCGTGGTTTTGTTGTCGGTTTGCTGGCGGCAAGTACGCAAAAATATGTTAATCATATTAAGGTATGCAATTGCGCACATTAACCGCTTAATTGCTCGTATCATTTAACTTTATTCAACAGAAACCCAACTGTCAGCATGTAGATGCGTATGTGTGTGCGGCTGTGTGTGTGTGTGTGGTGTGTGGTGTGTGTTTGTATATATATATAACGTTTATACTCATATGCATTCATCAATCAAACAAACATTTATACTTTTTCTCCAATCGAGAAAACACTCATACATCATTTTCAATCATCAATCATCAATCATCATTATCATCAGCATTCTCAAGCTTCAACTAACACGCAAGCAACTACGCGGCATATTTTATTCATCCTGCATATCCTCTGGCAATTCGTGCGGATTTAACATGCCCGGAATATTACGTTGCATTTGACGCTTATTGGACTGCTCCTCGGCCAATGCTGCTTCACGCTCCTCCAGATACAAATCCGAATCATCCTCGCCGGTCGCCTCCTGAAAATCGTATACATAATTGGTATTTGGGAAATTTTTCAGTGTATCTTTTGCCCTTGGCTAGTTTACTCACGCGAATTTGTATTAGAAAGTCTCTCAAGTGCTCCTTAAATGCTTGTACATTCTCGTCCAAATTGAAAAGGCCAGTAACAAAGACTTTGATCTGATTATCTGATAAATGATTAAATGCCGACTTTAGCAATGAGGCCACATATTCCTGTATGAATATCATATTGTCCGGTATGGGACCCAAATCAACCGTTATTTTTCGATTTTCCACCAACGAAAACATATAAGCCAATATTATAGCATGGTTAGGCAGGCCCGCTGTATGGGAAGTGTCAGTGACAACTGAGAAGATTTGCATCAGGATATCCGTAAAGTAGGTCTGATAGAAACTCTGCGCCGCATTCGGATGTTGTTCAAGGTTCTGCAGCATCTGTTATATATCAATATTAAAATCAATTTACGAATATCATGAGACAAAAGTTTCACTTACTTTGTAGAGTATATTCAAACCCATGTCGGCGACATTGCGCATTGTGTGCTTGAAGGCCCAGACCACGGAGTCGAAAACCAATTTGAACTGTGCCGGCGGTATATTGAGGAACGCCTTGAAGCAATGCGCGTTAACCGCTTGCAGCAGCTCATAGAAACTGAATCGATGCTGCGGAAAATCTTCAAAATTCTTATTGATCATGTCCAGCGTGCATTCAAATACGGCATCAAATATTTTTGGTACTTCGTTCGTGATATGCTGGCGCAGTTTGTTAACAATCGTCGCCATCGCGCTCAGAACCTTCGGTTCGCGCGCGGACGGAACTTTACACCGCTATAAAAACGATTTAAAACCAAATTAAATGAAGCACATTATAAATTCTTAGTAAATGGCTTTAAGACGTCTAAGAAATCTTGAGTAAAATAATAATAAAAGATGAATCTGGATGATAATCAATCATAAACACAACCCAATACCCTATGCTGACACATTTCAGGAAAGCAACTGCAAAGGCATATTCAAAATTTAAAAATAGATCTTATAAGGTTTGTACGTGAATCCATAGCACAAAATGTCTTTGGATCTTACAGATTCAGGTTTCAAAATGAATATAGCTGTTAATCAAAACTATTCTGTTTATAAACGAGGTTTAGAGACATCGATTTTCCACCTAGTTACATTTATTCTAAATTCCTTGTTATGTGAATGAATGCATTGTTTGAGTCCAGCAAATATTATGATTTTACATTCATTAGACCGAATCAACTATTATCTGATGCCTAACAGATTTTTGTAAAAAGGTTTTATATTTAACTATTATTGTTTCTTATAGCAGCAACATCCTATAAAGATTCAATATGATTAATTGCCTTTGATATGTTATAGCTAGTCCTTCTAATAAGGAACATGCATACATCAAGGTAAGGTGTCGGATATCACAGTTTTCATGAAATTATATCATCCGCATTCAGTTAAACTCTTTAATAATCAATGATAAATCCTGAAAAGTTAGAAATGGAACGCACCTGATAATCCATCAGGATAGCATCCAATAAGGGCGGTATAAAGTTATCCATAACTAATTGATTGTCATTGGAGCGCGACACCCATTCAGCTATTAAATTGAGCGTCTCCTTCTTCACAACATGCATTGATTTGATCAGCGGCTGATTGTTCACATTGACGCCATTCACCTCAATGGCCTGTATGATGTTTTCCGATGTGATCTTGTACACATTTAGCATGTCCAGATATATGCGACCCAGTTGAATGACATAGGCGTGGCCCAGCGCCTTGCATGCGGCCACATTTGTCTTCAATATGCTGCCGAGCTGCTTGACTGCTGTCATATTTTTCAGGAAGTCTACATTTTTTGATGCCCGTGATATAATATCGTCCCAGACCTGATTTGGCAGCAGCATATAACGTTCGATAAGCGCATCCTGCTGCACCTGATCTACCTGTGCCGATATCATATAACCAACCGCCTCATAGAATGTATGCACCTAGATTCAAGATTAAAGAGAGATGCGTTAGGCATATAGAATAGACAATAGGTATATTACTGCTTACCTGTTGTGGCTGTAGATCACATATAATGCTGCTCATAGTGCTCAGTATCTCATCAATGAAGGTACATGCCTCGTTTGGCTGTATTGTGACGAAATAGCGACGACATTTGATTGCTATCTTGATGAACGTGTCACAGGCCATGTCCTGCACGCCGTCGTGCGTTTCGTGCATAAATTCAAATAGTTTGTTCACCACCGTCTTTAGGAATTTCCAATGGGCGCGCAGAAAACGAGGATACTGTCCGACCACATACATTATATTGGAGGCAATGATCGCCTTATTGTCCTTGCCCTTTTTCTGCTCACAGAGCCCAAGTAGATCCTTAATGACAGTAACCAAAAATCGTTTTTCATCCTCCTCACAGAAGGCACCTGCAGAATTGTAATTATAAAATAGAATTTTAGCACATATTTAATCTCAATCCTGCAACTATATTTCGTTGCCATAAGATCAGAAGATTGTGGACGATATATGTATCATATATATATATATATCCTAGGGAATATCAGACAAGAAGATATCTTGATCCCAGCCCAGCTGTGGTCCCTTAAGCCCTATTCTCTTCAAAACGTTTTATTGTTCGTACTTATATATGACCTGAGATAAAACCAGGAGTAGCAATTATCAGGATCGATTACATGTAAACGTGGAAAGATACCTAAACATACTCGTACTGCTCGAGCCATAGTAGAATCTACTTCTTGCTCAAATAGGATCTAAGATCGACGCGAGTATACATCGGGACAGAAGTACGGACAGATATGGTTGACTTGACTATTCAATCTGATCAACAATATATACATAAGCAAAAAACCAGTATTGCCTTTTTAGGACACACAGAGGGACAATTTAAGGCTAGTATACTTTTGTGTTATGGGAACAAAGTCTAATTACCAATAGGGACATAAAACAACAAAGAGTATATGCAAACACGAAATCTGTGTCAAGAAATATGAAAATAGAAAGTAGAAAAAGTATGTGCCATACACTCAAAACTCACCCGATATCGAGCCAATGGCCCAGCAAAGAGTGTTGAGATTTTTCCAGGAGAATTCAGTGCCATTGACTTGGTTTAATAATTTGAGGGTCATGATGCGATCAGTATCCGCACAATCCAAATGAGTGAGGAATACTAGAGTCTCTCTCATATTTTTGTACAAATTGATCGAATTGGTATCCTTCATGAATTCACGAACCACTTCCCCGTTCTCGTTCTCGACAACTAGAACTTCTTCTGGCTTAGCCATGCGAGAAATCATGATGAAGCGAACCTTGGACAATATGGTCGCGTAGAATCGACGACGGGGATAAACCTGTTGTCGCTTTGTTGACTCCAGCGTGGGATGAAAGAATTCGGTGTTGTACAAATTCTCGACAAGGCTATTCCAGTATTCTAGACAGATCTTAAATACTTCAACGTCGTCGACCTCGCTGATCATCACTAAATACATGAGCGCCTGATTCAGATAATCCACATACTTGGCATCTTCGACTAGCTTTCCGTGTTCTTTGAGGAACGTACAGAGGAACATGGCCAGATTAAGGACAAGCTCCTGTTCCGTATCGGTGCCGCACTGGAACACATGATTCATATTCATATTCTGGCCAATTATCTGGTCCAGCTGCACCATTGTGTCCTTGAATAGCGTCGCAAAGTTATCGTTGTAATTGGCTGCCGTTAGGCCGGCAATTTCGGACAGGCACTTCAGGGTCACATTGCGAAACATGGGCACGCTGAGAAACTTAAAGATCAAAGTCTCTATGAGCGTCGTCTCAAATATGTAGCCCAAGGGTATCCAGTTGAGAAAACGCAGCAGCGTCTCCAGCGTGACCTGTATCAGCGCTGCGTTCATCGAATTCTCCAGGACAAACGAACAGAGGGTAAAAATCTGCGAAAACTCCGAGCACATCGTATCCTTCAAATGCTTGGCCTTCGTTTGCGTTATCTGCCCCAGCGAGAAATCGAAGACCTCTTCGCTAAGATTCTTCAGAATAACCATATTGTTCATGCACAGGCTTTCATTCGTTTTGGAAGCGCCTACAATATCGCTTATAAACGTCTCCCAGTTGCGAGGCCATTCGCGCTTCAATATCTGCACCAGAATCATGTTCAGCTTATTCAAATAGACTTTGTTCTGCTCCATGATGACCGGATCTGAGGATGTTTTAATGATTAGGCTGACCACATACTTTTTGATACCCTCGCACTGATTTCGCGGCAGCACCTTCCAGCGTGTCTTGATGACCTCTTCGAGTATTTGAAGCGCATAGAACTTGGTTTGCTGATTCTGTGAATATTCGAGTATGCTGTCGACACGCGTCCAGGCCTCGGGATGCTCCTTCAGTGTGGTAAGTATGTCCTGCGCCAGTCGCAGCTGCTCACCCTGCGACGAGTAGAGCGCCTCAACGATCTTATCGAGCAGATTAATGTCCAGCTTTTGATTGAAGTCGAGCAGCTTGCTCGCCTCATCGGAGCTCAACATCGCCATCGCTTTGTAGTAAAAGCAGCGTTCGCGTCTGCGTCGCTCAGCAGCAGCAGCACCAGCAGAAGCTGTGTCCGCGTTAATTTTGATTGATTTTAGCTTGCTCCTCCGGCTAAAACGAGGGGGGAAGGCGCGTCAGTGATGAAATCTGTGGTAGCTGGCAGCTGCTGGTTGGTTGGTTGGTTGGATTGACTCTATAGAAGAATCGAAAATATCGAAATTTCATTTATCGGCATAAAGGCAACCATATTTCTTTTATACATACATTTACGTATGTTTTCTTATTTTCTACACACAAACACCAATGCACAATTGCTTGTGGCGCGCGCTTACTTTTTTTTCGCACATACGCACACACACACACAGTAGAGATGAGCGATATTTGCGTACCTGTTACTCATCCCAAGCATCTCATAGTAGCAAGTCACTTGCATTTGTGTTAAGTGACTGGAAGAAAAAACGCGCCTTCAATAAAAAACATTCACTTAAATATATAATTATATATAACGTGTGATATGTGTAAACGCCTTGCACTACTTCAAATGTGCGTATTTGAAGGGAATAGTCGCCATCTGCTTTCTTGCTGCTCGTCACCGTCATTTAGACACCGCTCATCTCTAGCACACACAAATACACACGCACACACATGCCGCTTACACATGCAAAATACAATCAAAGCAGCGCAACGCATCTCGAGACTGCGACGGCATTTCACAAATCTAAATTGTACGCACGGCTTCGGGTTGTACAACACATTTGTTGTTAAATTAAACCGACTTTTATGCACATTTACTTATTTTTAACTTTCTCACGCACTTACCTAGTTTTAGAAAAGCGTTGCAACCTACGAATCCCAAGAAGCAGCGTGGAAAACGACAAGCGCAAAACGAGTAAAAAGACTACAACGTTTTTGTCCAGACAGGGAAAAAATGTATTTCAAATTGCGAGGCACACAAGTCAATTTTATTCCTTTTGTAGCAAAATACATGCACGCTGAGCAATTATTTGCGATTTGGCTAACAACGGTTGACGTTGTGACCAATTTGTATGTTTGAAACAAACTTTTTCGCAGTACTTTTCTTCTCCTTCTGTAATGAAAACCAGGGATGGATCACAAGCGTCATGCGCGGTGCCGGAATCGAGTAGAGTTTATATAAATGGAAGTAACTAATAGAGAGCAGTAAGGAAATATACAAATCTCATTTATTTACGTTTGAAACTTTTTTTAACAAAGAAGTTCTTCTGCATTCAACAAATATCTACCGGCACAATATACAATACACAGTGTTTCCATATTAAACAAATATTCAGCCCTGACCTGAAATAGGTTTGCTTTTGCAAATATCGTTAATCGTGCCAACGTTGCTTTTCTATTATCGACGTTGCAGCTGAGCGTGCCTATGCAAAAACAAAACATGCACGCACGAACTTCCAAGCAATTTCGACAATCCAGAGCTAATAATATTTAATAGACAGATTTATATTACTTAACCACATTTACAGATTTAAATAACTATGTTTGAGTTGCTTTAGTCTATTTTCTATGGTATTTAAAAATGTACAACTGACCGTGACCAGGCTCAATAAATTCCACACTTGCGCATCTCTAATTTGTTCCGAATTGACCACAGACACCAAACATCAACAATCTCCGATATACAACATTTTGTTTTTTTTTAAGATTCGATGTCGATTTATTTGCATTGTCTAACAACAAATGGCGGCTTACCCATATTTACCCGTAAAAAGGGCGAATGCGATAATGTAAGTATTTAATGATACTTACTATTGTGGTAATTCTTGTTAATGATTTCTGCTGTCGTATTCGATTTAGCTGCCCTTTTCGACTGTTGCTTCTTTGAACGGATTTCACATGTTCTTCAAATCACTCGGCATACAACTGCAAACCACACATACAGAAGAATGGACCTATATTTGGCGTGACTTTCACAATGCAATCACTTTTATTGTGTGTGGCCGCGGTATGGGCGAACTTCAACTTCAGGCCCTAGCGGAACTCGCTTTCGGGGGGATAGCGCTTTTCATCAGTCGCGACGAGTTAGGCCATCCCGCTCTCCTAGAACGCCTAAAGAAAGATGCCAAAAGATATGTGCCAGTTGTGGATGCTGCTTTAGAGGCGTCTAGCTCTGGTACAACTCTTTTGGGCTATACGGACTGTCTCCTGGCAACAGAAAATGCGCATCTATTCAACCGTTTAAATGAGTTCAGTGCCAATTGTGGGTCATTGTTCTGCTGCCTGGTTGTGGGCCAGCGTATAGCTGTAGCCACTGAAGGTTGGTGGGATCTAGACACACTGGACAGGGAGCTTTTGCTCTTTCTGCTCAACTCTTCCAGTACTCTGCAGCTTGACATCCCCGTGTACTTGCCAAGCAAGAGTCCAAATATTGCCTTTCGTTTCGTTACCGTCCCGGTGTCGGCTAACAGTGCGATCTGCGTGCTTTGTGGCGCCGAATCTGCGTACCGAGAGCTGCATCTAAATGCCATGAATGCATTTCGCAATGAGAGCAATCTGTTAGCCAATGTCGAGCGCTGCGTTCCACGTAGTCTTCCGGAGCTGCTGGAAATCGATGCACATGTCTTGGCGATTATACTGATTAATACTGAAACGCGCAAAAGTGTCTTTACCCGCAATCTCCACCAGTCGTCGAATGCCAAGCGCATTGTCGTGGGCGATTTGCAGCGTTTGGACATGCTGAAGAAATTCTTTGATCACACCTTGGAGAATATGCATGAATTGAAAGTGGCAAAAGACGATTGCAGCGATTCAGGAACGCGGAGTTCCTCCATTATGTTGGATCAATACAGTTGCTCCGACTATCACAAGTGTTATGCGCAGGCGGATGACCAAAACAATGTTATTTTCCTGCTTTTCGTTGCCGCGGTGCCAACACATGCAATGAGGTAAGTGGATGTTCTTTCGACTTTACAAAAGTATCATAGATTCATTTGTCATTTCTCAGATTTCTTGCGAAACAAGTCTACGCTAGCCTGTTGCAAGATAAAGCCGTCTGTTGGTGACCTTCTTGGTGAGCTTATGATCACCGAGCTTATAAGACTGATGATTGGAATCCCTAAAATGGGCTTAAAATATTTTTTATATTTATTATTAGAGTAGTTTTCTACATCGTTTCTATTTACATTAAGGCAAGAAAGGTTCAAGTAAACTTAAAGGATACTTTTAAGCTGGGTACAGGGTATTTTCTAGTGTTCACTCTCGACTAGAAATTGCATTTATTTGGTGATGGATTATGTCTGTATCTATCTTAAGAATTATAATATCTTATAATAATATCTATAATAATAATGATAATGTTTCCAACTGTTTTGAAATCTTTCTGAGACTTTGTTTATAATTTATAACTCAAAAACTTTAAGAACTTGATACACTAAGTCTGGTGTATTTTGGATGCCTTCCCCAAGATTGAAAAGTTCCTTTAAAGCTAGAGGGGATTTTGTAGTCGAGCAAAAGACTGTAGCTTTCTTAGTTGCGTTTTTCTCAGTCGAGGATCTGAACGTTTTAAGATACTGATAATCAAAACATATCTAAGCAACTCAATGGACAAGATCAAACTTTTACGATTTTGGGCCTGCCCACCTCGTTTTCATCAGCTAGAATCCATCAAGAATGTAAGTACTTCTATAGGATTACTTAATGTGGAATTAAAGAGAATATGGAACTCTTGTAACCTACTTTTTATCAAGCCAGGTATGATATTAAGTCTCTTAACCACCGAGATTCGGAAAAGATTTTCAGTAAAATAACTTCTGAATTTACAGTGTCTTTAGTCAATAAGGACATATCTTGAGAGGTTTTAATACTTCTAGGAATGCGCCTTGCTTAAAGGACTTGAAGAGAGGTTTTTATACTTCTAGGAATGCGCCTTGCTTAAAGGACTTGAAAGTATATACTTTGTGATTCGCAACGCACTAGACGAACTATCGACAATCGCAATGCATTCTCTTAAATACTTATTTGTTTATATATAGTATGGATTTACATATTCCACAAATTGGCCCTAGTTGGAGTACAATAATAGTATATTTTAGATTTGTAAGCAACTGGCGAAACTGTTATTATAGAGCCAAAGCTAATAAAAATAATTAAAAAATTTTTTGATTCCAATAGTTATGTCAATTTCAATGCTAATTCGAACATTTCCATCGAAGTCACGTCTCTGGGCAATGCTCTTAGCTTAGCCCAAATACGTAGTTGCTTCGTAAACAGAGCAATGAAAACGGGAATAATAATTGTCTGGCCTAATACTAATCGAACTCTCTGCCTGAGAGAGAGAGAGAGGAGTCTTTCCAAGCTGTATCCAGATGGGCCTCCAATTGACGTCTTTATCTTTCGCTCGATCTGTGGAATCAGAATCATTTCCAAATCTATTGATTACAATACGTTCCCCCGTTTAAACTGAAGCTAACCCGTCCAAAAAACACGTTAAGTGCACCATTAATATTTTCAATGCGTTCCGGTTATAAAACTAACAAATCATAAAGCCAAATTAAATTTCAATATTATTTTTAACAAGCAGTGCGCATTCAGCGCGCGGCGAGTGCTGTTCGCTGTCGGAACTTAAAAAATTTGTCTGAAATTAAAAAAATCGGTGTACGTTTTGGATTAAAGGAAAGTCGAATACTTCAAGGCCAAGGATCGACACGCCGTAATATGCTGTTTCTACGGAGTCACGAGGAGCACTCGGCCGAGGAGCTGTTCAAAATAAATCAATTACGTCAGCTGGTGGAGAGTAAGAGAGGATTCCGGTTCGGTTTTTCACGGATATACATATTCACCTACCATTTATAGAGTCCGATGAGCTGCAGGTGGGCACGGATGAGATATTCTTGACGAAATTCCTTCACTACACAAACTGGGACACATTAAGGGCCTACCAAGCCATACATGCCTACTACGACTTTAAGCAAAAGCATCCAACCTGGATGGCCCAGCATCCCATACAGTATTATGCCAAGCTTTTCTATGCTACGCACTGTCGCTTCGTGATGCCGCAAACGGACAAGAATGGCCGCGTGCTGGTGATCTTCAAGACGGTGGACGCATTCCAACAATTTCCCGACTACCTGCAGCATTTAATCGAAATGGACGATCTCATCTTCGAGTCGATGCTAATGCTGCCGCGCGTCCAGCGGAACGGCATAACCGTAATTTGTGATCTCCAGGGGTTGGTACAGGGTGGGTTAAAGGATATTACTTGCAATATTTGACCGAACTTTTTTCTCTAGCACAACACGGAATTTTCTGCGTCAGTTCTCGCCCATGTTCATGAAGATCGTTAACGAAAAGAATACGGTTCTGCCCTTTAAACAGCGGATGGTGCACATCATTCAACGCGGATTTCTCATGCACGTTACCTCGTCATTGTTTCTGCCTTTTATGAACAAGGATTTTAAAGAGCACGTAAGTATATAGTCATTTCATCCTTTTTTCCAAACTTATCGTTTCTTATTGCAGATTTTCACTCACGATGGTCGGCAATTGAGTAAACTACGCGACATGGTTGGGATTGATTGCTTGCCCGCGGAATATGGCGGCCCGGCGTCTAATGTACTAGATACAAACTTGATTTTCAATCACTTGAGTCAAAATTCGGATTATCTTGAAAAATTACAGCGATATAGAAAGCGTTAACCATGATTCATAAGAAGAGATTTTAAAATTCATAGAAGATTGAAAAGTTCCAAAAATAAACCATTCATAAAAGATCTACAGAATGTAAATAAACAGGCTGCGCAGCACTCAGGTCTAAAAGTTGGGGTTTTTCTAATTCTGGACGGGAGAGGGCGTGGCCCGTACTCAATATAATTGTTTATCCAAACAGAGATAAAGTTCTAATTCTAACGCATTGAGTAAATTAATAAACCAGTATGTATATATAATGAAAGGCTGTTTGCACATCCGTGTGTAGCATGTCATAATATACCAATATACAAATACGATAGGTCTTCTTTTCCTTTATCTATGGGGATATGCTAAGCGTGGAGCGCATTATTTTAAACACGTAGAAACAACAATAAATATCTACAGGGTGTCTCTTTTGAAGTTATCGTTAAGCAGCTCGACTGTTAACAGGAACTCGTCTGTAAAATGGACTCATTTAACATTGATAATCGTGGGTGCAAACTTGGCGCCAACACAATGCAAAACAATTATCGATAGTCGCATCTGATTGCGATAGCTTTCGCTGTGTTGTGAAATTGCGCCGGTTTGCTAAACAACTTTTATGAATTCCACTTAAATGGCATCTAATAAGGTACAATGACAAAGTTTTACAACTTTTCTAGAAATAAAATCTTGGAAATATTTTGTAGGAGTGTCTAATTATTGTAATAGACGTGCGAAGCTGCGCCTCCGAGGAACTTAAACTAAAGTCGGTGAAGTGCGTTGCAGAAATACTTAAAGACAAGGTAGGTTAAATCAATAGACCTAATGCCATTATAGTCTTCAAGAGTTTGTTAATTTTCAGATCGTCAGCGACAAAAAAGACTATGTGTCCTTTGTTTTAGTGGGTTGTAAAAAGAGCAAGAATGAGTTGAATACTGCTAATAATGATATGTGCCAGAATGTGGTTCATTATAAGGATCATCCACAGCTTTGCAACTGGCAGCTGTTGCTCGAATTCTTCAAGTTTGTCGACGAGCCGCCCTGCGATGGGGGTGAGTGGCTGGACGGACTGGACGTGGCCTTGGCTATGCAAAAGGCGGCCCAGGCGTAAGTTTGTGAGAGTCTCATTAAATATTCCCGCTTACTTTTTATTCTGGTGTAGCTTAAAGTGCGCCAAGCAGCGTATTTTGCTGCTTTACGATTTCAACTACATGCCACAGAGGTACGATGAGTACGACCGGATCAATAGCGATTTGCTCAACGAAGGAATCGAGTTGATAGTGGGGTGAGCTTCAAAAGGCAGAAGTGTTACTTTTTCCTAATCTTTCTAATTGCAGCTCGCACAATATCTCCTATATTGACAATGCCAAGAGCAACCAGCCGCAGGCCATCTTTCAGGTGTCGCGGAAGGCTAATATCTATGAGCAGGCAAACCAAAAATACGCGATGCAGCTTGTCAGCAACTGCAATGCCACCTTGTGCAACTTTAAGGAAGCGCTGGCCTCTGTGTTTAACGTGTCGAATAGACGCCCTTGGGTGTGGAATGCCAAGCTTAACATTGGCAGTGTGATCGCGATCAACTTGCAAGGAATCATTGCAATGAAGAACGAGAGTCACATTAAGCTCAAGAAGGTCTGGGCCGAGGCAGAGGAGACAGTAGAGCGTGAGGAACGTTTTTTTATTAAAGGTACAGAGGTCACGCCGTTGCCCGAAGATCTAATCGATGGCTACATGCTTGGCGGCACCCCGGTGCCTTATGATGAAACGCTCGTTGAGCTGCCGCCAGCACATTCGCCGGGATTGCACTTTGTGGGCTTTGTGAAGCGCAGCAGTATACCAGACGCGTACTTTTCGGGCAACTCTCTTTATATGTTGGTACATCAGAAGGAAAACGTTGTTTCCGCTCAAAAATTGGACGCTTTGGTTAGGGCATTAATACTGCAGAAGTGCGCTATACTCTGCTGGAAAATTTTTAGTGCTAAATTTAATACTCCGCGCATTGTGGTACTCGTGCCGCAAGAGTCCACAGTGGATTGCCCGGCCAGGTTATATATGCTCGAGTTGTCATATCATGCCCAACACCAGTTCTGGGATTTTCCTGCCCTTCGCACGGCCAAGACGGAATGCAACGCGGATCAACTCCAGGCAGTCGATACGTTAATCGATAGCATGGATCTGGAATGCACTCTGCAGGATACACAGCAGCCCAGACAGCAGCGGCAGAACGATTTACTGCCATTCGATGGCTTGCCCAGCATCTTTGAACAGAATGTAATGGATGTGCTGGAGCGTAAGGTTATCAACTCAGCAAAGGACGATCCACAGTTCAATGCAATGCTTGATGACAAAAACTTCTTCGATATATTTTGGCGAGTACCTGAACCCATTGAACAAAAATCTAAACAGGCAGCGAAGGCGCTCAAAAAATTCTTTCCTTTGGAGCATAGTCATGCATGGCTACAGAAGCTCAAAGCCAGGGAAGAAGAACAGAACGCGCCGCCAACCGTCAAGCAAGAACGAGGAGATCCACAAACGTCCATCAGTATTGACAGTTTAGGCCTAATGACGCCCGCCGAAGACTACAAACAGCTGTTGCAAAAGGTGCGCTCAGAAATAAATACTACTCAGCGGGATGTCAAATTTCAATCGCTGGCGGCTCAAATGCGAGTGGTTATTATTACGCTTCTGGAGCGCAATAAATTAGACCTCAATCAATTGCACGAAGTGCTAAGCCTGTATCGGGAAAGTTGCCTTGAGTTCAACAGCTTTGCGGAGTACAATCAATTTGCAGCACTGATAAAAACCAAAGCATCGGAAAGGAATCTGCAAGAGTTTTGGAGCAGTATTATGGTGGACAAAAATCTGGGCCCGCTGCTACTGGGCGAGCCAACTCTGGAGGACGAGCTGCGTTTGAAAGCGTACTATACGAAACCAGAGTTTGGTGCGGAGACGTTTAATGAAGAGGATGAGGATATTCAGCAGCAAAAATAAAGAACTCCATCATTGTTTTTACATTTATATATAATTTATCGCTGAAAATAAAGATTTGCCGTCTTTGGCCTAATCAGCTCAAAGTTGGCCAATCGCTTTGTAAATAAACACTTCAATAATTTGGCATTTTTTGTTTTTAATGAATTTCAAAATACATTTACAGCGCCCACAGGACAAAGAATTAAACAATCAATTGAAGAATTTCATTCGATTAAGTAGTTTTCGTTGGTGCATTACATATTAATCGCAAATATAAATTATGTAGCCAAAAAGGAGAGGAAAAACTAAGCTTAGCAATTAAAAGCTTTAAGGAACGAACAATTTTAAACGTTTGCCAATCTTAATCAAAGTACACTTAAGAATTTTCAAATGGGGCATAAGCAATGCCAATTATGTACATTGCATGTAGGTGTTTCTCTCTGTGTGTATGTGTGTGAATTACAAACGTTAAATACATTATTATTTTTTAACACAATCTGTCTAACGATTGCAAGCGGCAAGTGCATACAAAAATTAAATGTTTAAGTTGTTTTGCAGTGCAGCCAAGAAGAAGAACTCTGCACTAGGCTTCCATTAGTCAATGTTCAGCGATGACATAAGTTCCTCCACACTGTCGGGAACAGAGTGAAAAGTTAGCCACAACAATTAAGAATGTTGCAACATGCAAATTGTGTTTTATACTTGCACGCACGTTATGTCTAGGTCCTGAAAGGCAACCCCCAACCAAGCAACAACTAGACAGTAGTGCTGGAAAAGCTGCAGCAGCAGTTCGCCCTCGTCCAACATCTCAAGACGCTCGATACGTTGGCGCTCCGATGAGGAAATGCTGTCGTACACCTGCACCATGTCCCAGGCACGTGCCCCGCTCCAGCCGCAGTCCTTAAAGCGATTGGTTTGAGTCTCAAGCGAAAGACAGGATTCAACGCCGGCCAAACTGCAGCCCCGGCTACGTAGATTATTAAGCATAACATCGCCAAAGCGATCGTTCATGTTGACCTATGGAACTCAATCTAATTGTGTAGTGTATGTGTTAATATGATCGCGATTATCTTTACCTGTTCGTAGTTGACGAAGACGGCGGCTTGAAACTTCTGTGCTATCCATTTGAGCAAATTTCGACAGTTCTGGGCCTCGATATAAACTAGAACGCATTCCGCCAAAAATATAGTGGGCAGCGTGTAGTCCACTTCGGCTTGCTGCAACTTATTGTCCACCTCATCCAGATTCCGTAGGTCCACACCCATCAGATGATAGTTGGGCCCATGCAGATCCGTCGGACTGAGCCGCACCTCTCCGTCCTCGTCGTTTATTTTGCCAAGGAGCGCCTTGTTGCGTTTGATTGTATAGCATTTGCGTGCCGTCACTGTGGGGAAATCTAGCTCAATGAAGTTCTTCACCTTGTGTACGGTGTCCCGCAACCGAAAGTAGAGCGTATCAAAGCCACATCCAAGGTTAATGATTTGGCAGTTTCCAGAGGTTTTCTGCAATGGTCATGACCAGTTAGTTCAAAAAGTAAAGTGCAAGGTCACAATTGAGGCGTTACGCGCAAGTGCAACACATGCGCAGCAGCATCCACAGCATCATTCGGTATGCAACAGGATTCCGATTCCAATTACAATTTCAATGTCACAGTACGAACAGGCACTTGACCTTAACCTGCGTCTCGGCCAGACAGTTGCACGCAGGCAGAAATGAGCCGAACGTAATGCAACTAGACAAGCTTGTAGGAAATACTCAAGAGAATTATCCATAAAAAATCACGTTAAAGATGGCCGAAGGTTTCAGTTATGTAACAAACTGTGCTTTTCAAATTAACGGCTCGGCAATAAATTAATCGGTGCTCGATTAAAATTCTATCGATAATTAACAAATGATCGAGCTACAAGGACTTATTGTGGTTATATGTATTAAATAAAGCTGATATTAGCTTAAATACAAATATTTCAACGAGAAAAACTGAAGTTGTATATAATATTGCAAAAGCAAGCCTTTTAAATAAAGTTTTTCATTGAAGCCACATAGTTATGTCTGTTAGTTTTGTCACGTGCGTATCTCCGAAACGAAAGATTCAGAGACCATTGGCACTATGATGCGCATGACCCATTATTTACATTTTCCGTTGGCTGCAGCCATTAGCTAAGTGTACTATATACAACTAACCTTCAAAAACTTCTCCACACACATCTCAACGCCCTTGACGCGTGCAAAGTAGCCACGATTTATCTCAGGCGCTTTTCTCTCCTGATTACGCACAAAGAACCCAATGTAATCGTCCTTCCAGTATCCAAGGCGCACAGCACCTCGCTTGCAATCGCTGGCATCGTCATTGGTGGCTATGACGGCTTCATCGCAGGGATGAAACTTGTGTGTGCTATTATTATGTGCAACTCCTCCGCCCTTTGACGGAGGCTCCATGGTGATGCCGACTGGCTGCTCTTGTCCTGTAATCTCTTGTTGAACGCTTTCTATAAGTGAAACAAACAAACGCTCCGTTTGGATCGGTCCTGTTTCACAACTTTATATCACTGCGGAATTGTTTTATTTTTCTTCTTTTGGTTGTTTTTTTTTTTTGGAACTGATTTTTCCAAGTAAGTAGTGTGAATACAAATGAGTATTAAAAACAGCCCGTAAACAGCTGCGAGTATCGATTACATCCGCAAGTGTTGGTAAATTTTTAATGCGTGCAGCTTGTGCTATCGACTTACCATATATCGATTGACTTACCATATATCGATAGACTGAAGCAGCGCCAAGCTTAAATGGCACTTTCACATAAAAAGTTTTCAAAATATCTAGCAGTCTTAACGCGCTCACTTTAATAATATTTAATGCTGTTAAGTATTTAAGCAATTTATTAATAAGCAGCGAGCACCGAATAAACTTGTAAATTTGTAACG
The DNA here is from genome assembly GCA_037075305.1 of Drosophila kanekoi. Lineage (NCBI taxonomy): Eukaryota > Metazoa > Arthropoda > Insecta > Diptera > Drosophilidae > Drosophila > Drosophila kanekoi. The sequence goes on along the minus strand of JBAMCE010000577.1, from coordinate 3,443,984 downwards.
CGTGCCACCAGCCTAAATTAACTCCATCATCTAAGTACCCTAATTGTTTCCCGCATCTTTGACATCGGAAGCGACGGCAGCTATAATTAAAATTGTCAGATACGCCCAAGCCACTGAGTCTTCAACTCAATATGAAGGGGTCAAAAAGTGAACAGGCTTTAATTGTTATTTCGCTTTGCGTTTGCAATTACGGTGAATGAATCACAACCGCTCCACCCCCTCCTGTCCCACACTTACACACATATACGAAAACGAATGATTTTCTTGATAATGGTAGAATAGGAAATTATGCAAAGCGCGACTTATTGTCATACAGTGCAATAGCTGCAGCAAACTGAGTCATTTACAGACTAGCGGCGTCCCATTGTCCAACGTTTTTAAGCTTAAGTCGGAGATCTTTATTAGGCAACCGTTATTAATTGGAGACTTCTTGAACTCCGTCCAAGTGGGGTGATAGGTTGGGTTAATATGCTTCAACAGCAAGTCAAGGGCGATTGTGTTTGTTTTTGAAAACTTAAATACTTTTTCAAAGTTGTTCGGGATTATATTTTGAAAGCCTTATTTCAGGAAGCAATAAGTAGTCTGGTTGATAACTACACCTATAAACTGAAGATAAGTCTTGATTTTGAATTAAGTTTTCACAATTAAACGAAATATCGATGATATTAAATTGGAAATTCAAAATATGTTATAATAGAAAATTAAATAGTTTAAAATTCCTTCCGGTATGATTAAAAATTTGGTAACTAACCAAAAAACATATTAATGATTATAAAATTACCAAGATGCGTTCGGTCTTATATGAATCCCTGTTAAATCAATCGACTACCTTGGACAGATCTTTTTGGCTCTCTTTTCTTTCCGCGTTACCGTTTCTCTACAACTCTTAATGTCTCTGTCGTTCTCTATCTGCTTCTTGCACCCACACTCGCTCACCGAGTGGCAGGTTAGTGGAGAATGCTAGAGCCACTTGCTGCTTCAGTTTGATTGTAACGTTCGTGAGCGTCGGTTGTGCAAGCTAAAAGCTGCGCGCGTCTCGTACAAAATTCACTCAGCTCTCTGAGTTAAGCAACTGTTGGTAACACGTAAGCCTCTTTACATGCGTATGTGTGCTTGTGTGCTGTGTATATTAGTGTGTGTTAACAAAGCCAAAAACCACCTTCAGTATTGGTATTGGTGCATTGGTATTGTGCGTATACATGTATTAGTGTACCCCTAGTTACGGCTGCTCCGGGCCCGACTCGCATTTTGACGTTTGACTGGCTCTGGTTCTCTACCTGAGCCCTGGCTTACAACTAAAAACGGTCATTTCATTACGTTTACGTTTTCTTCACCGTTTTCGTAAACCGTGTTTGTTTTATTTCGGGGCGTTGGCGCGTACACAAAGAAAGTTAATAATTTTGTGGCTCTTTGCTGAAAATTAATCATTAACAAACGTATTACTCAAATTGGGTGCAAATGTTGTTGGCACACACATAGAAGGGCTAAGATTAGATAGTGCGCAAAGGCCAAAATACAAAAAATACAACAAAAAAACAAACTAGTCCGGCAGCGACGTCATCATTTGGAGCATAACTGTAAAATAAGTGAGATTATGAAGAAGCAGCAACAACAATTATTACTGCCGCCGCGCAGTGGGCCAACACTAACACCAACACTAGCACATGCACGTACATAGACACAACACACACACACGCACACAAGCGCGAAACACTCACACACAACAACGGCACCTGCAAACGCTTCACTTTCAACATTATCGTTGCGTTTTATTTTTTTTCTGTTTGCTTTGCGATTGCGAAAATAACAACTAACCAATAGCCTGGCCTGGGCGGTAAACGTGATTCACTAAAAACAAGAAAAACAAAAAAACGTGTAATTTGATATAAAAGTTCCCGCAAGCATTTGTTGTTGTTGTTTTTGGTAAATAATTTGCGAGAGGGTGACAGCACTCCACATTTTGTGCAGGCGTTTGCATTTCCGCACTTTCAAGAATAAGCAGTACCTAACTAGAAGAAGAAGAGCCAACAGGCCGAGGTTAACGCCGTAACCCGAGTCGACAGCGTCGCCAGGTTAATGCACTTTTCAATCAAACATGCAGCAACAACAACAACTTGTGTCTGTGTGCGCTTGGGAGAGTCCTTGTGCCAGTTTTCCGTGACGTTGACGTCGCTTGCCGCATTTGAAGCTTTGGAATAACATTTCCAAAGTTGAGCTCACATTTGTTTGTTGTTGCTTCTGTTCGATAATGGGGAGCTGCAGTTGTTTCACATGTTGGGGAAAAACACACAATTCAAATTTTTAAAGATGTGTGCTATATTAGATGACTTTTTTCTGAATGTTACATTTTTGACATTTGTCAAAGAAAGTTTCTTTTGATTATTAGTGTATTGTTTACCTTTCTCGACATGTAGACTTTGAAATGATAAACAAGAAATATTGGTTTTTCTTGTTGCCTAAGAAAACAATCAAACGATCCATAAATGTTTTTGCAAATCGGGAGACCAATGACTTAGCACGAGGACAGGTGTTTTCTTCTAAATCTTCCTTAATTTTCGACAATCGCTTCTTTTTTTATTGGATCTGCATACACATACATTTATGCCTATGTCCAAAGGTACGTACATATCACTCGGAACGTAAACGTGTTCTTATGTACTTATATTAGAAATGGGTTAACTAAGTAATTTATTTCGTGTTTTAAGAGCTGTCGAAATACTGTCCTATTAGATTACGGGAAATGGAAGAGGTTTCCATATCCATCTGCTAAAACCTTCAAAGCTTTCTCCAGTTTCTGGATGCAATTTATTTATAAAAATTCTGAAAGAATTCGAATTTAAACTAATCATTTTATAGTTGTTGTTGGCTTCTTTTGTTTACATAAACAATTCTCAAATTAATGTCCACCAATGAAAATGAGTTGGAAGTCTTTCATACGAGCGCCATTCAAAGTTTTGATGGTTGGCTTTGAAAAGTTTGAAGCCGATCAAACGAATCTTAAAATTTCGGCCTAAAAAGATTTCACTCGCATTTTCCACCCAAAGTTGTGGATATTGCGAAAAGACCTTACAAATGAAGCTATAAACCGATCTTATGATATGAATCGAAAGCAACCTTTTTCACAGTTTTTTCCACACTTGTGTGTGGAAGTTTTCCGCCTTCGCGCGCAGCATTTTCACGGAAGGTAACTTCACTTACAAATTGCAGGTTCCAAGCTTTTATGGATAAACATTTGTATAATAAGAAATTAATTTGAGTCAAATTGTTTGTTAAGCCAAACTTGATTATTCAATTATTTTTGCATATTTTTGAGTGTGAACATATGAAATAGAACCTTGTTGCTGCAGCTCTAGGCCCTGTAAATGAACAAGTTCTATCAATCTTTACAATTAGCTAGTTAATAAGATGCCAAGCATCGCTTCTGCAAGAAATGGATATAATAGCAATTGTATATTGAAGCTCCCAACTCCCAACAGTTGGCTAAATTTAAAATTACTCGCAATGTAGCAAAGCGCATTTGATGCTGTAACTTATTTTTAGCTTATCTTTTTTCATTTATGTGTGGCAGGGTAAACAGGTTTTTATTATGTGTCTCTTGGTCTCTTGCTTCTAACGCATGCCCAACACTTGGCCATAACCCATACAAATGATACAACTTATTTGTATAAGTATATGTATCTATAGAAATATGTGCGAGTGCGAGCTAACGTAATTTAAAAAACCAGTTCGGTCACTCTTACTCAGCTCGGAGTTTGGTTGATCTGATCGAAACAAAAGCAAAAAGTGATAATTCGATTATTGTTGTAAAGATTCTCCAAGGAGTCCTTAAGTTTTCATTAATCTAACCAATTATGTTTGGAAATGATTAAAAATGTTTATTCGTGTAACTCAATTGTCTTTATATTTAAAACTGTTTTCCCTGACTGATTGATTGATTGATTGATTGCTGATTAACGCAGAGGCCAAACCGTTAAAGAGATTGGAAGCTGAGGTGCACTAAGATCTTGGGATAATAGTAGATCGACCACAAAATAATTTTTAAAGATCCTTGCCTAAAATCCTTTGTGAGGGATTTCGCATATAAAATGAGGGTCGAAGATTTGGAACCAAACTTTTGCAGTGGAAAATGCGATCCAAAGACTTTTTGGGAACAACTTTATAGGTACCTTACAAATACATGTTTCAGTGATTTTTGAAATTCCATCCGCAACTATGCTAAATTGGCAAAAAGTTTGCTTCTTTTGATCCATAAAGTATATATAGTATATTCTTGATCAGCATCAATAGCCGAGCCGAGCATCTAACCATGTCCGTCTGTCTGTTCTTCCATCCGTCCGTATTTATGAACGCAAGGATCTTACAACCTATAAAAGCTATAAATATACCTTGAACGTAGGTCATCGTAGTAACCGCGCTGTACGAGCTTCTTTCCGATAATCGATAACTTGCAGCGTTTCTAAGCAATCGATAATAATCGATATCGATATCAGATTTTTAAAGCATTTCGCTTAGATTCTAAGATTTTAACTTGACATGTATAACTATCATCATCCAATTTTTATGCTCTTGGTGTTGATAGAAGTGGATTTAGGGTATTTCCCAGTCGAGAACTGCCGACCAGAGCCTCATACTTGTTTTTTATCGTCTCTTGCAGATTAAAATGGCACAGAAATTTAAGTATCGCGACAAATTGAAATGTTTACTGGCCATGCTCATGGCACTTATGGTGCCTCAGTCCATCGATGCACAGACTCGGGATCCGCGATTTTATTCACGTGTCGGTGTTGACTATCAATGGCCGAATCCCGGCGATCCGGATTACAGGTGAGCAAACGAAAGTGCACCAAAAAATAGGTTAATAAATAAATGAAACCTTGACTTTTAGAACGTACACGTTCAACGATCGTCGTTACGGACACTATCAGCCGAATGGCTACGGCGCCAATTATCCCGGCAGGAATCCGCCCGGCCAGTATCCACAGGGTATGCCCAACGAAGATCGCTTTCGCTTCGATCCGGTGAGTGAGATTGGCCGATCAATCAATTAAGTTCATGACACAAGAGTTGACCCCCAGCTGAGTAAGAAATTAAGAACGCACCAAATATGAACAATGAGCAACCATTGAGCAGAGCTTCGCGTGAGTCGCACTCGTCTCCGTAATATCGAGGCAATCATCTTAATTAGGTTTTCAAGCGTTCGGAAGGCGGCGAATGCGACATAATCAATTACACATGTTTCCCACCCGCTCACAAAATAACCAAAGGCATTATCCATTATCTTTATCCAAACTCAATAACAGAACGATCCCAATGCCCGGACGCAGTTCCCGGGCGTCTTGGCCGGCTGGCGGGAGGATTTGCAGGGCAAACAGCGACGCGATTCGCTGACATTGGAACGTGATGTGTTCGTCACAACCAACTATGGACAAGTGCAGGGCTTCAAGGTCTATATGTATGACAATCCCGATCCCAAATCATTCTACAGGCCCTATCACTCCACCGTGGATCGCGTAATGGGCGAGTGCTCCGTATTCCTGGGCATTCCCTACGCCCTGCCGCCCACATTCGAGGGACGCTTCAAGCCGCCGCGCCTCCACCGTGGCTGGCAGCTGCTGCAGGCCGTCGACTTCGGTCCAGCATGTCCCCAGCCGGTGCGCTACACAGGTGCCACCAAAGGTGTCATGGACATGGACGAAGATTGCCTATATCTGAACGTGTATTCGCCGAAGGTAAGTTGTCATATTATATATATTTTGTAATGCAATGTGTAGATCAACATAGAAAGACGAATTGGAATAGCCATATCTCTCTATTTCTATTTCTGTGCGAACTAGCCTCTCAGTTGTAAAGATATCTGTTGAAGGCAAGGTACATATGTATGTGGGAGCCAGCCAGATCGATCTACTATATCTTATCAAAATCCTATTAACATCGGAATGGTTTTCATATAGCTGCCAAAGAAACGATCGGTTGAATTGAAGGTTCTTGTAAGAACAATAGTTTTGTTTTAGAAGATACTTCGACTAACCTCGCCATTTCTTAGTTTCCCTATGCTCCTCATATATGTATATGCTAAATCTTAACAATATCGGTCTACTATATCATATAGCTACCAAGGGACAAATCGGTCAAAAACTTATTTGTAGTATGAACAACCTTTCGTTTAAAAAAAAGGATATCCTTACCAAACCACTCGTTTCCTAGTTAAGATACGCGGTATATAGATAAGTCAAATCTTATCAAGATCTCAGCACAACAATATATAAAGCTATATAGGTTAGAAATGAAAAAAATGTTAACAATAAAACTGCTTTAAGATGTTTTCCTCAAGTTCAGCATTTTGGTTTTTTAACATGTACGGACTGTAACCTTATATATAGGACTCTCTTCCTCCTGATTATGAATTTAATTATTTGCCATTCGATAATGGGTTTTCGTAGGAATCTAAGAAGGTTTAACTTTTAAAACTAGGACGCATTTCACTCGAGTTATTCAAGAAAAAACATTAAAAAGGTTGATTTTGGAATCGAACCCGTTTTTGGGAAAAATCGAATCGAACCCGTTTTTGGGAAAAAACGTGATGTAACCCCTTGCATTTTTCAATTTTGGTCAAAATTTAGATCTTACTTTGTTGAATGTCAATCGATTTTTCTGATCCCTAAGGCTCCAAAAAGGTATATCATTCCACATATCATTCCCTTGATTAAACAAGGGTCGCATCATGACCGAATCGTATAAATAATCTAATATTATTTAATATATATATAAATATATTGATCTATATCAATTCTTTATCATTCATATTATCTGTTGCAGACTGGTGCTGGCGTCGCCCAGAAATATCCGGTTATGGTTTATATACACGGCGGAGAGTTTGTGCACGGCGCTTCAAATTTGTTTCCGGCCCATGTGTTGGCTTCGTTTTATGATGTAGTCGTGGTGACCCTGAACTACCGGCTGGGCGCCTTGGGTTTCCTTTCCACGGGCGATGAGAATTCGCCGGGCAACTATGGCATCCTGGATCAGGCAATGGCACTGAAATGGGTGCACGATAACATTGAGTTCTTTAACGGGGACCGCGACTCGATTACACTGTTTGGACCGGGAGCTGGTGGCGCCTCCGCCGGCCTTCTGATGGTGGCACCACAAACGCGCAACCTAGTGAAGCGCGTTATTGCACAGTCGGGCTCGGCGTTGGCCGATTGGGCACTCATCCAGGACAAGTACCGGGCGCAGAACACGAGCCGTGTGCTGGGCCAAGTGCTGGGCTGTTCGATAGATTCGTCCTGGAAGCTAGTCAACTGCCTGCGCACTGGACGCAGCTTCTACGAGCTGGGCAATGCGGAGTTCCCGCCCCAGGTCGGCAGTTTCCCCTGGGGTCCGGTGCTGGATCACAATTTCACGCTGCCCGGCGACGACTGGTACGAGGGCTGGCGAGAGAAGGACTGGCGCTTTCTCACCCAAACACCCGAAACCCTGATCCGCAGTGGCCGATTCAATCGCAACATACAGTACATGACGGGCGTAACCACCCAGGAAGCGGCATTCTTTGTGGCCCAGAATGAATCTCTGGCGCCATATTATGAGCTGGACAATCGCTTCTTCGAGCAGAAGGTGCGGGAGCATGTCTTCCGCTACAACTACACCCTGAATCCGAATGGCGTTTACGAGGCTATCAAGTACATGTACACCTACTGGCCGGATCCCAACAACAACACCATCATACGCGACCAGTACATCAACATGCTGAGCGATCTCTACTATCGCGCGCCCGTTGACCAAATGGTCAAGTTGCTGCTCGAGCAGAAGATTCCCGTCTATATGTACGTGCTGAACACCACTGTCGAGGCACTGAATCTGCCCCAATGGCGCAAGTATCCACACGACACGGAGCACTACTTTCTCACCGGTGCTCCCTTCATGGACACCGAGTTCTTTCCCAAGAAGGAACATCTGCAGCGCAACATGTGGACGGACAACGATCGCAATATGAGTCACTTTTTCATGCAGACTTATTCGAACTTTGCGAGATACGGGTAAGTGAAGAGAAGTAGTCAATCTATAAGGATGACTGATTGAATGACTGACTGACTAGCGGACTGACTGATTGATTGACTGATTGACAGACTGACTGACTGACTGATTTTAGTTACCAGATCAGCTTTAAAGATCGTTGTCCATAACGAAATTTCGCATTTCCGAAGTCCCTTTTGACTTACTTTAGAGAGTTTCCAAAGTAAAAGAGACAAACATTTAGCAACTGATATCTTATCTTTCTCAAACTTGCCGTGTAGCAATCCAACGCCACAGCAGGTGCTGGGTATGCACTTTCAGCGCGCATATCAAGGGGAGATTCGTTACCTGAACATTAACACGACCTACAACTCCTCGATCCTGCTCAATTATCGGCAAACGGAGTGCGCATTCTGGACACAGTATTTGCCGACGGTAATTGGAGTCTTGGTGCCGACATATCCGCCCACGACGGAGTACTGGTGGGAGCCGAAGGAGCCATTGCAGATTGCCTTCTGGAGCATGTCGGTTGCCTGTTTCTTCCTGATCGTCCTGGTCGTCATCTGCTGCATTATGTGGCGCAATGCTAAGCGGTAAGTTGAGGAAAACTCCTCTTGAAGGAAAACTCTGACACTTCCAGTTCGCAGACAATCGGATCGCTTCTATGACGAAGACGTCTTCATTAATGGCGATGGCATGGAGCCAGAGCCGGATGCACGTGGCGTGGACAATGCCCACATGGTAACCAATCATCATGCGCTGCGCTCACGGGACAACATCTACGAGTACAGAGATTCGCCATCGACCAAAACGCTGGCCAGCAAGGCCCAGACGGATACCACCTCGCTGCGGTCGCCAAGCTCCCTGGCCATGACCCAAAAGTCCGGCAGCCAGGCTTCACTTAAGTCGGGCATTTCGCTAAAGGAGACGAATGGCAGTCTGGTCAAGTCGGAGCGCGCAGCCACACCCCGCTCCCACACAAATGGAACATCAGCCAAAGCGGCCCCCATCGAGGAGAAGCGCCTGCTGCAGCCCCTCTCAAGCACGCCCGTGCCACAGCTGCAGGCGGAGCCAACGAAGCGCGTGGCAGCTGCACCCAGCGTGGCCAGCAGCAGTCGGAGCACCACGCCCGTGCCCTCGGCGCGCACCACGACGACAACAGCGACGCTGACAGCGCAGCCAGCGGCGCAGCCGGCACCACGCCGAACGCAGTTGGTGGAGGGCGTGCCCCAGACATCTGTCTAAGTAACCGCTCTCTAAGCGCGGGATGCGCTTAGAGAGAATCCACATAGCCCTTTCAATGAACAATCAACCAAAACTGACAAATATCGACATTAGGGTAAGTTCCGAACTTATTTCCATTTCGTTCGAATGCATATTAATGGATTCCCGCCAACAGCTTTCTTTTAGTGGAGGACCGTGGAGGATTTATCGTAGCTTAGCTTGTAGCTTTTGTTTTATTCCTAGTTTTATATAATTTATACTTTATGACTACACAGATCTAAAAGATCTCTTGAGCCCGTAAGTGCAGCTATAGTTATTTGACAATTTATTTTTCATTATTTCCCCATATTTTGTAAGTTCGATAACCCAACGAATACGAATCCATATCAATGACATTCCGTAGAATAGTTTTGGCCCCTTTGCCAGAGACCTCATGTGAGGCGGGGCCTTCAAATGTACATACATATATATATATATATATATATATACAACATCCAGATTAGGTTAATAATTTTAAGCTCTACATTTTCCTAATGCTGTCACCTGAGTAAGAGCCAAGGTGTGTAAAAAGTATTTGTGAGCCAATTTAATTTATATGAATAAGAATTAGTCTAGGGGCAGCTTTAGTAGACGCCATCAGAATACAATTATATATTACAAATTGTACAATAATTACGCATAATAAAACCGAATCGAAGTTTATGCAACTTGTTGGATTATAATTTACATGTTATTGTGCTGTCAATATACCCATAAATGTCCATATCATAAATTGAACAAGTGCCTTGCTCTAAATGGATCTAGCTTAGTATTAAGTGTGTGTACTCATAGTTCGCTTAAGTGCTATAAACTGGCAGTTATATATTAATTTTATATATATGTTTTATGTGTCGCATATATAGAAATCAACGACCATACAAATCAGTGTGAACCGTCCAATAATTTTTATGTTTTCATGTGAAGCGTCTTTTGTATTAAGTATGTTGTATAATTAGTGCGAAAACATAAGAAATACATTTACATTTATAATCATTGTAGTTTATAACATTTGTGTGTGTATTTTTTCCCATTTCATCCATAAAATAAAATAATAATTTATATTTTGTGAAATGTCCTGCATGTGTCCTACGTCTTGTGTTTCATGCGAAATACATTTTAAATAGAAAAACCATGAATTGTGCTTAATACAAAAAAAAACGTTTCAAATTGAGAAAAACTAATCTATAGATACAGCGAAGCGGCAAAGACAATGTCTCGCTTGAGCAGACGAATGCCTTCGGAGAATTTGTTTTCTAGATCCGTGTTGCCAATAGTTTTGGATGCCTGGCACAGCTGACGCAGCAGCTCCTCCAAACGTCTCATGCAGCGAATGATGGAACCTTCGAAGATATCGGTCATTTTGCAGACGCTTAGAAAACTGGAGCCCTTGCACCAGGCCAGCACGACGTCCATTAGGAAGGGCTTGAACTTGTCCACGTAGTTCTCCTCATCCATGCTTAGTTTGCACTCTGTGGACACCTTGGCAATGCGCCGCGCCAGGCTTTGCAAAGAGCGCAACGGGCCGGACAGCTCTGTAGCGCTCTTGGGCGACTCACTAGACTTCTCGTCGCATACGAAACAGGAGAGCAAGGCGACCGCCTGCGGAGCTGAGAGCTCGTTGAAGACGCCGTTGAATATCATTTCGGTTATGAGCAACTCATCTGCGGAGCTTAGCTCACAGGCGACGCGACCCTTGAACTCGATGACATCGCCTGGCTTGCAGTAGCCCATGCGCCGGAGTACACGCTTGCGATACTTAAGCTCGTCCATCTGCAGCAGGCTGCGGGCAGCTTTCAGCTCCGCCTTCAGACCGTTTAGCTCGGATTGTAACTTTAGCTTTTCGATATAGCGCTTGTGAACACGCTCCAGCTCTGGCGATTTGTGCAGCGGATGTTCCTCGAGCAACGTCTCAAACTGTGCAATGGTATCCACAATCTGGCGAAATTCGGGATCCTTGATATTCATATCGTCAATGGGATGGAGTACGGGTGGACCAAGTGGAAATCGTTTCTTAGCCTCCTGAATGGTCTTCAGGACGGCGCGGCGATTGTCCGCCGTGCGCAAGTCGTTGGGAAAGTAAACGCGTATAGAGCTGATTTGGGTGATAAGTGTATTGGCAACGGGAACTACCTCCATGCAGCCACGTTCATTGGGCTTACAGGGCTCGGTGTCGCCAGTTTTGGCTGCCTCTTCGCTGACATGCAGCAGCATATCAATAACAACTCCTGGATCACTTTTCAATGGGTTCTTGCGATTCTGCTCCTGCTTCTTGAAGTTCAATACGAGACCCCAGTCATACTCCTGCTTCCCGGCTGACACCTTGACCAGCCGCCCTGGCTGTAAAAAGGGCACCAGATATTGCGGCTTGGTCAGCCACTCGCGGAACCTATTCCCATTCAACTCGAGCTGTTCGCGGATGTGATGATAGGACGCAATGTTATGCTCATCCTTGACGGTCAGCTTTTCGAGCTGTTGTGTCTTCTGCTGCACTTGATCATGTAGACCGGGTAGTGCGGCCTGATTTTGAAACTGATAGAAACTCCGCTCCAGCATGTACTCCGGGTTTATTTCCTCGACGCGCAGTAGATTCAGCACCATGTTGTAGGTCAAATGGAACGCAGAGTTTAGTGTATCTGCTTTGCCCTGCACTATTTCACGGCCCACCACAGGCGACACCTTCTCATCAATCATCAGTATAACAATACCCTTGTCGTCCAAACCACGGCGGCCAGCACGCCCAGCCATTTGTATGTACTCGCCCGAGCTGATCCAACGAAAATCCTTGCCATCGAATTTCCGCGGCGCCGTAAACAAGACTGTGCGCGCAGGCATGTTCAGGCCCATGGCAAAGGTCTCCGTGGCGAAGAGAGCCTTGATCAGACCCTCTCCAAATAGAATCTCAATGGTTTCCTTTAGAATGGGCAGAAGTCCACCGTGATGTATGCCAATGCCACGTCGCAGCAATGGCAGCACATTTTCCACCTGCGGCAGTCTGCGATCCTCCTCGGAAAGGACATCCATGGCGTTGTTGAAAACCTCATCGACCAGCTTCTTCTCATCGATTGTGTTAAAGTCTAGCTTGGCCATTTGCATGGCATAGACTTCGCAGTCCTTTTTGCTGAATGAAAAAATGATGACGGGCGCAAAGTGACGCTCCATAATCATCTTGACAATCTTGAAGATGTTCGTTTGGCCCGAATTGTGACCCTTTACGCCTCCCTTGCGGCCCTTCTGGTCGCCCTTGGCCGCTTCGCCTACAAAGAAAGGAGATTAGCAATTGAACAAAGTTATTTGAATATGCGTAAAATACCCGCATTGGCCAGCACCGCCATAGCCGTCGTAAAGTTGTCCTCCTTGAACTGACCCTTCTCGTCGACAATCAAGTGAATGCCATCGCCGCCGGCCGGAAAGATGTAATGCTGCAGCGGCGTTGGTCGGTAATCCGTGTAGACAACATGACAGGGCTGCTTGTGCAGATGGCATACCCACTCGGCAAACTGGCGAGCATTGGGTATGGTGGCCGAGAGGAAGACATAGCGAACATTGTCCGGCAACAGGATAAGCGTCTCTTCCCACACCACGCCGCGCTCCTTGTCGCGCATGTAGTGAATCTCATCGAATACCACCCAGCCGACCTCGCGCATAATCTCGCTGCCGCGGTACAGCATGTTCCGCAGAATTTCCGTTGTCATGATCAGGCAGGAAGCCGATGGATTGATGGTTACATCGCCAGTAACCAGGCCAACGTCCTGAAATTCATCTGTGAATTCGCGAAACTTTTGATTGGAAAGCGCCTTAATGGGCGTCGTATAAATAACGCGTTGCTTGGCCGCCAGGGACTTGGCTATCGCGTATTCCGCCACCACAGTCTTTCCGGCGGAGGTGTGCGCCGATACTAGCACGCTCTGTGAGTTGTCTATGCACAATATGGCCTGTTTCTGGAAAGGATCCAGCACGAATGGATATTCCTTGGCGGGAACGCCCGTAAATGGCTGCAGAGGAATGTATTCCTGGTCGGGATGGGCGGCCACCTCGTGTGTGCAGGACTCCGGCGACACCAGCTGGTGCGTGACGATGCGTACCCGCAGCGCCTCCAAGGCACAATCATCCAGTTCCTTAACTTCGTCATCTTTTTCATTTTTACCTAAATCTTCTGTTTCATCGTCAGAAATCTTTGATGTCTCCTGCTTTATGTCTGTGCTGTCGTCGGTCTTTGCCTCATCAACACGTTGTCGCTTTGTATGCTCTTCCTCCCCTCCATCCTCCGTCGGCTCCTCGCTTTTGGGATCTACAGTATTTGCCTCACGTTTGTTGGCCTTCCTCGCGCTTTTATTGGCGCTATCCGGGCTTTTTGTTTCCGACGCGTTTAGATTTGCTTTCCTTGTGGGATAGGGTACCGGCACTTGCAGACTTTCGGGCGGCACCTCGTTAAAGCAATCGAATAGCTCGTCTATGTCCATTGCGTTTTTTAAGGCGTCTTTGCTTCTTTGTTTCTGCGTTTTATTCAGACCGCGTTGAAGAAAACATGTGTTTTGACGAATTTCACATTTGTCTGTTAACGCAACATAACGCTAAAATGTTATTAACAGCAAGCAGTATGTGGAACATTTTAATATTTTACGTTTTGTTTAATTTCGTGTAGTATACTGTAATTGACACTTAAGAAATCGAATATAGCAGAATTTGTGATTATTTAGCAACATTTTTAATTTGAGCAATGCTAAGTTCAAGAATAATTCATTTACATAGCATTAACGGTTAGCAGAAACATTTCCGAGCAAGATTCGTTAAGTGAACAAGCTCACTTAACCACAAGTTAACATAGTTCTTAAATTTTACATTACATTTACATTTTTATTTTAAATATTTTTTTTTATTATTATTATTGTTATCCAGTTTCATGTAACCCATCCGCCAGAAAACTAGTTTTTCGATAACGGTTGTATGTCAATTATTTATCATTTTTTTATAATAATATAACAGAAGCAGGAAATTTTTGCTGATGCTTTAAAGCAATGAATATTATTTAAATTCTTATAACGGCGATCCATGTCGATGTTAAGCAAATTCTGGCAGGCATTCACTTATAAACAGATTTTAATGTTTATTGGAATTTAACCCATCTATTAAATCAGTTTACTGATTTTTTCAGATCTGTTAAAATATAAAATTTTATTTTTATGCCCTGTGTAATTAACAAGAAAGGAAATGAACTTTGATTACAAAATTTTTTATTAATGTAAAATATCGGTTTTGTTATCGATATATAAATGCAGCCCTACAGAGTTTGTTGCCTTTTTATCGAGAGTGCACAAAGAAAATAATCGGCTAATCGTCCAAAGACCAGCAACAGCGGCAGCAGCACAGAAAGGAAAAAGCGAAAATATTTTAATATTTGTATAAGTATAAAATGGACAATGATGAAGTAAAACGCGGTCGGGGCCGTGGTCGTGGTTCACGTGCACGTGGCCGAGGACGTGGTCGTGGACGGGGCCGCGGTAAGAAAATTGATGAGACTGGCAGTGCAGTGGACATATACGAAAGTGGAGCTGGCGTTGTTGCCGTTGCGTCGAGCAACGGGGCAGTGGAGGACAGTCCAACCAGCATGGACCATGCAGAAGATGCTGTTATGCAAGATTTGGACAAAGATATCGAAATAGAGGCAGCAACAGTAGCCGAGGAGCAAGCAACTCCCATTGAAGACAGGACGCCGCCACAATCCCTGCCGCCGCCGCCTCAGCAGCAGCAGGTAGCGCCACAGGTGCTGCCACAAACAAGTAAGGTTTTATATTTGTTGCTTAACTAGAAATGCACTTAGTTTACAATTTTGTAGTCGATATGGAGGCAGATATATCACAGCTCGAGGCGCCCACGTTTACGACATTGTCACGAGGGCCACCGGAGCCAATGCTGCGTCTAAAGTGGAACCACAAAGTAAGCCTCATTGGCGAGAAGGTGCTTAACCCGATGATACACTGCTGCGACCAGTGCGACAAGCCAATACTCGTCTACGGCCGCATGATACCCTGCAAGCATGTCTTCTGCCTAAAATGCGCCCGGGCCGAGCCCATCAAGAGCTGTCCACGCTGCAATGATAAGGTCCTGCGCGTGGAGCAATCTGGCTTGGGCACTGTGTTTATGTGTACGCACGGTGGCAGCCGGTACGGCAGCACCGGGTGTCGTCGCACGTATTTATCACAGCGCGATCTGCAGGCACACATCAATCACAGGCACGTGGCACAGCCGCCGCTGACTACATCCTCGGGCGTTGAGCCAAAGCTGACGGAATTGAGCGGCCTGGAGTTGCATAAGCAGCGCAAGGCGAGTAGTTGCTATGGCTCCTAACTATGCTCTCTGTCTAATGCTTGCCCTTGCAGCTATCCGAACCCTCTGCCGCCTCCTCCGCTGCTGCTGCCCATATGCAGCAACGCTCAACGGCGCGCGGTTCGGTCGGCAGCATTGGCTCAATACCTCCACCGGGATCGTCTGACCGAACCGCCGTCCACACGCACTCGACACTAACGCAGGCCAATTTAGCGCGCATCAACAATGCGAACGCCCAGGACTGTCATCAGGGCAAAGCCTCACTGCATCAGACCCTTAAGAAGGGCACACATCAGTCCGAGTCCGTGGCAGATGCTTCCTACTACAGCAGCGTGTTGGCCACATTTGGTAGTGCTGGTGGCACACCGGTCGCTACTCCAGGCAGCACTGTGGTTGGTTCAAATTGTGCAGCGAGCGGTGGCAGTGCATCTGGTGTCGGAACAGCTGCAGGAACAGGTAGCAACATGAATATAGGCAATCCCGCCCAGCTAACAAGCGGTTACGAGATCGGCAATACGGCGAGCAGCACAAGCAGCAACTGGCAGCAAACGCAATACTATAGATAAATATAAAAGGGACAGAATCTACACTTTTGCATGAAATTAATATTTAATTATTGTACAAATAAACAGTTGTATAAGAAAGCCAAATTTTATAGCTATCTTCAATTTTGGTTTGTATTCTGCCTGTTATGGATTTTTAATAGATGGTTTTAAAAGTGTCCCATCGATTTAATCTAATCGATTTTTAAGTTCGACTACTGCTTGACTGTCAGCAGCGTACTTGACTTGGGCGCAGCTTTCAAACTGGTCCGCAGCCAACTATCGTTATCGAAAGATTGTGGCATAACGATAAGTTTTGTCGTCAGCTGCAGCAGCCAAAAAGCAATTGTAAACAATTTAAATTTTATCAGGCCGAGGTCAAAATTAACATAAGTACAATGGAATAAACAACTCATAATGACTTTGGCCCTAAGTCACAAGTAAATTAGCAGTCAGCTCGGCTGGGCACCAAGTGATTTGTGAGCGCAGCGAAAAGAGAAAGTTGTTAATTGAGATTATGCAAAAAATATTACTTATTAGTGGAAAACGCAAATGCGGCAAAGATTTCATTTCAGAGAGGTTACAAAACCGGTGAGTATTGACAAAAAATGCGTGAAATTGAAGGACTTTTAACATTTGATATAGGTTAGCAGACCGGGCCCTGATCGTACGCATCTCCGAGCCCATCAAGCGGGAATGGGCCCGCAAGCTGCAGCTGGATATTAACGCCATGCTCAGCGATGGGCCCTACAAGGAGCAGTATAGACGCGACATGATCATTTGGAGCGATGAGGTGCGCAGGCGCGATTACGGCTTCTTCTGTCGTGCGGCCATGCAGCAGGCGGCCGTGCAAAATGTCGACTACGTCATTGTCAGCGACATTCGGCGTAAGAACGACATACGCTGGTTTCGCGAGACCTACGGCCCCGAAATGGTCGTAACGCTGCGCCTGACATCGTTGCCGGAAACGCGCAAGGCAAGAGGCTGGCAGTTTACCGCCGGCGTCGACGATGAACCCTCCGAGTGTGATTTGGATGACAGCACCTTTGACTTTGTGCTGGCAAACGACAGGGATGAGCAGAGCGGAGAGCATATAATCGATCAGCTGATGGCGATGCTCAAGCTTAGCTAATTCTGTGGCCTTAACGTGAAACGAACATGTCAGATATTTTTTATAGCAATCTTTTAATAATCTATTTTTATGCGCTTAAAACTGTAATTGATTGGTGGGCTGTGTAAATGATATGAAGGCAATTAATTTACTAAAGATGATTAGTAGATTGATGTAGCACTAGCCCTCGTAGTCGCCAGACATGAGCAGGCGCAGGCTGGGCACATTGAGCCGCTCGCTGGGATTAAGCTGATCATCGAAGCTCTGCAGCGGAAGCTGCAGCTGCGGTTTGCGTAGATCCTTCTCCACCGAACGTGAACGCAAATGGATGCGGTTCTTGTTAACACAGCTCAAGGGCGTGCGTTGCGTGCGCTGTGCCGAATCGGGCGTACTCTTCGGCGTGCTCGTCAGACCCTCGGGCGCATCCATATAAATCTTCGGCTTGCTGGCACGTGCCGGCTTGCGTGGCGCAACGCGTCGCTTGTTACCCAAACGCACACGTTCCAAATGCTTGTTGGCCGGTCGAGGCTGTAGTTGGGGCTCTTCCTGTGGCTGTGGCTGTGGCTGTGCCTGTGGCTGTGGTTCATCTAGCGGCATCTCTGCAGAGGCACTTACAAACGAGGCCATGCTGCTCCCGTTGCTGAGGTTGAGCGTCAGCGTTTCTAGGATCTCCTCAAGCATTTGCGTATCGCGCGCTTCAGTCTCATCGTCGTCGCAAAAAATGATGGGCGTGCGCTCAACACCGACGCTGGGCGAGCGCGGATCGTGGCTCTGCAATGGCGGCGTTCGCTGCAGCATCATATCGCAGGGCATTGTCTCCTCTTCATCGTACGGCAGCGACACTATCTCCAGCGAGCTGTTGTTGTGGCTCAGATTTGGTTGATCAGCAGCTGCCACAACTGGAGCAGGCGCTGGCGCCCGCGTCTCCACAAACAGATCGGCAAAGGTGTCATCCATGTTAAGCGTCCGATCAATAGCCGCATCGAGCATAAGAGGAGTGCGATTCAGCTGCGGTGAGCGCGGATCATTCAAGGAAAAGCCTTTAAGCAAGCGCTTGCGCAGCTGCGTAAAAGTATTTTCGCCAGAAGATGCCGTCTGAGGGGGTATCTGACTTACGGGCGGTTGAGCCGGCAATATCTATGAGAAAGCCCGATTAGATAGATATAATATTATAACTAGTTTACTTACATTCAGCGGCGTGCGGCAAATATTTGGTGAGCGAGGATCGAGCAGCGCATTTTGGTCACGGCAAGGAGAAGTCGACATCTTGCTGTATTGTTGCGGGACAGCAGCACCTGCAATGCGCAATCTGTTAAGTGTTGGTGTGTCTGGCAAGTAGCTGCCCTCCATTTTAGTAGCTTTTGTGCCCATAGCAAGTTGATTTAATTTTCTACTAAATTTAAGATATTTAGTTATGCGCTGTTGTATTTGAAATGAAAAATGCGGGAGACGTTGCTAGCGTCGATATATGCGTATATCGATTTTTTAAATAAGTGACTATATATTTTTGTTTGCGCTGGTAATACCTTACAATCTATGGTTATCGACGTTTACATTGGTGATGAGCAAAAGAAAAACGATATATTTTTCGATTGTAGAAACTACACGAATGGATTAAAAAAAAAACAAGAGTGTCTTTCATTATTTCGAACTACGAGAGAAACTCGAATATTAAACAGTATTAGTAAAACAAAATGTGCGCGTGTGTGCAAAGTATGTAAGAAGTATTTTTTAAGCGGCGAGAGCTCAAATGGCTATTGCAAACACCAAATGTAAGTTTATTGAAATTGGCAAAGTTCGAGTATAAAGTAATTGTTAAATAAAAATGCTTGGTTTGTGGCAATTGGCCGTCAAGGAAAATGTTTCGGCCATTTTTACGCAGTACGCAAAATACGATTGCTTATTAATGTGTGCGTGTGCTGTATATGTGTGTAGCCCCTGCATAAGGCACCGCAAGCAGCAGTAAATTTTGTTTCGTATGTACATACACACATATACGTCGGGTATTTTTTTTTTCAATAGCTATCTCCTTTACACACACACATACACTGCACTCACCATGCGTCGCTCAACGCGGAGACTTCCGAGGCAGCGCGTAAAATAAAACTAGTTTGTGGCGTTGCCAACTACTTGGCCTATGCAGCCACATTTTGTCTTACATTAATGTAGGTTAGTGCGCGGCAGCGGCCGTCACCTCCATTTATTGTAGTAATTGTTGTATATATTTATTTATTTTATTTGTTTTGCATATTTTTGTGTTTTAGTTCCTTTTAATTAAACCACTTTGTGTTTGTAGCCGGCAAGCGAAAAGTAAACAATTTGTCAAAGCAGTTGGCAACGCGTTCGCTGTCTCGCCGTATTGTAGACTTTCTCTCTTGCTCCAAATATACACATAAATGTACATATTCGTGTGTGTGTGTGTGTGTGTGTGTGGGACTGTATTAACAGAAAACAACGAAATTTCATTCATTGCTCTTTTTCGAGTAAAAACTACACGCACAAGTAGTACGTTTGCCTTCGACAATTACGCTGCCATTGCACACAACTACTTGAGTTATATGTACGTTAGTATGCAATTATGCATTTTTGTAAGCAATCGACGTTTCTCATTGTGCAACCTGTAATAATTGCAAAAGTGCGTCCAAACGAAGGTAGAGCCAGTATGAAGGCAGCTGCTGTCGTTTTTGGGTACAGGGTGTGCCTCCGCCTGCGCGTGTCAGGTGCAAAGACGTTAACGCGTCGGTAACGTAAAAGTCTCCACGCGAAGATACTTGGACATTCCAGAATTTAACATAGTATAGGCGGCAGCGAACGTCGTTTGATTGCCGTTGCCGTCATTGGCCGCGTTTTTTCACACATTCCTCGCGCTGTCAGACATACATACATACAAATACAAACACTTGTACGGTGACTATTGATTTCAATCAACTTTGTCCGTTCTCTCCATCTCTCTCAGGCTCAGCCACTCTCTCTTGTGCCCATTTGTCAATTAAGCAGCACGTCCGCTCGTACGCTCATCAACAATTTGCCGCTGTGCGTGTGTGTGTGTGTATGTTTATATGTGTGTGTAAATTCCATTTCCTGTTTATAGTAGGTATGCTGCACACACCCGTCCGCCGTCAGCTTCGGCCCCATGTTCAGGTCGTCTTAGCTTGCCACCACCACCACCATAGCGTCGGTCGTTGTCGTCTGTATTTTTTTTCTCACTCCATAGTTTGATCCCTTGTCGGTAGCAGCCGCAGCAGCAGCAGCAGGCAGCGGCGGAGCGCTATGTACAGTACGTGCCACTTCCTTTACATTCAGAAAAATAAAAATTGTTCGCACACACACACATACACATACATGTATATATACACACACAGTGAGACGGGCGGGCTAAAACGACCGACGAACAGACGGACAGTTCAACGGGGAGCGTTCGTTTGGCGTCTGCGCGGTATGTTTTTTGTTGTTGTAGTTTGTTTTGTTCTTGTACAGTTGCAAAGACAGGCAAGAGTATGGACAAAAACGAGTTTTCTGTCTCGAGCGATGTGGCAACGCCGGCATCCTCCCGGCTCCCCTTTGTTTGCTTATTAGAAAGAAGCAAAGTGCCGCTGCGCGTTGTGTTGTTTTTGCTGTCTTTACGTAAGAAGGCCGTCGAACTCTACATAGAGAGCAGCATGCAAATAAAGCGAGAGAGAGAGCGCGACGCGAGTGTAGTGAATGCCTGCGTCTGTGTGTGCTCGTCTAATGATTACCGTTACAATTTGCATTGGCTGTCTAGTCAAACAACCGTCTCGCGACCCAGACTGGACGACCCAGCCCCAATCTCAAATTGGCAACTTTTTCACATGACCTTTTAGCGTCAATGCCAAACTATGCTGAGCTTGATTGTCCGTTTGCGTGGCGCTAAATGCTTGCAGCATAGTTTTATTGATTTTTTGTAGTCAGTTAAAATTAATGTTTCTTCTCAGCGGCGTTGCATGCGTTCGTTTAGCTCAGGTTCAATGCACACAACAAGTGCAATAAATACTAGTTCTCTCGTAAAGCTTTTAGATATTAATCATGCAGGACTCAGAATTGTATAAAATAATATTTCTCGATCGTGGCATTTTGGTGGTATGCTTCTAACGACAAAACAATTTGGCAGTCTTTTAAGGAAGGCATTATGTGGAAGCACTAACCATACAATGCATAGATACACCAAACAGCCTTTTTATCGAAACACGATTATTCGCAACGAGGGAACCCCAAGGGTCTCTGAGACCATTTTAGTGTGCCCAGATAGAGTAAGACTGCTGAGAGTGACAGCCGAACGGCGGCCTCAAAATCCGAACGTTCAGTATGAAGCCGCATCTCGCTCAGCGCACGTCGCTGCGGCTGATGCATTTTCTTAATATATGTATGTTAGTTTAAAATCCAACACCCCACTCACTCATTCCTTTGCGCACATGTGTGCATCTCTTTCTCCCTGCATAGCTTCTCACAAAACCCCGAGATCTACACACATACATACATATGTTTGTGTTGTGTTGATGTGCACAAAAGTAGATCAGAGCGTTTGTTGCGAGCCAGAGGATTTTCTTCAATTGTGTTCGCTTTTTGCCTGGGGTAGTGAAAGGCACACACATTCAAATGCTCTATCATGTATTTCTTCGTCCAGTTAGGCAAAATGAGAAGAATTTTATCTATATTTATTTAATAAACAATTAATTTACCTAAATTAAATATTAATATTTATTCTTTGTTTACTGTGGCGACCTATTTTGCTTAAAATAATACAATATCTAAGTCGTATTTCTACAAGGGTAATTGATCGTCGACTTGTCAGGGAAATCTAAGAGAACACCAAAAATTGACAAGGTTCAATTTTTTCGACTTGCTGCTTGTGCACGCGCACACTCTTTCGAGTAAGCAGTTGTATAAAATTTGTAGAGCGCTTGGCCCGTTTATGTGCAAAATTGCTGTTTTCCATGCTTGTTGTAAGGGTAAGGGTACCTGAACGTTGACATGTGTACATTATAACTTTTTGGATCGGCCAAGCACGGACACTTACACACTTTTCTATATGGATGGAAGCATTTATGAGTTTGTGTGCGTGTTGGTTGCCTGCCTGCCTGCCCAATGCAAATTTGACAAGATTTGAAGTTTTTGGCATTTCTAAATTTCGAGCTCTACACACACATACACACCCACAAATGTGTGTGAATGAGCCGATCATGTATTTGTCGTGAGACAGAGATATTTTTATCAATGGGTGCGTAAATTTGGGCGACGGGCACGGTCCTTGTTTTCTTTTGCATGTATGCGGTGGGCTTGCGGCCGTAAAATGCACAAATGTGCGAACAGTCAATGAAAACAGGTGGTTCGCACTTTGATATGGATTCAGACGCATGCTTGACATTCTGATCGTCAATTCCCTTTCATAAAACCCTTTAACCTAAAATAATTAAAATAATAATTATTTTATAAAAGATCACTTGCATATTTTTGCAAAGTGCAAACGGGCGACAAGTGCGATCCACCTGTTTTCATTGACTGTTCGCACATTTGTGCATTTTACGGCCGCAAGCCCACCGCATACATGCAAAAGAAAACAAGGACCGTGCCCGTCGCCCAAATTTACGCACCCATTGATAAACATATCTCTGGCTCACTACAAATACTTGATCGCCTCATTCACACACATTTGTGGGTGTGTATGTGTGTGTAGAGCTCGAAATTTAGAAATGCCAAAAACTTCAAATCTTGTCAAATTTGCATTGGGCAGGCAGGCAGGCAACCAACACGCACACAAACTCATAAATGCTTCCATCCATATAGAAAAGTGTGTAAGTGTCCGTGCTTGGCCGATCCAAAAAGTTATAATGTACACATGTCAACGTTCAGGTACCCTTACCCTTACAACAAGCATGGAAAACAGCAATTTTGCACATAAACGGGCCAAGCGCTCTACAAATTTTATACAACTGCTTACTCGAAAGAGTGTGCGCGTGCACAAGCAGCAAGTCGAAAAAATTGAACCTTGTCAATTTTTGGTGTTCTCTTAGATTTCCCTGACAAGTCGACGATCAATTACCCTTGTAGAAATACGACTTAGATATTGTTTAATTTTAAGCAAAATAGGTCCCCACAGTAAACAAAGAATAAATATAAATATTTAATTTAGGTCAATTAATTGTTTATTAAATAAATATAGATCAAATTCTTCTCATTTTGCCTAACTGGACGAAGAAATAAATGATAGAGCATTTGAATGTGTGTGCCTTTCGCTACCACAGGCAAAAAGGGCACACAACTGAAGAAAATCCTCTGGCTCGCGACAAACGCTCTGATCTACTCATGTGCACATCAACACAACACAAACATATGTATGTATGTGTGTAGATCTCGGGGTTTTGTGAGAAGCTATGGAGGGAGAAAGAGATGCACACATGTGCGCAAAGGAATGAGTGAGTGCGAGGCACATGCGTATACACATATGTATGTATTTGGGCTGTTGGATTTTAAACTAACATACATATATTAAGAAAATGCATCAGCCGTAGCGACGTGCGCTGAGCGAGATGCGGCTTCATACTGAACGTTCGGCTTTTGAGGCCGCCGTTCGGCTGTCACTCTCAGCAGTCTTACTCTATCTGGGCACACTAAAATGGTCTCAGAGACCCTTGGGGTTCCCTCGTTGCGAATAATCGTGTTTCGATAAAAAGGCTGTTTGGTGTATCTATGCATTGTATGGTTAGTGGTGGAAGCAATAATTGCGACTATCTGGCAACATCGACATCCTTGGCGCGCGTAAACGGCCTCGTTTCGTTTTGGCGCGTACAAATTAAAAAACCCAGACCCAATGCAATGCCTTAAAGAATGTTGTTTACGTGCGCGCCTGCGCATCGACCAGATTTCTACGAATTGACCAAAACAAGCTCCAAGTAGCTGCAGAAAATGTTGTCGTCGGAGTCTGGCTACCATCCTGTTCGTCCCGTTTGTCTACCTGCTATTTACCGCCCCGCTGCGTCGCTTCTTGTTTGTGTGTTTTTACTCCTTCAAGCTTGTCGATGGCGGCGCGTCAACATGTTGATCCTACTATAGCGTGCGAAACGTTCTGGCAACACCAAAACAAAAACAACAGACCCCAACTCGTAAGTTGTTGTTGTTATTTATGCTATTTTGCCGCATTTGTCTGTGTGTGTACGAGCCGCCGACAATAAACACATACATATACGGAGAGAAAAAGAAAACAGCGTTGGCGTCTACTTTGGTCTCTCATTTAAGCAGTCTGGCCACGCTCTGCTTTGGCTCTTTGCTTTCGTTAGCTACGTTTTGTGCAGTTGTCTTTCACAGCGTTTGCGATGCGGTCGTGTTTTCTGGGCTGCTGTTGGCGGCGTCGGTTCGGCTTTATGCCAAGTGATTTTGTTATTAAAATTTCTCTTATAGATTAATATTTTGGTAATCAATGAAAATAAAAATGTGTTTACGAAAGTTAAGTTAATAAAAGTGATTTAAAAATGTTCTCAAAAACTCTTAATTCCTAAAATCGTGTCACATGTATTACGTTTGCTTGTATATAATTTAAAGTATACTTTATAGGCTCGTTTAATTCGACAAAAGCGTTTCTTAATATTGAAGTATTCGAAGTGTCAATTATTTGTCATACTTTATACTCGTGCTATTGCCCGCTCCTCGATTGTTTGAGCCAAATTCTTAGAATTCTTGACAACATTCCCGCGCGTATACATATACACACACACAGACGAGCAGCTAAAAAGAAAAAAATATGTGTATATATACTCTCCCTACACGGCGAAGTGTAGACATAAACACACACACAGACGCATGCACTTGAACTCTCACGCATACACACAAATACTCACAAACATACGCCCTATCCAACACACCTCGAAATTGGTTGTTGTCGCAACTAAGTGGAGACATTGCTGTCTCTTTTGCACACATTCAACAACAGAAACTAGTAGGACTTGTTTTTTGCGCGTTGTTTTTACGCAAAAAAAAAAGAAGAAAAAACCGGTAAGATTTTAGAAACGGCAGCAGCAAAACACAAATGTGATTCTGTGGTTAGGTGTGGTGTGTGTGTGTCTGTTGATGTCTCGTTGCGGTAGAATTCCGCGTTAATCATAGTTTTCACACACTCCGCTTTTCTTACAGTTTTGTAAACACGCACACGCACACACACATGCTCGCATACAACGAGCAACGAACTCGTGCAGCAGCGACGCCCAGAATGAAACAGCATAAAGCAACATGAAAACTACAGCAACAACAAAAAACCCAGCAGCATAAAAACATAGAGAAAGCGAAAGACAGAGAGAGAGAGAAAGAGAGAAGCAGTTAAACGGCAACGACCCGAGCCGCAGACGCTGCAGCTACAGATATATATTTTAGCGGGTGTCATTGTTGTTGATGTTCTTTTTCTTTTATTTGCTCTGCCTGTGCCGTCATGTATGTATGCACACAATATATATTATTTTTTGTTATTGTTTAGGTTGTTTGGTGTTTTTGCGGTTTATGTCCTGCACGTAGATAAATACATGTTTTCTATTAGCAACGTTTATTATAAGTCGACACCTCATCAATCTAGTTTTGATGGTTATTGTTATTGTTGTTATTATTATTAGTAAAAACCAAAAAATGCAGCTGATCTTGACCTACGCGCGCGCAATTTGAATCGCAATTCTGATTGGTTATTTAAATTGTACTTTGTGCAGCTTCCGTTTACTTCCTCTCGCAAGATTTTATTGTTCAAACGGAAATTTTAATAATCGCAAATTGGTGGAAGAACGACGAACGCGACGTTTGTCAATCAAGAAGCACAGACAACAATATCTCAAATTTGTGCTTTTAATTGCGTTCACTTTTCTTTGTTTTGTTGATGTTTCAAGTATTCAATTTCTTAATGTTCATTTATTAACATTGAGCGTGTTGTTATCACAAAATTGGCGACAAATTGACGTGTTTGGTGTCGGCGCCACAATTAAAGTAAATATTGTATATGTATTGTGACTGCAGCCGTCCCGGTTGTCATTCCTTATTAAGTCAATGGTACAAAAATTGAAAGAAAATGTACCAAATTCGAAGAATGGTATTTTGGATTTACATATGCAGTATATATATACCGTTTTTAATCGAATATTTATCGATATAGTTTGTTATGTTGAGTATTTAGATTGTTTTTGTTACAACCAGATCGAAAAGTTACCGTTTTGTAAGCATAATGTCCAATTTACAACTGCATTGAATAAGTACGAATTTTGGTACTTTTTTTCTTCGACATGTGGCAACAGTGGCTGTCGGGTGTTATGCGCGCGCCAAGTGATGTTTTTTGATAGGCTGCGCTTATGTGTTTGTGTTTGGGCGTACATATGTGTGAATGTGACATACACATGTGCATCAATTGTTTATTTTTAATGGCGGCGCGTACAGCGTACATTGATCGTATTATATTATCATTTTTATTGTTTACTTTAAATGTTGTCGTTTGTAAATGTATTATTATCGCCAAATAAATAGCGTATGCTAAATTTGCTTTCATTCATTTTGCACAATTCACAACGTTCGACGACTCCATTCAGATTTGTGTACTACAGCAAAAATCAACGTTCCCCATCATCGCGTCGTCAACAAAACTAACAGAAACATGTTGGCTCGACTTCTGTTATTATTATTATTATAATTTTTTTTTTTAATACGCGGCGACAAAGCGAAAGCCGGTGGTAAGATATAAAGCGGAACAACAAAGTAAGAGTACCAATTGAGCAGCAGCAGCAGCAGAATGTGTGAAAGAGCGAGAGATAGAGCGTGTGTGCGCATGTGCATTGCACAGCGGTGAGAGAGGGAGAGCGAGAGAGAATTGTGTCATTCTTCAAAGTGGTTGTGAAATGTTTGCCTTTTTATGCCTACTCATATCACAGCCAGCTTTGAGGAGCGACACGATGCTCAGCACAAAAACAAAATTGTTCATCAAAAATAAATAAATTAAAACTAATTACATGTACATATCAATTATAAGCAATCTTCATTACATTTATCATTGAACTAAATTAATACACCAACCCCTCCCTCTGTTGATCCCTATCTATAAATGTCTATCTACCTGTCTATCTATCCACACATGCATCAGTCTTCTTCTTACCATAAGATTGGCACATTCATGCTGCGCTCTCAAAGTGGTTGTGAAATGCATTTAAAAGCTTTGCGCGCATATCACAGCCAGCTTTGATGAGCTTAGCGTAATGTCACGTACATCAAACGATCGATCAATCAATCAATAAAATCAATTCAATTCAGTCATAACGTAGCTTGCACCTACCCTACATCAAGGCCTGTTAGACCTGGGAACGGAATGGGATGGAATTGGAATCATCATTTGGGCTTGGAAACAAGTGGCAATTATTACATCAGTAAATCAGTACATCACGAACTCTACAAAAGAGAAAAAGTAACCAAAATCGAAATGCATCAAATAAATTTTGATGTTGCTTATCTAAGCCTCATCAAGTGGTTGTGATATGGATACCCGACGCATATCACAGCCAGCTTTGATGAGCTAGGATAATCAACGGAAAACAACACGAAAAACCAAAAATTATTTAATATAACGAAAATTACAGTGAATTCGTGTCTAAAATGTGTATAAATTGTCGTTATTTATATATATCACTTATAATTGATTTTCTTTCAAATATATTATTTGACATCTATATTTTAATTATTTATAAATATGGGCTTAAGTACACTTATCTTTTATTCTGTCGTGTTTATTAATGTGTTTGTATCTTTTCCACAGATACGCTGTTCCAAACACTCGCACACACACACAGATTCCGATTCTGATTCCGATTCTGATGCATTTGTAGATGCAGATGTTCTGTATGAGAAAAGAATTCCAAAGATCCTTTGACGACGCTTCGCTGTGCATAACGATTTAATAATACTTTGTGATAGTCTTGTTTTATTCTCCTCTTTTACACATACCATATATACATATGCTGTAGTAGTATTTTAAGATTTTAAGCCAAACCAAACAAAGTTGCAAACCAAATAGAGAATCAAGCTACATTCTGCAAATGCATTCCACAAGCAGCATAAAAGCCACAACTAGACTATTCGACAAGTTCAAAATGGGCCTGGCACTGCTGCTGCTGCTGGTCAGCTGTTTGGGCTGTCCGGCCATAATTGAGGCATGCTCCAGCCGCACAGTGCCCAAGCCGCGTCCATCGATCTCGTCGTCCATGTCCGGCATTGCGCTGCCACCAACACAGGCGCCGCCGACAACGAGCACAACAATGCGCACAACCACAACAACGACGACGGCCAGGCCGAACATAACATTCCCGACATACAAGTGCCCGGAGAACTTTGATGCCTGGTACTGTCTGAACGATGCCCACTGCTTCGCTGTGAAGATCGCCGAGCTGCCCGTCTACAGCTGTGAGTGTGCAATCGGATTTATGGGCCAGCGCTGCGAGTACAAGGAAATCGACGGCTCCTATTTGCCCAAGCGGCCGCGTCCCATGCTCGAGAAGGCCAGCATCGCCAGCGGTGCCATGTGCGCACTCGTCTTTATGTTGTTCGTCTGTTTCGTTTTCTATTTGCGTTTCGAGCAGCGTGCCGCCAAGAAGGCCTTCGAGCTGGAGCGCGAGCTGCAGCAGGACGAGGAGGGCAGCGACCAGGAGCAATGCGAGTGCTGCCGTGCGCAGTGCTGCGCTGGCGGAGATGAGCCGCTCGTTGTGGAACGCAAGCTGCCCTATCATATGCGGCTGGAGCACGCCCTGATGTCGTTCGCCATCCGGCGCAGCGCAAAGCTTTAAATTGAAACCGAAACCGAAACTGAAACAGAATATTTATATAGACAAGTATCTGTAACAAGCTATTGATTTGCCTTGCCCATGTTATGCATGTTATATGTCATCGAAATCGAAAATGCGTATTACGAATTTCCATGTGCTTTAGTCGTAGTCATTAATCGTCCTATTAACTAAATGTTAAGTGTAACCTTTGTATTCCAAGCCACAATTCCCAAGTGTGCTACTTATATCGAGATTTTGAGATTCTTCACTTCGAATATGTATTTTTTTACCTTACGCTAGAGTTTATATTTATTTTATACTTATGCACGAAACACATCCACAACGATCGAAAGAAGAAACACGCCAAGTATTATTTATCGCACCTAAATACGTACGAACTATATTGAGAGTTTTTACAATAAAAATCAGCTGCACTTTGCATATTAACTATGTTAAAGGAGCCTATCCGAAACGCTGGTGTTTTATTTAATTGCAGGGAATTGGCGTCTTTCCAGAGACAATGCACCAATTGCAAAGGATTATTGAAACTACAAATTTTATAACGTAACTTGAACAAAAATTTAAAAATTGTTGCATGCTTTGAGGCTGTCTTCGAAATGGACGCGGCTTGGGAATAAATGAAGTCAATGTTACGGCTGCAAATCGAACCAGTTTTAACCTGGGGACGGGGTCGGAATGTTATAATATCAACCAATTAACCATTTGAAATAAGATGCTTTTATAACTGTTATGTTTAAATGTTTCTGTTTAGAATTGTGACTGTTGCATATACAAATATACTAAGCCTAACGAGACGTGAAGCCCGAGAAGTACCTAACGGAAAACATACAACTAATTTAAAGAAACACGTCGTTTTACATAAAAGTAATTGAAAGAAACAATTCGTTTTACATTAAAGTAAAAGAAGGAAACGCGTCGTTTTTTCAAACCCAACGATTTTTGTTGAAGTCCAATTTTGACTTCGCGTCCCTCGTTTGTATTTGAATTTAAAACGGTAAATTCACCACACCACACGCCGATAATTCGTCGCAGTGTGTACACACCTGAATGGATTTTTTGTCGATAGACCTCATCGATTATCGATTAACGTAACCGTCCTTTGAAATTTTGTTATCGCTGCCTAAAGCTTTTCTTTCAAAATGTTAATCGTTTCCGCGGACTTAAATGTTGTTTATAGTCTTATTTTCGTTGCCAGAATGTTTATGAGCTATTATATTTTCAAATGGGTTGAGGTTGATTGTTGATAATTATAGTATTCAAAGGCAAACTTCATTTTGTGTTCGTAGAATAAGGTTTATGGTATTGCATAGACGGGCGCTTCCGAGAATTTTAGGTATAGGGACTTAAGCGGTGCGATGCACGTTAAGACCATTGCGACGAGGGTCACAACTTGCATGAGGATAACGAAATCGTACCCTTGACCCTTGAATATTCCCGTCTGCGTATAGCCGTAGAACTGTGCCAACATGGCAATCACAAACGTGGCCAGGCTGAGCAGCACGTGGAACGTCTTGTTGGCCAGCGGAGACACGATCCTCGACAGGCTGCGGGCCAGCACAGCGACAATTCCACTCAGGAGTGAGATCAGGCTCAGGACAAAGGCAGCAAATCCAAGCCGGGAATGGATGGTGGGTCCAAAGTTCCAGTCGTCGCGTATGAGCTGGACCAGGCAGCCGGCCACCCCCATGCCGCCGCCGAGTATCTGGAGGACCACATGAACCGCCGTCTTGGTTTTTCGAGTGTAGCGCAGCGTCAGCCAGTTGCCGTCGTAGAAGCACATCATGCCCTCGGCCATCAGGAACACAAAGCCAAACGACGCCAGCCAGACGTGCAGCCGAATCCCAACCAGCCCCGTGCGCAAGCTGTTCCAGCAAATCCAAATGGTCACGAATCCAATGCACAGCTGGTTGAGCACATTGAGCCCAGCTTCGATGTGCTGCAGAGGAGTCGCTGAGTTGGGTCTCTTTACCTCAGCTTTCATAGCAAACTACGACGCTTTGACTTCTGGATATGTGGATGGCTATAGAATGATCTGCTCTGCCTCCGAGAGATGGTGGGACATTATCAAGCAGTACAATGTATACTACGTTAAACAAGTGAAAATATTGGATTTAATTAAATAGAAACAATTCTCATTGTCGATTAGCTGAGGTAATCTCATTGGTAGCTTGTTTTGCGATAAGCGCAACAAATGAGTTGACGAAAAGGTATTTATAGCTGGGAAACAAAGGTATATTGCTTGTCTATGGTTAACTTTTAAATAAATTCAAATAGATATGGAACATACGTTTTTATTAGTACAAAAAGAATTTCGTCAACTCATTATTGTTAATTAATCGGTCTAATATTATTTTGTTATTATTAAGTCTGCAGTAAATTTCGCTTATGACGATGTTTGGAGTCTATAAAGAACTTTATATTTCAGTTAATTGCCAAGATCTGCCTTTTGATGTAGATAACATTCTCACAAGCAATGTTCTCCAAAATTTTCCAATTAGTTTCATTAGCAATTTTAAGAAATCAATTTGAAAGCGAGCAAGTTATTAAGGGAAATCAAGCATAAAGCTTTTAACATTTTCAAATTGCGTAAATGTGAAAAGTTCAAAGTACTTAAAGAAGTTTTATTGATTTTTTAGGAATCATACTTCTATATATATATTTCATTATCGGATTACCTCAAGTAAATGTCCAATTATTACTCATTTCACATTCACAGCTTTCACGGAAATAGTCGGAAAAGTTCTCATATAATAGAACCTTTTGAATTCTGAAGACATATTGGCTTAAAAACACTTTAAAGACAAGTTTTTTTTTATATATTTTTTGGAATCCAGCTCAATTTTTCAAGCATAAGGATAAGTTAGAGGATGAGGTAAACGCATTTATACCAATTATTTTGTTTTTTTCTGATTCATTCGCAAAAGAGTTTCAGTTTTATTGCATACGTCATATTTGATGTGTTGTTATCTGCATACCAAATGATTCACAGCAAGTCGTATCAAAATAGGGTCTTAATTATCTAAGGATCTGACAAAATAAATCCGTAAAATTAGTAGTCGTACGTGCCCGGCTCGAGGCACAACAACCTTATCTAGAATTTGAAAATGATATTTTTATGAGGCGGAATTCCAACTGCCTTGCTTGGCCGGAATAGAGTAGAAATGTGTCTCGTTGGGGATTTCACGTAATTATGGGAATTTCTTCCAGTTGATAAACGTAATTATAGATCAGGGAGCACAAGTTCTTAGTTAGAATTGACCCGATATGGCCTTACATTTATGATAGAGTCCCTTGATGGGGCCATAGCTGGAGAGGACCAGCGAGATGAGTGTCAGGCACTTCATCAGGATTTGGAAGTCCGTTTCGACGCGGTTCTTAAAGTAGCCCGTCTGATAGCCGTAATACTGGGTGACCAGGGCGATGACAAAGCAGGCGAAGCCCAGGAAATTGTGGAAAGCCTTGTTCAAAAGCGGCGTGATCAGCTTTTTGACGCGCGCCGAGCAGAGAGCTGCCAATCCCGAGCTCATGGCCAGCAGACAGAGTACAAAGGCGGTTATGCCTAGGGGAATACCAGATCTTTAAGATTTCCGCTCCATATTCTCTTCCCCCTGCTCACTTACCCAATCGGCCGTGCGTCGTCTGCAGCATGAATCCCTTCTGAATCATTTTGAGCAAGGCGCCGGCGGCACCACAGCCCCCGCCCAGGGTCAGGAGGACCCAGTGTATCGTGGTCTGGGTGCTCCGCTTGTAGCTGTTGGTCAGAACATTGCCTCCATAGTGGACCATCACGCCCTCGGCCATGAAGAAGGAGAACTGCGGTACACAAAAGAGGGGAAACTGTTAAGCTGCATTATCTTTAGGGGCCCAAAAAAACATACGCCAATCGTAACCAGCCAGGCGTGCAGTTGAGTGGTTCCCGGGCTCGTTCGCAGCGTGATGTACGACATGAAGATGGTCACAAATCCGATGCACATCTGATTCAGCACATTCAGCAGGTATTCCAGCCGCTCGAGCGGCCGCTGGGATTCACCCTTCAGCGTATTGTGCGGCATTCTCGTATAACGTTTAACGGACGGAGATTCGTTGATTAACACAAAGGAAGCCAATCGCTGGGCACGTGGATGCGGATGCGGACTGAGGCTGGACGCGGTCGTGCTGCCGTAGTCGACGACTCTCTGCTGGCTACTGATGTACGTTGGCAGATGCTCCGTCATTGTGGCCCAAAAATCAAACAGAGTTTATTCGTCAAGTTTGTATACCCTGTACACATGAGTGGGTAAAGGGGTATTATGGTACGTGTATTAAGCTGGGACACATATATTGGAACATGGCTCTTCTGATCGCTATAAATCGATGCCTATCTTCAAGATAGAAACCCCTTCCTTCCCCTTTTGGGTCTAACCCAAGACTCCCGAACCTTTGGGAAGGTAAAGACTTATGTCTTAATATCTGTATCTGCATCTGTATTGAATCCCGACAAATTTGTATAAATCGGACTTTAAATAGATTAATGTATTTTCCCTACAAGAGTAGCTTTCAGCACTTTACAGGTTATCTGCTAGTCGACTACTCCCGACTAGAGCACTCTTACTTGATCAGTTTGTACGTTGCGCTTATCAGCTCGGAACAATAATGTTATTTTCGTGTTAAATTTATTAGTGGCAACAAAAAACTATGCGAACTCTGCGACTGATAATTGCGTCCAACAACTATTTTACGAGTCTCGCGTATTTTGTGTACACATTCAAATTGGCGGAATCTTTTGGCGAGTTTTCCAATAATTGTGGGCCCAATATCGTTAAATTCAATTGCAATCTATAATTTATTTGCGCGAATCATAAATACGCCCATTGACTGCTTCGCTAGCTGTAAATTATTCAACTAATCTCACTTTTCGTACAAGCTCGAGTGATTAGCGGGACAAATCCCATATACATACGTACTCACACACACACATACACGTACTTAGCATGTAACTGTAGTTGTAGACCACAAGCCGCAATAACTAATACTTCCAATCAACTACAGACGTGTGTGTGTGTGTGTGTGTGCATATGTTTGTATGTATTTGTGTAATTGCGAATATTGTTTATTGCATATTAATTTCCTCTGGGGAAGCTGCTTAAAACCTTGTCTTGTTTGGCGTACCGATGGGGAAATACCCTGTATGCAGCAATTACAAGTAATCGAAATTTTGTATACACTATATTTCTCACATTTCCTGAGGAAAACATTTTGTGAAATGTGCACAAAATACAAATCCAATCTAAACCAAATCTTTTTTTAGATCTCGGGAATATGCTTGCATAAACTTGCACCAATTAAAAGTGCCTAGAACAGGGTGTATTAGTTTTGTGCAAATAAGCGTAACTAACAGAAGATGCCCCCTTCCCGTAATACATATATTATAATCTTGAGCAGATGGACGAGCTGAGTTGATTTCTTTACGTTCCTCAAAATAATATAACAAATGCTTTAGGCTTGAAGTATATATATCCTATACCATACACAACAGGAGTTGATAATGCTTTTCTTCTATTTTTCGCTTTTACGCCTATTTCTTTGAAAATCGATAAGAACTAAATTTGGCACTTTGGTTTTCAAGCCTTTGTGTTTAGGTTCTTTTGTTTGAGCTCTTGTACACACATTTTGGGAATATTTCGCCAATAATTTTCAAGCTGGAGCCTTGTTAATCATGAAGATCGGACAATAAAAACATAGAAGTTATTTGCATAAAGATAATTTACAAGCATTCTGGAATTCATCATCTAACAAAAATTAAAATATTATATTGACTGAGGGTTGCAGGGCATTTTGCAGTCGAGTCAACCCGACAAAGCATGCCTCTTACCAGTCTATTTTGTTACAAAAAGGGGAGGTACAGAGAGTTATAGAGAGTTATAGAATATAGATAAATAAGTACATATATAAAAATGAACCCGAACATCGTAAAAACTGTGATATTCATGTGCTCAAACAGAAGCTGCATTCCATTAAAGTTCCTTAGTTGAGCTGATCTATTGATCTTGACCAAGAATACTTGCATATTTAAAAATAAATATGCAGACTTCTGCCTGTTACATTAATTTGATCAACTCTGGAGATACGAGTGCATACAAGCTACTATATTTAAAAGCTACTAAATTTAATCGATGATTCACGGTACAAGCAATCACGTTGGCTTTTGGGATTGTCTGCGAACCTGATTTTTCACATCACTTTGGGTAGAAACTCTTGTTTCTTCGTTTGAAAATATCTGATATATTATAATTCTTATTATTATTATTTTTCTGATGATTCTCATTATTTTCATTACCATTATCATTACTATTGTTATTAATATTATTATTATCATCATTATCATTATCATTATCATTATCATTATCATTGTTATTGTCATTTTCATTATTATTATCATTATCATTGTTATTATCATTATCATAATCATTATCATTGTCATTATCATTATCATTGTCATTATCATTATTATCATCATTATAATTATTATAACTTCTTCCTTGAAACTTAAAATTTTTATTTTCCTTCCGCTAGAATGTCTGTAATAACAGATTGGATCTGCTTTTAGGGTATGTCCATTGTAAATAAATGGATAAGGGTAAATATAAAAATAATAAAATATCAGAAATTGCCTTCACTGTTCTCTTCTAATAGTTGAATAAATTATTAATGCGTAATTTATTAATGTTATCTAATAATTTATTAATGTTACACGAAGGACTGCGGATCCGCCAAAGGCTATAGTTTGTTATTGACATTTTGTAAATTACATTAGTAATAATATTATTAATAGCCTGAACTTATAATAATTAACATAGAAATGTGTAATAATTTAAACTAAAATTATATTAAATGCGCATTAGCTGGCAAAGCTAACGCATTTCTGATATAGAGACTTGAGCGGGGCGATGCAAGTTAGGACCATTGCGACGAGGGTCACAACTTGCATGAGGATAACGAAATCGTTTCCCTGACCCTTGAATATTCCCGTCTGCGTATAGCCATAGAACTGTGCCAACATGGCAATCACAAACGTGGCCAGGCTGAGCAGCACGTGGAACGTCTTGTTGGCCAGCGGAGACACGATCCTCGACAGGCTGCGGGCCAGCACAGCGACAATTCCACTCAGGAGTGAGATCAGGCTCAGGACAAAGGCTGCAAATCCCAGCCGTGAATGGATGGTGGGTCCGAAGTTCCAGTCGTCGCGTATGAGCTGGACCAGGCAGCCGGCCACCCCCATGCCGCCGCCAAGTATCTGGAGCACCACATGAACCGCTGTCTTGGTTTTTCGAGTGTAGCGCAGAGTCAGCCAGTTGCCGTCGTAGAAGCACATCATGCCCTCGGCCATCAGGAACACAAAGCCAAACGACGCCAGCCAGACGTGCAGCCGAATCCCAACCAGCCCCTTGCGCAGGCAGTTCCAGCAAATCCAAATGGTCACGAATCCAATGCACAGCTGGTTGAGCACATTGAGTCCAGCTTCGATGTGCTGCAGAGGAGTCGCTGAGTTGGGTCTCTTAATCTCAGCAGTCATTTTGGATGCACTAGCTCTAACCCGCAGGATCGCTATTAAATTTTTTTTTTAGATTGAGTAGCTCTTTGCTTTGGAACTAAAAGGATCGCCGTTGGGAAATTCAGCACAAAATAATTTGTAAATTTGCCTAAAAATATCCAATTAACTTTCGTTCAATCAATATCTCTTCTCGTATGAAGATTTTGTAAGGCACAGCTCAAAAGCACTTTTCACAGGATATTAGATCCTGCAGCACCTGTTTAATTTTTATGAATTATGAACTATCACATCGCTTACTGCATTCACGAATAACTAATTTGAACTCTCTTTTTGCATAGCGAAACCTTTTTATACCTTGTACCCATTGGACAATTTCAAAGCGGGTATATGCGACCTAGAAAGAATATATATTGTAGCTCTAACGTTCGATTCAGCTTAGATTCTTCGAATCTTCTTCCAATATCTGATTTAACAGATCTAGCATTACTTTCAAATCGGAGCTTGAAAATTAAAAGAACTTGATTTATAATTTAAGCCCTGAGTTTCGCAAATCTCATGAAATTTGGATGCCTAACTCTATGGAAGTTAATTTCATTTCATCTGATTTCACATAAAAATGATAATAATTAAAACAAAAAGAAAGTTCATTTAATTTCATAAACATTCCAAGACCTATCTAGAGGGTATTTCCTAGTCGAGCAGTCTGCCAGCCACTTTCTTTCTTGTCATTGACAACAATTACTTGAATATTTGGCGTATCAGTAAAATTGCGCTTACCAATCAAATGCATAGAACTTAAAGGATTATAATATATATAATTTAAAACCCTCACGTTCGCATCGGACATACATCCATTCAGTTATCGCAAACGTTTTCAATACGTTTTCAATACGTTTGATTGTCACTTTTGGGTCTTTATCAACAGGTAGCATCTTTATCGGTCACCAAATGCATCCGCTCAGCTTTTCAGTTGCGATACTTCAGATAATTCTTATATAATTCCAATTCTGTGCCCAGGCGCACGTTACCCATTATGGATTACGAGCATGTTTCTATACCCTGTACCTATTGAAACCGGGCCAAACTGGGCGTGATGGTTTCGTGTGAGGCTGACCCGATCCCAACAAGTATGTATGTGCATCCTCAACTGTCCATGGATTGAAATTTAGAGCACAGATCGAATCCAAGTCATCTTTTAGATTGTTTTTTTTACAAAATCCTAATACTTATTACTGGATAAATGGAACCTTTATTGCGAAGAGAAGAATCCGAAGAGAATACCCTGTAAAGCTTGTTGTCATCAGATAAAGAGCTATAACTAACATATGTACTAGTCTAGTCGATTATACTTGGGACAGGAAAGTTCATATGTGAATAAAGATTATGCAACGATTATTTAAGGAACAAATATTTATCATCAGAAGACTCCAGATCTGGATTATGGCAGCAACCGAACCAATGAAAATTCAATCCTACTACAAAGAGAGCAAATAACAGGAATTATTTCTGTGCCGGAGCAATTCTGCCTCTATAAATGGTCTATTGTGGGTACCAGACCCTTGAGTCGAGCTTAAGGCCAAATGGGTCAGACATGGGATACATCCTAGCTAAGGGATAAGGGAACATATATGAACTTAGGAAAAAGGAAGCAATAGTTATCAAAATTACTAAGGAGTTTTTATATAGAATATGAAGTATACATGATAGAGATAGTGATTGGATCTCAATGAGCCCAAGGATTTTATTGGGGGATTTTAAAACATAGTCTTATATGTCATTACAAATCATCATCGAGCCAACGCTGGACGAAACCCTTAATACTCCTAACCTTACTGCCCATTGTCATAGTATGAGTGTCTAGTCTTGGAGTGTCTAAGGAGGCGGAGTGTAGATCATAGTTCATTAATGCTGGAAGCCTTCCATTTGGCACAGTTCTGACTTTTAAGATTGTCCTTATGGGAGGACTGAAGGCAATAAGGTCGCCTTGTTATCGATTAAAGGAAGCCATATAAGGATTTTCCCTACATCATCTGCATACGGAGGCACGTGAGATTTAGACAAGGTTATGGATGACAATGAAATCGAGTGGGATTACCTTGAGAAACCTCAAGAATCATCCAAATACATTCATCACATCTATTTCCAGCTTCCCAGTACACCTGAAATTTAGTTCGGGAGATTAACTAACTAAGAAGATTAACTAACTAATAAGAATAACAGCAAGGAGCATCAATATTGATGAAGTCAGGCAGCATTATTTTCATTCCTATTTGACCCTATTAGAGGAAACAATAAAGAAGAAAAAGCTAAATGAAGGTAGCTTCTCGTCCTTTCCCCCCTTGCATATAGTATAAAGGCAAGTTAGAGTATCTGCTAGTCGTGCACTTCCCAACTTTGCAGTTGCTTAAAGGGTATTTTCTGGTGGCAATGTACCACAGTCATCATCAATTTCAGCCACTTATAAAATGTCTAGCACTTATTTGTTGAATTAATGATACTATTTCTATTTCGATCGCAGCCTTCGGCATTAGGAACCTTATCGTATTGCAAAATCGCACGTACTATGATAATGAGCAGACCCGGCATCGGCCGGGCATTGTATTATACACGCTCCCGAAACAAACATTTTATATACACATATCGGGCGATAAGGCTGGAGTATGATCAATGGAACCATGGCTTGCACTTTTTTTCGCGCCGACATGAATTTACAATTATCGGAAATAGTATACCTTATAACGTGATTTGGCCAAAGTGCGTTTGACTGTTTATAAAAGGTTTAAAAGGTTTTACTTTGCATAAGTTCTTATTGATGGAATCTCGGATAAGGTCTTAGCCGAACAATCTTTATTGATGTGTCCAATTTTCGACAACAAATTCTTGGGAGCTAACGGACTCCATAAATAATTAACGTACCAATTTCATATAAATTAAATACAAAAATAATTATACTTTACGTTAAGTACTTTGTAGTTTATTGGCAGAACAATACCAAGTCCATAAATTTGGCTGGGCTTCGAATCCGGATCCCAATGTTGAGAAAAAGATACCTACATATTTAAAACTATTTGTCCAAAGGAGGAACTAGCTCGTTTAAATTTTTATTGTGGGAATTACATTCAAAATTTTTAGTTTTCTACGATCTGAGATCCTCGCGTTTATCGATACAGAGACACAGACGAATGGAGAGATTAACTAGTTTCTTCCTTGTGCCTATTAGATACTAAATTCTGGAATTCTAGAACGAAGCCAGCTTGTTGAGTTTAAGACAATTCATTTATCAAGAACTGCAGCACTTGAAGGTATTAGAATTCTCTTATCGAATGTGTAATTCAAAGAAGAAGACAGCTTGGAGCCCTTCTCTACTTAACTTGTTGATCAATCTCAACACCTGAGTGAATATATCTCCATGTCCGCCTCTCTGTTCTAATAGGTCCAACTTTCGGTTGCAAGCTGTGAATGCGTCGGAACCAGCCAGATCGGATGATTGTACGTTAATGTCTTGTATGAATAGCATTAATGATCATCAATGTTTTTTAGCTTAAATGATAAATCTTAACAAGATCGGATAACTATATAATGTAGCTGCCATTGGGGAGATCGGTTGAAAATCAAGTTCGTTTATGAAATACGAAATATTCCTGCCATGAGGCATAGCTGATGAACATGCGACTACTATATAATCCTCGTCAATAAACGATCCTTGCTTCTTCTATTATAATCACAACAGTTTGTTCTTTATTCGTTTATGTATTTAGATCCAATTAATGATATGATTCCGTTCAACACTTGGCGGAGCACTCGTCGCCCTCACAGATATCGCAGAGCTTCGATTCGACTTGGTAATATTCCGTGGCCTTCTTGTTCGTGTCGTAGTAATCGTAGAGGACAATCGGGGCGGGTTTCTGCTTGGCCACGGCATGCGTCTTGAATGCCTCGATGGGCAGGCACTTGAGTTCGCCCTTGGGCAGGCTCTCAAAGTAGATGACGACCACGGAGTCGTCGTTTTTGGTTTCCACCAGCTGCAAGAGATTAAGATAAGGGGATAGTTCATAGAGAGCTCTGTAAAGTGTTTATTTGTTGGGGCCTACCCTGACGCGGTCGATTTCCTGAATATCCTTGAAGCTCTCCTCGTCGGCAGTGTAGCCGGACGGCAGTGAGACCTCCAATATGGCCATATTGGACGCCTTGGCCTTGCCCTCCTCCACATACTCGACGCACACTGTTAGCTCAAGCTTGGCAGGCGGGGATTCGGGTTTAATAATCGCTTGAATCTTAAAACTGGGCTTGGGCTCCTTCTCGACCACGTTGTACTGGTAGCTGATCTGCAGGAGGGCGGCGCCCGTGCCCTTGGCCTCGTAAGACAGCGACTTGGTTCCCTGGGGGAACTCGACCGTTTGGAGCAGCAAATCGTTGTCCTCCGTTAGGCTGAGCTTCTCGGTTTTTTCACGCTGACCGTGATTGGAGACGCTCACGTCCCACCTGGCTGGTTCGTAGCCGGACTTTTTGGCGAACTGAATCAACGCCTGCAACCCGGCGACGGTGTCCTGGGAGGAGGCGAAGCCACCAAAGCTATTGCGCTGCGCCACCAGCCAGCGGATCGAGTTGAGCAGCGAGTTGGGCGTTTCCTGATCCGATTCCAGCAGCGAGAGCAGCGCATAGGAGGTAATCTCGATGTCGTGGCTCCAGATCCAGCACCACCAGCGACCACATTTGCCGGCACGCAGCTTTTGGTCATCCTCCGTCCACCAGGTGCGATCCTCCTCGTGCTTGGCAAGCGCCTTCAGTGCAGCCACGTGCTTGGCGGCACTTGCAGACTTGGCTTTCTGCAGAGCATAAGTTGCCAGAGCCCTGGGCAAGAGTTCCTCGGTGTCCTTCTCGTTTGAGTGGGCATCCAAGTAGGCTACAGCCTTGTCGATGGCCGTCTGGTTGGGTTTCTGCTGCTCCAGCAGAGCCAGCAGCGCGTTGGCAGTCATCGTCAGGGCCGAACGCTGTGACCCATAGAAGAACTCGCCCTGCTCCGTGAAGCTGCCGTTCTCGGCCTGGCGGCTCAGCAGAAACTCATAGCCGCTCTCCAGCTGTTTCTCGTCCAGCTTGATGAGATTCCTTATCTGGCTGAAGGAGCGCAGCACATAGGCCGTCAGCCAGGTGGAGCCGTTGCGCTCCGGATCCTCCTCGCGCCACTTGCCGGGCCCAAAGGAGCTGTAGCTGCCGTCATCGTGGCGGTAGTGGAACATGTGCTGGTAGCCCTGCTCCAGATTGCGCTTGATGCGGCTGTCCAATTCAGGTGTTAGCTTCTTCATGCTCTTCAGATAGTCGTGCACCAGATAGTTGGGCACGAGCTTGGACATGGTCTGCTCGCCGCAGCCGCTGGGCAAGTGCAGCAGCTGTTCCAGATTCTTGATGACCGGCCCGAGCAGATCTCCAACAAAGCCAAATTCAACGTGCTGCGAGTCGGGTACCAGCTCCTCAGGCAGATCCAGCTCGAAGCTGTCCTTGTACTCGTGCACATCCTTCAAATTAACAAAGAAGGCGCGATTCTTATACTGGGTCACGCCCTCGGGCACCACCTTGAGCGTCTTGTGCACCGCGTCGCCGGCCAGGGGCGAAATGGCCGTGAACTTGAGCAGAATGCTGCCAATGATTTTGGGACGAAGCAGGAAGGATGCACCTGTCGCCGAGTTGGCAGCGACGCGCACCGTCTGCGTGCGCTTCTGTTCGCCAATCACCTCGTTGGACACATCCACAAAATCGTACTCGTTATCCTCGTTGTCCAGTGTCACCTCGACGTCCAGCTGCTTGGGCAAATAGTTAAACACCAGGGCGGGCACATTGATCACCTCGCCACGTTTCACGGAGTACGGCAGACGCACGGACACAAAGAACGGCTGGAATGTCTTGATCTTCAGCTGCTCATCAGTCACGCCCAGGCCCTTCTCCGGGTGCAGCGCAAACGCCGTCAGCACCCAACTCGTAATCGTATCCGGTATAGTCCTCACCCACTTAAATATCTCCGACTTCGTGCTTTCTATATCCTCGAACAGCCAAGTCTCCACAAAGTTCTTGCGCACTGTGGGCGCAGCTGGAGGCGCTGCGCCGCCGGCTCCGGCGGCAAACAACGCACTTTCCGGTGCTCCGCCCAGTGGGGCTGTGGTGCTGTAGGCTGCATCATTGGAGACGAGTGCCGTCTTTCGCATGGCACCGCCTGCGAAGGCTTCTGCAAATTAAAATAAATGGTAGAGCGAACCGAGACTTATTTAGGCATATTTCATCTTACGTGCGTGATATTTGGGCGGCGTGCGATCATAGAAAAAGTTCGCATTGGTCATAGTTACGACGCCACTACGTTCGCCGGGATAGTAGGAGTAGCCGCCCTGCCAGGGCGTGTGGGTATCG
This sequence comes from Drosophila kanekoi, assembly GCA_037075305.1. Classification (NCBI taxonomy): domain Eukaryota; kingdom Metazoa; phylum Arthropoda; class Insecta; order Diptera; family Drosophilidae; genus Drosophila; species Drosophila kanekoi. The sequence continues at coordinate 3,401,000 of JBAMCE010000577.1, read as the reverse complement.
AAGCGGCCAAGTCGCCAGCCGAACGAGTCCTTGTTTATGTCGTTGTTGCTGCCCAGCAGCAGGACGCTTTGATCCACGGCCATGAGGCCGACGAATGACTGCGGCGCCGTCTTGATCTCTAGCTCAACATCCGCGCCGGGCTTGACCTCTTCGGGAGCCGTGACCTGGATTTGATTCTGCAGCTCGACATCCACGTGGAAGGTGTCCTCGGCATAACGGAACTCACCATTTTCATCTACGTAGTAGACGTAGATGCGGCCGTAGGGTGTGGTCAGGAACGTGGGCGTCAGACTGATATTATAGACCTTCTGTGGCTCAGTAAGGACGACGCGTTCCGTGCTCAGGACGTTGCCGCGCCCGACGATATTGTACACAAAGTAGTTGAGCGGGCGGCTGGAGTTGAGAGTCACTTGGTACTCCGTTCCGATCTTGAGACTGCAAAGTGGTACATATGAAAAGATTTGTTGGGTTGAAGGTTATTCCATACGAACCTCCACTTGTCCTTGGGTCGCTGAACTTCCGCCTTGAACCATTCCTTTTCCTTCTCTTCTTCGGTCGGTGGATCAATTTTCTTTGGTTCCCTGTAGGGATAGGTTGTATACAGTTCTCGCTCCTCCCCATCGAACTGCAGCTCGATGCTGTAGTAACGCGTTAGGTTCTCCATGTCCGGTAAATCGGGCAGCACGACCTTAAAGACGGCCAAGCTGGACTCGTTGAGGCGGCTCTCGAACTCAAGGGACTTCTTTTCAATTTTCGGCAGCTCTGACTCGTCGCCGTATCTGGTATGGCGAATGCCCTCGGTGAACTTGGCCTGAGATTAGTTGATTAGTTAAGGTCATTTGAGGTCATATTAAATATATGCTACATTACCTTGATTGGCGTCTTGGTGTCCTTTAGCAACGTGCCATCGACGAGCGTAATTTTGAAGATGATCTCATGCTCTTTGTCAGCAACAAACGAGAAGCAGGAGCTGTAGTCCGTGCAGGACATTTCGTAGCGATAGGGATAGAGCTGAACGCCGCCCGTTTCGTTGAGCTGCACGCCGGTGAAGTCTTCCTCCACGGTGGCCAAGATCTGCGCATACCACGAAGAGGTCTTGTACGGCAAGAAGCTGGCAAACTCCTTAACATTTAAATCGAATTTCGCCTTGCCGTTGACCATGTCAGCAGTCCGGATCAGAGCGTGCCCGGGCGTATCCTTCCGCTCGGTCTTGCCGTCCACGTTGCTCCACGTACTCGACTCATCCGTGTGCAGGTTAAGCACGACTTTGCCATTGACTGGTTTGCCGTAGGTGTAACTGATGGCAAAGAAAGAATAGAATTGTAGTCCTTTGAGGATACAGTAAAGGAATAGCTACTCACTTGGCTTTGACCACCACCTGCATGTCGCCGTCCTTGACCGACACATGCTGGGTCGCGTCCATTTTGACGATGTACTTGGGCAGCACATATTTCTCCACCTCGAAATAGACGCGCTCGTCCGAGTAGGCTCCGCCGTGCTGCACCGAAAGCGTCCATGAGCCCAACGTGGCAAACTCGGACAACTCGAATTTCCCGGTGTATACTCCAGTACGAGTCTTGATGTGTTTCAGCTCTTTGATGCGATTCCGTTTGGTGTCCTCGAACCAGACGACAACATCATCGTCAGCCTCACTCGGCTTTAGGTTCTCGTCTAGGAAGATGACACGGTAGTTGATGGTATCGCCGGGCTTGTACTTGCCCTTATCGGTTTGCAGCTTTATGTAGGGCTTAAATTCCACCCAGCTAAGCTGCGTGGAGTTCTTAAAGTCCAGTCCGGCAACGCCCTCTGCAGTTAGGTTATAGTCGCCCGATTTCAGAGGAGGCAGCTTGAAGGTGAGCTGCTTGAACTCATCCGATTTCGTGAGCTCCACCGTTTGGGTCTCATTGTGCGAGGGTCCCGTAATGCCAATCTTCAACGTAACTGGCTCCTTGGTGTGATGCACTGCGACAGCCACATTGTAGTCTCGATGCGAGTGTATGGTTCCCGGTCCAACGATCGTATATTGCCTGCGGCAAACAAAATTATACTTATTAATTACCTTATAATCAGAATAGGTCGACAATCATTTCTTAATGTCAAAATACTGGGTCAACCATTAGCTTGGGTTTCTTAATTGAATTTGTTTATTTTAGTTATGCTTGCACAATCGCATTTTAGATTACCAAATTTATGAATTCATTTTAATCTACATACATAATTTTTTTAATTTTGTTTATTTTGCCTTAATCTCTTGTTTCCAAGAAAGACTTTAAGCGTTTATATTTAATATTCGTTTACGAATTTGCAAAGGCATAATAAATATTCCCAGAACCTGATCTGTAGAAACCTGCTCGGAGCGCCGGTTATGTAAGAAAAAGTAAACATGTAGGGAGTAGACATTTTTGGCTTGCAGTTCGATTGATGAGTACAAGGCGATCTGAGCCTCTATTTAGGAAACAGAAATATATTTATACATTTGTTAACACTGTCAATTAGTAATTATACAACACATAGCACTTTATTAGCTAAGTAACTGTTTGGCATTGGCAATGAAAAAGTTGTATTAATCAGCCAAGATCAACTAGAAATATAAACAAATAATAAACGGGTTTTCGGTGTATACTCAAAACTCATCTTATATATTGATAAACATGCAAAAGTACTTATACAAAAACTTTTCGAATGACAATGAGGCAACTTTTTACGACGGAGCACAATACTTTTTATGAGAAAAAGCAACTGCTAATGAACAGTATAAATAGGCTTAGCATTAGTCACAAAGTGCTAATAATTAAGTAAATCCTACAAAATGTTGTACATACATACATATATATAAATATGTATATGGCCGAATATATGTTATAGATGAATACAAAGCATAATAAAACACAATTATTCACGCATGATGTCCATTGCGATTGCACTGGATAACAATCTATTTATATATGTATATGTATGTATGTATATAAAAAACCAACCAATCAAAATAATCTAATTTTCCCTTGAGCCCAATAATTGTACATGTATATGTATATGTATATGTGGTTAACAGGACTTACCCCTCCCCCTCGCTCTTGACTGGTTCCGCCATTTGTAGAAGCACGAGAGCCACGCAAGAGGCGATGACAGCAAAAGCGTCTGCGCGACGCATTTTGTTAGTTAATGTGAACAAATAAAACGAAAAACAAAACTTTGTAAATATATGTATGTATATATAAACTTTGGTTACAATTAATTTAAAATATATTCAAGTTGGGCTGCCAAGCGACGCCACAACCGACCGGGCTCAAAGCTAAGCTGCGACTGGTTGAGCCGGCGGAGTACGGCATTTGTTATATGCACATAGCTACATATGTATGTATGTGTATGCGTGTGCATGTGTGTGTGTGTGTGTGTGTGCGGCATCGAAAATCTGGCCTAGCGTCGGCGTCGATGCTGACCGCAGCGTAAGCTGTACAACATTAAAAATAATATAAAATGCTCACTGATAATTATAATTAACAAGAAGACTATACACAGATACACACATACGTACATACATACATACATACATACATACTATATACATATGTATGTATGCATAACGTATACGAATGTCAACTATAGGTAAAGTCTAATAGATTAATAGACAACCGAATTTAAAAAAAAAATAATAATAATCACAACACAGTGCCGGACGATTACTTAATAAATATTATACTTAATAATTAACTGTTAGACTGCAAAACAGAATAAAATAATCTTTGAGTAAAATGTAACCTAACTTTTGTATAGTACAAGTATTTAAATATCTTGATAATTTATTACTTATCAGCACAGCTGATATTATGAATTTGAGATCAACATATTAAAAGGGAAAAATAAGAGCTATACTCATAGATAAACTAGCGGGTAAAGTGCGGTCTTTGAAAATGATTTTGAAACTGAGCAGACGGTAAGCAAATGACTTTCATATAAAAGTTTTCCGCCATTTTACCACTGTTGCAAGTGGAGTTCGCCAATGAATATGAATAACGCCAACCATCACATCTTTGACTCCCATTTTCACCAAGTAGGAATACATTTTTTGGAAAAGTGTGAAACACCCTTCAAATGAATTTGAACAAAGAACTTTGAAATAGATTTTGAGGGCGATCGGATGGTAAACAAAAAAGTTTCATACAAACGTTTTACGCTATTTTTCCACGCTGGCGGGTGGAATTTCCCGAAACCCCGTCCTAACGTGCACCTTCATCACATAGATAACAACAGTGAAAATTTCAGTTTCCTAGCTCTTAGGGTTTTGGACTGTGCGTTGATCACCAATCAATCAGTCAGTCAGGACAAACAGTTTTATATATAGAGATATATACATATATGATTTCACAAGTATTTGTAAACAAAAGAACTGATAATGTGAGACTTTTCTTTTTGTTTTACTTTTTATCGTGAAACAAAAGAAAAAGTCTTATCTAAAGCATATATGTATGTGTGTATATTCCTGATCAACAGATTAGTCATTATAGACACTTACTTAACATAACCTCACAATTATAAAGCTTTGCAATCGGCCGGATCGGAACAAGATATCTAAACTGTTGCGATTACGAATTCAGTCATGTCTTATGAACACCTGACTTTATCATATAACTTTTTGTAGAAAGAACTCACAATTCGCCCCACATATTTGAAAAACCGTTAGCCATAATTCTACGTGAATATTTTTGGGTTTCGGCGTGCCGTGGATATTCTATATACATATACATTGTCATTTAGAAAACTAATCTGTAATAGATTCATACACACGACTCAACAGTAATAACAACGAGGAAGAAAGGCTATCTTCGGCACGCCGAAGATCTAATACCCTTGCAACCATTTAATGCCAAGAAAATGGTTAATGCCGAGCTTGCTGAAGGTATCCTGATAAACAAAAAAGGCTTTTAATCAAAAACCTAGTTTTCGACCGATCGTTCCTATGGCAGCTATATGATATAGTGGTTCGATCTTAAAAGGATTTTGCATATATATGAGGAGCTTAGTAAAACTAATAAATGCCGAGTTTGGTCAAGATATCTTGAAAAACAAAATGTTTTTTCATACAAAATCTTAATTTTCGACCGATTGTTCCTATGGCAGCTATATGATATAGAGGTCCGATCTTAATAGGATTTTGCATATACATGAGGAGCTTAGTAAAACTAATAAATGCCGAGTTTGGTCAAGATATCTTGAAAAACAAAATGTTTTTTCATACGAAAACCTAATTTTCGACCGATCTTTCCTATGGCAGCTATATGATATAGTAGTCCGATCCAGCTGGTTTTGACATATGTGCTGCGTGCAACAGAAAAAGGGACTTCTGCAAAGTTTCATTAAGATAGCTTTAAAACTGAGAGACTAGTTCGCATAGAAACAGACAGCCGGACAGACGGACAGACGGACATGGCTATATCGACTCGACTGTTGATGCTGATCAAGAATACATATACTTTATGGGGTCGGAGATGTCTCCTTCTATGCGTTACACATTTCACGACAAAATTATAATACCCTCTGCAAGGGTATAAAAAAACATATTATTCATTTTGTTTATCGCTGGAATATCATGCAAATGGTTAATTAAATTCCTAAATTCGATGCGGTTGTTTTTTTGTGTTGATGAATTTAATTTCTGCTTTGTAATTAACACTTTAATTGTCATAGGTTTAGCGTTCATTAAAGATTTAGTTTCAATCGCATGCACAAACCTATTCACGGGGTTTTTCCTGTTCAACTATACCCAACTCTATGACACATCCACACAGAAACTGTTTGTATGTAAAATATTTAAATATATATGTACGCATATATGTATGTACACTGAACACAAAAAATAATAATAAATGCCGTACTTCTGGTGACTGGGGAATTCCTTATCTGAGAAATGCAAAATGTTTGCTGTTCGCTTTACAAATATGTATATTTTTTTACGATTTACAAAATATATCTTTGTTGACTTATTGGGCCTTTATTTTCGCAAGTCAAAGGCGAACTTGTTTTATTTATGAAACACTTAGCACACTAATGGACCGTTCGAACGGGAGTGCCAACGGTACTGGCGGACAATCAGCTGTTAACTGAACGATTCTCGTTTCGTTCTCTTTTGCTGTGTTGCTTCGCGTTGGTACTTTTTTTCAATAATGACGTCATACAGTTTTATCTATTTCACATTGGCACGTAAAACAATCAGCTGTTAACTTAACGAATCGCGGTTCTCTCTTTCTGCTTGTTGTGTTGTGCTGCTTCGTGTGGGGATTTTTTTTTTCTGAAATGACGTCATACACGTCCACGTAAAAGAAGTAAAAGTGCGCTTGTCGGGAGTGGCCGACTAGGGAATACCCTAAGCCAACATCTTATGATATATAATACTTCTATATTCTAAAAAACACATTAAACAAATAGCATTAAAATTGTGTTTTTAATTAGTGCGCAAAGCTATGAGTGAGAGCGAGGCACACTCTGCACATATATAACCACATATATGTATACATATGTATTTGGGCTGTTGGGATTTAAAACTAACATACATACATATGTATATACATATATAAAAAAAAATGCTTCAGCCACAACGACGTTGTGCGCCGAGCGAGATGCGGCTTCATACTGACCGTTCGGCTTTTGATGCCGGCGTTGGGCTTCGACTCTCAGTAGTCCTACTCTCTCTGGGCAGTGGTTTATCATGTTTCAATTATTTGGCTGTTTGACGAATCTACATATGTATGTATGTATGTATTATATGATTAGTGGTATCACTTAATAAACAAGTTGGTGGCCACGGAGTTATTTGGCAAAGCCAGTATAAATGCAGAACCGGCTGCCATGCGATTGTATGCATATTGTTTTCTAACTTTCAAATAAAATATTAAAAAAAGGTACATACATACTTATGTACATACAGACATGCAATTCACAGGCACATGTTGCGACACATTTAAGCTTTGTGTGTATCTAGACAAACTTTTTACGAGTGCACGCACACGCATTCACACATACATACATATGTATTTATGTATGCACATCAATGCCTCGTTGCACCTAGTGTGATTCACAATAGGGAATATACATATGTATATAATGATATCAGGTGGCGAAAAGAAAATCTACCAAAATCGAGTGATTAATTTTGTATCAGTAGTATTTTGCTTAACATAGCACCATTTGAATTTAAACTACTTCACAGATGTATATCTATGCATTTCACAATTTTTTGTAAAAGTGGAAATATTTGAACTTTTTATCTCTCTCTGTCGCTTAGATTCGGATTCTGATGAAATTGACATCAACAATGAAAAAAATTTTCTTGGCTAATACGAGAAGAATATGCATTTGCAGATTGCTGCCTGTAGCATCAATGGTGATCCCTCATTTCACATTGTTCATGAGGGAGTAGCCTGTAATTCATGCTATGTCAGCCCACTGGTCGGTTTTCGCTACAAGTGAATGGTCACAGCTTTAACCCGTGACAGGCCTGCGAGTCAGCACACAAACACCCGGAGCATTTAATGGTGCGAATACCCATTAACAATGGACCGAAATATATTAATGGATAACTAATGGCATCCTTCAGAGTCGCTCAACGCGTCGCTTCCATGAAGAATATACATTTACACCGGAAACAACTTAGGAAGAAGAACAAATCCTTGATAGTTAACTCTCGGTTAACTGCTTGTAATAAGATCCTTTAAACCAACATTTTCGACAATTCCAATAAATTCATAAAATGATCACTTGCATTATTTGCATTTTAAAGTGCAAACGAGCGACAAGTACGGTGGTTCACATGTTTTCATTGACTATGTCGAAAATGCGTTATGAGTTAACGTTCTGAGAAAACATCAATAACCTTTATTTAAATTCACTTGAAAAACGAGGAAGAAAGGCTATCTTCGGCACGCCGAAGATCTAATACCCTTGCAACCATTTAATGCCGACAAAATGGTTAATGCCGAGCTTGGTGAAGGTATCCTGATAAACAAAAAAGGTTTTTAATCAAAAACCTAGTTTTCGACCGATCGTTCCTATGGCAGCTATATGATATGGTGGTTCGATCTTAAAAGGATTTTGCATATATATGAGGAGCTTAGTAAAACTAATAAATGCCGAGTTTGGTCAAGATATCTTGAAAAACAAAATGTTTTTTCATACAAAATCTTAATTTTCGACCGATCGTTCCTATGGCAGCTATATGATATAGTAGTCCGATCCAGCTGGTTTTGACATACATATGTGCTGCGTGCAACAGAAAAAGGGCCTTCTGCAAAGTTTCATTAAGATAGCTTTAAAACTGAGAGACTAGTTCGCATAGAAACAGACAGCCGGACAGACGGACATGGCTATATCGACTCGACTGTTAATGCTGATCAAGAATATATGTATATACTTTATGGGGTCGGAGATGTCTCCTTCTATTCAATTGATACATAGTGCATACATACATACATACGTACATATGTAGTCCTGTTAAAATTCTGTTCTGATAATGTTACAAAAAGCGTTAAGCGTAATTATAACGGTTAACAGTAACAGAACTCAGCTAACTTGCCTACATTGTTGTACCTTTTGCTTTTGTTTATCGCCCATTACTCTTGGTTAGAGTTTCATAATATTTAATGATATGAATCATACGAACCGTTTGGAGTGGACCCAAATAACTGTGCTCGGTTTTCGTGCCTTCTCACTTGTCAGCTGGTGCACGACTAATTATACAAACCGGTTTACAATGCGCCGAAAATAACATGATAAAATTTGTGTACTTTTGCACAGGCAAAGTAATGCCAATCGGCAGCACCTGGGGCTGCTGCCGCCTTTTACGCGCCAAGGTGAAGCACGTGCAAGCAACAGCATTCAACTGAGTCATGCTCCATTTGATTTGAAAGTTTTTGCACACAAAGTTCCCAGAGATTCGAGCCACTCAGCTGTTCGCTGTCTGCGTTCTTTCAAACGTTGTCTGGCATTCGAAGCGCGCGGTCGCCCGGAGATCCCCACTCAAAAAAAAAATAATAATCTACACAACGTGAGCAGCGCACGTAGATAGATAAAAGTTGTTAGACAATAAAAGTTGAACATAACGGGAATATGGAGAGTAAAGTTATGCAAGGCTGTAGTGCGTCGGGACTGCGGGACGTTTGCGAGAGCACGAATCTGCTGGACTATGTCGGATCAGTTGTGGATCATATCGAGAATAATCTAACAATTGACGATGCAGCGTTTACACTTAACAAATTGGATCCATTCTCGGCGAGGTTCTATTTTGGCTTCTGTGCCCTCATATCACACATACTGCTCGCGGGGATTACGCTGGTCGTGGTGCACAAATGTGTGTCCCTAAAAATGGTGCATACCGCCGGACACGCTTTCTACTGCACAGTTGCTGTAAGTAATATTTATTTACATTTAAAAAACCTGAGTATTTATTTTGAGCCGTCAGTTTGTGTTCTTGCTGGGCGAAGCTCTGCTTGTGCGCCACAGTAGAGTCTTGGAAATGTGGCTGGGCCTATTCAATGTGGATCTGCTGCATAGTGCTCTCGGCCTGCTGGCCTTTGGCATCGGTGTCGTCGGCGTTGGCATCAAGACCTGGCAAAAGCGCGAGCGCAAGCGAGAAGATCCAAGCGCCACAGTAAAGCACTTCCGCAGTAATCACGGATTTTTTGGTAGGTACACGCGAACTCGCAGCTGATTTGCATATTCATTCTCTCTCTCTTCCCCTTGTTCGTAGGCATTGTGGGATGTGCTCTGCTCCTCGGCTGTGTTCTGAGCGGCCTGCCGCTCTATTTCTATACGAATAAATCGCTACAGATCGTTCATCGCTTCTGTGCTCTCAGCAGTTTTGCAACACTAATGATTTCCCAGATGTTCAGCTACAACACTGGCTTTGCGCGTCGCCAATGGAAAGCACACCATGTCCGGCTCTTTAAGCTGTTCACATTTATTGTGACTATCACGACGATTAACTACGAATTCAGAAGATTTGTGCGCGAAATTTTAACGATTATCTCGGAAAATCTCGGTTATTAATTTGGCAAATTTTGGTCATCAGATCCGTTTTCATTGTTTAGCACATATAGTATATATTTATAATTTTTATTATTTGTTTAATATACGATACCATTGAATAACATAGCTTTGATTAGTTGCCACATACACATATACACATACATACATATACCATAGATTATATATCCGCGTATCTTTCGTTTGGTACAATAAATGAATACAATTCACCAGAAATAAACCAAAAACTGACAAATTATGCCCGAAACATATATAACTTGTCGATTATTAAAATGGATAATTTGTTAAATATGCCCATAAACGGAATTAATTGCGACCACTTTGCGATGTATGCATAATGTCCAATGCGGCAGGTATGTTACCCTCCACCGACTCCAGCAACTGCGTCAACCAAGCTCCTTCATTACTAAAGCCCATGGCCATCATAGCGTGTACTGCGGCATTGATGCGTTCATCTGTGGCATAGATCGATATTTGAATTAATTTTCTATTGCATTCCAAGTCGGAAATGGTTACTTACCAGTATGGTATATGGGCACTTGGCGCTTCTCCTCCGGTGCTGGTGGATTACCAGTTGTCGATGTCGAGGTGCTGTTGGTGGACACACCTGTAGTTGAAGTCGAGGTGCTCACCGTATTCACCTGCGATGTTTGTGTGTGTGCAGTTGTCTGCTCGCGTTGTTGCTCTTCGTTAACGTGCTGGCGCAGCATTTCACCCAGTTGCACAAAGTCGCGAACTGGTGATACTGAAGCATCTGTTGGGACAGCGTTTGACGAGGTCAGGTTAATCAATGCATCGGAGTTGGAAACGTTAGCCATCGGCAAAGCACTGTTGTCAATCATTTGCCAGTCCTGGTCCTGGTCTAGGCTGTCGGAACTGCGCCTTGCCTCTGGCTCTGCATTTATAGTTGGCTTCGGATCAGGCACAGCCTGCTGTTCTGGGACAGCATTTGCTTTTGGAACAGTTGGTTCGCTGGCCAATGTCTGGGATTCACGACGTTCAAGAGACTCGACTGCCGATGTTGATGGGGTTGCCTGTTTGCTTAGGTTCTGTGCGGTATCTGCGCCAACTTCGGACTTTTCAGAAGCTGACGAGCCCCTGGAAGCCATCGAGGTATCGGCACAGCCAAAAGCAGCTGCCTCACTGGGATCAATCATTTTAGCAAACATTTCGCTGAAGTTATTCAAGATTTCAATGCCGGCACGCATATATTCCGGATTAACAATCTGCGCAAGGCTCTCCAGATTGATTACCGGGGTTGTTGGTGTGCTGTTTCCAGCTGGAATATCCTGCGTTTTGGGTTGCTCTTTGGGGCTGCGAGGAGCAGCAACGGGTTCTTCTGCATTAGTTGTTTCAGGTTCAACAGATGCCTTTATTGGGACCTCATTCGACTCAGTTGATTTCTCAGCATTTTGGGCCCCTTCTTTCGTAGCGGTTGCTACAGTTGGCTCCTCTTTTGGTAATGCGGTCTCCTTCTTATCGTTGGCCTCGGGAGCTGTGGCCGCGGCAGCCGGCGTGGCACCCATAGTAGGCATTACGTGGTTCTCTGGCAAATTCATCATCATTTCCATGAAATTTGAAAATACGCCACCATGACGACGAGCATGACGTCGCTCGCGACGACTCTCTTTGGGCGAATTCGGAGCCGGAGCGCTCGGAGGAGCAGCAGCACAAGTCGGAGCAGCCTTTGCCGACGTCAAATCCGCCGGTGGATAGGCCCATGCGTATGGATTCATCATCATGGGGTCATCACGGCAGCGACGGCTTGCCCGGCGATAGCTGCGCACGCTGGGACCGGGACCAGTTATCCAGGCATCAATAAGACTCGGACCATTGTTAGTGGGCATTCGCGCCATTAAATGCTCCGGGTGCTTGTGTGCCGACTCGCAGCCCTGGCACAGATCAAAGTTGGGACACTGCATGCACTTGTAGCGAAAACCGACCAGTGGGCAGGCCTTGCATGAATCGCACTCTACTCCTTCATGGATAATGAAATTTGTAGGATCATCTACAGCCGGGCCCGACTCTGGCGCCTGCTTGGCATCTGCCTGGTCGTTGCGACAGGCAGCAATCTGCAAATGCATGTTCTTCTCGCATTTGGCCAGGAAAATTTCATAGTCATTTTGATTTATGACCTCAATTTCATCAGAATCCGAATCTAAACGAGAGAGATAAAGAGATTTATTTTCCAATATTTTCCTTTTTACGACAAATTGCGAAATGCACAAAAATACGTGACGTGAATTAAAATGGCATGTTAAGCAAAAGACGGATGTAAGTGCTTAAATACATTTGTGGTTTTCTATGGCGAAAGAAATAAAATTTTTATTTATTTATTTATGATTAAATTTAAATGTCGGCTACGGTAATTCGCAGCCCTGTAACCAGGGTATCTCCAAACTGAGCACTCCCGACTAACTGACTCTGATTATATTTACATACAAAGCTAGTTTGTGTGCAGAAATAAATAAAATTCTTAACCAAAATGAATCATTCGATTTTGGTAGTTTTTCTTTTCGCCATCCAATCTATTGATACTGATATCATTATATATGTATGTATGTATATTCACTATTGTGAATCACAGTGGGTGGAAGGAGGAGCCGATATGCATACATACATACATATGTATGTGTGAATGTGTGTGTGTTCACTAGTAAAGTAAATTGTGTAGGTACACACAGAACTCAAATGGGTTGCAACATGGGCTTGTGAAATGCATGTATGTATGTGAATTGCATGTGTGTATGCATATGGCTTTTAATACAGATGTCCACACATAGCACACATACATGTGTATCTACTATACAGCTAACCCACACACACACACTTGGGTAAAACAAGCACACATTGCACTTAATTTATTTCGCATTTTGACTTGTCCATTATATCATCGGCTCTTTGTGTGCATGTATGTAAATATTTACCAATCCAATATGTCCTGAAATTGCAAACAGGCAGTTCGCGCTCCTGGAACAGGTACATCTCAATTTCACGACGCAATACAGCATAAGTATTTGATGGCATTCGCAAATATGCATTGATCTTCTTCGTTGCACCAGCAGATGCATCGTGGTAGGTGATTTTTAGCAATCGTTCAGGCATGTTGAAATTGTTTTTTATATTTTATTTGTAAGTTAGAAAACGTAGACAGCGACTGTGCGTTTTAAGAATGTTTAGTTGCTATTAGTTGTTTTGCAATTTTTGTCTATGCCGTCTATTGCGTCGCACTCGTTCTTTGTGTATACAATCGCACGGCAGCAGGTTCGGCTTTTATACTGGTTTTGTCGGTCGTGTGCTGGACACGAAGGTTCTTGAATATTCTTTGCTGCACAAAATTATTGCAAATCACTCTCTGGCCACCTACTTGATAATGTAGTGGCAAGTAAAAACGAATAGTAATGCCAAGCTGGTCTTAAGTAAAACGATTTTTGGAAATCGGTGTATGCTTTTCGTACTGCCAACAGTGTTGGTTAATTGCAAAAAAATACTGTCCACTGGGTGCATCAGATCAACGCTGATGTTTGTATTACGTGAGTTTGTTGGCGCACTTTTTAAAAAGTATCTTTACTTATTTTAAATTTGTATATCATTCTAGGAGGATAATCTATTTTCACGTTTAAGTTTCTTTTAAATTTATTTTTATTCGTATTTAAACTAACCGGTTCAGGTTACTTGATCAAATTATGAACAGCAACTTTCTACTCATAAGCCGTCCGTATTATCTTAAAAGTATTGAATTATATATAACATCAATTTTTTTAATTTGAAACCAATCGAATGGTAATCTCCGTTTTACCACAGATGCGGATAGTTAAGATGCTAGGATGTGAAACAAATTTCAAATTATTTTTCGTAAGGATCCTTGGAAATGAATTTTATTTTGTAAGTTCTCTCACTAAATCTTTGTCCCCATTGATACCACGGAGGAATGGATTTTCAAATAAGTGTCAAACACTATTCAATTTATACAATAGATAAAAATGTTCTCAACTGCGGAAAAGTATGTAAAATATTATAAGTTACAACAGCGTCTGAAGGGGAGAGCAAAACCGTATTGATAAGTTTACTTAGCATAATTGTTAAAGCAACATAATTTCAATAAATTTAAGTTAAATACTTTTATTACCAATATAACTTATCATTCGACACCCTTTCTATTGTAAAAGAATAATAAAAACTTAGATGTTAAACTTAAGGTGACCCTTTTTTTTTAAATTATATATTTTTATCGATGCACAGTATTGGGTAATTGCATAAAGCAGATCGGAAATCAATCCTGGTGGTCATTCACAATTAGTTCGATGGCGGTATTTTCAAAAAATTCAGTTCAATTACAATACAAATAGTAAAACGCAACTGTTTTAAACATTTTAAGTATTATATCTTATAGCGTTTTAGATTTGCGTCCGTCGGAACATTTTCAGAAGCTGCAGCATGTGTGACTTAGTACTAAAAAAAAATACGGGATAATCATATAAGTAAATCATTCAATTATTCATACAAACCGGGGTGAGCTTGGGACATCTTCATTGGCGTGTTGTCGGCTTTCGATTTCTTTTTTTGACGCAGGCATATTTACCACAGCGGCAGTCGACGCATCCGTTATATTTTTTTCAGCCACAGTCTGAAAAATTTGTCCAGATTCTGGTGATGCTGGCTGCTTGGGCAGTGCGTTACCTAAGAGGAGACACCTTTAGCTCGAATCTTTTTACTCTGTGTTACTTACTTAAATACTCTTCAGCAAGTAGATCCAGCCAGGATGAATCATCACGAGCTGGCAATCCAATTAGGAAGCCATCTAGGCGCAGTTTTAGATTTTCCTCGCCCTTCTGTCGTTGATCGTAGTTAACCTCCTCCAATTGATAGCCATAGTCGCCATAATCATTGTACAGAAGCTCAATTAAATCGCTGGCACTGCTGCGCGTCTTTAGAGGCTTGGCCATGGCCAAGCCAATAAATTGCAGCAAGACCAAGACAAACAATCGATTGGTAAATTTGCACATTTTATTTGGTAGCGCGCAGGACTGTTGGCGTCTGACAGCGGGCGAAGAATGAGCCGCAGGTCTGGACTTGAACAGAAGAGGAGCCTTTGCCTGATGCTAACAAAAACCCGATTGTGTTCAGTTCAATGGCCCAAAGACTTCCGCATTGTGGTGGGAATGTGAGAACCTTCATTAGAGCAGCTCTTGACCGCAGCCTGAACAATTCAATGCACATAAACAACGCAAACTATGCAAGTTTTCTACATATTTTTTTGAATTGTGCCTTCATTTATAATTGATAGATGCTTAATTATATGTACAAACAACTCTAGCCTAATAACCTAAATTTAAAGAAAAGCGCGAGTCATTGTTAAACGTTCTAATTACTTGTAATAGAGGGCCGGGTTCGGGGCTTGTTTATTCTATGTATTAACGGTGAATTTGTTGTGGCATGTTTGTGCTGGGTGTGTGTGTGTGTGTGTTTAGCCTTGGTCATTGACCCTGCTCAGCGGTCACCACAGAATGCACCTATTGCTCTAGCCAATTCTCACAGGAAGATGCTGCTATCAGAAACTTGAAATTGCATTTAAGAATTTTTTTTTTTGAGTGTGCAATGAAAACAGGTTTTTCAAATGAACATTGCAACGTTGCAAATTATGGCTTTGGCCTCAGTGAATGCAATGGCTGTTTTTATTGTTATTGTTGGGCCCCTTGATGTCATCTAACGTAGCATTCAACTGGGTTTATCCTTCAGCGCAACATTTTACCGTTACACACACATTTATCGCTCTCTCACACTGTCGTCCGGCTACAAACACCCAATGTTAACATTAACATTTGCAATTAACATGTCCGGTTGGCGCTAAATTTGAATTTCAAGTTTGTTTGTTTATTAATTGTGTATATGGTTAATGTTAACATTAACATTAGCAATTAACATAACCGCTTGGCGCTAAATTTAAGTTTCGAGTTTGTTTTTTTTTTATTAATTGTGTATATGTTTGGAGCTTAAATCTAATGCTTTGTAAAAAATCGCATTTATCGTCATATTTAGCCTAATATTTTTGCTTTTGCTTAGCAGTCTGGAAAGTATCTCAGTCTCAGTAGCCCTCGACCTGGCGACAGGCGCCGTAGCTATCGCGCCGTTGTCCCGGCGCACAAAGTGCCTGTCCGTCGCGCAAGAGCGTCTTGGAGTTGGCCAGGCCATCGCCAAGCAATTGGAAGCTTAGCACATCTGCCTCAACCAAGTGCTTGGGCAGTATGGGTGTGGGCTCATCGTCCAGCTGCCAGTTGCGCGGATGTGCCTCATTCACAATGTAGGCGGGCACATCGATGGGCGGATACAACACATTGGCCTGGGCTTGGCTGTGGGCGACGTCGGTGCGATACAGTGGAACACTGATGGAGCGTGCATTGGTCCTGGAGACAGGCTCAGGCGCCAAGCGATTGGTATCCAAAAAGCTTTCGCCACGCAGGGAGCGTGAATGGCGATAGTACTGGGATCCCGCCTGGTTAAAACCCTCCAGCAGATTGTTGCCAGCGCTGCTGCCACTAGCGGGAACAGGGGGAAGTGCCTGGATGAGCTCTGGTTCCGCCTCAAGATGATACGGCTTGATCAGCTGCGGCATTGGAATCAGCTGCGGAGGCAAAACATCTACCTGCTGTCGATGCAAGCGCGGCTGCTGCTGCTGTAGCTCTTCACTAGCCCCAGAGATGTCCACATGGTAAGGCGTGCGTCCCTCAATAAACTCCGGCAGAGCCACGCCCAATGCTGGCTGGGAAATCTGCTGCTGTTGCTGCTGGAGCTGATGTCGCTGGTAGAAGGACTTCAGGGCAGAGGCATCCGCATGTTTACGTTTGCCATTGCCCTTTGTGGCGCCACGCAAGGAGGATTTCGTCAGTAGGTCCAACAGGCTCAAACCCTCCTGGGGTCCAGGCGGTATTAGCACGATCATAAAGTTCTCCAGATCGGCTCTTATATTATACTGTCCCTCCTGCCGCTGGTCGTAGGTGACGAGACGCCGACGCAGTCCATCCTCAACTCCAAATGGTGGCTGAAGTGAACCCGCCTGCGTTTCAATCAACGCTGCTTCCGCTGCCTGAGGCGGCGCCACGGCCGGAAAATGTTCCTCCTGAATAGAAGCCGGGCTCGGACTTGGACTGCTGCTGGTGGGCAGCGACTCGGTTGTGCTGTCTCGCAAATAGGGTGCCTGCGACGCTAACGCCGTTGCGCTGAGCAGCAGCAGCAGCAGCGAGAAAGTCTTTGCAAACATATTTGAAACAATTTTCTACAGAATTTAACAGCCGCTTAACGTGTTCTTCGTTCTTAACTCTCGCGCTTCTGCCTCGCAACTGATTTCAAGCTGGCGTCGCGAGCTTTAACATCGACGTCGACGTTGGCGCATGCGCAACTTTCATATTCTGCAGCAGCGCCAGCTGCGCATAGCGGCGACGTCGACGTCGCTGCTTTGTTGCTTTCTTTTGCATCTGCCTCGTCTCCTTCTCGTTCTCGTTCTGGTTTTCTGTCACCGTTTTTGTTGATTGTTTTGCTTTTATTTATTCGTTTGTAGTTGTGACTTTTTGTTGTTGTCGTACCCAATTCGTATGCGTGACTCGCGAGCGTCGACGACGACGTCGCTGCTCGCTTACACCCGCGCTGCTGCTGCGTAATGTTTGCTTCTCCGTTATTGATAGCCATAGGCTAGTACGGTTGAGGGGCGGTAAGTAGTGGGGAGCGGCTTTTAGGTTCTCAGAGCGCGCACAGTGGGCCGTGAATTAGATTTTCACACCAATTAGGCAATGAGGAAGTATTTTGATGTCCAGCTAATCGCTCGAGCACGTACTCAAATTGATCGCCGGATTGTTGACAGCTATGCAAACCTGATTGGCAGTCGTGTGGACTCGATTAGGTGCATTTTGTGCGCAATAACAATTGAATCGGAGAAGACATGTTTATTTACGATATTAACAATTTGAATGGAAAAGAACGGTGATAATTTGGGAAGATTTTGCGGGTTTGTTGTTACTCTTCGAAATGGCGGAAGGGTATCCGCCAGTCGATCTCACTTGCCTGTCAACATCTATATAAAATATATTTTTTTTTTGATAAGAACAAGGTCTCAGCACTTCACTTGTAAATCGCGTTTTCTAAAATATAATTTATTACTTTTAAAAGTTGTCTTGTCTTTTGCACAGTTTCAGGGTTGGGGGAAGCGACATTTACAGTTAAACATAATTAATCCTGTTTGTGGCGGATACAGCGACCACATATTAATTAGTATACATGATTATGTGTCTAAATAATAATTACATAGTATGCATTTAAATAATTGGAGGTCTTGGCGGTTGTCTTAATTAAACATGTCATGATCAGCATTCGGCTAGAATTTTTTTGTATTTTTGTGTGGGCGCAATATAAACTATAACAATTAAGAAATAATACAAATAAATTAAGCACATTCAAGCAATGCCATTATTCTAGAATTGAAAGCCATTCGACAATGTATATATGAAACACTGGCATATAAATAATTTAATAGTTAGAATGTTTACAGGGAACACGATGCGAGCGTACTTTCTGCCCGAATCTAGGCTTTAGGAATTGTGTCTAAGCTTAAATACAATTTAAATGTAGGATGAGTGTTGATAAACGTGTAAATGATTCGGATAGTTCACTCAGTTGAAAGCCAAAACCTGTTCCAAGGAGTGTGCTGCATTAATCGATCGATAATTATCGATTACACCTTTAAGATTGAATACTTTTGGGATAAGCGAGTTTTTGTTTTTAAATAAACATTAATAAAAGGAATATCTAACTCAAATTTACAGGTATATCCAGATAGTGTAACTCAAGGTTCTTGAGAAAGCGTTAAGTAGAACAAATATTTACGTAGAATCTCACATCGCACACGTGGTTCGAGTAAACAACCTTCGGGATAATCGAAACACATCCACAAATTTGACCAGAGGTGTGTAGCCTAATCCTGTTTGAGTGCTGTTGTCGGCCCTTCCTTGCGCTCCTGCAATGCCTCCTCGGGACTCGGGGTCAGATATTCCACTCGTTTGTGCACCGTGAAGCACACGCGATTGAAGTGCTCGCACATCTGATTCACCACGCTGGCGCCGTAGTGCCAATGCGTCAAGGTGGTCACAATGAGCAGCGCGTAGAGCAGCGGCCGCTCCAGCGCCGGAAGCCACAAACTGATCAGCACGGACAGCACGAACATGGGCGTCTGCCAGTGCCAGGCCTCGGCGCGTGTGACAGACATTTGGGACACAATCAGACGGCACTGCAAGACGTTTAAATGGATACAATTAATATTAATTAAAGGGAATCTCATAAAAGTGAGGCAGCATTTGAAGCTCCCAAGTGTCTTATCTTTTCGAAGAAGGAAAGCATAACTCTTGGCGAATAAGCCCTGAGATGGCTGAGGAGACAAATGTCTCCTCCTAGTCCAAGCAATAAACAAAGCTAAATAGATAACCATTTATTTGGTTTTCCAGTTTTAAAGATCATATTTTATCTTTGGTTTACATTGATTCTTGTTTTGCCGAATTAATATAGACACATTTTCCTTATGAAACCCCAAATGATTGTCAATTTTTCCTAGTTTGTAATAAGTTTTGAATGGGGAGTATATAAAATCGGACAATGAATTTCGCGAATAGGCCAGACGTCGTATGCATATAAAGGAAAAGGATGTCGTGTCGGCCAAAGTTTTGGAACTCCTTTTCCAGTTTGAGTTTAGCGGGCCATTTGACTGGCAGCTTGAATAATCTTAATCAACGGATCACCTTCGCGCGGAAATACGAAGATGCCGCGATCCTTTTTCAAGTAGCGAAAGGCCCGATGATGATACCAGCCATAAAGTTGATTCTCTGTCAGGGGCTGCGCCGTGGCATGCGCATACGGCTTTTCGCCGGTGTCCTTTGGCCTGGCAGCACCATCCACGTTACCCTCACTCAGACTGTCCTGATCGAACTTTTCACGCATCCGTCTAATCTCCTCGTCGGTGCAGGTGAAATACGGCCAATCGTGCCGCGCATAGAACTTGAGAGTCAGCGGACGCTCAGCATCTGTTGCACTTATCGAAAATTTGGTGTGGCCATCATCCTGTCCACTAAGTTTGTCTTTGGCACAACGTCTACCTCCACAGCAGAACGGTGGCATCTTTTCAAAATTTTCCTTTTGTGTGTGTGTGCGTGTGTTATTCTATGTGTCTCAGTTGATACACAACAAAAATATGACACTACATTTCCAGGCCCAAACGATCAAACTTAACTCATGACTTATTTATACTCTAAGCCAAATGAAAATGACTGAAAAAATGCAAGCACCTACGCACCCCATAAAAAACATTCATTCCTGATCAGTCGATGAAGTCGATCTCAAAACCTATAAGAGCTAGACATTTTCAAGGGACGTCCTTCTAGTGCCAGAGTCAATAAAGTTCTAGTATAGTGTTTACAAATCATTGATAATTGATACTCTGGATAACCCATTCCCGATGTCTCCAAAATAAAGAACAGAAAGAACTAGAACTGTTGACCTTTTGCGAATATACGAATGTTACAGGAAGATCTACTCCACAAAATTTTGAAAAGTTCAAATTTGATTTACAGCAGTTATTAAAGTAATCAAAGCTCAAGAACTTGTGCTCACATATGTACATTCATACGAGTGGAGGAATGTATTTAGTTTATATGTTTTTCAATAATGCCTTTACGTCATTTAAAAGGAGCTTTGATAAATGTGATGCATGAGCGTTCGCTTGGTTAAGCGCCAGCTGCATTAGTTATTGGTGGCAGGTACAGTGTATTCATTGATCAGGCACTCACGATTAGAACACTTTTAATTCTTTGCTGAACAACATTTCTACATCGTATTAAATCAAAATGAACAATCCGTGTCCACAGTCGAGAAAGGTCTGTCCTCCCAGGTCTGTCACAAGTCGAGTTCTTGCAATCCACTTCTTTTTTTTCTAAGGATAGGCAAGTAACATTTGAGCAAAAGCTTATCAGGATCGGCCTTTCATATCATATATACGAAGTAAGAATTTAATACTTTAGCGAAGACATCTGATAGTCCATAACAAATATATCTTCTCAATCAATATTAACACCCGAGTTAATATAGTTCATCGTTAGGAAAATCAGCACATATGTTGGAACCGGCCGGATGGGAAACAATTATTTGGGCATAGGAGAGATTGATCGAAAATTAAGTTTTTTTTTGGTCTAAGAAACTTGCAATTTACTAGATTTACTATGCTCCCCATATATGAGCAAATGTTTATCAATATCGGACGACTATATCATCTAGCTCTATAGAAAGAACTGAACTAAAGAAAAATCGGTTGGTGGCCCCTCTTCTTTTGTCTGTAATGTAAAATCGTATTGTAAAGACGGGCTATCGCAATGTTAATGAATGTCAAAGACTATAATTTAAACAAGTAAGAGGTTCTAGTCGGGAGCTCCCGACAAGGGAATACTCTGAACCCGGGCGATATGTATAAAATGAAAGATACTTGATAAATATATAATATACTAGAAGCAATATATAAAGTTTGGTGACTAGCTCTTAAAATTTACCCAATTTGCTTAAAATACAGGATGTCGATATCGATTTTTATCGATTGCTTGGAAACGGAGTAAGTTATCGATTATCGGAAACAAACACGATCTGCGTGGGAGTACCTAGAGCTAACATTTCTAGTCTCTAGTTCTTATAGGTTCTGAATCCTTGCGGTCATACATACGGACGGATGGGCAGACAGACAGACGGACATGGCTAGATGGACTCGGCTATTGATGCTGATCAGGAATATATGAACTTTATGGGATCGGAGATGCTCCCTTCTGCCTGTTACATACACTTACATTTTGCCCAAATGCAATTTACCCTTTGCAATGATCTCAGGGTAAAATAAGAAATGCAATGATGAGTTTTCACCATTTGAGCCAAGATCTCTGATCATGTGCGACTAAATTCAGTATATATATTTGATCGCAATATACTCATATATCAAACTAGGTACGTATAAATCGCTGATGTGGTCGAAATTTGATCAGAAAATGCAAGAAATTCATATCTAAAACCTCTTTCTTGGAGTCCCATGGTAAACTGTTCGCTTTGATTGCGCCTAGGCAGCCATTAAATTGGTCTCCAGGATCAGCTTGATGAGCGGATCATCTTCGCGCGGAAAAACGTGGACGTCGCGATCATGCCTCGCGTAGCGATAGGCGAGATGGTGATACCAGCCATAAATTTGATTTTCGGTCATTGGCTGCGCTGTGGCATGCTTCGGCTCGTACCTCTGTGTCTTCTTGTCTGTTGGCTGGGCACATTTTTTTTTTAGCTTTTCACGTATCCGACGCAGCTGCTCATCGGTGCAGTTGAAGTATGGCCAATCGTGACGGGCATAGAACTTGAGGGTCAACGGAGTCTCCGCTTCCGTGACGGTTATCGGGGACTCTGCCTGCTCATCATCCTTCTCCAATTTATTTTGCCTGGCAAAGCGCCGACCCCCACAGCAAAATGGTGGCATATTTTCAAAAACTTTCTTTCAAGTGTTTTCCTTTAAGGTGTGTTCGTTTTTGAGAGAACGTGTTACTGATTACAGTTTTAGGCTAAACTGACCTCTGAAACACTTGTCAAAGCTAATCCAATTGATCAAATCGGGTATATTGGTTATATACTTGATGTATGTATGTAACCAATCGCATGCCCTTGGCAGTTCAGGTTATTCCCCTTCTGATAGCTTCAACATCAATAAATGTCAATTACATGTGTACTGGGTACGCATTCAAGACTTTAAGACATTATTATCAATTTATACCAATTATTAACGACACCTTTCCGATATCTTAAAACTGGAAATTGTATAACCTTAAGGTAAATATTGACTTCTGTGCTAAACGCGTTAATCTTGTTCAAATACAAATAAAGTTGTCACAACTCGAATGTTCAATATTACAGAATGTTTTCCAAATTCAATTCAAGTAAACATGCCGAGTTTTACAATTTCCACAACGCTGGAAAATTGTTGGAAAATTGTTTGGATCAAAAACAATTGTTATTTTTCATCCCATCTATATTTAAGAATATGTATATATCCCTTGATTTGCGAGTTCTGCTTTGAACAGCAGATTTTATATGTAACTTTTAATTTTCTATTGTTTCCAGTCGAGTTTGAACTCAAAAAAGATTCACTTGATAGAATTCAAAAGCCTAATCGTGTGCCTGCCTATCGCCGAGTTTTGGGTTTACCTTATCAAAACTAGTTGGAAATATGTATTGGCTAATCTAAAAAGCCGGACGGACACCAAACAATTAAAGTGTTTATCTAGGCAATTATTCATATTCTCGTAATTTTCATTTCTACCAACATTGTGCTTGTTATTAGCTGGAAAAAAAGCCCCAAATGACGAATAGACCAGCCCACCCGTATATCTTACATGAGTCACTGTTCACAGTCGATAGCAATGGGTTGATTAGGAAGGGAAAGGGAGGTTGGCAGCAAAAGGTAAGATCGGTAATGACCCACATTGTGCTTGCCAAGAACTTCCAAATAAAACATTCTAAGTTATACGTATGTGATAAGGCATCAGACTTACGCTCACGTTGGAGAATATTGTGCCGCTTAGCATGAACATGGCGCGCGGATCCTTTTCCATAATATCATTGGGCGACAAAAAGGGCCAGAGCAACAGGAGGACAAAGTATGTTATAAATGGCCACATCGGACGCAGCGCCTCCCAGGGCGACAATAACCGGCCGGTGCGCTGAGCATACGAGCTGTAAATAATCACGGGAATATATTGTGGAGCACGGCATAAATCGATTTGATACTCACTTGTAGACGTTGAGAATTACGAGAGGCAGATTGGCCATGGCACTGACGTGCAGAACTGCCTCCATGACATTGCCCAGCGGAAGGGTGCCCAGTGAGCCCAGCGATAGCTCGAATTTCCATCGCTCGAAGCCCACCCACCACGTGAACAGGTACATGGCCGTGCTGCCCCACATGCTGAGATCATAGCCCCACGGTAGATACAATATGCCCGTATTGTATTTCTCCCAGTGCGACACAAAGAAGTTAAAATAGACCGTTAAGCAGACGTAGTACATGCGCATCGGACGCACTGAGTAGACTCTGCTCCGGCCAAATATGCTGTAGAGGCATGTTGGTATTATCATGGCCGTGTACGAGTCCAGGCCATGATCAAACAGCTCGCCCAGCGGCCCGGACAGCCCAATGCGACGCGCCTGCTTGCCATCAATGCCGTCCAGGGTATACGCAACGAATATGTTGATGGCGGCGCATAGCCAAACCCATGTGGGAATAGGCGTTGTGCCCTCCTCGCCCGAACTGGACTCGAAATTCCAATCGTAGTAGGAGAGTAGCACCAGATTCATCACACTAAACAGGAAGCCCAGGAACGTCATCAGATTGGGCGCAAACCAGCGCGGGAAGAACTGAGTACAAAGCGTCATACATTATTTGAATTATTGATTTTTTTTCCTTTGTATGAATATGCGAATTACTCACCTTGACCAGCCAATCCCAGAAGGGGTGCATTACATATTGGCTGAGCGGCGATGTGTCTATGGCGCTGTACTGTATCCATTTATAAAAGAAAAGCGATTGCCATTATGGATGTCGTTTTATATGCAGCCCCCTTCCCCTTCGTTTACCTTGTAATTGTCAAAGCCATCGATTTGCTCCCGCGTCAGGTATCTCCAGTCAAGCAATTGCTGCCGCACACCCTGCATCTTTATATTCCTGTTGTTGGCGTGGGTAACGCACGTGCTCTATGGGTTATTGTACGTGCAGCTTCTTATGTGTACATACGCATTAACTGAATGTATCTAAGCGGGGAAAAACACAACGACGGCGGCAGAGCCACTATCGCAGTTGTTGTTGCGACAATCGACTGTGGCTTTTACGTTAATTGTCAATGCTCAGCGCATCGTTAACTGGTTTGCACAGGAGAACTGCTTTCACAGGCAAGCACGAATCAAATGACCAATTTAAGAGCGTGCACAATTCGCTATATTTTCGAATACAACAAAAAAAAAAACTTACTTGCCGGCTGTCTTTTCACGCTTAAGGCACACCACACACGCACACACAGACACACACTTACGCGCGTTTATACACGCTATAATACTGACGCACACTTACACAGATACACTCAGCTGGCTTGGGGGTTGTTTTGCAACACACTTTGACGCAATGCCCTATTTAGAGATGGTATTTATGTCTATTGACTTAAATATTTCAAAATATAAAAATTATAATTAATTATTTGTCTAATAATATTATTTATTGATGGTTATGCTTGTTAACAGCCAATCAATTGCCTCGCGATAAGCTTGCTCTTAACCCCCCAGTGCTGCCATATCGACCAAACATCGACGTTGTTATCAGTGCTCGAAAACACTAAGGGCTCAAATATATCGAATAGTTAGCGGACTTTAAATTCATATTTAAAATTACTGTCGATTGGCTTTATTATTGTAGGACGTTTGGAAATTCGTGTTATGTAAAGTTAACAAATCACATTGCGTAGAAAACATATATACTTAATTAAAGTGTAAAAAAATATAAAGCATAAGTAATGTTGGCGTTAACCAGGTCGCATAACAAAATTCGCACTAAATGGAATGTATATAATAAAAATTGATTTAAATTACTCTAATGGCCGTTGGCTTTTTTTCACTTATGAGTGGATGGTTATTGATGACTTTTGTCCTAGGGCATTTGTTTAGTTTGCTTTCTTTAAATTCCGTTTACGTATATTGCCTGGACAGCCGCCAGCGCTTAGTAGATGCAGTTTCCAACCGCCATCCAAGGGTAGGTGTACATCATCATGGCAAAGTGGACAGCGAGCGGCTCCCGTTTTTAACTCTAAAATAAATCAAAAAAATATCTCTTAGAAATAACCAGCTGACCGAGATGACCGATCTAAGATACACACCGCGGCAAAAGTCCTCCATCTGATGCAGTTCGTATAGTTGTTTATGCACCGACTCCGTGCAGCGAGTGCACACCACATAACTATCCTTGGCTTCACATTCCGCTGTAGTTTGGTTTGGAGAACCGGAAATTTTAGAATATGCGTATACTTGGTATCACAATAAATCTCACTTGTCAAATGGTAGTTGAGCGCAGCTACCTCCAGCACCTGACTGCATTGTGGGCACTTGGTGAGAAATGGACAAGCCTTCCAATAATGCCGATCTAGTTGGCCTGCATCGCTGCCAGAGCAGCACCAGCCGCAGAACGGGCAATTGCTATAATGAATAATTGGGCAATGAAGGAAAATAATTACTACACAGGCTGTACTCACATTTTTGGCGTTGCGTCCTCAGTAGACTCCGAGTTGGTGGCTGATCCCTTGCGCGAGTTCGTTGCCGACTGCATGGATCGCTTCAGCTGCTCGTTGTACTGCTGCTTGCCATTGCAGCTTACATAGCCATTGTCGTTGGCACCAGCCCCTGGGGCAGCTAATCCCCCGTTCATGCCTTTCAATACGCGAGATGCATCTGTGCTGGTCGAGGGCTGCATGAAATCGGCGCCATTGCTTGGATTGTAGCCGTCCACATATTTACTGCCTTCGAGCAGCTCCTGCTTGCGTTCCAAGTCTAGTTTATCAAACTCCGTGAAGAGCTGACGATAGAGCAGGTTGCGTCTGGTGATGTCGTCGTCTGGCGGTAGCTGCTTACGCACAAGTCGCGGATTTACTTTGTAGACAAGCAGCAAAATGCGTTCAGCCACCTTGCGTACCGGCTCCGCGGGATGATGTATGCCGGAGCAGCCGCAGTCGGACAGAGCACGACAGGTTAATCCGCTGTGCTTATCAGAGCTTATGCCTTGTGTATGCACCAGCTGTTCCAGCATTTGCAATCGGCTCATAGCCAAACGCTGATGCGTTCCAGAACCAACGCTGCGTGAAAGCGCAGGCGCCACAAGGTTTTGCTCGGTCACCTGAGGACAGGCGGCTATGCTAAGTATTGTGTGCTGTGCCAGCGTGTGCAAACGGGCCGAGGGATCACCCGACTTGGCCAGAAGCTCGGGCAGCAGGCGATCTACGCACCGCGCCACCTCGTTGGGGGACACACGGCCCGGAACATATTCAAGGAACAATACACGAACTGTTTCGGTTGCCTGGCTAAAAACAGAGTACACAGCATCTCGAACGGCGCGATGCAGTAGAAGCGCAGCGCTGCGTGCCACCTTGTTAGGACTGGCCGCATGCTCGTTACCCTCCACCTCGACTTTTTCCCGCTCTTTGAGAAAGTTTCGCAGGCGCACGAGACCATCCTCCCGATCCTGAAACTGGCGAGAGTAGAACTGCTCCACCTAAAAAATCGATGCAGAGATTATAACAATCATTGTATAGGGAAAAGGAGAAATCTTACCAGTTCACTGCCAAAGACCAGGATGGGCAACGCTGCCTGGCGACGCTCGCGATCGTTGAGACGCGAGCGACTGCGATTTGGATCGGCTTCGAGCAGCGCATTGCCCTGGCACTCCCTTAAAAATTCATTAGTATTTGAGCTAAATAGTTAGGGTAACGGAACGACAACGTTTACGGGAAAAAGAGAAATGAAACGAAACGAAAGCACCAAAAACATCGATGACGATTACTCTTACGGTCTTTAAAATGGCGGGTCTATAAGTGTTATGATTATGTTGTTCGTTTTTACCTCATGCCGAATCATGCAACATTCTCGCTATTCCTAACCACAACAACAACAACACTAGTTAGAGATTGTTTAAAACTTACTGCCTCAGGGTGGGAATAGCTCGCTCCTCGTAATCCTCGTAAGAGTTACGCGGCGCACTTTTATTGCGCCGTCTCAGCGATCCCTGTCGACTGGACATGGGCGAGCTGTGCCGCGATGCCATTGGCAGCCGGGGCGATTGGGGCAACTCGTCGTGCGACTTGGCCAGCAGATGTAGTGCAGCAGCCGGCGCAACAACTGCGCTCACGACATCATTGTTGGAAACGTCGATTGGTGATTTGTCAAGCTGGGTACTGGTGCGTTTCGGACTGATGGCAGCCTCGGCCAGAGCATGTGCCACATCCTGCAGACTAGGTGCGGGCGGCAGACTGGGTTTGCCGCCCGCATAGATTTCACAGCTCTGATCGTTTTGGCTAAGTGCCCCGTCGGATTCCAGCAGCTGATGTACCTGCAGCTGCTTGAGAACGCACGCACGATACATTTCGATCTGCTCCTTGCGCAGCTTGGCTGCACTGAAGTCTTCTTGCTGCACCGCCTGGCGCTTGGCCAGCGCATATCGGCCCAGGCGCTCTCCTGCCGTTCGCAGTGCCGTCATACAAAGCTTCAGCTTGCGGGCATATTCGAAGCGTTCGGAGCTGACCGCCTTCAGCTTGCACTGCTCCAGCTCGCGTATGTACTGCACAATTGACTCTTCCACGTACATTGAAAATAAGAGGTCATCACACACAGAGGCGAGTGCCAGTTCACCTGTGGCCGTGTCTATGGGCGGCGACTCGCTGGCCAAATGCTCGTCGCCATCGTTTATGGCCGCCGATTCCAGATCCTCGCCGAGCACATTGACCGCCATTAGCGCAATCTGTTGACTATCGTTGAACTCATTGCAATGAGCCCCAATCAGCCGCAGCTTCAGATGAGTGCCACGCCTCGGATTTACAGTAACGCTCTGCAGCTCACGGGATTTGTAGTTGGTGTTCGCATTGTCGGCGAGGGCGACAAAGCCAAGAAAATCAAAATACTGCGAGGACGGAGTGCTGGGTATCGACTTTGGGGAATAGTGTAGCCAGAGCTCCACCTTTTCGGCTGCAATGAGAAACAATAATTTGTTATCCAACATTGTTAGCAGGTTTTAACTCACGTATCAAGTACTGATGAGCCAAGAGCTGAATGCGATAGATCTTAGCGGGCTGCTGGAAACGGAGAATGATGTCGTGCGTGCTAGCTCCGCTGTCCACGGCACTGCGCCAGCCGTGCACCGTGGGGCCATGTGTGTTTAGTTCGCTTGCCGTGAAGCCGGTGTCCTCATCTGGAAATCAAAACAGTCCCAACAATTTATTTGGATAAACAGTGTTGGTAAACAACGTTTACTGTTAACAACTGCACAACAAATGTTAACTGTTATCAGCTTAAGCATATGTAAAACTAAGCCGCAGCACACCAAAAAAAAAATCATTAGAATGACGCTATCATTCAGGTACACACAACTATACGTGGCTGTGGCGACGCGTCGACACTCTGTCTTATCATCTGCCGCACTATTATACGCGTAGCCAAGGTAGATTTGCGCTAGTCGCGTCTGTAGCTTGTGCCGCAGCACATCGAAATTTGGTTAATAGAATTTGTAATTATTTTCGGGAAAAACAAACAAATATGCCTCAATCCACAAAGTTATCGCCGATGTCATCCGCATGGCTGCAAATTCAAAGCATATTGAACAGCATAAATCATATGCTGATCTTTCTAGTAGCTGTCTTCTTCTTCACACTGGCCCGCAGTCTGGACTTTAAGGACACGGCCATGCATATGTTCATGACGGGCATTGGTGTGAGTAACTGGAAACATTATCAATATCAGGCTTCATAAATGCCTATTAAGCCGCCTAAAATGGCCGTGTCATGATTATCATGTCGCACGCCCTGCTAACTGTTAACTTATCATTGATTTTGTAACCTTTATACCTTTGTTTTGTAGTTCCACGTACTAATTGCCCAGGCACTGATGTCACACTACAAGGTAAATCCGATAACCCGCTGGATATCGCACAAGAACAAGTCTCGTTTCCATGGCCTGCTCCAACTAGTCGGCGGCTCAATGGTGCTGTTGGGCGCCCTGGGCAAATTCTCCCAGAAGGACGTGCACCTGAATACCTGGCATGGGCGGTTTGGTGCGTGTGCGCATAAATTTAACGGTTCAGTGAGCACGGATAATGATAATGTTAATTGTCATTTCAGGAGTGGCCGCTGCCTTCGGCTGCGCCGCCAGCGTTGTTGGCGGCCTGGTTAACTTTTTCCAGCCCAAAATCGTTTTGAAAGTAATGCCACCCTCCGAACTGCGCTTCCGTCACAATCTGTTTGGACTGCTCAGCTTTACGCTGGGCATGACCGCGATTTACCTCGGCTACTACTCAAAATTCTTTACACGCTACGTAGATCATCAGTTTATTCCTGCCATGATGTTGGCCACCGTACTAGTCTACCTCCTGACCATAATTGGACCCCTGGGCTCGCTGCTAACTAAGCTTAAATACAGGCGGCAAAGAACTCATCAGCAGTAGCTAGAGTCCACGTAAAAAGGGTTTCGAAACGGTGGAGGTTATGAGGCTACATTGGGATATCGCAGGGTATGAGTAAAATAAATAAAGCAAACTTTGTAAAGCTGAATGAAAGCAATTCAAACTGTCAATTCGATGCGCTTGGCCGGCTGCCAAGATTCTTTGGCTGCATATTAAATTATATATGTGGGCTCAGACGCCAGACATATTATGACAATACGCAATCGGTCATTATAACGGTATATGCTAACAATGTCATGAGGAGAACTTTGATTAAAATGCATTTATTACAGATGGAAAGTAGTTTGCTATGGATCTGTTTGCACCGCGTTCAAGTTATATTCATACAAAGGCTCATTTACATAAGATAAGATACACAAGTTCTATGTCTACATAAATGAATAAAATAAAAAACATTGTTACCATGCATTTACAGTTTTATTGGACTTTTGAATGTTGTTTAATTAGGCGTTGCACTAGGCGTATGTGTGATTTATCGATTTCTCAAGTGAACCCTAATGGCGCGCTAGGCTCGGCACTGGATTAGCCCAGCGGTAACTATAACTGGAAGCACAATGTAAATTAACAAAATTAAAAAAAAAGACAACTCTTAAATCAAGTTATAGAAATGAAAAGCACAATTCTTCAGAGCTTATGTTTTGGACTTGTTTACCTGAGGCAAATACCACATTGAATGGTATTTTCTTGGCCATTATGTAGCAATTAACACTATAGAACTTCACGTACACACATTTACTTAAATGCAGTCAGTATGTTGCGCGTTACCGTGAGCAGCGTCAAATGTTTGACGCACAAACTAAGCGTAAATTAAAGAGCGGTTCATACCGAATCTGCAGTCAAACGCCGTTTGCACAGTTGCAGCTCTTGTAGCTTGTTGATAACGGATATCGATAAATATCAGCTGCTTGAATAACGGTGTTTACCAACACTGTTATTTATTCCGCTTTCAATTTGTGTCGTTCATTCGCGTTCCATTGGAGGTTTAGTGAACTAAATGAACTATTTTACACCCGGTTCGCTCTTCGACCGAACAACTCTGCTTGACATGTTATTTGTGTAAGCAAAACAAAATGCCAACAAATGGCCATAAATACAGCATTTTGCTGCCAACATACAATGAAAAAGACAATTTGCCAATTATAATATGGCTTATTGTGAAATATATGAAAGCTAGGTGAGTACATGACATTTGATTAAGTTGACAACTCGACTAAAATTGGCTTTCCAGCGGCTACGAGTATGAGGTGATTGTTATTGACGATGGCAGTCCGGATGGCACATTGGACGTGGCTAAGGATTTGCAAAAGATCTATGGCGAAGAACGAATTGTCTTACGTCCGCGCGCTGGCAAGCTCGGCCTAGGCACAGCCTACGTACACGGAATTAAACACGCCACCGGCGACTTTATTATTATCATCGATGCCGACTTGAGTCATCATGTGAGCATAGATTGTAGCCATGACGTGTTACGTGGACAAGATACAAATTTTTTCTTGCCTATTTCGTTGCAGCCCAAGTTCATACCCGAGTTCATTAAGCTGCAGGAGTCGGGCGACTATGACATCGTTTCTGGCACACGATATGCCGGAAACGGCGGCGTTTACGGCTGGGATTTCAAGCGCAAGCTCATCTCGCGCGGTGCCAATTACTTGTCCCAAGTGCTGTTACGACCCAATGCCAGCGATTTGACGGGCTCATTCCGGCTGTATAAGAAACCGGTGTTGGAGAAGTGCATTGCCAGCTGTGTATCGAAGGGCTACGTCTTCCAAATGGAAATGTTGGTCCGCGCTCGCCAGCATAACTTCAGCATTGCCGAGGTGCCGATATCCTTCGTGGATCGCATTTACGGAACTTCCAAGCTGGGCGGCACGGAGATCATTCAGTTCGCTAAGAATCTGCTGTATTTATTTGCCACAACCTAAGGAGAAGTTGCAACAGAGGAGAACAACAATAAAGCTATAGAGATGACTTAATGAATTTTGTATTTGTTATTTTTTGGTTATTTGTTTAGCCTTTTGTACATGTGGTAAGTTTTAAAGAATTTTACATACAACTAATGAACTATGCATGAGAAGATTCTTTTTGTGATATTTAGATCATTCGGAATTATAATTTCTTTTCATTTGTTTCATATATGTATGCTTTAATTTGAATAATGATATCTAATGTTAATTGATCCAGGTATCTGACCCCATTAATTACTTAAGTCGAAAACTTTGTGCTGGTTGTCGGGATTGCCATATAAGGTGCCACAGTCATCCTCCAGGGCGTTGGCTGTGCTGCTCCCACCATAATTCTTTAGCGCCAGCGTCAGTAGATCATTGCGATCTCTGAGGGCCAATACTACGAACGCACCATTTGGCAATATCTCGCAGGTGCTGATCTGTGCCGGAGGCTTAAAAACGGCCAAGGACTTGGCTGGAAACAAGGGCGAAGAAGTAAGACAACATTGACTTGAAACTCGACCAGTTTTCTCACCTGAACTCAACTCCCACATGCGTATTGCGCTGTCGCGGCCCTCCTTGTCGAACGACAACAACACTTTGCCCAATGGATCCAGTTTCAAGTATGTGACAGGCGCATTGTGTCCAATTAGCGTACACTTGCAGTTGCCCGTAACCAGATCCCATATTAATATCTTGGCATCCTCTAGGCCGGCAATGACGCAAGCATTCACTTGGGATATGGCCAGGGCAACTGTATTACAGCTGGGCTTCCATTTCTTGAACAAAGTTCCGCTCTGCAGATCATAGACCACAATGAAATTTGGCGTTGTTGGCTCGTTGAGTTCCTTGGCTACCACGCACACATAAGATCCTTCGTGCGTGATGGCTGACAGCGAGGTGACAAAGTCATGATGCGGAATTCGCAGATCGTAGAGCAATTTACGTTGCGATAAATGCCAAACGAGCAGAGGAAATGGCTTCTGCGTCTCGTCGCCGCAAACCAAAATCCTGAAAAAAATAATACGAATTTTAAGGCACAGTTCATGTGGACAGCTGTTAATTGCTCACCGTCCGTCGCCGGAGACTAGCAACGAGTTCAGGAAGCGATCCTCGCCCGCCTTAAAGGTGGTCACACAATCGCCGGACTCAAGATTCATTAGATTCACATACATGCGATTGCGTGAGAGACAAACCAGGTGGTTCTGATCGTGCAGGCCAAAGTAGGGCATCTTTTGGTTCATCACGCCCTTTAATGTGACCTGCCAAGAGTAAAATTGGATAACATTAACAAAGTCTTCACATGATGTTCTCTCAATATAAAAGCTTACCTTAAACTTTCCCTCGTCCAGGTTGATGACCCGAATCTCGCGACGACACAGCACAGCTGCCTCGTAATTACCAACTGGACACATGGCCGTCGGCTGCGGTATGCCCTGGAGCTCGCGTATGCGACAGCAATTCTTTACATCCCAGATGCAAATCTCGGCACGCTCGGTGCACAAGGACGCCACATAGCAGCCCGGTTGCGGCAGATTCATGAGCACGTCGTAGCCCCTGACAGAGGCTGAAGCGACTGGACTGGAATTGTCGCCTTCAACTGGTCCCTTATCATTGTCATTGTCATTGTCATTGGCATCGAGATCGGCGTTGAGTATCTCGAGAAAGGCAAACTCCAGCTCATTGGTATACTCCCACCAGGAGCGTATTTTCTCGTCGTCTTTCAGCGTAGACGACTCCTTGAAGCGAGTCTTCAGATAATATTTCATAAGCGTGTAGAATTGCTGGCCGTCATAGCTGAGCTCGTGGAGGTATCGCACCAGGAACTGCTTTAGAAAGTTGATATGCACATAGCCCTTGGATCCCTCCTGGCCAGCCAACCACTCGGCATGCAGAATGTCATGCATTAGATGCGCTGGACCCGTTGCATGCACCTTGTTGGCTATCCACTGCAAGTCCGTAAAGTAGAAGCAATTGTAGAGTATATCGATTTTGTGCGGCGCCGGCTTATCCTCGACAACCGCACAGAAGTGATGATAAGGCAGTTTTAAGTACTTCTGGTAGTTGTAGCTGAAAATTGGAAGGATTGTATATAATTTGGCCTTCAAATGGGAGGAGGATGTGTTGTAGTTGTCTTACGTTTTTGCGCCAGCGCTGCCCTTGAACTCGCTGTCCTGACGGTCGAAGTAGTCCCGTAGCGCTTCATGTACCAGCCACTGCTTCTGCGCATACCTCGCCAGGACGGCGCGCCCGAAGCTCCTGTCCGCTATTCTTATATTCTTAAGACCTAAAAGCATTGGTCCCATCAGCCAGCAGAACTTGGACCATATTTTGAAGACGACCTGCGCCTCCAGCTGTGTGATCTTTTGAAAAACGCCCAAGCAATCGCTCTCTCGGATGCCCCAAGGCGAAAGACGCACGATCAGGAGCAACAGTTCCACCTGGTCGGCGGCAAACTTGCTTTCCAGCACCTGCAGTATCTTGCTGGATATGTCGCCGATTTCGCTGATAGGCTGCGACACATGGCCCAGCCAGGCCAGCCACCAGAGCGACTTTGCATGGTATGGCGTCTTGCCGTGGAGCGATTTCCAGTCGTCGGGCAGCTTGAGTGCCCCGTTCGCCGCGTAGAAGTCGCCGCCGCCGGAGCTGAGTATATCGTGCCACTGGCGCTCCGTGAACTGACGCAGACGAAGAAAACAGCGCTGCGGAATGCCCAGCTGCGCCAGCGCGGCGAGCATATCAAAAGAATCACCGCTAGCATCTTCGTCCTCCTTCTCGCTGACAGTCAATATCAGCTTGCCGCAGCTGCCCAGCTGCATCGGCAGCCAGTCCAGTGCCACATCGCACTCCAGTTCATCCAATCCATCGATAATCAACACAAAAAACCGCTGCTGTCGTCCCAAAATCTCCCTTATGACTCCGGAATAGGCTTCCAGTGTCTGTGGATGAGCGTACAAATTGGAACTTTGGGCTTTGTACTGATCTCCGGTCTACTTACATGTGGCACCTGACATTGCTGGCCCGTTTCGAGCACCGACATCTGATTGGCTATGGATCCAAACAGCGAGCTGATGTCCGAGGAGCGTGCGCTCAAATTGGCATATCTAAGGCGAAGAAACATGTATTTGGTAAGGATAAGAATTACAATGCACATGAGGTCACTGTTTTCAACGGGAAGCATATAATTTAATACTCTTATACATATATACGCTTGCACATATATACTTTTATACCATTTATGGAGATCGTCTCTAAGGGGAATCTCCAAGAAAGTTGAGATGATATTAAAACTTTTCAATGAAATTTGAGAAGATTCACTCTGAGTGGGAAAGAAGCGGAAACCTTCCATATGAAAATATATAAAACACCATTCAGCTGGCGGGTCAGCTCCAAAATCTTCTTTAAATATCCATTTAGGTGTCTATTCCCATACTTGGTGACAAAATTTGAATGCTCTTTGGAGGGATATACAAATAAGTCATCTCTGTGGACATCGTATCAGGTTATCCTTTCATTTTACATTTAACCCAAATACCCCCATTCTACTCACCTCAGCACCAGCTGTGCCTCCGGCTTCCAACGATGCACGTTCTCCATAATCTTGGACACGAGTACACTTTTGCCGCTCCCTCGGGCACCCGAGATGACCAACGGCTGTGCGGTTCCATCGCGTATGTAACGCTTGACATCATTCATGATATCGAAATTGGCCGAGTTCTGAGCGAGCAGCTTGGAGTAGTGGCCAATCAGCTGAATCTCCTCGAGCAGGACGCGGTCTACGCCCAGCG
This sequence comes from Drosophila kanekoi, assembly GCA_037075305.1. Lineage (NCBI taxonomy): Eukaryota > Metazoa > Arthropoda > Insecta > Diptera > Drosophilidae > Drosophila > Drosophila kanekoi. Next base: position 3,364,926 of record JBAMCE010000577.1, on the reverse strand, counting down.
TGTTGTAAGGTATGCTCTTTTGCTGATGCTCCTCAAAGATGCCCGCCAGCGATTTGTCCAACAGATTCTCAATCACTGCAGACAGTTCGTCGTCGAGGATGTTCATGGTGGGCAACAGCCGGATGAGATTCTTTTCACACAGCTGACTCTTGAGCTCTGCATAGATGCGTGTGATGCGCCGCAGCACCTCCAGCTCCAGTTGGGTGGCGTTCTCCGGGGCGCGTGAGTAGTGGGCACCTGTTTGTATCCAAATGCAGCGTTTGGCCAGCTCCTGACTTATTAGCACCGTGTTGTTGATCTCCTGCTCGACGACAGTTGTCAGATACGAATCCTTGACGTCGTCCGAAAAAAGACGCAGCAGCACGGCGAGCAGCTCGTTCAGCTCGGCATTGACCTGCGTGGAGTAGGGATCGATCTGCTGCGTGTACAGCCGATGGCACATTGGCTGATACGAGTTGTCAATGGTGTACCACTTCTCCAGCAGCAGTTTCTCCGAGTCGCTGGCGGCGCTCAGTACCGAGGTGAAGTCCTGGCTCTCAATTGTAAGCGGCAGCATGGGTGTGCCCAGTGTGGAGCCCAGGAAGAGCACGGGTATGATGTAGGCTCCGGTCGCATGACGGGTTATCTCGCACAGGCAATTGGCTGCCTCCTCGTGACCGCCCTGTGCCTCGAGCGGCGTTTGCGTCCAGCGCTTAACCTCCTGCAGCCTTGAGAAGTCCTTTTTGGGATTGCCATTCGCCTGCTCCAGCGTCGCCCCCGTCGCTGCTGCATCCTTTGCCGTCGACTCGCTGTCGTGCACATCGGCAATAATAAAGTCGAATCCTTTGCTTTGGCACTTGCTTTTAAAATGTTTATACAGGCTGTAGATGACACGCTTGTGCTTCTTGTACTCGGTGCTGTTGTCGGCCAGTATATAGATGACAATCTTCTTGTCGCGCTCGATCTTGCGGCCAGGCGGAGGCTTGCCCTGCAGCATACTCAGATTGCTCATGCCCGGACTAACATTGGCCACATCGCTAGGCGCCTGCGCCCCCTGCGGTGTCGTGCTGTTGGAGTCTGCAATTACCGAGAAAGTCATCTCAACTGGACCACAAATATTTGCTGCTAGTCTGAAGCTCACCCTTCTCTGATGCAATGGGCTTCGGCTGAGGCATCTGTTGTGGACGCTGCTGCTGATTGCCATATGTGTCATTGATCTGCGTCGCTTCCGGCAGGGCTTCCACATCGGCCAGCGGCGCTCTTCTCTCCTTGATGTCGTTGGCATCGTGAGCTAGCAGCGAATCCTTTTTATCTGCGCCGGCTTCCTCGTAGGGTGGGGAGCTGTAAAGCAAGCAACATAATAATTATTAAGAAGTTTTGCGAATGAATTGTGCAATAAACGTACTCATCTGATTTCTCGGATGAGCTGTCCTTGTCCTTCTTTTTCTTCTGCCCGGAGCTGCACACGTTGCCCATGGTTAGTGAGAAGGGTTGCGCTCTGCTATTAACCTTTGTTAAGTTAAAATTAACTATTTATGTCCTGCAATTGATAAGGAAACTTAATTATCTCAGAAGTGTCATTCGTCAAATTTAACATGTGGATAAATTGTCATCTTCATTGCAAAAAATTAAATCATCGTTGCCAAGTAAATATGTTTATTGCAAATACATTTTTAAGTTTACTTTCAGCTTGGGTCTTAAATTCTTAGGATTTGTTGAACATAAATAAGTATTTTAGTTAATATGCAGAGTATCTCATGGTGCTTGGGTTCCTGTGAAGTGTCCCCATATCGATTTACATCGGCCTCTAGGGATGTGGCATTTGAAAAAGTCTAGGCTTTAATTTTACGCCAGGTACACACTGGTAAAACACTGGAAGGGGGAAAAGCAATTACGCACAGGGGAAAGCAATTCTTGTTTATATCAGCGGAAAATTCAGAAAACTTTGTATTTCAATATGTCGTACGTAGAAAACGTTAAAGATTTGCCTTTGTTTCAGCCTAATTGTCGTAAATTTTTCGAGTATTTTGAGTCTTTCACTTCCACAACAGGTCAATGACAAAAACAAAAAAAGAGAACACTTTGCGTCCTGTGCGAGAAGAGAGCGCAAGAGGCAGATAGAGAGTGAGTAGCAAAGAGAGAGAAAGCTCGCTCACTGAACGCATGCTCTCTGCTGAACTTTTATAGAGATTTTCTGCGTTCAAATTGGCATTGGCGTTAATCAAGTGGCCGCCTGGGTGGGTGGGGTGGGGTGGCTGGATGGGTGGTTGGGTTGGCTAGCTGGCTGGCTGGTTCGTTGCTCTTGTGGTCTGGCCTGGTCTTGGTCTGGTCTTGGTCCCGTTGCAGGTCTCGCTTTTTGGTCTGGATTTTTGTGTACACGCTTGAAAATTGTTGACGCGCAAACGGCTGACCCCTTGCGGATTCAATGTCTTCTGCGCTGCTTGGCAGCATATAAATATTTTCTGCTTGAATATTTATTGGATATCAAAATATTTTCAATCGTGCCACCTTTTTTATTCAGTTGCTCTATAAATAAACTTGTTTCAAATACACACAGCACTAAATATGTATGAACAGACATACATACATATGTACATTTGTATTGAGAACATTTTGTTTTTTATTTTGGCTGTTGGGTTCGACATTTTGTCGCGCATTTGTCGCACTTTTTGAAATTTCTCAATAGCAATTAATTTGTCCAAGCATTCCTTTAATAATAATAATGTTATTTCTTTGCGCATATGTCACTTACACGGCTCGCATATGTGTGCGCTTTTGTGTGCTCATGTGTGTGTGCGAGAGGGGGTGGGGGTGTGCTTGTGTGTATGCATCGCTTAGTTGGTTTTTTGATTTATTTTAATACACAAATTCTGGCACTTACTTTTCTTTACGCGCTTTCCGCACGCGCCCCTCACTCCCCCGCCGTTACCGTTCCCGTTAACGAAACCGCGAACCAAAACCCGAAGCCCAAACCCGAACCCTAACCCGAACCCAAAGCGAACAAATTTAAAACATTTCCACCCACTGCACTTGCACTTGCCGTTATTTGTTTTTGTTTCACTTTTTTATAACACAGCACTCTCAATTAATTGCTTAATAAAAACGTTCGCCGCACATTTACACTAAGACATTTTCGACACAAAAAAAAACAAAATAATATTGTTTTTTGCTCTGCGCCTTTTTTCCCACTTCTTTCGTTTTCGCGCTTCAGATAGTAATTTTCCCGTTTTGTGCGTTATGCTCCGTGCCGTGCGTCGTTCTGCCTGTGAGCGTTGGAAAATTTCTCGACGAAGAAACGTGTGGCGAAAGCTTTTCAAGCGAAAGCTCTCACGCTCTCCCAAGTTCTTGGCGAGGGCTGCATTTATTGAGGAAAAGTGTAGCAGCAACTGGAAAAGGGTAGCAAGAAAAAAGTGTTTGAATCTGACCGTTAAAGATGGCGGGCTATGAAATGTGAGTTATTAGCAAAGAAAACCTTAAGCACAAAAAGAAGATTTAAATTTGCATACTTTTTAATAAAAGAGGACAAAGTGTATGCATTTTTTGTTAATATTAAATAGAATATATTGCCTTTAATAGTCACATATCAATAGAGCCATCTGAGTGTTTAGCATGGACACAAACCCTCAACTTATCCGGACGCATCCTGTGTCTGTCAAAATGGATGCTGCTCTCGCCTCGTGTCGCAGGCTGAGAGCAAAATGTCCAAAATTTCAGCAGCTGAGCTGCATTTCGCGTTGTTTCGCCAAAGTGTGCAGTCTGCAGTTTTGTAAACTCCTCTCAAAATTCGCAATAAATTGCTATAACTTATCAATATAGTACACAAAATTCTACAGATGTAAATCCCATCAAGAAACCCAACAGAAACAAGTTAAAAAACGGTTTTCAAAATGAATCGTCTGCTGCTGCAATGTCTGGTGACCACGATTCTGGTCTACAAAGGTGAAAACTAATCTGTAACAGAGACCAATTATTGTTAAAATTTCGTTAAATGCTTAACAAATAGTTTTTTAAATGATTAAATGATATGGTAAAAGGTAGCTGACGGGAAAAGCTGAAAAATGTATATGCTGCTGGTTATATAAGCAGGTGCTCAATGCGCAGGCTCCGAATGCTGCCTGGACAGCCCGACCGACCGACTGACGGACTGACTACGTCAACCTAAATGGGTCAATGTTGTCGAGGGCAAGTCGGGCAGCAAAGCCTCTGCTTGGGAGAGGCAGCTGAGCAAAACAGAGAGACGAGAAAACAGAGAATCAAAACAAAGGGCCAGATAATGGGGCTGGTTCAGTGACATCTGTTTAGGGTCTGGTTGTTTGTTGGAAGAGTGTCAAACGGGATATTCAACGTTTATTTTACGCTCCTTGCAGTCATCTCGGTGCCCACCGGACAGACAACCGTGGTGGGCGGACAGACCACCACGGAGATACCGCAACAGGATGATGACGACGACGACTGGGACGAGGGCGATGATTCGTTGGAGTCCGATGATGATGGACGCGTCTATAAGAATCCGCGCAATTCGCCATCCACGGAGTGCCCGCGGGATGAGGAGCAGGCCACGCTGTTGGGCCAGAAATGTTTGCGCAAGTGCTCGTCGGATGAGGATTGCAAGAGCAAGAAAAAGAAATGCTTATGCGATGGCGTCTGCGGAAATTCCTGCATCAAGCCAGGTGAGTCTGCAATATATTCATATCTTAATGCCTAATTAATTTGCTTGCTTATCATTTTTTTATTACCTTCCGTAGATCGTGAATGTCCAGAGCTAGCCCAGCCCAGTTTGGGACAGGTTACCGTGGCAGGTCGTCACTTCGGTGCTCGCGCTTCCTATTCTTGTCCACATGGCTACCACGTGGTGGGCCTGCAGAGCCGCCTCTGCCAGGCCGACGGCAACTGGGCCGGCGCCGAGCCAGCCTGCAAGCAGAACAGTAAGTGCTGCGAAGTTCCCCCAAAACTCAACCAGCTAATCCTTATGGTTGTTCTCCATTTTCCATAGTCTACTGCCTGAAGCCGCCGCAGATTGAGCACGCACGGAACTCGGCCCTGCCCGAGCAGGAAACCTTTGATCTGGACTCAACTGTTCAATACCATTGTTATACGGGCTACGTGACCAACGGCTTTCCACGTGCCAAGTGCCTGGCCATCGACAATCTGGCCAGCTGGTACGGACCGGACATACAGTGCGAACGTAAGTGCTCCAAGTGCAGTGGAATCTTTAGGTTTCTGATTTCTTCAGTTCAATTGGAAGCTGACCTAAAAATGAAAATTCATATAAAAAGTGCAATTTTTATTTAAATTTTGTCATGAGTTTTAGTTTCCCAAGAGTTCGAATTTTAAATTAATTTTTAAACTTTTCTGTGACAAACAAAATGAGATTACATTAAGAACAGAAAAGATCGTTCCCTCCTCTACAAGAATGCAATCATTTTCGTACTATAAAATTGAGTCTGATTCTTTAGCTGGGACCATTCCAACCAACTTATAGCTTATCAGGTCAGAGTGTGTATCCTCTCCAATTTCGAGCCTTATCTGATTTTTTATCCTGTGAAAGTCTAAAGCGAGTTTTTCCAGATTTTATATAATAACGAATGCCAGCTGCAAGAATCAAAATGTTAAATCAGTTAAATGAATTAAATGCAACCTGCTTTACTTTACCCACGGTTTCAGCTCGTTCCTGTGGACAACCTCCGGATCCCGCCTATGGCTGGCACGCCGGGGAGTGCTACACCTACGGCTGCAAGATTACCTATAACTGCGGCACGGGCTACGAGCTGGTGGGCAAGCACGAGCGCTACTGTCAGTCGGATGGCTCCTGGACGCCCAAGGAGCTGCCGACCTGTGTCTGTGAGTATTATGCGCATTTATCAGCCGGTAGATATTATAATTTATTATGTCTTTATAATTTACCAACCCCAAAAGCGGATAACATTTACGCAAATCTAACTACGACCCAACCAGGCCCAGTTAGAGCTTCCGAATAGTTTGCAATTTGTTCCGAGCTCAGCTTTTCCGATGCTCCTAGCCAAAATTGTTAATATATCGTTCTTCAATTCAATAATATAACAAATTGTTCAAATTTTATGCAAAATCTGTTGTTGTTGTTGGCCCACAAAATGTTAATTGAATAAATAAAAGTTACCACAAATCTTGAGAAAAATTTGAACCAAACCCGAGTTGTTTTATTTGCTTTTTGGCGGTCCATGCGAGAGGTTTTCTAAGATTTGTGATAGCTTTTAATCCAGGCCCAGCCCCAACCCCGCTTCTAATTTCCCCTCATCCTTGTCTTCGCAGTGGTCACTTCTGTGGTCTGTCCCACGCCGGAGAATCCCAAGAACGGCAAGGCCACCTACACAACCTTGGCCTACAACTCTGTGGTTAGCTACGAATGCCGTTATGGCTACACCCTGGTGGGTGAGAGCTCCAGCCGCTGCGGAGCCAGCGCCAAGTGGAGCGGCATCGTGCCCAGCTGCAAGGGTACGTACTTGGAGCTTGGTATATGCATGTTTCTGTTATCAAACTATTTGCAGAGATCAACTGTGGGCATCCGGGTGTGCTGTACAATGGCTGGATCGAGAATATCGAGGCGGGAACGGGCCTGGGCGCCAGCATCATCTTTCGCTGTCAGCCGGAAATGTTGATTAATGGATTGGGCTCGAGTGTCTGTCAAATCGATGGACGTTGGCGCAACGCCTTGCCCGAGTGCCTGGCGCCTTGCGTGGTGCCCACCATATCCCAGGGCTTTGTCATACCCATTGAGATAACAACCGATGAGAATGGCACGACGATAGTCACGCCCACGACGACGACCACGCCGTCACCCACCCAAATTGTGGGCGGCGTGGAGAAGGTCAGGCACGGCACAGCGCTGGAGGTCAAGTGCGATGAGAATTACGAGTTTCCCGTCTCGTTACTGAGTCCGCCAACCTGCAACAATGGCACCTGGAGCATCATACCTCGTTGTGTGCCCGCACGCTGCAAGAGCATGCCCAAGCCGCCGAAGCATGGCATGGTAATGGCTCCTAAGACGGAGCACGGCATGAAGGCGAGATTCAAGTGCAAGGATGGCTTCAAACTGGTCAGTCCCGAGGGCAAGGACATCACCGATCCGCACGATTATGTGCTTACGTGCTCCTTCGGCAACTGGACCGGCGAGACGCCCAAGTGCGATGAGGTCTTCTGCTCGTTTCCGGGCTACATACCCAATGGCAAGGTGCTGCTCGTAGGCAATATGGGACTCTACGATTATCGTCCGTATGTCAAGAAGATTGTTAACAACAAGCAGATCATGTACGATTGCGACAAGGGCTACGTCCTAGAGGTAAACAAAACGCATTTCTTACAATTTCCAATTTTCCCAATTTCGGACCATTTTTCAGGTGGGCCCCCCTGGCGCCACCTGTGTGGGCGGCAAATGGCGACCATTAGATCTGCCGCAATGTCTACTTGGCCAGCATCCGCGTTTGCGCTGGAATCGTCGCCGCCGGCGTTCATTGCAGCTGCGCCAGCTACGCTCCGTCTATTTGCTGCGGCGTCAGCGTCAGCTCCAACGGCAATTGGCCGAGCACAACGATTTCCCACGGCCGGGTAAGCTCGGAGTTCGGAGCTGCTTTCACATGAATCCCATCAACGTACTTTTTCTTACAGCTGAAGCGTCGGGTGAAAGCAGGGTTAAGCGCAGCGCCTATTCCAATCCCAATCCGTCGGACATCGACGTGGCCTACTCCAAGTACTATCAGAAGATCAAGGAGCGCTACCTGCGCTATGTGCGTAAGATTCTGGGCCACAATCGTCTGTACAAGCAGGTGCACGTCCAGGACGGACGCTGGTACAACCAGTACAACAATCCGGAGCTGGTCATGATGCGCAAGGCCACCCACAAGTGGCGTAATGCAGCCGACGGCGAAGCCGACCTCGATGACTACGGGGACATGAACGAGTATCGTGGCGGGGTTCTCACCTTGCCCAACATAAATCAGAGCTCGCGTTACCGCTCGTCGCCCAGTTCCAATGAGGCACCAGCACCCGGAGCCGAACGCCAGTTGTTCAGGAATACGACACGCGCTTTAATTGAACAGCTGAAATCTCAGATTGTGCGTCGTCGCCGCAAGCGCAGCGGCACCGCGGTGTCCTCACCCGCCACACTGCCCGATGCCGACCTGGATACGAGTGATGGCGGCGAGGCAAGCAAGGCTGCCGGCGGCAAGCGGCTGCGTGGTCCTTGCGAGGATCTCGACTGGGATTCGTTCGCCAATATAACCACGGTGCGGCCGGGCAAGGCGCCGGGCAGAAACTCGGTAGGGATTATGCTGCATCTGGAATGCAATGCGGGCTTCAAGCTAAACATCAAGGGCGAGAATGCGACGGCGCGTTGCATCCGCGGCATCTGGAAGCCGGATACGCCGAAGTGCATGTCGGCCCCGTGCCTGGTGCCGGCTGTGGAGCATGGCAAGTACTACAAAGTGGAGCCGCATACCAAGCAGCTGAGCGATAAGCCCTCCCTGACGCCGCTCTCCACTTACGAGGAGATCCAATCCAATGAGTTTATAACTCTCGAGTGCGAGGAGGGATTCAACATTCAGGTTAGTTCATGGTCTGCCAGCAAGCTATTTTTATTCCATCGCTGACTTTCAGGGATCCGCCCAGCTGCGTTGCGCCCATGGCTCCTGGTCGGTCAACGCCTTCTCCGAATGCACCTCCCTGCCGTGCACGCTGCCCAACATACCCGGCGTCATTTACGAGGCAAGTTAGCCAACCTTCCAACCTCCCAATCCTTATTCACATTTCTGCACAGGGCGGCTATCGCGCTGGTCTCACCATTGGCCATGGCAGCACGGTCAGCGTTCGTTGTGAGCTTTCCACCAATGCCAATCCCATCGAGATGTCTTGTCTCAAGGGCGTCCTGACCCCGCCTAGTATACCCTGTGAGTCGGGATTGCGCAAATCACGTGAGGAGCTGGAACACGCCACGCCCACTTCCACCGCACACACTAAAATCGAGCACGAGCTGGATGAGCTGCAGCATCTGCACGATAACAACACGGAGGACCACGGAGATGAGCTGAAAATGTGCGGCCATCCCAGCTTGACGGACGGCGCCCTGGTTTACAAGTGAGTCGCAATATCTCCGAATCCGGTCGAGACGCAAGTAACCACTTTCCAACAATCTCCTCCAGAAACGCCGACCATGCGGAGATTGAGGGCGCCTACGAAAGTGGCACAGAGATATTCTTTAATTGCATACCGAATGCGGCCGGCGATCGTCAGACCTGGCGCATCATATGCGACAACGGGCAGTGGGTGGGACGCTCCTACAACTGCGGTAGGTTCGGTTAATCTTTGATCTATGAGCTCCACAAATTTTAAATACCCATTAAACAGAAAACGGCACGTGTTTGTTTAAGAACAACGAAGCGAATGTGGTCAGCTTTTACAATGATCTGGAAATCAGAGAGGACGTCGTAGAGTTTCCCCCAGGTGCTACTATTATATCCAGGTGCGTCCAATTGACCAAGCTGGACGCAGCTAATTCTATGCAATCCATTTTCCAGATGCGTGGACATTGGTAAGTTCTCGATGACAGGCAGCCACGACCGGACCTGCATCCATTCGGAGTGGACCAACACGAAGCCCGTGTGCTCGGGTCTTAATCAGGAAAATGATTATGCGAGTACGTAGAAAATATCAGCAAATTTGTTCCTGGTCATAAAACTTACTCCGACCACAGTGGAGAAGGCGCCCACCATACTGTTCCGGCATCAGAACGGACCCATCGCCCAGAGCAACGATGGCAAGCTCATTGTATATCCGGGCACCACGCTGCACATGGAATGTCTGTGGATGCGTCGGTTCGGTAATCCCAAGTGGAATGTCAGTCATGTCTACAAGTGAGTATCAGCTGGATTTTCGCCTGCTAACATCTAATGCATCACGATATTCCAGAAACTATACCGAGGGCTGGGTGACGGAGGCGGATGAGGGGCGAGATTCAACGTTGGAATATCGTCTAAGCATATTCGATGCGGTGGCCGAGGACTCCGGCACCTACTCCTGCATGACACCCGCCCGACATGAGCATGCCGTTGAGGTGGTGGTCAAGGAAATTAATTGCCCAGAGATACCCATACGGCGGGGCTTGATAGTCAATACGAACGATACGAAACTGAGCACACGCGTGCTGTTGTCCTGTTCGAATGGCAACTCGTTGATTGGCGCATCGGAGCTGTTTTGTTTACCCAGTGGCAATTGGAGCGCGCTGTTGCCGGTTTGCGAGAGCGTGGAGTGCGGCGATATACCGCTGATGCCGAATAATGTTAGCTCGCCGCGCGTTTCCGTGCTGTCGCGTGAGGTGGGCGGACGAGCGGCATTCTCCTGCTCCACGGGTTACGGATTGCGCGGCCCATCTGAGGCCATCTGTTTGCCTACGGGCGAATGGGCGACACCGTTTCCAACATGTGTCGAAGTGCAATGCGATAATCCTGGTGCGCCGCAAAACGGTTACGCCCAGGGCTCGGCACCATATCGTGCCGGCGACGTGGTCCAGTTCAATTGCAACCCGGAATACATGATGCAAGGTCAGCCAATAATTGCCTGTCAGGATAACGGACGCTGGTCGGGCGGTTTGCCCAAATGTGTGCAGGCCTGTTCGTATCCGGGCACCGCCATCAGCGGTCGCATGTCCTCGGTCAAGTTCTACTATGCCATAGGCGAGAGCATCACCTTCACCTGCGACGCGGGCCTCGAGCTGCGCGGCTCGAAGGTGCTCAAGTGCATGAAGAATGGCAAATGGTCTAGCGCTATACCGACTTGTGTGGCAAATGATGCGCCCGCCGGCGCCGTCGGTACTAATAAACATTTGGCAACCATGGGTTAAGCGAGATTTGAATTGGGTTTAAAATCAAAGTGATACTAATACATATGTACTTACTAATGCACATTCAAGAAACAGACACGAGTATACTAATTGTGACATACTTGCAATTCAACAATAATTGTATTTGTAATTGTCTTACGTCGTCATTTTACTATCAATAAATGTTCAGTCAAATATAACACAATATAACACAAAACCAAACCAAGCCCAGTTGGCGCCAAAAATATGCTTGTTGCGTATCGATATTCGATAATCGTTTGGTTCACAGTTCATCTTATCAAAACATCGTGATGAGCGATTGTTAGTTCAGTTAATTTGACATTGACATTAAGATTAACATTGATATTAACAGTGTTGGGCGTTAAGAGATTTCGAAAAGTGTATTTTATTTTCCAATAATTATTCGGATTATTCGTAGTCCTATGCTAACAATTTAAGCAACTCTATCGAGGATTTTAAAATAGTTTAATATAAATCGCAATTCAAAAATTTCAAATATCAATTTGTATAATTATATTAAGTATATCATTTCCATAATTTATTTGCAAGTCGAGATGGTAGAACAAAACGTTTTTTTAAATACAGCTCTTTATTAGATGCAATTTTTTAATAGGTAACCCCATCATCGAAAGCAGTCTGAATGACTGCTTAACAATTTAAGTGTCGTACATTATTTTATTTTTTAAATTTATTTTTATTTAACTAATTGTATGCTAGCCTCATGTCGCTTAACATTTTTCTGTTTAGCATCGGTTCAGGGTAACTAGTTCGTTCACTAACGGAACTGCGCTCTGCTAAGAAACGCGAGCGGACGTGCGTTCATTTGTTTTTCCACGTCCGAGAGTGTGGCACGTCGTGTGGGTGGTGTGCGCGTGAACGACGACGGGAACCTTTCGTTTTTCGCGTTTTGTTTTTGTATATATTTCAAACCAAATACGTCTATAATTGTGTACATAGTGTAGTTAATTTACATAAATTAATTAATTTCAAAAATCGCAACAAAACTGACCCGATGTCATGTAACAGCCAAAATCCAATAAAAACACAAACAACTTATTCATTATAAAACGTGCAAAAAACGTGCGTTAGTGTGTGTGTGTGTGTGTGTATGTGTGTGTGCATGTGAAGGTGTATGAGCAAGTGTGTTTTTGTATGTGACCCGCCTGCTCAGGACGAATTTATATAGCTAAACAATTAAATTTAAGGTAAGTTAAAGCAGAGATTGAAATGAAAGACAAACAGCTGACGCATACACACATACAAAAACAACAACAAGCACAATAACCTGCGATGACAGGCAGCAGCAGCAGCAGCTGCAAATACAAAAAAAAAAAAAAACATTACCTTGCCTGAGCCCCAACCCCTTACACAGGCCCCGGCCCCTTTTGGCAGCAGCAGCCAGCGATTCAAGGGCGATGAACTACAACAACAAATATATTAAGAAGCAGAACAAAAAGCAAACTCACAAGAGTATGACAAAAGCTTTTGAGCTGTTTTGTAATTTGCTTTGAATTTACGCTGTTGTTTTTACTGCATTTGCTTTGCACTATTTTTGAATTTGTGGGCGTCAAACGACGTGATAACAACGGTACCGATACCGTGTTAATAACGCAAAGAAAATAGTATGATAGTCATACCCTCCTTGATGCTGTTGTTATTGTTGTTATTGTCAATGTCAGCCAGCCACCACTTATACCGTTTTTCTGCCGCTGCTCTTACTACTCTGTTACTGCATGTCTCAAGCACGCAGGCCCCGACACGCGCGCAACAGTAGCGTTCGCGTTGGTGTTGTCGTTGACGTCGACGCGTCGTCATTGGCATAAACAGCATAAATGTCAGTGTGTTAGTAGGGGCCGCTATGCCTTTGTTGTTTCTTTTGCTGGTGTTGCTTGCTCGCCTGCTACATATGTATGTGTGTGTATGTATTCAAGTACAGATATACGTGTCTCAATACATACATACATATACTTGTTTGCTCTTATTTCGTGCGCCTTAAAGTGAGTAGTGAGTAAATTGGGTCAATGTTGCCATCTGACCCTATGCCTTCCAACCCAATTTGTTGTTAGTGTCCGTCGCAGCAGACAGAATAGGAGCCGAAATTGAGACATTCAGACGAAATTCTGAAAGAACCTGCTGTTTATTAATATTGCGTTGGTTTCTTTTCGCCCTATGCAACATACAACGGCGTATGTATATGTATGTATGTGTATTATTCCCGCCCAGACTATATCTCAGTTATTTGTTAATAAACAAAATAACTATGACGCATTGGCACGTACAAAAGTCATTAACATGTAGGCCATACTCTAATATATTGTTGCTACTGCTGATTAATATTTACTTGGGGCGCGGTCAGGCCGGCCGAGCATTGCTTATGCAAACATCTGGAAACCGGTAAATACGCATTGTTTGTTTGCTGCTTTGTTCAGATTGAAAATCATATTTTCTTTAAACCATTGAAGTAATAATATTGAGTATTAATTACGCGTAGAGATAGCGGATTAAAGAAATCATAAGATGTTATCGATAACAGGTCGATCACATTACCGTTACGCTTGCTGTGGTGGTGTGAGTGAGAGAGGCAGATAGAAGTAAAAATCATCAATCTCAGGGCACATTGACTGCATTTCTGCATTTTAGTAAGCCACATCTTTTGTTCTTGTTCTTCTTCAGTTTCTGCTTTGTTTATTGTTCTGCATGCGGGCAGCTGGTCTGGGGCCATTGCACTGTTCAACAACTGTATGTAAACATAATTGTGTTTGACAGACGTTGCTGTTTTTTCGTTAATTGACTGCGCTGTTATCGATAAAAGCTGCATGCAGTGCGCATTTCCTTTTCTCTCCCACGCAGCTGTGTTTTTTTTTTTTAATTTAACTTGACGTACAAAGTAGACAAAAGGCAGTGCCGACTCATTGTCGCCGTCATGTCTGCGTCTTTGTCCGGCAACCGCGCTACCTGCACTTACCCTGAAGCACAGCTATCACTGATGACCTGTCTCAACATTATTAATCCTCCGTACGCCTTGATGCCTCTGTAAGCGGCATTTAATGAACATTCTTGGAATTTGTATGACAATTCAGAAACGGGAAGACAATTACTGTTTCTACGTACACATATCCCAGCACCATGAATGTGGTTATCTTGTACTTTGTGCATCGGCAGGGTAGACAGCTGGTCAGCTTATCTGCTTTTCATTATTTTGACGCGTTCCGAATTGTTTGCAATGCTCTCTGTACTGTTTCTGCGGCAGAAGTGCTGCCAATGAACACGTCATAAAATGTGTAAACAATTTATAAGTGTATTTGTAAGCGGGGCAACAATATAGCAAACAGATTTTTTATCAGCAATTAGCAACAAGTGATTGAAGCGTAACGCTTTCCCTCTTCATCTCAACCGAAACGCAATATGCCGGAAACAATTGGATAGAGCATAATAAAAACATTTCTCATTGCCAATTCTGTGGCCCAAGGTCAACTTTCTGGAAACGATGTGAAAGTTTCGAACTTGTATCCAATTCTCGGCTGGTTAAATAATTCATAAATGTGCGTATTTGTCGTGAGTCCGCAGCACAACTGTTTTATGTCTCACAAGTATAATTTATTACTGCACGATTACCGATTCACTCAAATTACAAGGCAGACATGTAAAAAGCAGTGTGTACCTAATAAATATTTAAGTGACAGCTATTAATGCAAAACCATTATCGATTGCCGAAGGCCGAAAATAATCGAAAATCAAAGCCAGGCTTAACTGTTACATTTTCATTCACAATAGTTGGTATTAGTAAACAATGTTGAACAATACTTTTCGTTGCTTTTAACTGTACGTCTGTTAAATTGCTGTTGTTGTTTCTACAGTTATGTAGAACAACAATCCAAACAATACATATAGATTGAGCACAGATAAATGATCAGCATGGTGACCATTGGGCGTGAAGCCTCCCATCGCTGACACAATCGACAAACTGGCATAACAACAACGGAGTCCACGTCCGCACACACACGTAGACCTCGTGTTCGTTTCCAAAGAATATATACTAATGTACATGCATACATACATACATATGAACGTAATTGTTGCCAATACGTTTCAATTTGAAGCGCCAATTGAATTTAAATTTGTAACATTGTTTTGAGGCAAATTCTGTTTAATAATTGCCCAGGAAACGACCTTCAATCTTGGGGGCAATAAACGCGCTGATTGCGTTGTTCTCAATTCCAAGCATACGTTCCATTATACTTAAAATAATATAAAAATTCACAGAAAATAAACAAATACCGTTTTGCTCATATACATATGTACATACATAAACAATAAGATAACTATTATCTACACCCTAAAACTATGACACAATTGAAGTTATCTTAAGTTCGTGCTAACCGCTTGACCCTCATTGTATGCAAAAAAACATGTTATAGTGTAGAGATTCTTGTCTTTCGACTTCCATCTTAAGATCCTATAATTGTACAGCGTATAAAAAATGCCCACAACTGTGAAATTTGCCTAGTTTGTTTTGTTTTTCATTCTCGAGAAATCGTCTTTCTATCAACAATGACGTCATGATCCCCAGCTGAAAAAGCCTCATCATTAACGACAAATAACGACGCAAAAAAAATATACAAAATATTTACACACAAATAAATTTCCCCAAACATACATACATGCATATATAACAGAAGTGGGAAAAATTATGTTATGCGTCTCTCGCATGATCCTCGACACAAGTGGATGAATCATGCGCCCGATGAGGAAATGAACGAGATGAACAGAATTCTACACTCTGTTCTTTCTGCCAAAGTGGTGGGAAATGAAATGAAAGCGAGGCCTCAAATTCAGTAGACTTGCGACCCACATGCGAGTCCAATTGGAATTGCAATTATCAGCAGTATTGGCGAAGTCATACTCGCATCGGCGACCGACTCCCAATTCCGTCTGGGCTTGGGATGTATTAATGACGGAACATGTTCTGCCATTTAGCGAGCAATTACTTTGGCAAAGCTATAAACCGAGATTAGAGGCTATAAACAACACGCTCGGCTCAGCTAGCCGCAAGTTTGTGCCAGGCTACAAATTGCATACATATCAACTTGTATATAAATAAATTGACGGTCCCAAATATAGAAATCAATCATATAACATATGCTTTTGTGTGAAAGTTGGGCGCGTTTTCAATTTTCTCCCGTGACACGAATTATTTTGACATTAAACCCAATTTCATGCGTGTGCGTGAATTCGTTAACACGGAAACTTGTGAAATATATCTTATTTGGGTTAAGATAATTCAATTTGCTTGAAGTGATATTTTGTAATTCAAAATTATCATGTAAGGTGATAAGAGAATATTATAAAATAAAAATAAATGTAAATATAAATATATGTCGAATTCGTGATACTTTCGAACGTTTCGTGAGTTGTGTATCGTTTGGGAAAAAGGCGACACGCGCCCATCTCTAATTTATGTGTATTTCGTGTTTAAAAAATGTGTTCTCGTTTTGTAAATCTCCTCCCTTTCTCTCTATTCTTAGCATTCTATTATACTCTCAAACATATGGAACATTAATATTCTCACACAGTAAAAAATATTATAGCGTAAATATTTCATTTAGAACAAAAAGTAAATGTTCAATTCAAAACAGAAATGGTTTTTTCCAAACACAATAACAACACTTTTTTTCCTTCTCACGCTCTCTCTCTTCTTCTTACAGACCATGCATAAGGAAAAAGTTCTAAGTACACAAAATGCAAACGCAAATAAAGCAAACAACAAAGAGCATAAGATAAATGGAGCAACAAAAGAAAAGAGTGATAAAACAGGTCAGTTATCTATGAATCACGATCAACAAGCAATTCAAACAAAAACAAACAATTATTATACGATATAATAGACAATAGACGAGTAGAATTTTTAATTTTTGATTGATTGAGAACAATTTAATGGGCACATAACCTCAATCGATCACGTCAACAACTTGTCGCCGGGGCGCTATCAACTATTATTTCTTAGACCCTTTGGATTATACATATATACTACTTGCTCAAGTTTATTGTATTTCTAGAATGATATATTGCAATCAATGACGCATTTGGTATATACATATAAATAATCTATTGAGCCCAAATAGGCTGCATTTAGTGCAACTGAGGTACAGTCACGCCTGTGTTTGACTAATTAGCAACAAGTATCCGATTGCCTGATGCGATTAGGTAAACCCCACGAAGCTGTACCCAGGTCTACCCCATGGTCGCCTGATGTTTGATACGAACTAAACACACAACTAAATGAATTACGAACCACCCACCGCGATCGATCCATACAGTCGCATTGTTCCCATTTAGATTGTCCGTATCGGAGTTAATAATTCGCCGGACGCTGACAACCCAAATCGCAACACAAATAACGTATTGTATCATACATATATCGTTGACCCATTGGTAGTTGTGGCACGTTTCGCCACCGGCTCTGCCATATAAATGTGGCGCTATCAGCAATTCGCATTGGCTTTCGCGTCCAGACACCAAAAGGAGGGAGCAAAGTGTGAAAGTGTTCGGCCTGTGATAAGATATGCCTTATTTTGGTTTTAAAAATATATAAATACCCAAAACGCCGGACACTTGAAATATGTTTGCAACGGGCTTATAATGATTAAGTATGACACGGAAGGTTTTCAGTATCTTCACGATATTGTCTCATATAAAATTAATAGGATTTTTCCAATGAGACGTTTATAAAGGAAAGAACTTTATTCTTTGCCGGAAATGGGGTACTCTTCATTCATTCGAAAAAATAAGAGAGAAGATTTATGACTTGTGCATATCAGAGGATAAGAGCTCGATGCGATTAAAGAGCTCCACAGACATGGTTCGTACCAGCTGCCGATTAAACATATATTTTAGCGGTTTAAAGTTATATACAACTCTTTAATCGCATCGAGCTCAGAGCTCGAACTATCTACTTCTTTTGACTTTTGAGTGAGTCTAAGGGAAGAAGGGTGGGTCTAAACGAAGAAGCATGGGTCTAACGGAAGAACCGTACGCCTACTTTTTTTTCTGGCTGAACATCGTTTCTCAATAGTCGCAATATTCTGTTTCGTTCTATGTGTTTGTGAACCTCAGTCAGCCTGCTGAGCAAGAAGGATGACAGCGGCGAATATGACCTGGTGCCGCCCGATGGAGGCTGGGGTTGGCTAGTACTCTTTGGCGCCTGCCTGACAAACATACTCATCCCGGGCACCATTAAGAGTTTCGGTGTGCTATTCATCGAGTTCTTGCAGGCGTTCGAAACATCACAGACGCAGGCCTCCTGGATACCGGCATTATGCTACTTCCTTTACAGTTCACTAGGTAAGTGTGGAGCAAATGTCTTTATCAATCTTCCGTTTGTTTTATGCATCTCTTCGCTTTTCCAGGTCCTATTTCGAGTATTCTCTCAGTCAAGTATTCCTACCGCACGGTGACAATGATTGGTGCGCTCTCCGCATCTCTGGGCATGATACTTTCCTATTGGGCATCATCCGTTGGCTATTTGTACATCAGGTAAGTCAAACCCACGAAGTACTCATAAAGTTCTTTCCCAAAAAAAGAATTGACATCTGTTTTCACTTCTGAATCGAACGGCTTTAAGTATTTAATACTCTCTTTATTGATTGCCTTTTCACGTTATCTTATTCTCCGTTTCAGCTATGGCGTCCTCGTAGGCATTGGCGCTGGCCTCTCCTTTCCGCCCACTGTGTACATTGTCACATCGTATTTCGTTAAGCTCCGCGGACTGGCCAACGGCCTCTGCATCTCGGGCAGTGCTATTGGATCAATTATATTGCCGCCCGTGCTGCGTTGGCTGCTGGAGACTTATGGCTACCGCGGTTCCTGTTTGATCATGGGCGGAGTCACGCTGAACGTGCTGGTCGGTGCCTTGTTCTATGAGCCTGTGGAGCAGCATATGGTGCGTGTGCCGCGCGCTCGTCAGGCGCTGGACGATATACCCGAAGAGGAGGACATTGGCATTGTGATGAAGTTCGAGAATGTGGACGAGACGGCGCCCAATCAGGAGCCGATGGCCGAAAAGCAGCTGTTGCCCTACAACTCGCCGCCATCGCCGCTCTACCTGCCGGACGATGACGACGACAAGCAGCAGTTTGTGCGCAGCGCTTCGGCCGCTGTGGTTCAGAGCTATGCCAAGCCCGGTGATGAATTCCAGCCACGCGCCAGAAAGATCAGCACGCCAGTGCGACTGCCACAACGCAATCAGACCTTCACGCCCGGCCAACTGAACTCGCAGTCATCGCTGTATGCCGTACCGGAAGGCCGTTCCAGCTCGAACAAGCTGGCCATGAGGAACAGCTCGCGTAATCGCCTGTCCAAGCGATCGCCGTCCACTAGCAGCTTCCTGTATATTAGCACGCCATATCATGGCAGCACGCTATCCTTTCAGCCCAAGGAGTTCTCATCGCATTTATCGCTGCGTTCGGCTGGCAGCGGTGCTGTGACAGGCGAGTCGACACCCCAGGATGCCGGCGGTACCAATGAAACGGAAGGCAAGACGCAGCAGAGCCAGCGCAGTAAATTTTTTGACCTAAGTCTGCTTAAGGATCCAATGTATTTGGTCATACTCATCTCGAACTCGACAAACGCCATCAGCTACACGAATTTCATCATCCTTCTGCCGGCCTTTGGCCTGGCTAGACAATTTGACAAGTCCCTATCTGCGTATCTGCTGTCGGTGGTGTCAACAACGGATCTGATCGGCCGTATTGGCGGCTCAGCGCTCTCCGACATGGGCTTCATACCCAAGACGTGGTACTTTGTGGGCGGCTTGTCGGTTTCGGGCATTTCCCTAGCGCTGCTGCCATTCGCCTACAGCTACGGCGGCGTGTGCTTCTGGTGTGCTCTCTTTGGACTCGCATCGGGCATTTATGTGGGCATCACAGCTGTCATCATGGCCGATATGCTGGGAACTGAACGTCTGACTTCGTCCTACGGCATCAGCCTGTTTGTCAATGGTATTCTACAGTTGGTAGGACCACCGCTGTGCAATTACTGGACCGAGGCGGTCCAGGACTATAATCCGCTCTTCCACGCGCTCGGCCTGACACTGCTCGCCGGCTCGGCCTTGTGGGCCTTTATGCCTTGGATACAGCGCCGCAAAGCCAAAGAGGAGGAGAAGTTGGAGGCCCAACTCGACGAGGAAGCCGTCGATGGCTACTAGGCCGGCTTTCACACCACGTACAATTACAATTAGTTGTTAGGCTTTAAATGCGTACAAAGAGAAGAGTAGTAGAAAATAGAAAGTAAAGGAATTGCTGTAGGAGGGGGGATTCTATCAGAGGAGTTGATGGAGTGAACGGATTATAAGTTGGAGGACGTCAAATGGCATTGGAAATTTTGGAAATTGTTAATTTGTTTCTTCCATTAGCTTTTTTGTCTAACTGTTAAGTCTTAATTATTACATTGTATAATTATTACAATTATTGTTTACTTAAAATCAATTCATAGCCTAAGTCAATAACAAATGAAAAATGTCTAGCAATGAAAACTTAAGAAATGAAAATATTTTTTCTATAAATATGCTAAAGAAAAAAAACTCAAAAAAATCAGTAAAACCAACTGAAATATAAAAAAAAAAACAAAACAAGAAACACCGAAACGTTTTTATTTAAGATGATGGTGAGAATTTGACTATTATGATGGCAAAAGCTGAAATACTACTACACAATGTATTTTGAAAACGAAACGACGCGAAGCATCATCGAGCTTTATCAAGCCGCGACTCCGGCATTCGTTCGTTTGGCTTTTGGAGAGCGAAAAGCCAGTCGGCTGGCGTGTCGTTTAAAGAGCGAAAAGCCAGTCGGTTGGCGTGTCGTTTGAAGAGCGGAAACCCAGTCGGCTGGCGTGTCGTTTGAAGAGCGAAAAGCCAGGGAAGAAATTCCGCGTCCCATTCAAATGTTACTCATCTTGTTTTTATCATGTTTATATGTCTTTGGTCTTGGGCTTTATTATCTACACATATTTTTATGCCGTATGAGCAAGCGGCAGCTCGACGCTGGGTTCAGGGAACCTCCTATCGGGACAGTCCCGTCTATAGCACTCTTGTTTTTAATTACAAATTTATGTAAATTAAATTAAATTTCTCACATGTTTAAGGCAATGGCTGGAAATTAAAGTTATAAGCCCAATATATATACCATATGGCCGAGATTCTGAAAAAAACTGGTTTTCCTGGTTTTTACATTGCCTGAGAGAGTATTTAATATAAGGTACCCTAAACTCTTTCTTACATTACAACTATGAACAATTCAAACATTTTAAATAGAACACGTTGTAAAATTTTTATTTGATTATAGGGCAAAAACCTTTCGAATCGTTGTAAATACATTGTATTAGCATGCACAGCTAAGCTTTAGAATTATGCGTTATATGCGATTACAGTGATATATAATATAGATATGCTTTTTGTTTGGCACTAGGTGCTTTTGGTTTTCGCTTTCAAGAATCCCTTGGAGCGCAGGAAGCGCACAATGAATGGTGTGGCGCCCAGCGTGATGCTTATCCGAAGTGGAGCGAACACTTTGTGAACAGCGTACGCCGTAACAAAGGTGCTGCCTACAGCTATTTTTTCCGCAATTGCAGAGGATTCAATTCCAAGGAATTCTAGAACCGGCATCATATTTATTCCGCTGGAAAATTAGAAGAAAATATGAGCCTCTAATTAGTTGGGCAAGTTAACAATGATGCTGAGATGCTTTAGATATTTATGTTTCTGAGCGGTTACGTGTGTATGAGCGCATTCGGTTAGTTGTCCTACCTGGAGACGAGCACGTAGAAGCCACCCAGGGATAGCAACGAGATACCCACGTGAAATGTCACAATGGTTGCGCCGTACTCCTTAAAGGCTCTTTTCAATTGCTCCTTCTTGCTCAACTTCTCCGTCTGTAGCTCTGCGTCTACAGGTGGCTTTGCCGGTTCGGGTACCGCTGGTGATTGTGATGGTTTTGCTTGTGTGCTGTAGCATCGCCGGAAGCCTACGGAATTCGAGCAATGCATATGATATGACATGCGTATGCGTGTTAGCTAGAGCGCATGCGCCCGACATGCAACAGGTTTAGTTTGGTTCGATTACCAAGTGCAACAAGTGCCAGCAAAAGACAGCAGATGCCCTTTCTCACCTTGGCTGCTGCTACCGGCGACCGTGGCATTCTGATCGTAGGTCACCCAATCAGCCCGAGTGCTGTCACGCAGTGCCCGATAATGCGAGCTGTGCAGGTTCTGCGAAGTAAACTTGAACTCCTGCGACCACTGTCCCCCGGGCATGTTCAGGTGCGAGAACTTGTGCATGCCGCCAAACGGAGTCGGCACGTTGCTCTGCATAACACCATTTAGGCTAACGGCTCCGAAGCAATCATAGGATTGAATATGTGGATCCTGCTCAAAGGTAGCTTCCTGCGACACACTCAAGCTGTTATCAGTGGTTATATCAATCATGGAGATGGGTGCATGTGACATGACCATGATGTTGTCCGAAATGTCCCTTGAGCGTTGCGGCGAAAAGCGTGTTGTCTCTGCAGCGTCTACATTATTCGGCAGCGGCAAAGCGGGGGCTGGCGCCGCGCAGCTCAACGCCTTTGCACTTGTGTGAAAGGGTTGAATAGCTAGATGAAAGAAAGCATATTATTTATTTTTACATATATAATACTCAATATGCAAAAGTATTGCGCAGTTTGGCAGACGACCAGGGTGCAAAATCCAACCGAGCCTTGTATACCATATATGTTGCGAGTTAATTGAATTAAATCTACTTTGGCGTATGTTTGCCTATTATCTGCAGACCAATCACCACAGTGAACTTGCCCCGCAAAGCGATTTTAATCAATTTAAACTTGTTGACCTCTAAGAATATAAATGTTTGAAAAAGCTTACCTGTGTACTTTTTTAGGTACTGAATGCCGCCTGGTAGACGCGCGGCACGCAGCAAAGATGCTTTGCTGGTATTAATAATCATAGTTAAAAAATAATTTTCACCTTGGATTGAAGAGTAATAAACGACAACTTCACAGCGACTAAGCAAAATACAATAAACAGCTGTACGATAGTATAACACTGTGTGCACACTAACAGCTGCCGATAGCAACAGGGTTGCTCAAGACTTGTCCCATCGCATGCAAACTATCGCCATAGATATCGATAGGCATTGCGAATATCGATAGTGTGATATCGTGAATACAACCCTATCCATTCTTTTGGGAGTGAAAATGCGAATTTATTTACAAAATTTGCCAATACGAGAAAAAGAAGGCGACGCGTAATAAAGAAATTCATCACTTTGTCATCGAAGCGAATACCAGATGTTGTAGTGCCAGCGGAGTGCGAAAGTGTGTGTGTGCAATGCCCGCGGAGAGAAAGACACAGAGGAAGAGCGCGGCGCTGATGTTGTGGTCAAGATATGATTTGGCTGCAACTACGACGTCCAAACATCGACCAAAACAATAAACCCCGCGACCAGGCTAATTTTAGCGTGCGTGCAACAAAAACAATAACAGTACCATACAAGCGCGAGGCAATCAACAAACACACCAACAATAATATCAACAACTGAACCGAACGTACAGCGCGCGCGTCTGTGTGCGTGCTGTGTGTGTGTTAGTGCGTGAGCGTGTGTGTGTGCCTGTGTAGAAAGTGCGCACGTCAGGCGTTGGCTGTCGTCGCAGCAGCAGTCGCAACCATGTCCAGAATAACGTTGACCACGTTAACACATAACAGCAACAGCGGCGGCGGCGGCATTACAAGCAGCAGCAACAACAACAGCAACAACGATACACGCACCGGGACGCTGACGCACCTTATGGAGGAGCACCAGCAGACGGTTAGCGGAAGAGGGACATCTGCTGGCCCCGCCGGACTGATATCGGATGGGGCGGAACGTCTGCGACGCCAGGGCAGCCGCCTGCAAACATCACGATTCGCCTGTATGCGTTGCTGCGGCAACTTTCTCACCTATCTGGTGCGGCTGCGCAGCACGCCCGAAGAGCTCGAGCAACGCTACAAATCCAAAGAGATTGATCGGTTTTTGGAGAAAGAGAAGCACACGTTTCGGCGGCAGGTAAGACACTCTATGCAACTATAACAAACGCTTCTACATTCCGTTTAATTAAGTAATTAGTATTAATTTACTTGGACCGGACCAACACGCACAAACACACACAGCACACACACACACATACTACATTCATCCGGTTGTGTCGCCCGCATGGGCCGCCCAGGCAAACAAATGAAACGCCAGACGAATTTTCACTTTTCGTTGTTGTTGTTGTTGCTGTTGGGCTTGGCTCTGGGTTTTTATTGTTGCATCATTTAAGCAATCATTACAAAAAGTCTTATTCACACAAAAGGCATTCAATTAACAACTTCTTTGTGCGGCCGCCGCTGACTGTTGTTGTTTCTTGTGCGTGCTCTTTATCGGTCAAGGTTTCAATTTCGCACGTACCTTTGTATTAGAGTAAGCAATCTGTTAAATCAATTGACTAACCGTGACTCAAACATCTAGGTAAAGCTGCTGCTTCTGGGCGCTGGCGAGTCTGGCAAATCCACCTTCCTCAAACAGATGCGCATCATACACGGCGTCAACTTTGAACCCGAGCTACTGTGCGAGTACCAACATGTGATATACCAAAATGTTATACGAGGTAAAAGCTGGCACAATTCTTCCTTTTATTTTGCATCAATTTGAATGAATCCATTTTATATGCAGGTATGCAAGTCCTTCTCGATGCGCGCGAAAAGCTGGACATATCTTGGGGCAATGATGGACGCGAGCAGGATGCCCACGACGCCAAAACAATGGAATGCAATGCAATAGAGGCAGCCCGATTCGTAGAATATGCGCCGCTCATAAGGCGCCTATGGCAGGATCGTGGTATAAGGCGCGCCTACGAACGACGACGCGAGTTCCAAATTGTAAGCGGCCCAATTAATCCACAATTAGCTTAGTTTCATTAGCAAGGCACCAAATGAACCCACTAGAAAGGGATAAGAAAGGGTCGTATAAAGTAGTGCAAATGTCAATAGCAGGCAGAAAGAGGAACTATTATATATAGACTCTTGATCTCGATCTTGAGCATTAACAGCCCAGTTGGTTTAAGTGTGACGTCTTTCCGCCTCCGTCGAGCTTAGACTATACTAGACCAACCCATGTTGGAATGGATATTTGAGATTGTCTTGCACCGATTTTTGTTCATGTCTCCAAAGCTAACTAATCATTTTACAGATATAGCCTTGGCTTTCCAAAAAAGTTGAAAAGTTTCACAAAATTGTACATAAGTTATAACAAATTTTGGTAACTTTAGACAAAGCTCGTTTAAATGTTTGATGAAATGAAAATAAATAACATCTTAAAGTGTTTCCCCTTACAAATAACTTGGTCAGCTACTATCTGAATTAATAGAAATATGTATAGAAAGTCTTACTTCTTCTTTTTATATATACATTATATATACAAATATGTGTGCATTGAATTGTATCGATTATTTAAACAATATGTGCATTCATTGTTAAAGCTTATACGCTCAGTTAATCAAACGTTTATTGACACAGAAAACAAACATTGTTCTTGTTCTTCTCTTTGTTACCTCGCAGAGCGATTCGGTCAGCTATTTTCTAGACGAAATCGAGCGGCTAGCGAAACCGGATTATGTGCCCACCCACAAAGATATACTGCACTGTCGCAAAGCAACCAAAGGTGTTTACGAGTTTTGTGTCAAAGTACAGGTGAGCTGCAAAGAGAATGCTCTTATCTCAGCGATTTGGTATTAACAAATGCATTTTACTTTTTTCAGAACATTCCATTTGTGTTTGTCGATGTGGGCGGTCAGCGCACGCAGCGGCAAAAGTGGACGAGATGCTTTGATACCTCAGTCACTTCCATTATATTCCTAGTGTCCAGTTCGGAATTCGATCAGGTGCTTGCCGAAGACAGGTGAGTTCTTAAATGAGATAAGCCATAAAGCGTGGGAGGTTTCATATGTGCTTTGATTATTTGTAGAAAAACCAATCGTTTGGAGGAATCCAAGAATATTTTCGATACGATCGTGAACAACAACACGTTCAAAGGCATTTCAATAATATTGTTTCTAAACAAAACTGATTTGCTTGAGCAAAAAGTACGCAATCCAGAGACTGATATACGCTGGTACTATCCACAGTTTAATGGCAATCCGCATTCGCTTCTCGACGTCCAGAACTTTATGCTGCAAATGTTCATGAGCGTCCGCCGTAGCAGCAGCACCAGCCGGATCTATCATCATTTTACCACTGCCATAGACACACGCAACATAAATGTGGTGTTTAATTCAGTGAAGGATACGATCTTGCAGCGCAATCTGAACGCTCTGATGCTGCAGTAGGAGCACTCGCGGCCATCCTGATCACAATCACGAATCTCACGCGCCAGCTCTGACAACACCGTCTACCATATATATCAAATCATATAAATATTTATATATATATACATATATATATATACCATATACAGAAAACGAAAGTGCCAGGCTGTCAGGAATGTACAATTTTGTGAAGGGCCGACCCAAATTGTTGTTTACTTTTTAAAATGGTTTAATTATTCATAAATTTTGTATTAAATGAAATTATTATACTAATTTTTAGCATTTACATGTATTATGTA
Source organism: Drosophila kanekoi (assembly GCA_037075305.1). Taxonomy (NCBI): domain Eukaryota; kingdom Metazoa; phylum Arthropoda; class Insecta; order Diptera; family Drosophilidae; genus Drosophila; species Drosophila kanekoi. The sequence goes on along the minus strand of JBAMCE010000577.1, from coordinate 3,338,413 downwards.
TTTTATTTATGCATAAATGTATATAATTTATTGTGTATGTGTTTATTTGTGGCCTGCTAACAGACTCAAATGCTAGCTGAAAACTAACCCGAAAACTGCAGCTACAGTTTTACAAATAATCATACTACTATTATTATTATTATTATAATTATACATATTTTTTTTGATAATTCTGTATTACTTTGCCCCTTTGTTGCGATGACATTATACAAGTAAATTTACCATATAAAGCCCTTACATGCACATACATATCTATATTTATATATACCTTTGTATTTTTAGAGTTGAATGTCGAATATACACATATACAAATTGTATGTTAGTTTATACAAAAGAGAGAGCTTAAACTAAGCATGAATTTTTCTCCTAGAGAAAAGTCAGCGAACGACAAATGTACCAATTAAAAATATATAAATATTTAATAAATGAGAAAACAATTATATATTCACAAAGATTACTTTCTGTTGTTTATTTCATGCTCAGTAAATTGTTTATATACAACAACATTTTATCGCCCCATCCGCTCACCTAAATCATAATTAAAATGCACAATTAAAAGTGTATTAAGGTTTATTTAATTACAAATTCATATAGAACTACGTTAATATTTGGAATGTCATAAAATCGTCTTATACACTAATACAAGTACGCGTGTAAATCATTTAAATTGCATACACTTAAATAATTGATTAAAAAAATAGTGTGTAACAATGTAACGCATTTGCATAATCATATCAAAAATATTGTAAATACACCTGTAATACTCTAGAAATTAAAACAAACTGTGCATTGCATTGTTGATACTATCAATAGACATTAAATTAAAGCACAAAACTGTGATGATCACGATCCAGACTCTGGCCCAGATCGGTTATAACAAATGATAATACTAAGAAGAGAAATCAGGCTTACTAAGACTACACATCCAATGGAGTTTAACACAAATATTTAGCATCCATAGTCATTGAGTTGATTTTTAGCTGTTAGCTGCCGACTGTCGTTGCCGTTGTCCCTGCTCAGCCGCCTTGACTAGAGTTGTTGCCGTTGCCGGAGCTGTTCAAGCCTCCACAGCAGTTGCTCTGCGCCGCCTTGGCACTCAAGCTGCCCAGTCCAATGGAGCCCCCGCCATCGGCCTGTCGCTGTGCAGCCGCAGCAGCGGCACTGTTGCCGTCCTTGCTGCGAGCCTGGCCGATGAGTTCGGCGGCGATTTCATAGAACAGGCGCTCAACGTTTTCCGCCTCTTTGGCGGATGTTTCCAGGAAGTACATATCATGTTGTTTGGCAAACTCCTCCCCTATTTGGGTGGGTATTTCGCGATCGTCGCGATCCGTCTTGTTGCCCACCAGTATTTTTAGCACCTTTGAGTTCGCATATTCTTGTATCTCTCTCAGCCAGTCGGGCAAACAGTCAAATGTGGGCTGGCAGCTAATGTCATAGACAAGGATCAGCGCGTGCGCCGATCTGTAGTAACTTTGTGTGATGGAACGAAATCGCTCCTGTCCGGCCGTATCCCAAATTTGTAGCTTGATCTTTTCACCCTCGACCTCAACGGTTTTAATCATAAAATCTACGCCAATCGTTGCACCCTGGCCGGGTGGAAAGAGGCCCTGAGTAAACCGTCGCACCAGGCATGTCTTTCCAACGCCTGCATTGCCGACGAGCACAATTTTGAATAGGAATTTGTAGTCCTCCATTTGAAGTCTAATTCGGCAAACGATGCGTGCGCTGAAATTTTAAGATATACAAAACATTAGTATACATAGTTTCCTCTATTTTAGACACACCTAGTCAGCGACGCGTAACGCTTGTGTAAAACTGAGCTGGTATTGGGGGATGGTTTAGTTTTTGATTGGGTTGAAGTTTCACCCGCAGATGCAACTTACGCAACTGCCTCTCACCTGTAGCTTTGTTGGTCGCGCTCCGCGCACGCAATCTACGTATACAGTCTAACGGTCGCGTTTGCCTCCAAGGCTTCTGCAGCTTTTTTGGCTAGTGTCAATAATTTGGACGCTGATGACTCAACAATTACCACTGCCAGCAGGGTAAGCTTTTATAGATGTTGTTTTTTGTTCTGCGCTGCGCCATTCAATTAAGTTGGCACCTGCGGGATACAGCTTATATTTGATTAACACCCGCAATTCTAAAGGCGCTAAATGCATGTAACGACATTAATTTTGCAAAGCCAAAAATTCGCTGCGTATATGTAAATATAAACAAATCGATTAATATGGTAACGATATGGCAACGCCGTTTAGCAGTAACCCTGTAACAAATTTCGACAAGTATACTTTTATTTATTGAAATTCTAAAACATTCATTAGCGAATGAATGGGAATTATACTCTTATTATATTAAATGTTTATTTTTATCCATTGTCAATTTGCAATAAATTTATCGGGTCGATTTTCAATATATTTAAGAACACAAGTATCGATAGCGCTGTGGGTATCGATTTGTATTTATTATCAACCCTGCAGCAGCACAACATAGCCAGCCACGCTGTAGAAAAAATATTAATATTAAAGGAAAATTCGATTTAATTTACAAAATAACAAAAACGCAAGTTTGTAAGTGAGTCTTCGAGTTGCCCTGTGTACAGCATCAACAATTTTGGTTTTTTCAAACGTGCCAGACAACAGCTTAGGGCGTTTTTCCCCGTCCCAAAAAATTCAACATGGCCGAAGACTTTGACGTTGAAGCAATGCTGGAAGCACCCTACCAAAAAAACGTAAGTGCACTAATTGACTATAATGTTTAACGCATCATAATAATTAAGAAACGGTTTGTACAAAATATTTAATTCTTGCGAGAGTGGTATATTTTATGAATATTTGTATACTTTTCTAAATAGACACCATCAAGCGCGCCGTATGTGCACGTATTGTGTGCGTTCGCATTTATCTATATATACATACATGTGTATGTATGTATTCGAGTCGTCTGACACTCACACACGCAAAAGTTTGCTTAACACCTTTGTGGATGTGCTTATGCTTTTACGTATGAATATGTGTGTGTGTGTGTGTGTGTGTGTGTGTGTGTGTTGTGTGTGGACACTGCATCGAAGTGGCTGTCGTAAATCGATTTATAACCTTAATTCTTGACATGCAATCGAAAATCGACGGGCATCGATTTGCTACAGTCCGCCAGGCGGCGTTATCGCCTCTCTGGTAACTTCTTATGTTTTAAAGCCGACTACCTTGAGGCCGCCTAATTGAACACCCACGTGCTATAGTGTATGTGTGTGTGTGTGCCTTGTTTGCTTTAGAAGTAGCTTGCACGTTATATAGAATCCGACGTCACCTACAGTTTTGTGTGTGTGTGTGTGTGGGCTGCTGAACCGTTATTATGCTGGTTCTTTAGTCATTTTAATTTCTTATCTTTTAGTGTTTAAGGTGAATATAGATATGGGAATATTGAAAAGCTGTGTTAATTTGTTAAAGCAACACAATGTTGAGAATCCTGATAAGCCTTTATCATATAGTTTGGTTCTGTTGTCTAGTGTGGTATTCCAGTTAAAATGAACCTAATTAACTTGACTTGATTTAACGTTATTCACATTCAATAATGAACGTCTTACCATATGCATATAGGCCAAATATTATAAATTTTCAAGTATTCTCTCAATTTTTTCGTGACGAATTATGTCTGACTTCATCATCTGAGTCTACTTTCTGTCTATCTCTAAAAACAATAAACAAAAGCAATGTGCAAAAAAAAAAAAAAACAAACAAAAAATATCACACTACCAAAAACGAAAATAATTAAGAAACCAAAAAGCGAGAATAATTCTTAAGGGTGAAATGTCTTTGCAGAAATCGTTTAAGCTCAATATTGTTGCTAGTGATTGTTTTGGTCATTCTAAACACAAAAAGCTGGAGACCATTTGGTAAGTTTTGAATGTGCCAGAAACTGCGAAAAAAAAAAAACAAAAAAAAAAAAGAAAATAAAAACCAAAACATATCTAGGCATTTGTTTTCTGTATGATTTGTTTCTGTTCTTCTTTTTTCTTTTATATGAATTTGTTTTAAACTGCTTAAAAAAAAATCAATGAAAACTGAACGTGCACTAAATTTCAGATAAACTCTACCTATTGTCTGGGGCAGCAGGCAGCACAACTACTACTCTCACTCACAGACAGACAAGAATGAAAGAATCACAAGTCCACTTCACTGCTCTTTCAGGAGTCGAGTCTGAAATGCCCAAAATAAATATATACAAAATCATATAAACCACTGCAAAAAAACAAAAACAAAACCAAAAAACCAAATACCAATATCAAAAGCCTATATAAATTGACAAAAAAACGTAATAAGCAAACTTAAAAATATTTCTCACTACACATATCTTATAACTTATATATATCTATATGTATATGTATGTCCATATATAGACGAGAGCGCCTGCGATGTGTGTGGTGGCCAGAGTCTTTAGTCAAATAAGAGCCAAGGCAACCAGTCAACAAACCAACCCACAAACCAACCAATAGCCTAGCCAGCGCTACTAATACCCAAATGTCGAATCGTATCGAATTGCAAATATGTGTGGAGACATTTCGCCGAGGTCGACTTATCTGTGTGTGTTATACTCTGCCTAGCTCTATGCCAATATAGATATATATATGTATATATATATATATATATATATATCATAGGTATATCCCACAACAATATTAATATCGAGCGCAAGCTGTCGTCGTCTGTACCATTATTTATTTATATGTATTACTACTCTTACTACTGCTCTATTGCTGTAAATTGGCAATGATCTATAAAACGATCATTGTTGACTGAAGCATTTCTATTTTATGTACTTGCAGATACCAAAAATTTAACTAATTTACTTTGATTTGCTTTCTCTTATTCAACTAAAAAAAATATTAAAAAAAAATTACGAAAAAAAAAAACAAACCTCAAAAAAAAATTGTTAATATGAATACAACAACCACAACCAACAACAACAACAACATCAACAACAACGACAACAACGTAACGTGCGATCAACAACGAACTAAACGTTATGCGTGTTTGTGTCAAATGTCCCCCACAAAACATGAACAAATGAAAATATCCAATTCTATGTATGTACATTATTGCTTGCGACTTCCACCTCCCATGTCCACCAAACCAACCAAATACCAAACCAAAACCCTATCTGTAGAACGTCAGTGCGGGCAGCGCTGGACGAGGACGCGGGCGCAGCAGCGGCAGCGACAGTGCCGGCCACGATGACAACGATGAGGATTTCACTGAAAATGGACAGCGCTCCTCGAATGGCAACAAAAAGCGCAGCCATCGCTCGCGGTAAGTTCAAATTTTGTCATTTCTCCTACGTTACTCGCCTGGCTCATTTGGCATGTTTTTATGCATTGCATTGCAGTAGTCGCAGTGGCTCGCGTCATAAGCGCTCCAAGGATCAGGAACGTGAAAAGGAGCGTGGCCATGAACGCAGCTGCTATCGTGACAAGGATCGAGACAGAGAGCGCGATCGAGAGCAGCGGGATCATCGCTATCGCGATGCCAAGCGCAGCAGTCGCACACGCGATGAGCGCCCCAGCGACGACAGACGTGGCGGCGGCAGTGGACGCAACGATCGTGATCATCGCTCTCGCGATCGTCGAGGCGGCAGCAAAACTGTGCAGCGCGATGCCGAGCGCAAGCGCAGTCGCTCTCGCGACAGGCGCCATCGCAGTCGATCCCGTGATCAGCAACGCAAACGCATGAGTCCCATCCGGGAACGTCGACGAAGTCAGTCGCGCTCCAAAGACACAAAGTAGGTGGAGGTGCATATAATGTATAATATATGTATATTTTATTTGTATTTTCTTCTATTCTATTGCAGTCGTCGTCGGACCAGCTATTCACCACGACCATACGGTGGACGCGGACGTGGTGGTGGCGGCAGGTCGCCACCGAATGGCGTCGGGGATCGCACACCACCCACCGAGCTCAGTCCAGAGGAGCGCGATGCACGCACCGTTTTCTGCATTCAGCTATCGCAGCGAGTACGCGCACGTGACCTGGAGGAGTTCTTCTCCAGCGTCGGCAAGGTGCGCGATGTCCGGCTGATTACGTGCAACAAGACTAAACGTTTCAAGGGCATTGCTTACATTGAGTTCGAGGACCCCGAATCAGTGGCACTAGCGCTAGGTTTGTCCGGCCAACGGCTGCTGGGCGTTCCCATAATGGTGCAGCATACGCAGGCCGAAAAAAATAGACTGCAAAGTGCTCCGCCACCGTTCCAGCCCAAAGCTCACACAGGACCCATGCGACTTTATGTTGGGTCGCTGCACTTCAACATCACCGAGGACATGCTGCGTGGCATATTCGAGCCCTTTGGGAAAATTGATGTTATTCAGCTGATTATGGACACTGAGACGGGTCGTTCCAAAGGCTACGGCTTTATTACGGTACGAAAGACTTACTTTCCGTGTTAGTTTTGTTATGATTTATAAATATTTTCTGTGCAGTATCACAACGCTGACGATGCCAAGAAGGCTTTGGAGCAACTGAACGGGTTTGAACTGGCGGGCCGTCCCATGAAAGTGGGCAATGTTACGGAGCGGCTAGACATGAATACTAGTTCACTGGACACTGATGAAATGGATCGCAGCGGCATAGATCTTGGCGCCACGGGACGACTCCAGCTCATGTTTAAGCTGGCGGAGGGCGCCGGGTTAGCCGTGCCGCAGGCAGCGGCCAATGCGCTACTAGCCACAGCGCCGCAGCCAGCACCGTTACAGCAGCAACAGCAGACGCCATCCATAGCTACACAGTGCTTTATACTGTCCAACATGTTTGATCCGCGCACCGAGACAAATCCCACATGGGACACTGATGTACGTGAAGATGTTCTAGACGAATGTGCCAAGCACGGTGGTGTCCTACATATACATGTGGACACGGTTTCGCCCACAGGCACCGTATACGTCAAGTGTCCGAGCACAACCACAGCGGTGCTGGCTGTAAATGCGCTGCACGGACGCTGGTTTGCGGGGCGTGTTATTACCGCGGCGTACGTGCCGGTAATCAACTATCACTCCATGTTCCCGGATGCTATCAGTGCAGTCGACTTGATTGCATCGACCCGCAAGAATGCTGACGATTGATGGGCCGGGCGATAGATTTGCAGCAACACATGCAAACTATATAATATATTGTTATTATTCGTTAAACAACAATTTTGTAATAATTTAAACATTTTTTTGAAAGACTCCGAATTTGGGAAATGGCCCTCAGTTAGCTAAAAACAAAAAACAAAAAAATGGGCACATCAAATTACAATTACATAATTAAATATCTATATATTTAATGTATGCAACATAAAATTAGGCATTCCTAACACGCCAAAAAAATGATTTGGATTTTAATTCTAAACTTTTTGCGACATCCCTTTTCAATTTATATTTTACCCCCTTTCAAAGCATAATTTAGACAGCGCTACATAATGTGAAATGCTATGTAAACAACAAACAAACAAAATATTTTGTAGACAAAAATATAAAAAGAGAAATAAAAATTCGATTCGGTATTCTTTGTGTTTCGGAGCTATATGTCTTTGCTTATAATAATATTTTTCCCGACTGAGAGATTGGTGATAGTTAACTTATGTGATAGAGGCGCACGCTAATTCCACTCGCAAATGTGGAAAAATCGCGAAAGTAGTTTAATGAATCTTTGTTGCCTCAAATTCATTTTCCCAGATCTTTGTTTAAATTGAGGTGTGTTTTACACCTAGAAAAATCCATTCCTTCTTCATATCATCATTTGAGTCGTGGTTTGACACCTTATGCGGAACCAAGCTTCCTCTGGAAACTTATTTTCAAAGCCCGAAATAAAATCGGCAAAATTCAATTCAAAATTGAAAAACTTGTAGTTATCGACAGCGAATCGTCGAAATCACGAGAATCTGCCATAAAGAATCATCGATATATCTAAAGAGACAATCAAAATTATCGAGGCATGTGCCATCTTTAGTATGCGCAAGAAATTGGCTGCAGCTGCAGAAAAAAACCAAATTTGTTAGACCAGCAATTATTTAATTTAGTTGAAATCTGATGTGACTATACGAACATAGGCACATATTGTATATTTTACTAGCCAAACGTGTTTTATATGTTTTATTTTCAATAACTGACGCGCGCTTGTGCAGAGAAAAGTAGCATGTGGTTTTCGTTTCGATTTTAGTGTGAAACCAGCCACAACACATCGAAAAAATAAAATGGCAAACACATGCACAACTACAACAAATGTAGGTATTATCCAGCTACAACATTGTGCTGGACATGAAAATTCAATAATTCGTGCATTGTGATGTCTAGTTTAAGGTTACATTAAAAACGCAGATATATATACATCCAATTAAAATTATGAAATATTAGTAACATTCACGCTTATGAATGAGTGCGCGAGTGCTGAGCAAATGATGACAGTGTTTTATAATCACGCATTTTTAGTGAGCGCGCTCCTCGGCCAAACACAAAAACACGCACACACACACACATTCGCAGGCATACGCATAACACATTCCTGCACCCACGCAGCCCATTTTTGACCTCCCCTACGGAGCAGCAGAGCATCCCCCTATTCCAAGCTGTTGGCCAGCTGATTCACGTTCAGGCCTTTTGCAGTGCATGCGGAACTCTTAAAATAAATTCGTTTCACAAATTACAACGGTGTCGTCTAATGACCCTGCCCCACTGACGGCGACGGCGGCGGCGACGACGACGACGTTCTCAGCTAGCAGCGCTGCTTATATAAGTGTACGACAAATGTTTGTGTGAGTGCGTATGCAAATTGAGTATACCGTGAAAGCAGCCCGAAAGAAGCGAGCAAAAAAAAAAACAAATCGCAAACAATTTAAGCACCACAATTAGAAGCCAACAAAAGGAAACAAAACTTTAACCAAATTGTTTTTATTTTTATTTTTTTGGCAAGCATCCCCAACGCTGCAACCATTGACGCCGCGCACGCCTTTGGCTTTCAAATTTATTTTAGAGTATTATGCCATCCATCCATTTAGTTTCGCTAACAGCAGGGGCTGGTAACGCGCGCTTAACAGTGGACAGTGCAAAACGTAACGAAGCTAAAAAAAAATGAAACAAAAAATGTTTCGAGCAGGAGAAGCGAGAACACAAAGCAACAACAACAACGGCAACCAATAGCAATTTGCTATTTTTTTCAATTCCATTTCATTTGCTTTGCTGTTGGCATCGCCGGCTCCATTCACATTCACGAATTTGTTGCTGTTAAGTCTCTTTGTCATATGTGTGTCTATATGTAAATTTTTGCTCTCTTATTACGCAATGCAGTTGCAGTGGCAATAACGCGAAAAGCAATCGCCAAATTCGCTTGCTGTTATCGCAATTATCGGAAGCGTTGTGTGCTTGATCAAACGACGACGGTCAGGGAATACCTTGGCATTGGTTCTTAGTGCTTGCTTATCATGCTGCAGGCGTCGACGTCTCTGTCGACGTCGCCGTCACATGCTTCCATTCGACGGCCTTTGTGCGTCAGCGCCATCGACTTGCGCTGGAAAGTATTGAGCGTCTGAAGTGCAGTTTTTCGCCGCGATTTTACTTCCTTCGGCGACATTTTGACTTCGATTGTTTGCTTTTGATGTTTTGTTTACAGTTTAATTACATGTTGTTGCCTCCGCCTGCGCCTTTGCCCCGTTGCGCTTATTATCGCTTCGCTTGCGAGACGCAGAGTTTGCCGCGATACGTATGTATACGCCGCGATTGGCACGTAGTCTGTCTGTCTGCTTTTGGCCATCTCTTTGACTCACTGCTCTTAAATTAAAGGCAACAACTGTTACCAATTGAGCTCGAGTTCTCTTCGCACTGAAGACTAAGACACAAGTCGAGTGGGTGCAGAAAAATCAGTTAACGGTTGATAATGGTAAATGGTGCACGGTAAATCGTGAGAGGAAACTAAATTGAATCTTTTGAAAAGCTGATCATGCCAGCCTCAATCTTCTTCTTACCCTATCAATTCATCAATAAATATAACTGTTATACGCAAAAATGTTTAATTTGTTTTCACGCGTTATCATTTGTAATGCTTTTCGATATGAAATCTGCCCGCCTCGGGCCTGTAAAAATATGTGATAAATTAACGCGAAAATCCTTTGACGTTCACTAATATTTATAGTATTAATAATCATCGCTTTGACGTTGTCTTTATCGGCGGACCTGAATGGAAGATAAGCGCTTCATAATGAATATGAGCAAAAAACGCGCCCAGTTAGGTGTTAGGTGCTAGGTGATAGGCGCTAGGTGTTAACTAGCTAGTTAGTTTCATGTGCTTGCAAGTCAATTAATAAGCCAGTTTACATATTATTTGCAGCAGATAAACTGACTGGATACTGACGAGCCGAAGGGTTATCGAAGCCACATTTACAATTACAAGCTAGGCTAAATTACAAGAAGCTGCAACATTTATGCTATCCGCAACATTGGGGGCCAATGGCGGCCCGATGCCGCTCAGTCCCTCGGCGCAGGCGACGCTCAGCAAGCATTTGCCCAAGTTCCACACGACGCGTCTCATGCAACAGGCGACAACCAACAAACCACAGACCTCGGATGCCAGTTGCTTAACTGGTAAGTTGTGTAATTATTTGCAGTTTGTTTTGCTTTTGCTAATGTCTCACTTATTCACACACACACAGATTTGTGCAGCAGCGAGAACTTGCCGGAGGTGGAAATCTTTTCATTGCTGGAGGAACAAATACCCAAATATAAAGTACGAAATGATTTTCTCACCGACTTCTCGGGCTATGCGAACGAGGATTGGTTTGTGCCAGCGCCAGCGCTGACAATTCCAGTCGAGGGTCTCGGCTTGACCAAGGAACAGACCAGAGAGTGCCTCAACTATTTTCGTGAGTACCTTCTTATCAATACTCTCACACATTAAGATACCCAAACAAGTGTTTAACTAAAGTGTGTAACTATAAATAGTTACAACGTCATTTTAAGTATTTATCAGCCCTTGGGTGCAAAAGCCTATTGTATACTTCCCAATAGCCCCTATATAAATATATATATGTATATAGATCCCCTTTGCTTCTAGCCCAATGGCTATGGTTATACAATAGCACTTGGATGTACAAAAGAAGAGGAAAAAAAAAACAAATGGGAATGTCATCTTGTTTTAAAATCGCCTTTGTGTGATTTGTTTTTAAGTTTTATTCATTTTTAAATATCTAAAAAATTGTTTATCTGTTTCGCTTGAGACAAAACGCAATTTTCTTTTATCTGCTCGACGCAAGTCGGATAAAAATAAATTCTATATGTATTCTACTTCTGTCTTATTGACGCCATCCAACTTGTGACAAAGTATTGTTTATGTGTCTTGGCAGATTCGGCAAAGAATTTGACATGTACATACTTTTTTCTTCTCAATTATTCCCTGAAAATGAAACTAGTTTGTATCATAGTACAGTATTTGTGTTTTAGTTTTAGATTCTGTTCAATGCAACATTATATAAAAAGAATGTTTTATATTGTATGCGATAATTATTTAAAAAGCGCGCCAAGTTTCGCGTCTTAACACAACACTTGTTCTCAGTGTTGGCAAAAACTCCTTCTGATAATGCTATTCGGAAATTAAAAAAAAATCGTTTAGTTTCTAATTTATATACGTCCATATTCGTCTGAGTTAAAATTAAACTTAACTTATTGCTACTCAAGTTGAATCTTATAACTTCATGCATGCGTTACCCACAAAATATCTGCTCATATATGTCCATTTTAGTGTGAACGCCGTTGGTCACACTGATTTTGCCATTCGCCTTCACGTTTGACATTCACCCAGCGCACAGCTGTTTTTGGAGCATTCGCCAGCAGATGGGGCAATTGTCCGCTTTTGTCATTCCGCGTGCGTCGTCGATGTGTGTGCATTTCAAAAGAGTTTGCCAAACTACGGCGACGCGCCGATAGAAATGAAAAGTGCCAAAAGAAATTCGTAAGCGTCGTACGCGTTTTTTTTTCTTTCTATGTGTAATTTAAAAATATACACACGTTGACATTGGGCCAAAAATGATGTTGCCCTGCTAAAATGATTCGGCGTGTGGCAGTGAAACTGTGTGCGTGCCCCAAAAAGCATAAATAAATTGTAATTGCCAAAAAATGAAATAATTAAACCGAAAGTGAGGCACCGAGCCAGCATAAACAACCGAAAATCATAAATACAGAAATTGCGATATTTGTCTTATTTATTTGTGCAAAAACAGCAGCTAAACGAAACATTTGGAATTTCTCCCAAGTGCTTCGCCTGCCGACTGGCGTCATGCAACTGAATTTATTTTTAGGACAACTATACGCACACAGCAACAATAACTGAGAGCTTTGTGAATTATGAAGAGACCAATTTGTTGCTGGTGTGTGTACAAATTCAATGAATGGGGTCGAAATTCTCTGTGAGTCAGTGTAGAAGTTGTAATTCATACCAGGGCATGGGCACGGCCTTCGTCTGTTAGCTTAATTTGCTTCGAGTTGTACTTCTGGATGCCATTCAACATTTCCATTTGCCTGCGCTGCCGTTTACATAATCGTTTTTCCATGTGCCGCTATTCTGTCTCGTCTACAGCTGATAAGCTGAAGTGCTCAACGAAATCGTCGTCTATTGGAATTTACCGTATACCCGTCAACGACGAGCACAGCTGTTTGGTTCGCTCGTTTATTTGTTTGTCCATCTCGTCTCTTGCGTGGCTTTTGTCATTTTACTATTTACCGTTGCGCACTTGAAATTCCGCTTATCCAGTGCCATTGCCAGTTCCAGTTCCAGTGTCAGTTCCAGTTCCAGATCTTGCGGCCGGCCCGTCCGGTAACTGATTAATAATTATCAGCAATATTGCTGCACTGCTCTTCCGTGTATCGCATCAATCTGACGCTCTTGTCACTCGTTCGTGTGAGTTTATCTTTGCGTTTAACAGCAAAAAATGCGTTCTGTCGGTTACTCATCAAGAGAATAAACCGCAATGCAAGTCGTTGTTGTTGGCTATTAGGCACGTTAAATTGCCGATCATTTCCCCCAGACCTAGATTGTCGGCTATTTTATTGGTGTTAAGCTGCCGGCGGACAACGGCAAACAATGCGCAAAGTGGCAAAAATTTGTGTCAGGTGTATGTGTGTGTGTTCATGTTTGAGTATAATACGGATTATGTCCGTGGGGCCCGCGAACACCTCTTTGACAAACACAAATAAATGACGGGTAACGAAGTGACACACTTTAATTACGTCATTTCGCAACACTAAGACTCAAGCGAATGTCCGCAGAGCCAACGGTCTGCTATAATGTGACTCGGTCTTGTGTTTGTGCTCTACTCTGTGTCACTGGCCTATTGATTAGGACATTCACATAGCGGGCCTCAATTAGTTGCAATGTGGATACGAGCATAAATTGTTGCATATTTTGTTATTAGTCAACTCACATGAACTTATCCCACACTGAACTTCCTTATTAGTGTTGGGTAGCGCTCCTTTTGCTGATTGCATTCAGCTTTGGTACAGTTTTTACCATACGTAGAAGTATTTAATTGCGGCTAACTTTTGCAAATAATTAATTACCTACAAGTTTTTGTGAAAGTTGATGTGAACCAAAAACATCAAAATTACAAAGTTTGTCTTATTTAGCCGCTACTTTTTGCCGTTTTCATTTCATTTTCGCGTGTGAGCGATTGATTGGCATTTTTTTTATTTTTATTTATTTCGTTTTTTCTTTAATCTTTTTTTGATATTTGCCTTTTATTTATTAGCGTATATTGTGTGTTGTTTGTTATTTATTCAGCTGTCTTTACATAATTGCATAGTTTGTCAATCAGCCAAGCCAATTAGCCCATCAACCTAGGCGATTCTTGAGCCCCTTGAAAATGTCACTTTATGCTTTATTATCAATGCGATAACGAATCTTACATTTACCCACTAATGTCCCCTCCATATGAATGCGTGTGTGTGCCCCCCTTAATAGTCGAAGCTTGCCTTTAAAGCTTGATTCATAAAGCTGTATACAAATAAATTTCATTTGCGGGCTATACGCCATTTGCATGTCGATGAACCTAATGCAAGCTCTTCCACAATTTGTGATGCCTTTCGATATACTCTTCTTTCAGGTTTCTCTCTCTCAGTATCTGTGGGTAGAGTATTACATATTAAATTCTAAGAAATAGTTTTGTTTCCTATTTATTCAAATATCACGCCTTGCATTACATAATTCTTAAGCGTATTTAGCTTACATATTTGTTTACTTTATTATTTATTTTGTAATTTGTAGGGTATTCAAAGATCTAATAGCATCTCTTGCTTGTGCATCTCCAACTGTGCGTTGATTCATTCCGAGTTTTTAGTGTCCCGTGATTGCCTTACAAATTTTCATATTAAGTTTGTGACGTTCCGAGACTATTGACGAGCTACATAAACTTACTTAATAAAAATTATCCATAAAAAATCTTTCGGTTAAGTTTTTGTTTATGTGTCTATTATATTTAATTGAGCTCTGCAGGTTTTGTATAGAAGTTTTATTTAAAAGTAGGCAAAAAAACAAACGAATGTTGTGTTTTTGAGGTCAGTTTATCATTTTGGGTTAGATCCAATTTCGGCATTCTACAAATTCAGTGCTGTAAAAGTAATTGTTAAAAAAGGAACATAAATTCTAATTATGTTTGAAGCTTTGATGAATATTCTTCTTAACTAAAGGAAACATATGATGCCAATTAAAAGAAGGCGAGTTCATTTAGGTTCTTACATACTCTTTCCCCTATAACGACAACTACTTTTGATTTAATAGTTGGCGTGACGTCGAGTTATCCGCGTACTGTGATTTGTTAAGCTTGAATTTTTCATATTTGATTCATTTTGTGTTGGTCATCTCTCAGCTGAGCAGTTTATTTGGCACAAGCTAACGGCTGTTTGTTTCTGGCTCAGCTCAATTTTCTTTCACTCGCCAGACCATAAATTATGATCTGATAGTTATTAGGCGCAGCTTCAGCCTTCAGCATGTTGCTCTTAACTTAATGTTGCATCATTTCCCCCTTAGCTGCGGACATGCCACATTCCGATGTGCTGCAGCGCCGACCCACGTTCACCTGGCCATTATTACATCCTCTGCTCTGCTTAGATCTGTTCTGCGCCGCGCAGCCCACACAGAAGGAAAGTGCTGGGCTACGTGTTCGCCGACATGTGTTCGCCATGGCAAGGGGAAAGGTGCTTCTTTAATGCTGGCTAATTTGTAAACTCGTTTTGTTGCTCGACATTTTCCTAGACGCTCCAACTCTTAACATTTCCCAGGGCCGGACTGCATTCATTTAGTTAGTCGGTCGGTCCACTCTTGTGTGTGAAGTTGAGTTTTTCATTATTTCGGTTAAGGTGTTGAAACATGGTATTTTCCACGCGCATTGTATGTAAATGTGGCAAAAAAAGGCAGTGTTATGTATATGAAATTAATAATTTAATGTTAGACATTGCCCAACAAAATGCATATTCGACTTTTCAGAAAGTGTTTAGATAAACAAAAATAGACCAGCGATAAGTGCGCGTTTCGATGAGACACAATAAAGATAATGTGCTTTTGAATAGTGAGTCAACTTGACATAATGCGAGGCATTAACTAAATGCGCAATAATTATTGTTAGGCAGAAGGACACTGACATTGCGTTTGCCAACACTGGCTGCGGCCCAGGCTCTGTGGTCGATTTTGACAATGTTGTGACAATTGTGACAACTTACAAACAAGTCTTTTGCATTCAAATTTTCGGCGAATTGTGTGTGTGCGAAACACTGACATTGGGCGTTTGGCGTTTGCCAACACTGGCTGCGGCGCAGTGCTGCCACCGTGCCAAGCTCTGTTGTCGATTTTGACAATCGTCACAACTAAAACACAACTCTTTGGCAGGCCAACAAAATAAATAGCTGCATTCAAATTCTCGGTGAATTGTTAGCTAGAGTGCGATAATAAATGCTAACCAAGAGCAAATCTTGTGTTACAAATAAATCAAACAATGCGCTTGCTTCCCAAACCAAAACCAACAACAACATTAAAATGTCACTACTCAACAACAACCACAAAAATGCACCAAAAAGCAAGAATCCACAACATCAACAAGAACCACATCATTTAAAGCTGGCAGCACTAGCTCCAATGCTGCCCATTATCAATGAAATGGTGCTGGAGCCGGAAGATCTGGATGACTATCAGAAGGACTTTGCCGCTGGCCTCGAGCCAGAGCTGGATTTGCTAAACAGCACTTCGAAGCTGGCTAACAGCGCCAGCAGCAGTTCCCTGTCCTCGTTGATGTCCAACTGCAGCTCCAGCAGCTCCATGTGGACGACCACGTCGACGTCGATGGAGTCCGTGACGACGATCAGCATGCAGCCATCGAATGCGAGCAAACACTTTGAGAACACATACAAGCTGCTGGGCAAGCAGCTGGAGAGCAATTGCCAGCGCACCGCGGACAAGCTGCAGCAGTTGGACCAACAGCTCGATAGCCTGGACAGTCTGAGTGGCTCCTGTGCCTCGATGTCCGCCATTGTCAATGGCACGGAGCCGGCGCCCACGCGCCTCGAGCTTGAATTGGAGGCCGTCGAGCGCATGCGCGTCATTGTCCAGCAGATGAAGAGCACGCCCAAGGAGGCGACAGCGAACGCCTCCGCGCCGCTGCTGGCGCTGCTGCACGACTTTGCGGCCAAGGGCCAGCCTCAGTCCAAGGACGCCAGCCAGCCGTGCACTCCAGTTCCAAGTCCCATTACGGGCGCCCTGCCGGCGGATGGGCCAAACTTTGAGCTGCCGCCCGAACTGCTCCAAACGGCCAACTCCTGGGAGCTCATGTACTACGCCTCCAAGAATGTCGATGGCAAGAATTGTCTGAAAGTTGTGCGCAGTCTATTGACCAACAAAGGTAAGATTCTACTAATCCTGCCCAGGCCAACAAATTTATGGCTTAAACTAAGTCGCAAACATGGTTCCATGAATCAGAGCAAGTAAGAATGCTCTAGTTGGGAGTGCACGACTAGGGGATACCCTGAACCATCTTCTTCCTTGAAAGATACCTAATTTGAATATACTATTCTACAAACTATATGTCAAGTTTGGTGGCTTTAGGTCTTAAATCGATATAGATTTTTATGGATTATTTGGAAACGGGGAAAGTTCTCGAATATCGGAAACAAACTCCATCTGCGCAGGCACTAGGAGGATCTAGTCAAGTCTCTAGCTCTTATAGGTTCTGAGATCCTTGCGTTCATACATACGGACAGAGGGACAAACATGGCTAGATCGACTCGGCTATTGATGCTGATCAAGAATATATATACTTAATGGGTTCGGAGATGCTTCCTTCTGCCTGTTACATACATCTGCACAAATACAGTATACCCTTCTTACCCATTTCAATGGGTTCAGGGTATAAAAACATTTAAGCCTGGGTTTGTTATGTATTTTCAATATATGATGGAAAATATATTTTATTTTAAATTATTTAATTACTGCGCTTACTAAGTAACTAATTAAATTAAATTTTCTCTATACAAATTTGGCTTCTATGAAATATGTTTGGATAATAGAATTTTCGGGGCCCAAATTTTGTCTGTTAAACCAAATCGAAAAGTTTTTTTTGGCTTTGGCTCACACTAAAAACTTAAAAATGACTAACTAACTTAGTGCAACAACTTAAAATTGTAGACATTTGGCTTAGACTGGCCTTTAAAAAGAAAACCTGGTTATCTGCGAAGTGCAGCAGAGTCCGCGTCCCGCCGCTGCATTTGCCTGTGCGATAGCCCCTCGCAGTTAACTTATCTAATCGCTTGTTTTATATTTGCTGTTCGATTAATGTTTTTTCTCAATTGATTTTAGTTTTTTACGATTTTATTTGTTTTGCTTTGTTTGTGGTCGACGTGTGAAGCAGCACGACAGCAGTTTTTCGCATTATTTTTATCACTAATTCCCATTTGTTTGCAAAACTTCAGACTTTGTGTTTGTTTTTGTTCTGCTTCTTCAATAAATCACGCCGACGTCTTGTTGATATTTGCACAAATCGTTATCGATTTTGGCATATATACTTGTATATATATACTTGTATTTAAATAACAGCTTTTAGCAAGTTAATTTGAAAAACTATTAAGGCGCCGCAAAGCACATGATCTCATCCCATGAATCGCATTCTAAGCCTTTTCACTAGGGCCTGCAAGTTTTTTGCTGCGTTTTTTACGGCTCAGGTGCTTCACACTTTTTGCCCTTATCGCAGTGCAGATATGACTTGCTGATTATCTCGGCTAATGTTCAAGAGGAGCTGCAGATCATTGTTTCCTTTTTTTTTTTTTGTTATTTATCCATTAGCAATGAAATTGTCAAAGCCACAAAGCCCTTAGTTTGGCAATTGCTTTAGACATCAAATTCAAGTCTAAAGTCATTAAATGAATAGTTTAATGACCGATGATAATTAACGGAATATTACCTGTCATTTCATTTTTGCTGGAAATCGCTTTTCTAATTAAGTTAAGAAAAAAGACTTAAAAGCTTGTGTCAGGGAATTGTTCCCAGGTCCAAAGACATGCTCTAGACTTGGGGCTAAACTACACTCGCCAGGTCCGAAGGCTATTATCCAAAACTCTTCTATAAACACATTTAGACAGACGCGAACTAATTGTGTTTTCACGTTTTATTTTTTTGTACAAGGCACGTGCTTTAAAGTATTTGGCATTTAAGCTGGACTGGTAACATGTGGGCAAGACCCACAATTCTCAAAACTCGCACATTTTGGGTTCAGTTTCTAATATTCCCATTTTGAAGTAGTTCCTTCTACCTGTATTTCATTGGGTTTGTGTGCCTAGTTTTCCAGTGAACTTTATTATCCTAATACACGGAAATTTACCCGCGACGAGTTCCTAAATCTATTTATGAATGGGATTAGGTTTAGGTAGGTTTCCCTTTATAAAAATGGGATATAAACAATAATATATGACAGATAAATAAATAATTGTCTCAAATATCTTGGATTCCGGTCTGCTTTTTTAAACTAAAATCTTATTACCAAGTGAAATGCTAAAAAATAATTGTAATATGTCTTACCCTATAAATAATAGATGTGTTAAGTACAATATAGCTACATATATCACGGATATCCGGATGTCTTCGGCACGCCGCAGATTTAATATCTTGCTAGTTAGTTTAGTCAAAATTGGAAAACTGACAATTTTACCATATAAAAAAACTATTATTTTTATTGATTTAAAATATATTACTTAATGGGAAAGGAGAAGTCTCCTTATATCCTATATATAACATATCATGACAAAATAGTACTTACCTTCTAAAGGGTATGAAAAAGTTCATATTAGTTCTTATACCTCGCCAAGGGTATGTGAGCGATAGATTTGTTTACGCTGGCAATGCTATCAGGTTTCGCTCACTCTCTGTCTGGTGGATGCCAACTTAACAGAATAGCCGCAGTTTGTACACATAACAGAGCAATAACAGCGCATTGGTTGCCTCTCTCTTTATGTGTGGATGTCATCTTTGGTGGTGGATTCCAATGCAGCAACAAGACCCACAGAAAATAAAATTCACTCTGAGCGTTCGTCGTGTATCTGCTAATCCGCAAATTACACAACTCGTGCCAATTGTAATGCTTAAACGACTAGAAAGTATTGTCAAAATGTGAACGAGAATTTCAATCAGTGCTCTGTTATATTTTCCTAAATAAAAATCAAACAAGAGAAGCGCGCTGTTTCGATAAAAATTGCGAAGAAAAAACGTAACCCTCCTCTGGGCCGTCTAACAACAAGAACAACAACATTTATACTCAAATTGCGTGCTTGTGTATTGCGAAGCGTCTGTCTGTGAATGTGTGTGTGTGTGTGCGTCAATCTGGTCGACTACGTTGCTCCGTCACGAGTTTGGAGCGCCGTTTGCCCGTCTGGCGTTTTTGTTTTTTGTATACTCTAGAATTCAGTTGGAAGTTTTAGCATTCGTTAATGTCTCACAACCTTTGGACTGGCCACAGCCTTGTGGCTATTGTGATTACCAACTGTGTTGTTGTTGCTGCTGCCCAGTGAAGTGAAACCCTCGTGAAGTTCGCTGCCGAAAGTAGCGAAAAACCAATCTGTGTGGATATTTTTAACACGTGAGTTTTGGCCATCAGCATATATTTATTACTCGTATTTCCCGTAGAACCGGCAGCTGTTGTTGTTGTTGCACTTTTGCTGTTGTTGTTGGACTTCCTTTCACTCGCGCTGTCTTAGGGAAAACGCCTTTTACTTCCAAGCTGAGCGTTGCAGCCTGCAGTTGCCTGATGCGCTGGCTCTGCCGCTGCCTCTGCTCGGTTCTCTGTCTCAGTCCGCTCTGCTGTTAGTGTATGTGTGTACGTCGCGTTTGCAAGAAGTGGCTTTGAATTTGAGAGTTTTAAAGTTGCGCTCATGGCTATAAATATACATAAGTAAATCCAAAATCTGGTTTTAAAGTTCAAACTAGATTTTTACATTTGAAACCATTGCGCAAAAACGATATTTTGCGCACATTCAGCGTGCGCTGAGTGGGTGGCAGAGAGGAAAGAGAGCAAAAGAGCGAGGGAGCGCGCGTGAGCGTTTGGAAATTCTCATGACAGTTTCAGTTTCTCTGATGACTTCAGACAATTCACATTAATTTAGTAATTCATTTAAGTGTTTCGTCTGTAATTGACAATGCGGTTGCAGCCCTAACTATACAAAAGAAAGAAAATTATAAAAATAGCAAAACTCATGTGACATAGGGAGAGACAACGAACGCAACCCCAAAATGCCGCTTAACTAAGAGTCAAAATACAGGCAACAACAACAATAACATCAACCACCAGCTAGAAAAACCAAGTGCCTTGGCTGCAAAATTCACAATGAGACTTTTTATTACATAATACGAAACAGAAGAAATACTAAACGCAACCGATTTAAATACTTTTAAAAAGAAATTCGGAGAATGTTTAAACTGCATCGTAACTAATAGTATTAATAACAATACCCTAAAAGACTAATTTCGGCCATGACACACGTAAACAATGCCGAAGGCGCACCAAAGACAGACGCGGCGATAGGGTGGCAATTGCGGCCTGCTGTCAATGTGGCGCCAGCTGCCGGCGACAGTGCACATCGATTTTCAGCCACTGAGAACAACAGCGGCTCTCATGTGGATGCTGTTGCTGTTGTTGATGCAACGGCAAAGAACTGCCTAGAGGAATGCTCGTTTGTTGCGTGCCAAACGAGAGCGGCGAGCGATGGTTGGCACAATGACTTTTGCATTACTGAAGATGAACTTGAGTACGAGGATGAACTCGAGCTCTCAGCAGGTTGCAGTGCAAAAACAGCATCGACGTCAGCAGCGACGCCAGCGCATGAGTATGGTCTGCTGGGCTTTGGGTTGGTGGGAGAGCGAGAGCAGCAGAATGAGCAATTGCTCATGGAAGGTATTCTTGCTTTGGTATTTTTTTTATTACGTAACGATCCTGCAGCCCTATCAAATCGATATGTCGATATTTGGAGCCTGCCAATCAGTTATTGATTGTGCATCCCTGATAGGTTAAGGTCGATAACTTAAGTCTGATTCACAGATTTAATGTTAATTCGATGACCATTGTTAAAGTATTTATTAAATTATATATTTAACTTATTTTTTTTTTGCGACTTTTGTTATCTAATAATTTAAATTGCCTTGCAGTTCTATGTGGTAACCGTGTTAGCCAGATGACTCGCGCCTACGATGACATTGAAGCCGTGACGCGTCTGTTAGAAGAGAAGGAGAAGGATTTGGAACTGACGGTGCAAATTGGAAAGGAGCTGCTCACCCAAAATAATGCATTGGAAGCGCGTGTTACGGATCTGGAGACAGATCTAAAGTCCGCCAACGATGATCGCGCCCAGCTGCTCCATGAGCTGCACAAGAAGAATGAACTAATTTCGGTGCTAACCAACGACGCGGACGATGGAACCGATGCGGGCAAGTAGCTTATTTGATATGTTGATAAGCCATATAAATTAATAGCGAACTTTATTGGGTAACATATAGACACACCTACCATGTCCAAATCAATAACTCTGGACCTGCTGCAGAAGAAGGTTAACTCATTGCTCGATGAGAATAAGTCACTCAAAAGCGAGGCTACGCAGCTGGCGCACCAAACGGACGAGGTGGAAGAGCACGAGCGGCGGCTGATGGCGGACATAAGTGCCCAGCTGAACGATGCCAATTCGCAGTATGACAATATCAGTCTGGAGCTGGAGCGACAGCGCGAGGAGAACCGTTTGCAGCACGGACAGATTGTGAGCCTGACGGCTCGCCTGGCGGAGGCTGAGATGCGACTGCATCAGTTGACGCAGGACAACGACGAGCACCTGTCGCTGCTGCATGTCACAAAGGAGAATCAAAATGCGCTCGCCCTCGAGCTGGTCGAGTTCAAGCAGCGGTATGAAGAGGTGCTCGCGCTGCTTCACTCTGCACAGGATCAGCTAAAGCAGCAACGCAAGCGATCGCAACCGCAGGCCCGCAGCTCGTTTCTGGGCGGCCTGGGCACGAACGGTGCAGCTGCTGCTGTCGCTGTCGAGTCACTGCAGTCAGAACTGATGGAGTCGTCGCTGTACTCGGAGAACAGCCTTGACTCCGGCATATCGGGTGATAGCCAGCGCTGTGCGGACCGCATTGGTCGCATGATGTCGCAGCTGCCTGGTGGCATGGCGGCCAGTATGGGATCCAGTAGCATATACGGCCCACCGCCATACCAACGGGCCTTCGACACCGTGCGTTGCGCTACCAAGAGCGGCAACTACATGGACAGCGGCAATGTGTCCATGACTCAGTTGGGCGCCATGTCCATGAGCAGTGCCTCCGGGCCGCGCATGGCCTCAATGGCCTACCCGGCGGGCTCCTATTATCGCGGTGCTAGCGGTGGCAGCAGCAACTCGCTGGGTCTGAAGACGCTCTCAAGCGAAAGCCTTAACTCGCAGTCAGACGACGGATATCCGGCGCAGCCATCAGGTGTGCCTGGCGCCCCAGGTGCCAAGGAACTGGAGGCGGCTCTGAAGCGTCTCACGCCCGCCGAGGTTTTGGCTCGTCGTGCTATGCTTTCGTATGCGCCTGCCGGAACTTACAATTACGATGAGCCCACGCACGGACGAAGCGGCGTTGCGGCGGGCGGACAACCAGCTGGCCTTACTTTGCCCATGGGTGTACGCACGCCGGACAGCATCATGTCCACGGGTTCGGGCTCGTCTGGCCTAACGACGCACCAGTGGCGTCTTCCAGAGAAACTGCAGATTGTCAAACCCATGGAGGGCTCGCAGACGTTGCATCATTGGTCACGCCTGGCCACGCCCACGCTCAGTGGTCTGCTGGAGGAGCGACCGGGCGTGACCATACGTGGCGGGCGTGGCCTCGACGATCTGGGCATGCAACTGTATACGCTGTCCGACGTGGAGGAGGACGTCAGCGATGAACTGGGCCTGGGTAAGCAGTTTGAGGCGCCTGGCTGCACCTACACCTACACGAACAGCATGGTCATGCATCCGGATGATGGTTTCGTCAACGACTTGTCCTTCCTCTCCCAGTCGCAGATGTCTTCGCGAATGGCCTCCACATCGACATCCAGACAGCCAAGGTAAGACCCTTGATTTTTATAATTTAACGATGTTTAATTGTAATTTCTTCGACTTAAAATAGTTGTCCGGCAACGCCTCGCGCCGGGATGTCTCGCAAGAACTCCTGCTCGACGTTTTCGGTCAACTTGGGACTGGCTGGCATGTTGAATGAACGCGGCATCAAGGCGGTCACGCCCAGCGCACTTAATACGCCCGCCGGGCCGAACTTTTCGCCGACCGTGACGCCCTGCAACAGTCCAGAGGGTTCGCCGCCACGTGCCCAGTCTCCGGAGCCGTTGTTCGGACTCTTGTCCTCGGGCGCCGATCTGATCAAACGCAAATTGGTGGGCCCCAGTGATCTGCAGCTGCAGCGCAGTCTAAGCAAGCAGCAGCACCAGCAGAAGGTGATGCTGTCTCACCTGGAGCGACGGGCTCTGCGCTCGCTCAATCTGATCGAGAAAGTGGAGAGCATCGGCCTGGAGAACATAATCAGCGCACAACGTGGACTCGGCACGGGCATCGCCAATCGCAGCAGCTCCCCGCTATCGCACATCAGCAGCAGCAGCAGCGGCGGTGGCGATAGCCTTCAGAGCTTGCACACCAGCAGCAACAGCATCGTGGACGACATCCATTTTGATCGCGCACAAATCAAGGGTGTCCTGCATCGCGGCCTGAAATCGCCCACGCCGGCGGCAACATCGACGGCCACAAGCATGGCCGCCAGCAGTACAACAAGCAGCGCCTACAACAGCGAGGATAGCGATGACCAGGGTATCGTGCTGCAGCGGAAGCCTAAAACAAGCTCGGCGCCAACTGCAAAAGTGACAAATCCCGCTGCAGCGGCGGCAGGGGAAGTCTCGGCGTCTGCCAGCGAAACACGCCTGAAGCAAATGCAGCGCCAAAAGTCGCGACGAAACCTTAAGAACGGCATGGCCGCCCAGCGACCCGATCTGGGCACTATCGCGGGTAGTGGGACCTCCGGAGGCGGCGCCAGGCGTCTGCGACCAGATCTTGGCAAGGTCTCGGACAGCAGCGGAGCATCCACAAGTGACGGCAAGAGCAGCGACATGGAGTCGAAGTCGACGTCACAGAGCATCACCCAGGCCTTTGTGGGTTCGGTTAGTTCCTTGTTGTTTGGCCGCAAGGGAGGCTGGCTGTAAACACAACAAACACACACACACACACACACAAACACACACACACACACACACACACACACACACACACACACACACACACCCACACCCACACACACACCCACACACACACCCACACCCACACACACACAGATACATTTAGACATACTACATATACGTATGCAAGAAAGCTCTTTAATGATAAACGCGCGCCTGAGCATGATTTCATAAGGCAAGCGCGATAATTCTAATCGCAGCAAAGCCACACGCAAAAAAAGGGTTTTAAGTTAGTCGCCGCCGCTGCCGCCATTTTGTTGTTGACTGTCGATGTTATGCAACACTGGCCACGCCCGCTGTCTTAGTGTTTGTAGCTGTGATTTGTAAATACTTGTAGTAAAATGTTTAAATTTAGTAGTTTATTATTAATTAAATATTCACTTGTTTCGCTTGTGCAACGGCGGTCAATTTGAAACTAACTGCAACAGCAGCAACAGAAGCAACAACAGAAACCCAGCATATCCTACAACGGTCAGCAAGATTAACTATATATATATATATTATTTTTGCCAATTTTGTATTTATTTTCATATATATGTGTTTACTTACGATGCGTAGAATATTAATATTTTATTTTCTTGATAATTCTCTGTATAAACTGAAGAACGTGCGAAAAGCAAATGTACATAAGAAAATTTATTGAATTGAAAGTGGATTCGCAAAAAGGTATATATATTTTTTTACACATGTATATATATAGTTTACGTTTTTGCTTTCCACTTGCCGACTCTTACGTATATCACAAAATTGAACACTGTCTTTTTACTGCTTACTTACATACATATATATTCGGTGCTTTTTGTGCAGCCATACAAAGAAAGAAAAGTATGTCCCAACATAAACAATTTGTTTCTAGTCTTTACTTACGACTCTGTTCTCTCGTTTGGCTATG
Organism: Drosophila kanekoi; assembly: GCA_037075305.1. Lineage (NCBI taxonomy): Eukaryota > Metazoa > Arthropoda > Insecta > Diptera > Drosophilidae > Drosophila > Drosophila kanekoi. Next base: position 3,312,738 of record JBAMCE010000577.1, on the reverse strand, counting down.
CTCTTATATTTTTCGATGCATAGCTTCTAAATGCAGTGCACTAAACAGGGTGTAATAAACATTTACTTACTCTTATATTCTAGTTTTACTTTTGAACAACTAAATTTTGAGGTTGATTAACAGCGCTGTTAGCTAACATTCGAAACACATGTTACTAGATCACCTTTGGCTAACTGCGCGTGAGTTCTGTTAATTGGTTTTCTCTCACAGCAAATTTGGAATACTTTTTGTATTATTTAGATACTTTGATTTTGGAGACATGCAAGCATATATCACGAATGAAATTATAATCAAGAGCAACATATATTGACGAAATTGTACACGCTTCGAAAATTTAAGTTTATAGTGATAAGAAATAATGTACACAAAAAAGCAAAACAACAAAAACCAATGTAAAAGTTTTTAGTTTTAATTATTATCAAAATATTTATTTACTTATGCAAAAATAAAGAGAACATCGTTAAATAATAATTGTTTATGGCTTAACTCTTTCTTCTGCAAATATCTTGGTGGGTTCTATCGAATGGCTTTGACTTGGCAACTTATCATAATTACCGGGGAGCTGGGGACACTTGATACTTCCACGCCTTCATTGGACGTAGTCGAAATATTTTAGAATAGATATACCGAGAAATCCGTTCGGTGTTTTCATTAAATTTAGCGGGCGACTACTAAAATGGTAAATACAGATGTTTATTTCGTATAAACCATGTTTCAAGTTTCTCACTTCAAAGCCCAATTCATTTCAAGGAATTTCAGCGCCAGCCTTGAAGATGAGCTCTAAACTGTAAGGCATTCCAAATTCCATTCCATTCCATTCCAGTATTCACAAAAAAAGTGAAATCAATTGAATTCTATGCAAAATGTTAAATTTTTATATATCGTTTTTATTCCATTGTAATGACTAACATTTTAAAAAATTACAATTCAATATTGGATAAATTAGTTGTAAGCATATAATTTGATAATTTCTGCTTTATCCTGACTATAATTTGTTAAATTTGTTATAAGGTTGTTTCATAATCTTTCATGTTCATTTTCTCAATTTTCTTTAGTGTTTTTTATATTTTGCATTGTTGTGTATTGTTGTATAGCAACTGCTGCATATGTATATCGTTTAGATGTATGTAGTCATTAATGTAAAAATTGTATGTACTGCAGCTTTTGAATAATGTTTGTTTGTATATTTTGTATTTGATTTAATAATATAAATAGTTATCCAGCGGAGCTTGGTATGTTACAGAGAAGGGGCAAAGCGTATAGGACCATTACCATTCCGTATTAAGCACATCAAAAAAATAAAAATGAAAAAGAAAAGAGTTCGCAATATAAAATCCGAGTAGGTAAATAGTTTACAGCAATAAAAGATAAAACATCGATCGACTTAATTTATAACTAGGCTATGTATTCATTAGATTCACGTTCGATGCTAACTCTCAGGCAGATTTTAGAATATTTTTACTTTCGAGTCGGATGGGCGCAATTCAACTAACCATGCGATTAAGTACATCATTTGCAGATCGGTTAGCTATAAGCATATCCTGCGGAGCTCCAGGCATTGCATTATCTTAAACACTTCTATATGACTCCATGTCCATGCTGTTTATACATTTATATATATATATATATATATCTGTCTAGGCCGATTTGTGTTTTTTGCTAAACGTGTTGTAGAACTTTAGTATCTTATTAATTGTATTGTTGTTGTACATGCTTTTGGCTATATTGCAATAAAATATTTATTATTATTATTGCCTACGGTGCCTGACCTTTGACAGTTTGTTCAATTTATTTGGATTTGCTTCACTTTCTTTTGTTTTCTTTTTGTATTTTTTTTTTATGTTGGATAGGTACATAATCTACTATTACAGATATTTATAATGTTACTTGTTTTTTTCTTTTACTATAATGCCCGGCTACAACCATTTCATGGGTATTATTTGGGCGTGAAATAAAATTAGAATTGCGTGTGTGTGTGTGTGTGTGAAATTAAACAATATAAATTACATTAATTAATACATACAATAAATACAATTTGATGCCAATACAAGAATTCGTTTATAATAACTGGGCTGCGATCAATATCTGTTGCGTTTAATTCTCGTTTATAGACTGGTTGGTTTTTCTTTCTTCTTTTTAGCTTGGGTTGCCTTTTGTTTTTCATATATTTTTTATTATTATCTGTTTTTTTTTGTTTTGAAAAAATGAACACTTTTTATCTGGTGGGAATATACATATGGTTTTGGAAATCTATTGCACAGAACATGAATTTTTGTGGCCATTTTTGTGCTTTAGCCGCGCCTTCGGCTTGTATCTTTCCAAAAATGACAGTTGCTTGGCATTGATGGCGCCGCGTCGCTTACTATATGAAAAATATATACATATAATATTAATAATAAGAAGTTATGTGTATAGTGATAACTCACTCTCTAATCATTTCAACAGCCGCTTCGTATTTCAAGCCTAATTCGATGAGTGCAAGTGCTACCAAAACGGGGGCACGTCCCAGACCAGCCACACAGTGCACGGCAACGCAAGCCTCGGGATTCTGCTGGTATCTGCGATAAGAAGAAAGATGAAGAAGATGCATTTAGTCAAGAGCTAAGACATAATACTTGGTTGAAGTACAATATTTGTCACACTTTTACTGTGCCAACAGAAAATGCTTGCCTTAATTGTTAGAAAGCAACGAGAGGCTACGCTTACCGACAAGTTTCATTATCAACGAATGCAGTATTATTAAAAATTGCTGCTGCATCGCTTCTATCTGTTTCATTTGCAGTTAGGGGCATTGTATCTGTATCTGTAGCTGTAGCTGTATCTGTATCTGTAGCTGTTGCTGTAGCTGCTGCCGAGAAACTGGCTCGGGTTGTGGCTGCTGTCATTGGAGCTGTTTTCTTTGGTATGTGTCTGAGCGAGAAACGCTTGTGTTTGTAGTAGGATAGTGTGGCGCTTGAGGACTTTCTAAAACTAGTCAGTAGCCGGTGGATAATAGCACACAAACCAAGAAACGAGGAGTTAAGTAAGAATGAAATAGATAGATCGAGAGTGAGAGGAAAGCAAAATTACATTGAAACAAAGGGCTTCTAGAGAAAGCTTATAATAAGCTACATGTTATAAAGGATACAAATATGTCAGATGATGGCTTGATATCGAACAGCAGAGCCTAGGCGACGACTACGGGGTGGATGGGGTTGGACTTGGTGCAGATATCATATATATATATATGTACATTTTGTTGTTGTTTTTCTTTTGAAAATTGTATATTTGATGAGTTTTAAGGCGCAGCTCTTGAAATGTTGTTAGCAGCTCAGGTCAATGATTTTAGCAAATCGCATTTATGTTCAGCCTCATTTTCAGTGTACAAAGCAACAAATAATACTGAATAAATTGATCAAAATCAACTTTGGTAACGCTTCTTATGTAAATTATTATCTGAGCAAATGCAACAGTATCTAACCAAGCCTTTTATATGAATCCCAAAATGAACCAAAACTTCATGGATAACCCATTAAAGTATTCAAAAAGTTGAATTCAGATTGATAGCCTTTCATGTACATAGTGTTGTTTGAGTACTGAATAAAACTATGTATGAAATCTGTTACCGATCGTTCCCATGTCAACTATATAATATACTAGTCCCATCTGGCAGATTTCGACCCATGTACTTCCGGCAAAAGAAGGAAGGACATATGTAAAGTATAAAGACTAGTTGGTATACAAAACAGACAGACGGACATGTCTATATCAACTCAAGCACAGACAGACGGACATGGCTATATCAACTCATGCACAGACAGACGGACATGGCTATATCAACCCATGCACAGACAGACGGACATGGCTATATCAACTCGTTAGTTGATGCTGATCTAGAATATATATATATGGCGTATTGATTCGGTGTTGTCTACTATTCATTTCATGACAAATTATAAGACCCTCTACAAGCGTAAATCAAAAACTGTTGCGAATTGTAAGATCATATCAGACTGCTTGGTTAGATACCTCTCAATTTTGATATTGCCAGCATATTGAAAACTGCAAACAGTATGCGAAATAAACATATGTATAATTAAAATGTGGTTGCTGCTTATTTAACAAATGAAACTCGAGATTGATATGGATATGGGGGCATTACTTACTTGTCCTTCAAGACCTCAAACCATTCGTCAACGACCTGCTGCGGCGGAAAGGTGCCGTCGTCAAAGGCCAGATCCTTGACGGTTATGCCCTGGGCCTCCAGCTCATCGGTATTGTAGCTGGGCTCGCACACACGCACCACAGTGTTAACATTGTTCTTTTTAAGCTCCTGCAGGGCAAATACATTATTAAGTTTATCTTTTTCGACAATCTGATTAGGGTATGTGGGAGCTTACCATTATATAGTGATTAATTGTTATGTCTGATGGTCGATCGGTGATTAGGAACTTCATGCCCTTATACTCAATAAGAGCGGGTGCTGGGCGCAGATCTTTTTGACGCATTGTGATGCTTAACTTAATGCTTAATTAGCTTTACGGATCAGTTAAATTTATAGCTTGTACAGTTACAAAATTGAATTGGATTTTTTTTTTCTTAAATAATATGTATTAATCGCTCCTAAATTGTTTTTTCTTTTATTGTTTCTGGGGGACTTTCTTACAAAATGAATAATTATTAGCTGGGCAACAATATTTTGATTCGACTTTCGGATTGGGAAGTTACTTGATTTTATTTTTAGATGTAGATGTTTTGGGCTTCTTTTCAAACGTGTTGTAAAAAAAATATGTATATATGTATAAATATAATAAGATTTTTGCAGGCTTTCAAATACTACAAAATAATTGTTTAAGTATAAATAAATAGCTCTATAGTTTAAGTACAATTTTTGATTTCTTCAATTTTTTCGTGTCTCAGCCCAAAGACGTCAATATTGAAAATTCCCTGTTAATTTCGCAGCTATCGCGAATCGAACAAAACTTATTTATTTCGAGTGCAGCTTGCTCTGCTTCTCTCCAATTACTATTGTTGTTGTTGTTGTTGTTTCCAAACTTTTCGTTGTGGCGCCCTTATTTTAAATTGTTCTGCTCGTGATATGAACTCCGTTCAGCCAGAGTCTCGAGTCTCTCCTTATCCACAATCTGTCCACGTTCCGAATCTGATTTGGCGGCGTCCGTTGACTTCCGGGCAGGCGACAGCGTTGTCTCAGGCTATCACGGCCTTGATCTTTTTGCGTTGTGGGTTACCTGCACGAAAATGAACAGAGGTGAATAATCAATATAAACAAATACCAATTGATAAGAAGCTACGCCCAAGCAACAAGCCATAGTCATTAGTTGTTCGCGGAGTATCCTTTGTTCGTTCATTGCCTACAGCTCATGCTCTCAGATGAAATAGCATTTATAGAAAGTTCTTGATTTGACTTGCAATTGTCAATGTAAGAAAGGTGATAAGAACTTAATTTGTTTTTAGGTTTTTATTCCATTCAATTGGGAAACAACTTGGATGACAATGGATCAAACATACCCAAGAAATAAACTTAGTCAGACAAAGAATGAAAAGTGTTTGTCCGGAACAATGAAGAACTATTTGGATTTCATGGAGTCATATTCGAAATCTAGTTCGATCAAGTTTTAAATTAAAAGCAATTGGTGCTCCAATTGTGAGTCAATTAGCTTGATTAATTCCGAAATTTACTTTTGTCAACTTTATTTCAATTGCCGAAAATTGCCCTAAACTAAATGTATATGTTCAGCAAATTCAGTCAAAGTACACGCAAATAAGGACTTTCGCAATAACATTTAATGGTTCTTTATTCATTGCCTCAGCTCGTTCGACCCAATTCAACATGACCTTTGACACGTTCAATTACCATTATAGGTAATTTTTCTATGCCTGACTTTTATGCTTTTTTTTGGGCTTCTTGGGTTTTCAACTTACTTTTTATTTGTGCTGTGCTTGGCAGTATTCTGCACTGTCTAGATGAAACTCCATAGATGTGGGAACAGGTCTGACCAACTGGAAATTGAGAATTATTTGAGAATATTATTAGTAAAGTTACGTCGAAATACGAATAAGTTCCAAGTATACACAAATTCGAAATGCTTTGTCTCCGAATGTTGCTTTTTAAGAAAACACATTTATCACGCCGTCAAATATAGATACAACAAAATAATATTGTATTATATACATATATATGTACACTTGCGCATACATACCCTATATATGTACGTATGTATGTGTGTGGCATATCTGTTCTATATATGGCTACATACATATACATATATATATATGTATGTGGCTAATGCATAGATAATATCTTTGGCAAATATTTGGCTTTTATTCAGGTCTTAAATAAAAGCGCACAAACAATTCTTGTGAAACTTGGCATAATATTGATAATAATGGAAAAATGCTACATATATATATACATACATATATATAATATGTATGTGTGTATGTATGTGTGCGAATGTTTTACTTTGTCGAAAAACGTCTGGAAGCGTGGAACTAATTAACAAACTGTTGGAAATTATATAGCTTTTTATTTGTACTTGCATTCGCATACACGTACATACATACACACATACATACATGTATATATGTATGTATATATTTCGATGTGAATTGTTTAGTCATTGTGGGCACATGATTTGTATAAGTAAACTTTCACTTGTTTCTACCTTTGGCGCAATGGGAGCACAGAATCACGCGAAACGTGAAAGAGAACCGAATATCAGCTGTTTACTTGAGTTGATTTCTTCTGGTTTTTACTTGACTTATGCAATGTATTTTGTTTTGCGTCTTTGCAAAAATCACAAACACACACAGACACAAACACACGGACACACAGGGAAAAACAAATGTACAAAAAAAAAAACAATATACAATGTGTGTGTGTATTTACATATATAGATTTGTATGGACAATTATGGGTAATTTGCACTAGTTACAGAGTTAGAGTTTGGCCAAATGTGTTACCAAATCTAATCTTAATCGCCTGTAATGCGGCGCGATAAAATCTCGATTAGATATCGACAGGTGTCAATTCTAAGACGCTGATCGATTACAACACTGAGCAGACACCAAATTCTGCGCGATGAGCACTCTTTCATCTTTTGCTATCGACTGAACACTGCCAGCCAAAACGAATCCCACCGTCCACTTACTGTGAGAGCCATTTGCGGTCGACCACAGAGAGAGTGGGAGAGCAGACATGACGCACAACTCTGACTGAACGAACGAGCGAACGAGTACTTGTTTTGCTTGCGCTCATCCTCGCGAGTAAGTGTTTGCGTTTGCCAGCTGTCGTGTACTGCGCGCTCACCCTCTCCCTGTGACGCACAGTTTTACTCTCGCCTTGCTATGGAATGAATATCTGCATACATATGTATGTATGTATGTAACAGACGTTGTATATGCACGTACGTACGAACATTGCTCCCGTCTCGGAGCCACATTTCTCAATTCTGGCGCAATTTAAAGGCTTTTAAAGCATCTGTCAAACTAAGCGAAATGCATATTATAAATATATTAGTTTGTGTCGTCTAATATTCTTGACGCTGAGTAAAATACACAAAAGATTTATGGCAATTTTGCAAACATTTAACTTTCAACAGAAAGTATGCAGCAAATACACGAGCCGGCTTCCTGTCGTGTTATTTGTCGTGACACCATGACTCAACACGTCGTGCTCCTGTTAGAAGCACGTCAGCACGACTTAACAGAAATTTAAGAAATTTTTGCTTCTGTTAAAAGCACGTCAGCACGACTTAACAGAAATTTAAGACATCTTTGCTTGTTATCCTTGTTCGTGTTGGAAATCGTGGAGGAAACCGTAACGCACAAATTTTTAATATGTACATCATCTCTATATATAAAGCTGATTGTCCTCACAGACTGATTGAGAGCTGGGATGCTAAAATTTTAACAGTAGTCCCCCAGGATGATGAAGGCGGACGCTAAGTTTTGAAAAAATCCTCTCACAAGTGTGGAAAAATAGCGAATAGTTTCAGATAGTACGAGTAGATTTAAATTATCCACGTGTAGGAACTATAAGACTTAAACTAGCAACGGGCAAGGCCGGGGAATACCCACTAGGAGTATGTATATATATTTATATATGCTGAGATCGTAGATGCATCTTTGAAAACGAATAAGTTTTCCAGAGGTGAACCCGAAACATATATCAAGATTATGAGAATAGAGATCAGCCTACTAAAATGTTTTTATTTTTGGATATTTTCATGTTCATTTTGTATTTCGTTATTCCAATGCACAAATTTTTTAAGTTTTATTAATAGACTAGTTTATTGTGTAATACTTTTGGTTTGATCGAACAAACTACAAAGTAATAATACATCAAGAAAGTTTTTAATAAAAGATAACAAACAAACAAATTGTTATTTGCCATTCCCTTTTGAACCGATATCGAAGTATCTCATAACAACTTTCGAGACAAGGTCAGTGTTATTAAAGAAAAACAATAAACCAACAATGCGGCGGTTATATTATATACAATTATCTGATGCGTGCGACAATACACAGTCAAGGTCAAGCGTTGAAACTGTTGCAAATGTATATATCCAATTGAAACCAGTTTAAGCATATAATACTGCAGTAAATAAGCACTTGATAGGTCTTAGGCAACAGGTATTACACCCATTTGTAGTGTAAATTGTAATTTATTACATTTCCTCATTCGTTCTTTCCCCTAAAACAATGCCCATCCCACGCTTCAGTGCACACAGATCTACGGTTGTATCAATGGGAGGCCATATATGTACATACATATGTGGAATATCACATCGTAGGTACAATAGCATTAGTCTGATCTATGTATATACACATCTGCTATATAGAATTTTAAACACATTTTGATTGACAAACACGTAAGAGATGAACAAAATAGCTTGCATTTCAATAAATATATACATATATTTACTCAAATGTTCATTTGTCAAACAATTCTCATAAAAGCTTTGATTTATGTAAAGTTTTAGTATTTTCTGTTAACTAAACATGTTTTCAATTACGAGTACTAACATACATCACGTACATCATTTCTTAAAGGCTGGGACTAAAAAAATACCAAAATGTATTAAATACCTTTTAGACCCGCACTTGAAAATGTCAGTTAAATCTGCTTGGCAACGTCATAGCGACGACATAACGGAAAAAGTGTCTCCATATTTAGTACTTTATATTTCAGATATGAGGTACTTTTCGCTAACTAATCTAATCTGTATTTATAAATATGCACACACATTGATATGAAAATGCCAATGAAATTTAGTTTAAAGGCAAAAATTAAAGTTGATTTACATGCTATTCAAACGAAAATCAATGAACGAACTTGAATTAAATTTGAGACAACCGCAAGACGGAAAAAAAAACTTTAATAATTCAAGTGGACGAGATAAAGAGAAAACGGGAATGCAAAGATATGAAAGAGCGACAGAGAGAGAGAGAGAGAGACGAATGGTTGGAAGCTTTTGCTGGTAGTCTCCGAAATTGAGGATAAAGTGAGCAGAGCTGAGAGTTGACTGCACTCCGGCCAGACAAGTCAATGCCATTGTGAAGCATGTCGCTGATAGACAAACATACAACAACAACAACAACAACAACAACAACAATGGCACAAAGGAAACAGCAGGAACCCAAGATATGTCGACGAGGTAATGTCTACATAAAAGAAAACAAAAAGGCAGAATGTACATACAAGAATGTACATATGTACATACATACATATATACAGGGAATTCAATGCCTGGATGTTAAATGTGGCAAATGATAGTCTGGTTTAAGGTAAAGTCTAGCCTAAAAGTTTTCAGACAAAATGTTGAAATTCGCAGACGGATTCTGTCTATAACATGTTTATTATAATTAAAAAAAAAAAAAAAAGTATTGTAAACAAATTAATTATGGCCAAAAAGAAATTTGATACGCCTGTCATTTAATATTATGAAATGTGCCCTTTTTAATATGGGATAAGACTAAAGCCAGCCCAGACATCGAATGATGTGTTAACTGATTAAAGTCTGCTGACGAAAGTCCAAGGGCAAGCAACAACAACAGTTATAAAAAAACATTCTGCTTAATCAGAAAAGCTTATACTACCAGATATGCATACTAGTTGTCCGGTCCGATGACCCTCAGGGCTTTCTTTTTATGTATGTGAAAAATGTAACATTTTATCTCTTGCGTGGAGCGTTAGAATTGAATTTGAGGTCAAAATAAGAGCAGGCAGGTTAAAAAATTAACTTTCGATCGATCCTATGGCAATCTTATGATATAGTGGGCTGATGTTGATAAGATTTGGCTTATAGGAAAGGTGCTTAGTGAAATTGTTTAATAATAATTAACAAAAGGTTTTTCATTCTGTCAACTTCTATTCTAGCGATTATTCTCGTATAACCTATATGACCCATTAGCCCAGCTCTATTTGACTCGATTGTTAAGGATATGAAGGGACGTATACCTTACATATTGGAAATAAACAATATAGTTTTATTTGAAGGTATTTTACATTCTTTGTAACTCTCTTTTATCTCTTTTCCAAAATATGCCTCCAAGGTTTTTGTTTTTTATTGACCAAGTTGGGAGGTAAGCGTACAAACAGTATAAACAATTCAGTAAAATATATAATGAAAGAAAAGCAATTAATAGGTTCTGGTCGGGAGTTGCCGACCAGGGGATACCCTGAACCCGGGAAGTTGGAGATAGGTATAAATTGAAAAATACTTGATATATATATAATATTCTAGAAGCAATATATAAAGTTTGCTGACTCTAGTTCTTAATATGGACACAGATTTGATCAAAAAACAGAATGTCGATATCGATATTTATCGATTGCTTGGAAACGGGGAAAGTTATCGATTATCGGAAACAAACCGGCGCAGATCGCAGGCACTAGGTGGACTTACAGCTAAGGCTCAAGTCTCTCGCTCTTATAGGTCCTGAGATCCTTGCGTTCATACATATGGACAGGCGGACATGGCTAAATCGACTCGGCTATTGATGCTGATCAAGAATATACTTTATGGGGTCGGAGATGCTTCCTTCTCCCTGTTACATATATTTGCACAAATACATTATACCCTTCTCACCCATTTTCAATGGGTTCAGGGTATAAAAACTAGGACACTTTTGTGCTAAAAGTTAACGAGTCTGTTCCGAGTTATTGATTTTGCGACTGGCGTGCGCAAAGTTGTGTGAGTAGAAAGCTAGTTGCAGAAGGTGGGGCATACCCAGAGCAAACACAAATGTCTAGTCTGGCTTTCAACATAATGGGAGGTATCGTTAGTCAGGACGATTTGTGGTCCGGTCGTTGCCAACATTTATCGTGTGAAGCCCATATGCGAGGGTAGCTTAGTAAGAACTTTAAGATTTTAAAGCTTATGATTATGCCAAGAAAAATGTGTAAGTACATCAACCAAGCAAACGCTCTTTGAGAGTTTCTCCAGGTGCGAAACTAACAAATCATTTCGAGTTTTATGCCTAGACCTTAACAAGTTTTTACGGGGAACTCTTTCTCTCAGCACGTCCTGCTGCGTGTCGGAGATTGTCGGAAATGATGAAAAATGAATTATTCATTTTTATTCTTCTTCGTTTTCCACTTTATTTAATATAATTCAAGCCAATTATTATTGTTATCTATATTATATTTTTAAATTCTCCTCCATTCCCTCAGTTACACTTATCTTATCTTTATTTTTCTTCAGCGTTTTTGTATGAGCTTATCATTTCTTCTATTCTAACTGTTATGTATTTCAACTTAAAATTGTTAATTAAGAATAATTTGAATTCTTCTCAAGAATCTTCTTTCTTTAGTTTCAACTTCCTTTTCAGTTTCGCAAAAATATCCATCATGACCGAAATTTAAGAAAATACCTGAAACATTTTCGTATTACCGAAGCCTTTGTCATCCTCTGAGAATAATCAAAAGGTCCATTTCGGTATTTCTTTATATTTTGAACTAAAATATTTCCAACAGTAAGTGAATAGTCAGATTGCATTTACAGTAGATAAACTTTTTCTGTTTGGTCAAGATATCTTGATAAGCAAAATGTTTTTCATACAAGAACCTCCTCTTCGATCGATTGTTCCTATGGCAGCCATATAGTGGTATAGTGGTATAGTGGTCCGAAGGAGGCACTACTGCAAAGTTTCATAAAGATAGCTTAAAAACTGAGAGACTAGTTCGCACAGAAACAGACAGGCGGACATAGCTATATCGGCTCGGCTGTTGATACTGATTATGAATATATATACCTATACTTTATGGGGTCGGATATATCTCCTTCTATGCGTTACACATTTCTCGACAAAATTATAATACCCTCTGCAATGTGTATTAAAAAACTACTACTCAACTGAAATGTATTTTCTTATCGCTCTCTATGACCTTTTATAAAGTTTTAATACCCTGTTTGCATAGAGAAAACGATATATGATGACAATTTTTTGCCGGTCTTTGTGCGACTGCTTCACGAGTCAGGTTATAAATGGGTGAAAAGTGTATAATGTTTTCTCTAAAAATCTTCAATTGAACCATGTCAATCTCCATTAACTCGTCAACAACTAAAAGATCTTTACAGATCATCTATAACTTGTCCCATTTTCAAGTTTTTCCTTTTTTCAAGCATTTTTCGCTAGAGAAACCAACTTTGGCATGTTAAGTTTACATAGAGACATTTCGCTTTTTGTATACCATTCCGATTCCCACTAAATTGTAACTTATTTTTGATTTACAGCCTTGGTATTAAAATACTTGGATGCCATAATTATTCCCTAAATAAATACTAAAGATATTTACGAACGTGTTTAACATAGTGTGGGAGTGAGAGGAAAGAAGTGTGTGTGTATAGGGTATGTTTTTACAGAATGACTACTCGAAGCTGTGATCAGAGCATATCCCAGACTTACATGCCTTCTCTTAGGATTGCAAATTTAGCAGAGACCGATGTTAATGGGTATGTTAATTTGTATGTTAATTTGCATATAGTCTAACTTGAGACAGTTATTAGACTATGAAAAAATACAACATGCATTCTTGTTTATCATCAAAGGAAATGTAATCAAGTATGATTTTACTTATTTTATTAGTATTTCCATTTATTATAGTTACTATTATTATTTATTTTAATCACTTTCAAGCACAGTTAGTGGAAATACTTTTTTAATTGTATATTGGGATATACCTATTCACTTTTAGTTTTACAGTTAACTATATTTTTTAATTAGCCAAGTTACCTTCTGCCTATTATACAGTTGGACTGCCCTATCAGCTAATCTTTTGTGCTGTTGTAGCCAACGAACAAAGCAATTATTTTGGTGACGTCTTGAGTCGACAAATGCGTCAGCTTTTATCGCATTCGCCTCAATGCATGAGCAAAGACGTGTGTGTGAGTACGTTTATTATGATTTGTTTGTTTCGAAGAAAATACTCGACGAACAAGTTGCGGGTTGAGAGCTCTTTTAATATATCTACGTGGCATGCATATGCCAGAACCCTTTACAAGGTTATCCAGTTGAAATTTGTCGTCGGTTCTTGCAATTCGCTTTAGCTGGGAGCCAGCCACAACATTTGCCCAACTATATTTAGACTTGGCTGGTGGTTTCAGTGTCATATCATTCTAGCTCTGTCTCAGTCCCCCTCACCTTTTGGCAAGCAAATAACGGCGACTGACGTTGTAAGTATTGCATGTTTTAGTCGCCTTTCTCTTCTTCCTTTTCTATATTTAGATATGACATGTACACACTAACGAAATTCGCACGCCTTCCGTAAACGTGACAATAATAACAAATCAAATATATACTTATATCGATACGTTGAGTACTTCTTGTAATTGTCAAAAGCATAAATATTTAATGAATATTTTATAAAAATAAAATGCATAATATCAATCAATATCATTCTTGATGAAATCAAGGCATGATTACAGATCTTGTGTACATATGGACCTATGTTATTCAACTTAACTTTTTGTTATTTATTTATTATATATATATGGTCACATTGTGAAGAAAAACACATGCATACATTGATGTCCAATTTCAAACTGACATAAAGTGGGCAAAGAAAGACAGAAAGAAAGACAAAGGCAACGAAATAAAAGTGTTTGATTGGGTCCGTCGGATCACAGCCCCCTTTAATTGTATATCAAGAATAAATAATACAACAAAATCAACAATTGAAGCTGTACGCTGTCCATATCATTGAACTTGCTCAAGGAGAAATCAGATGCAGAAAATGTACAGAACGGAAACTGAAATCAAACATGCACCGAGTAAAGTTAATTCAGTATATTCTATTCGTTTTCGGTTAACGGTTATTTGAATTACAATCAGCTGTTGCTCTCCCTTTCTCCCACTCTCTCTGGCAAGGGTAAGATGAAGAGGTGAATATATGTTATGTACATTTATGCCTTTACTGCCGTGCACCTGTTAATGTGCTAGTTGTATGAATGTTTGCATTGACGCAATTAAACAGAGAATTTTTATGTAAGAGACGTTTGTATGTATGGATGGAGACAAGACAAAAACAAACGGGAAATGATATACATATGTTTCTCTGCACATGTCTATAGTAGATATAGGCTAAAAAAAATACTTTAAATTTAGTATTTTGCGCATTGCACATACCAACAAATATTGCACGAAGAATAAAAGAAAACTGATAATAAATTGTGTTTGCGGAAAAAATGCGTAATGCGTCCTTAATTGTTCAGAACAAAATTCAACTGATTCGATTCCGATTTTTTTATCTTTAGCCCAACTCAGATTTAAGTGAATCTTTTTGCGTCGCGATATTGTTTGGTGAATGTTTTTTTTTTTTATTTTTTTTTCAGTTGGCGTTGATACGATAAATTTGTTTAAGCATTTAACAGATTAGATATTAGTGAACGTTCTGACGTACATACATATAGAGCATGTGCATATCTGGCTTAAAGCTGTTCTCGTCGCATCTCTTCAGTCTGTTGCTTTTGCTAGTCGTGTCCCAGTTTTACAGATGCACTACATTTCACTATAACTGAAATCGGGTCAATCCAGTGCAGACATACATACATACATACATATACTTTCAACTGTGTACATAAATACAATACAATTGGGTCACTCACTACCTCACAGGCAAAGTGCCCAAAGTGTCATTAAAATAAATGCTAATTAAAGACAGGAGTCATTTCGGGAAAAAATGGATGTCTTTTGACTCATTCCTATGCCTGTGTATTGGGCAGGCACAGGCTAAAGTGCATGTGAACAAATGATATACACACGCACACACACACTTGCACTTACAGGCTTACAGGCCAGAGAGCGAGAGCGAGAAAGAGAGAGAGAGAGAGAGAGTAAACGTCGATTGCATTGGTAAAGGCAATCACTGCATAAAAACAAAAGGGCTCGTGTATTCAAAACAAATGTATATATGTAAATAGTTAAGATAATTCCGACATCGACGTACGATTTTAAATGTACATATATATATATACGAAAAAATAAAATTAAACTACGTCTACACCGTTTTTAGCTTATTTTATGGACTAAATAATTTGACTTTGGACTATTTTAGACTATTGACTATTTGTTTATGTACTTACCACAATTGCCATACACATTTGAGTATAACTTTAAGACTTTTTCGTTAGCTTTCGGGTACGATAAATGGAGTTTCACGCACACACAAACACTTTCACACAGAGACGAACGCAATTGATTTTGTGTCTCTTTAGTTTGACTACAGTTTTGGTTCGCTGCTGCACTCTGATTATAAATGTTTTATTTTTAATATAAGTGGCGATTTATAGCTTGCAGGAGGCATTAACACGACGTTTGGCTTATTGCTGCCGTGGTCAAATGTTGTAACCTCAAATTTTTTCACGAGATGTGAATGGGACACAGACGAAACTCAGGCGGAGAGCAGCACTTGGTTTAAGACGCACTCACTGTTAAATGTAGTTGTGATTATCTGTATAATTAACTATTACGCAACTAATTTTAAATTGAATTAGTTGATTATAGTTGGGGACAACCGTAAAACTCTTAAGCACGAATATTTTTTGTTAATAGAAATCAGTGTTACCAAAGGTGTCTGATCAAAAAATACAAGCCTTACAAAAAATACTAAAAGTACTGAATTCGCGTCACTGTGGAGCATTTCTGTTAATAGGAGGAGTATTCATTGATACAGTTTTTTTTTTGGGTTTATTTTTAGTGCTATTTGATGGTTTTGTGGTGAAATACCCGTAAAATGATAGAAAAGTAAAAATACAAATATATACATTTTGAAATATCTGTAATGTTAAAACGCAAAGCTGAAATTTCAGAAGCAGACAACGAAATGGCAACTACAGCTCCAAAAACAAGCGCCACATCTCCCGTGCAGGTAGGTCAAAAGTTATCATCGTTATCTGACATTTTAAAATATAACTTTATATTGTCAAAGGGGGATTTTATCATTGGCAAGGAAGAGCCCCTTAAAGACTACATCAAGCTGATCGAGACCCGCGTAACAGTAGATCAAATAGTCGACGATAAGATCACCAAGGATAACTTCAATAGAATCTCAAATGCGGCACGTGACGTCATCTGGCAATTATTGTTCAGTGACGAATCGCCCAACGCTGAGTCACAGAAAAAAGCTGGCGAATTGCTCGAAGAACTGAAAAGTGACGTAAGCTTCTATGGGCCCTGGGCCTACAACGAGTGGATAGTAAAGTTGCGCGACGAGCTCTTGAAGAGACAACTCCTCGACTTCTGGCGGGACACTGTTGTCCGCAAGCAGTTGGGTCCCTGCTGGTCCCGCGACTCGGATCTGTTCGACTGCGACGATGAACCACCGCTGGAGTTCTATGCGCATGCCGGTTGCGTGGCGCCCTTTGCGGCCAGCTTGAAGGTACGAGCTGCGGAGAAAGCGGCAACAAGTGACGAAGAGGAAGCCAGCAATCAGATCGAGCGTAACTCCAATAATGCGACAGCTTTGACGGGCGACTTTGAGGCGCACATAAGTAAAACGGAGCCGCTCATCGACTACCGCGACCTAATGAAACGCTATGTGCTGACCACCGTCATTGTGCCGGACGAGATACACAAGAAGAATGTCGAAAAGATTGGCCAGGCAGCGCGGAATGCCGTATGGGAGTTGCTCTTCGAGGGCACGCCCACGGATGTGGAGTTCCAGAAGGCAGCCGAGCTGCTGCAGGAGTACAAAAGCGACGCCGGCTTCTATGGCCCATGGGAATACAACGAATGGATTGTCAAGCTGCGGGATGAGCTGCTCGAGCGCAACATGCTTACTTTCTGGGGCGATATGATTGTCAAGAGGGAGCTTGGTCCGTGCTGCGCCCGAGATTCCGATTTCTTTGATGCCGACGATTCAATACCCTTGGAGTTCTACAACAAGGCTGGTTTCAAGGCGCCCTTCAACATGCCGCAAAAGTAATGCGAACTTGCGCACATTCAAGCAATCTCTCTTGGTAACTTTTCATTTTCGAAAACATTTCCAAATTGTTAAAATTATTAGGCTAAAGCCAATACTCATGACTGTAGTTAATGCAGTATTGCATTTCATAAATTGTTAAGCTGTTCTTTTGAATAAACCGGCAATTATAATATTAATTTTAAACGGATCGGATTTCATTTCTTCACGTGGACTTGAGCTCGTGCCGGCTAATGAATTGTCATAGATAAAGCCATTCAGGATTTATATGCCGCTTGTTGTCGGTCAACAGATTTATCCAATATTCATTTTTGAATGCCGCCCACCCATAAATATATTCGATATGTCTCTTTCGCCTCGCTGTCGGGTGAAAGTTGGCACTTTCTGCTGCTGTTGTTGTTGTTGTTGCCGCTCTCTTGTGTAATATTCGTAATATTCCTCTGCTGGCAATAAATAACATGTATTTTTTCGAATCGCCCAACATAAAATATGTGTGCTATCCGATTTTCATGGCACTGGCAATACATAGAGCGCTCCGGAGAGCTGTTGCACCGAACACACTCGGGCAATATTTCATTTTTATTATCTCTTTCGCTCCCGCTGCAGAGGCCTCTGCAGCAGCCGCAGTCGCAGCCCAAAGGCGTGGCAAGCGAAAGTATTGCAAGCCTGTTGCAGGGCAAACTCCAAGGTGTTTAAATGAACACATATTTACCTTGATATGCGTTTAGACTAAGACAGAGGCCATTTCGGTATCTGGAAGATAAATTGCCCTTGCTGTCATGACATATTTCCGCAACAATCCATTCAATCGAAATTCTGCTCTATTCTCTCTTCGGATCGCCGAAGATTAAGCACCCAAATATGCATATGGCATAGAAATAGAAGTAAAGGTACAGAAAATCTTTATTCTCGGCCGATTGCCCATATTGGAGCAATATCATGTAGCATGCCAATACGCAGATTTCCAAATCAAAAATGCTTCCCCCATGGAAGACGTAGAAGTCCGATGATGACAAGACTTTGTTCCAGTCTAAGCATGGTAGTGAAAAACATAAGTCTTTTTTTCGACCAATCCTTACTCTGGCGGTGCTCCGATCCGTTCGACTCCAAACTATATACGTTCACCTACAGAAAAATGGTTCCTGAATCTCGTTACGATAGCTTTAAGGATCGAGTAGATCGCATAGTTGGATAGTTGGATACGTCTCTTAATGAGTATATTCTTAGATATAGATTATAGCGTTAAATAAATATATAATCAGGGGTAAATATATTTTCGATTAGAAAGTATTTTTGTTTGAAATAAGCTCTATATAATTCCGAAAACAGTTTTTCTGCATTTTTTTGGTTTTTTACACAAATAAGTTTGCTTAACGATTAGTTAATTTTAGATATATTTATACCTTAAGCGAATTGGTCCGATTTAGGAACTGTTTGTTTCGTTTACAGTCTTGAATCGAATAATTTTATTATATCAATATAATTAAATATAAGGAAAATTTGAGAACTAAACTAAGTGAAACGCCAAAAACACAAAAGAGAAAAAAAAATTAATTAAATAGGAATTTTGTTGCACTGACTAGAGGACATTTTGAAAACATTTTTGGAACCGTCAACAATAAAACCAGAAATCTAAAATCAAGATAAACAAATACAAGAATTCCACTTAACACAACTTGGACAACGCAACTAAACGGAACTTAAAATTTGCGTCCTTTGGTTAAAATTTTACACCTATCCGGGGGAGGTTGGGGAGTTGATATTATATGATGGATCACTCGGCGTAGAGCAGCCGGGACCGTGATTTACGCAAGGTGCGTGAACGTGCCGATGAGCTGCTGCCGCTGCCGCCGCCGGCTTCTGCTCCGCCAATGCCGCTGTCGCCGCCGTCGCTATCGCCGCACTGCCAGGACTTGGTTTTGGCGCGAAACAGACGATATTCCTCGTTGTGGGCCGGCGCCAGCATGGGCACATAGTTGCAGGGCTCGCAGAGATCCATGTAGCTGGTAAAGAACTCCTTGTAGCCATTGTGCAGCAGGTAGAGCTCCGGATAGTCCAGCGAGGGATAGTTGTGGGTGTGCACATTGCGATCATTGTTGCGCAGATAGCGCAGCAGCTTCGGGCCGCGCTCCGAGGAGAACTCGCAGTGGAACACGTAAATGCGGCGCTGTCCGGCGGACTGGTCGGCTGCCTCTGTTGGAAAGGCATCCTTGATTTGAGCGCGTGTGTAAAGATTCAGTGCGCCACGTATGTGACCGCCATTGAACTCGTACGGATAGCGGCAATCGATAATCTGGTAATGGTCCAACAGATCGGCGAATTCGCCGCGCATCAGACGGGCCAGGGTTTCGCATGATATCGTCTTGAGATCCCGGTGCCGCACGCCGGACAGCAGCACAGGCAGGGCGCAGGGCTTGCTCAGGTCGCCGATCAGCGCCGGCTCTTCAGCCAGGGCATTGAGTATGTCGGCATCGTTCATGGACACGACTTTGCGCATCTGGTTCGTAGCGGGCGGGAGCTGCAGTTGTGCATCATTTAGGGTTTCGCTGTGCTCTGGGAGCGAAGAATCCAGCGAATCCTGCTGGGACATGCTCAGGCAGCGACGTACAGAACGATTCTTAGGCGTTGCCTCGTGCTCGCTCGTCTTCAGCTGGCCGCTGATCAGTGCATCCAAATCGCCGGGCAGCTTGGCCAGCGGCAGCTGATCCAACGTCTCCAGCTCAAACATGGCCATGTATTCGTCATCCAGCGAGTTGCTCGAATCGTAGCTGGACGACACGCTGTTGAAGCTGCGTAGCGTGCTCGACTTTGGCGTGCCGCCGCCATCGAGCAGCGTGTCACGCATGTTCTGCGACAGCTCGGTGATCGGCGAAAGGATGCTCGAGCTCCCGGAAGTCTGGCGGTGCAGCAGGCGCTGCAATGGCGACTCGGAGCTTAATTTGCCATTCGCCTTGTAGCGCTTCGCCGAGCTAGGCTTTGTGTTCTCCAAATTGTCGCGATCTGTTGCCAGCAGCTGTTCGACCTCGTGTCCGCTTTCTTCCAGCATCAGGCTAAGCCGCTTCCCCGCCATGCCGATTCAGATTCAAATTCAGTTTCGGATCCGGATATCGATTTCGTTTAACAGCAATTTATGTTTGATACCGTTTCCTGCAACAACCCCGATCGCGATCTTAACTTTTTTTTATGATCTTTTGGCAATTGGATATTCTATATTGAATGTGTACAATCGTTAATGGCCTCTCGATTGGCGGCGTTTCTTTGGTTTGCTGCTTCTCTCTGATTTTCGCGCTCTCTTTGCCCGAATGTCACTTATCGTTGGCGCCGTTTTCATCTTTCTCCCCACACACACACAGGCACACGCACACGCGCGCACTTGCAGAATGGTAAACAGAGCGCGTTAGAGGTGGGCGATAGTTTGATCTTGAACTTTCATTGTTTCAGTGTCAGCTGGTTTTCAAATTCACCACATTGAATTGAATTGTGCTTTGTGAGAAATATACACATCAAATTTGAAGTAAATCTTTTTGCTGATATTATTTTAAAGGATTTCAAGCAAACACTTGTCTAGACAGTACAAGAGGGGCATTTAAACAGTGAGTGGAGTAATTTCTTGTTTATAAAGGAGTAGGTGCAACTGTCTGTTTGGGTTTGTACAATAAGAAGCTAACAAGCATTTTTTCACCATTTCAGATGAAAGAGTGCTCAATAGCAAAAGAGCGCAGATAACGTGGACTAAAACTAGTATGAAGGAAAGCTCTCCACTACTAGCTAGGTCTCAAAATCATCTACATGTTCAGGTAAGCTATTCTTAACTATTCACATTAATTACAAAAGAAAGTTGTGTTGAAGATCTCACGCACACAAATGCGAATGAGGCGGCCATTTTTTTAACCTTGAAAGGCAACTCAGTCTACCAAAGAATTCCAAAAGAACTTCAGTGACTGGTAATGGGAAATACTAAAACCCAAGCGATTCTTTTTTGTCTGCAATATGATATAATGATCTTTTGCGACTGATCAACGTGTGCATATCGAACCCCGACTAAAGAGTATAAATTTATACATTTAATACATTATGTCTTCCTCGGGTAGCACGTTTGTGTCATTTGGCCAAGTCTCGGTCCAGAGGCGAGCCCGAACCGCAATTTACTAGCTGGCTGTCATTTTAATCGGCCACGTTTTAACCTCAGCTGTCAGCTCGGTTAAAGCGCCGCTTTTGTCGCCGTTTCCATCGCCTTCGATCTGTGGCTGGATGTCATTACCAAATTCAAGCAAAGTGCTGTCAAAAGATAATTACCGTTTTAACTTGCGCACAGACAACCAAATGACGCCAACGCAACAACAGCAACAACAACAACAACTAATACAACAACAACAACTCTTAAGACGTTGAAACCAGTTTGTGTTGTCGTCGTGTTTGGTACATTTCAATAAAACCACTAAAATTGTTGATTAATTTGCAAGCTTTTGATACAGAAGTTGATTTTGTTTGCTGGCCATAAACATTAGTTAGCAGCTAAATTAAGTACTTTTTTACTGTTGTTTTTCGTATGAGTAATATAGATTACAACAATGATTATGTGTTTATGACGTGTTTATGTCAAGCTTGGCGCCAGATTTTGACTGTCACCTCGATTCTTATTCTAAATTCATTTGGATAACATAAAGATTATAATGCAAATTCGAGAAATTTTGGTTGTCACAGATATCCCGCTAGTTGTGACATTTGCAGATATGTGAAATGTCAGTAAACATTTCTGTAACAAGTCCATAATATAGTTTTCGAGAATATTTATTTATTTAAGGGAGTTTTTTGTGAACAATGCACAGACCAATGCGCGGGAGAGAAGTTAACATTTTACTGCAACTTCCTTTGGGTCCAAAGTAGGCACTAAGATTGAGTTTTAAAAAATTCGTCCCAAATCGCAGGAACACGATCTTCAATCTAGCATTCAAAACTTTAAAAAAACTTAGTCTTATAATTTTGGTAATGAAAAGCACTTTCATTGGCCTGTATGGCTAAGAGTTTTAAGCGCCGTACAAAGGAGCAAGAAGTCGGCCGCTGAAAGTCGGCGGCAATTGTCAATCTCTTTATATCAAAATGTTTGTCCTGACTGATTGACTGACTGATTGGCGATCAACGTACAGCCCAAAGATCAGAGAGCTGGGAAGCTGAAGTTTTTCACTGTAGTTACCTTATGTAGGTGCACGTTTAGACGGAGTTTCGGGAACTTCCACCCGCAAGTATGGAAAAATCGCGAAAAATGATAATTTACTGATATGTTGAGATAAGTTTTAACTTTTGTCCGCTTTGCTTCAAAGTTTATTGTTAGGCTTCAATATTTTGACCACAAGACAACATTTGGTTCCTTATTCGATGCACTCTAAATATATCTCTATGTAGAAGATGAGATCAAGATGGTTCGGTTAGATTTCAATTTTCCACGTTCGAGGAAGTTGTAAGATCTTAAATTTTTAGCTCCAAACTTTTTACGAACAAGTCCGAGCAATAGTTCATTATAGAAAATATTGCTTTATTCAGTTGAGGGCTCCAATAAACTGGAGGCATACTTAGGACAGACCTTTATGGCTAAACTAAGCCAAGATTGTGGCCAAATTAAGAACTGACAACATGTACCAGTATCTTCTGGTATTTGACTTTCAAAAGTGTCTGCTGGGAATCTTGTAGAGTAGATTATGAAATCGAAGCTCAAACATTTCACTTCAGCCTCACTTACAACACCAAATTGACAGGCTACTGGAAAAATCGAAACACACACACACATACACACACACACACACACACACCACACATAGATAAGTGTATTGTGCATGGGGCCAGTTCATGCTTGTCTGCCACGATTAGTGGCAACAACTGGCAGCTCCTAAAAGCAACTTTATTGGCAAATGGGGCGAAGACGTGCATCATTTTATTATAGCATTTTTTAAGCACACGTCTCTACATATATGTATGTATATACTATACATGGATAGGTATATATTATTTTATTTTATTTTATTTTTGTTGTTGTACTTTTTTTGCGCTCATGTGCGCGGCGCGTACAATTATTAATTTGATACGATATAATTGACATGTTGGCGATGCCAAAAGGAAGCACTAACATGAAGCCGGAGCTGGCAACGAGCTAAGCCAGAGCGACGCATATTAACGCCACACGTCTGTGGCCAGAGACCGGGGCCACGACCGGGACGGACACTGGATCTTGTCCACGTCCCGTCCACATTCACGTCTTCGTCGGCTGTCCGCCTGGCTGGCTGTCCGGCTGTCCGGCTGGCTGGCTGGCAGGCAGGCGTGTAAATTGTTTTTACTTAATCGTTGCAGACACAAACGCACATGTTGCTTGCAACAGCGTTTGCCGCTGTTGTTGCCTCTCGGCTCTTGGCTCTTAGCTGTTGGTAGTTGGCAGTTGGCAGTTGGCGGTTGGCAGTTGCCGCTTGGCCGATCTCCTCTGATATCTCTGTGGCTCGCTTTTGGTAATTGCAGTTGGGCCTGTGCTTCTGTGTTACCTGCATAACCAGCGCCAATCGTCGGACGTTCGTAGAAAATTGTTATTGGTAGCTAACTTGTTGTTGCTTTTGTTGTTGTTGTTGCTGTTGGCCAACTTAGTCGGTCAGACATGCAAATTTGTGTGTGTGCGTGTGTGTCTTGTCTAATGTTAGTTGTTTGTTATTTTTTATGCAAATTTTCGTGTTACTTTTCTTGTTTTCCTTTTGACAAATTGTCTGTTAGACTTAATGATGGAGCGTACGAGTAGTTTGGAACGTTTATGCGCATAATTGTGCGCTTATGCAGCCGTCTTCTCTCTCTCTCTCTCTCACTCTCTTTCTCTCTCTCTCTCAGACAACTGACAATATGATACATATGTTATGTGCATATATTCTTATGCGGCCAGCCATTGAAGGAGTTGTAAAATGCAAATTTTATGGAGTATGCATTTGTTTCTTATTTGTTTGTCGAATCTTTCTCCTTGACTTGTCAAGTTCAATAGCGTATATGGGTAGAGTCCGTGCAGCCTTTTGCTGCAGGAGGCACTCATTTAAATGTCTTCCTTTTTTTAAGCTACAGCTAATTTGTATAATTTTGTAATTTTCTTTGAATGATCAACTCGCCTGTCCACAACACGTTCCCTTTGCTTTGCAGTCAAATTGAAAACAAGTACAGCGAGCGGAGCTGCCCTCTGATTAAACGCGATCGCTTTAAGTATAATGTGGCAGAGGAGCTGCGATCTGTGAGTGAAATAAATGGCTTCATAAAATTTTGTAACCATAATTTGGTTGAGCACACGAAACAGATGAGGAGAGTAAATTGTTTTATCAGTCGATAGTTTGTTGCCTGGCCTTGTTGTTGCTTGATTTGGTAACGCCCCTTCTTTGCCTGCCTGCCCCCTACTGCAACATCTAGATACATGGCTAATAATCAGGCAGACGGAAATGTGTCTGTAGGCACAAAGTGTGGCCATTAAGCGATACATTATAATTAACTGAACAAGCCAAGGCGAAACGCGAGGAGTGAAAGGAAGTGGAGTCGAGTGGATTCGAGCCACGTCCAGTTCCGAGCGGAATGCAGCTGCCAACGGAAATTGTTGATAAGAGTCGTATATGTATATGATAACATCATCAATAGTCTTGCCTGGGGTCTATGCAATTATATAAATTATATGCAGCAGTTGAGTTCGTTTAAAATTAAATTAGTATAATGCCATTTTCTGCTGCTCTCCCTTTGTTGGCTTACACCTAAAGTCTATAATCTGTCGGGTATACCAACTTGTTCATAATTGCCAGTTTTTCACCGTCCTAGTCACACCATATCGCTTGCTTTGTCGGCTTCTGCTCATCGCTTCTTATATGTCCAGTAATTATATAGTTCGCCTCGCTGGCGCATCTGCCAGTTAAAAACATTGCCAGGAGGCTAAGATTTTGATGATGTTGCAATCAATTCATCTGGCAAGACGCTACTTTTCTGCCACACAACCTAAATGATAATTGATTCAATATAAATTGTCCATCATTTGCCAAGTTAAGAGTCGAGGGGCTGTTCGCACTACATCCGAGTGAAAACCTTTTCATTTTTGTGGATGTATGCGGACTTGCTAGGCTTTTCAATTGAAAGTGAGATTTGTGTACGTATCAAAACTTGAACTAGTTGATTTTTATCAATTATCAAGCTAGATTATAGTTATCCGAAATTTATGAGGCATTGCTCATCTATTATGCACATAGCGAACCTCTTTATCATCTTGTTAGTGTAAGGTATCTTTAAAAACAACAATAAAGGGGGCTCTTATCGGGGGTGCCCGACTAGGAGATATCCTGAACCTATCCTGAAACTGCTAACTTCTAGTTTCCTTCTCTAGATGTATACACAAAGTAAGGCAAATCACTCGCACGTCAAGGCCAAGTTTTTTCGCTGGAGGAGGGGCTTGGGTTCGTATCGAAAAAGAGAAATATCTGGCATCTATTTAAAAGTTCTGGGATAGACCGGAAAACCTGATTACAAACTTATTCCACGGACAGAGGAGAAGAGAAATTACAAGTCTCTACATTCATTTAATCTGAGATCAAACTATCATTCATACCGACAGATGGCCATACGGATTGACATAAAGATAGACAGAGAACATGGCTAGATCGTCTTGGCTTTTAATGTTAAGCGAGATTAAGTAAACTTGATGGGGAACCCATTGTCAACTTTTAACCGAACATTCTCATGGCAGCTATATGAAACGTTAAACGAAATCGATTTTTATCGAATGCGTGAAAGCGGAACAAGTCATTGTTTAACGGAAACAAATTCAGGCTGCGCAGCAATAGGAAGGTCTACATTAAAAGTTTCAAATATCTGGCTCTTCTAGTCAAAGATAGACTATCTTTGGGTAGTCTTATTGCTAACAAAATATATGTTGGAGTCAAAGCTTATTCAACTTATCAAGAGGAAAGAAAACGAGTAACTATATCAAGGAGTGTTGATGATATGTGGGCCACAAGTTTCTTAAGCTTAAGACTAGAAATTTGCAGCTATTATAAATTGTTAACACCCTAAGGTCTACAGATTACTGAGGGTCTACTCAAAAGATCGCCCAAAACCTTTTCTAAATAAAAATAAAAATAATTTAAGCAATGGACAATGTCGAGGAACACATAGAAAATAATGCATAGAAAATTTATAAATTAGGTTTTTGTCAAATATTTCGCACTGTATCAAAGTTAAAAGGCAATATTTGTGAACGTGATTAGATGAAAGTTAATATCTTTGTTAATATATTGTACGCTTTTTTTTATTGAGATCTTGTCTCAAGTGCTATTAGCTGAGATTGTGTAAGAATCTAATTAATTGATTTGTGCTAGTAAGTTTTCCTACTTGGCTTCTGATTCTTCTTAGTCTTCTTCTGAATATGAATATGCTTATATGAATATGCTTATATTCATTTTAAGGTTAATTACTTGAAACTTATGGAACTCAAGACACTAATGAAATATGAGAATCTTCTTTGTTTTGGGTTATGATTGATCTTTGTGACAGGCTAATTTTCAAATTTTTTCTAACTCTGGCTTATCAAAATCATTAGCAGCAAGAAAAATGACTGAAACAAAAGGTAAAGTGTGTAATTTTTATGACCACACACCACACACACACGCACAACATACCAACACCAGCTATGCTTATACACACACACACACACTCGCACTCGCAGAGGTAACACAATTTAACACCGCCGCCAATGTAGCCATCAGGCGGCATGCAATGTTCGGCTAACGAGCAAAAACAACTACAACAACAACAACGACAACAACAACAACAACAACAATAACAAGAAGAACAAGCATTACTGCCCCTGCCGCCGTTGTGGTAATCAATTTTAAAATTTATGACAAAATTTGCAGCTTTAAATTATGCCATTAAGCACGGCATGTAACTCATATCGTCAGGCGGCGTCGCGTTGGCTTGAAACAAGAAAAAGCTGAAGGAGAAACATGTTAACTGCTTTCTTGCAACTGTGTGTGCCTGTGTGTGTGTTGATGTGTAGGTGTATGTGTTTGTGTGTGTGCCTGTGCATGCAATGGCGTTTGCATTATACGCTCGTATTTCGCCACATTCAACAACGCTGCAGACTTGACGGGTGCCATAACTCATGCCCCGATGCCGGAGCCAGTTGAGAGTCCGACTCGGACTCCGAGTCCGAGTCTCTGTGTGTTTGTGTGGTGGAGACGGAGCAGCAGTTGTTGCAATTACAACTGGACACCACATGCTACAGCTGCCATGTGCTCATGTCTGCTATGTGAGCGTGTGTGTGTGTGCGTGTGTGAGTGTGAGTGTGTGAGTGTGTCGGCGTGTGTGTTAAATATTGCAATTTATCACGCAAATGCGTTTTTCAATTTTAACATGCCGCCAGGCATCATAAAAACGTTACAAACCTACAATATGAGCCAACACACACACACACACGCACACATAGATGACAGCAACAACAATAATACTATGGAGGGGGGAAGGAGGGGGTTCCGTTGTAAACCCCACAAAAGGGAAGTGGCCAGTCCCATAGATCTAAAGCACCACACGCTGCCCACGTTGATGACGGCTCGCGTATCGTTTATACACAAAATGTGGAAAAAAGGGGGGAAATGAAATGAATAGGTAGACAC
Source organism: Drosophila kanekoi (assembly GCA_037075305.1). Taxonomy (NCBI): domain Eukaryota; kingdom Metazoa; phylum Arthropoda; class Insecta; order Diptera; family Drosophilidae; genus Drosophila; species Drosophila kanekoi. Next base: position 3,284,652 of record JBAMCE010000577.1, on the reverse strand, counting down.
AGCTGGGGAGCTGGGAGCTAACTTGGAAGCCAAGGTGTACGGCTGTCTGATGAGAGATGGTTGATGGAACACGAGAAGTGCATTCGCGAATCTGGCAGCAGCAGCTCAACTTAAGATAGTCAAAAAGCGCCTCAGATGACGTCCATGAGATAGCCACGAATCAGACACGCAATGCTCAATCTATGGAGATGTTATAGTAAGCTAAGAAGTTTAAAAGCCCCGTTGGGTTATATAATATAGGGTGCTAAATTAATAGTATTTTGCTTATACTATTAACGAAAACATGCTTGACCCATAATTCAATCACGCAATATTTCAATGAAATAATATAATGCAATATATACTTATAATAAGGTCTCGATTAATGTGTTGTTATACATGAAACTTGGTATAATTTATAGGTTTGTGACCTTTTAATATTTGTATGTAAAAAATATTTTCCATGCAATATCTTTCTACACAGAGAGAAAAGTCAAGAAGTTACTACTTGAATCAAGTAAACCCGGTCGTAAAAGTAAGGTACGACCGGTAATACTTGATTCAAGTGTGAATTTTTTTTTCAAGTAAAACTGTTTCAGTTCGAAAATACTTGAATCAAGCTTAGTTTGTTACGTTTTTCAGCCTTACTACGCTGAACTTGAATTAAGTTTTTCTTAATATAAGACTAATATGCTCTTAATACAATCCCTGTTTCAAGTAAAGCTGTTTAAGTACGAAAATACTTAAATTAAGCATAGTTTGTTACGTTTTTCAGCCTTACAACGCTGAACTTAAGAACGGAATGGTATTTAATCAAGTTTTTCTTAATGTAAGACTAATACGTTCTTAATACAATGCCAGTTTGAGCTTAAAATAAGTGTATATAAATCTCAAGAATCACGAACTTAATTCATACTACATTTATGACCCAAAATACTTGTGTTAATCACTTTCTGGTCTTCGATTAAGATCAATACAGATATGTTTATATACGACTCCCAATTTCTTAAGATAATTTGCACTTTTTGAATTGCTTAGGCAAAACCTATTTTATCGATCTTTAGAGGAGTAGCTTATTAGTCTTTATTGATATACATTTTACCCTATCTGTTTAAAGTTTTAAGTCGAGAAATTGTCATGATACTCTGTAAAATTCAACTAGTGGGATATCAGCATTAAACGTGACTATCGCAAAAGAGTTCGGCTCAACTCTACAGATAACTCTGGGGAGAAAAATTATAAATTTTCAAGTTGGCTGCGAGTATGACACGTACGGAGTATACTTATACGACACTTGATGCCTCTATCTATGCGTTACACAATGCGTCACAAAATTATAATACACTCAGCGAGGGTATAAACATGCAGTTTATGCTATTGCCCGAAAAGGTGCACTCAATTAATAGTTGATTTGCTTTACAAGGCCCAATTAGCTATGCACAGATCGGCTCGGCTCGGCTTGGCTCAGCCGAGCTCGGCATCAATGTCCATCAGACTCTTTCCCCTTTTGGCATTTGAAAATGTTAATAACAGCCATGGATATGGCAAGAGGACACGCCAGTATGGTAACGATGTTGTTAACGTGGCCGAGTCCATGCGTTTGCCGGGCCACTTGTCATCTGGTTGTTCAACTGTCTATTGGCCAGAGACATTCGATGCAGATAGCGGTCTAAATAACTGGCCATGTTGAGGCTGGTTGTGCTGCCATTTAATCTTGCAGTCAGCGCCTGGGGCCCGAGTGTGTGGCGTCCATTAGGTTATTCGCAATTTGCAAATCAAATCAACGACATTCGTTTAAAATGCGATTCATTTCATTGGTCTTTAGATAACGACCTAATAGACTCTGATTTTGAGTGCCCGCATGCGATCTTGTAGATTAATAAATAATAAGAGATAAGAAAAATTGTTCATCAGAAGGTTTTTTTGGATTCAGAAATCTGATCTCATGACTTCAAAACAACGGGTGTGGCACTGATGACTAAATACTTTGCTGTCGGAGAGACATCTCATTTTAAAAATATATTATATATTTTGTTTTATAAGTCGAGATCAGTTATCGCCTAAACGAAAACAAAACAAGCATAAACGTACAAATGTGTACGTATGTATGTATGCATGTATGTATGTATGTATGTATGTACATTGATACATCAGGGGCGTCACTAATGAAGTTTGTTATAAAATTTTACGACGCTCTTAAAATATTGTATTTTAATGATTAGCTAAAACAGACCGAGGCGTCAGTTAATGTATTCGCATTAAATGTAAAGTGGGCGACGAATTTGCATTCAAATATCATTAATAAACATCTTAAATAATTATGCTTATTAATACTTTAAAGCGACCCAAAATTTTTTTCACATTAAAGTTTGGCAACGTTTTAGAATTGCTAACAAAACTATTTGCAGGCAAAAATACGCGTGGATTTTACGAAAAGTGTGAAACGCCTCCAATGAATTAGAGCAATGACTGATGAAAATTAGTTTGAGACCGATCTTCAGTCAGGAGAAACAGTTTTCTTTACAGAGCAATGACTGATGAAAATTAGTTTGAGACCGATCTTCAGTCAGGAGAAATAGTTTTGTAAATAGAGCAATGACTGATGAAAATTAGTTTCAGACCGATCTTCAGTCAGGAGAAACAGTTTTCTATACAGAGATTATCAATAGATATGAAAAACTATAAATACTACAAAATTAGATGTATATATAGTTGCATATATCAAGATATATATATGAATCAATATGAATAAATGTGAATCAATATGAATCAATATGAATCAATATTTATGTAGCTGCAAAGTTGACACAACTTGACACTCAATTTCGAAAGACTGACCAAATCTTCGATGCGTGCCTGAGATAAATATTAATTTCTGCTAGTTTATTGATAAATTTAAATATTAAATTAACGCAATATTTAATGTCAACAAATTTCGCAAAAGTCGTTAAGTTTCATAAGGAATTTTTATGCGCAACGATGAACTACGCGTTTTGTTATTTCGTTTCTCTATATATTGTTTGATATTTATTTATAAGAAGCGGCATAATTTTGGACAAATTGAAATGTGTTAATACGAGCGCTATGCATAATTTATTATTTTCTATGCAGCCAAGAAGCAAGAACTAATGAACAAAGATAAACAGAATAAGCCAATGGGTTACGACATGCTTGCTTCTTTTTATACCCAGAACGTATTAAAAATGGGTAAAAGGGGTATAAGGTATTTCTGTAACAGGCAGAAGGCAGTATCTTTGACCCCATAAAATGTACATATTGATCATATTGATCAGCATCAACAGTCGAGTCGATCTAGCCATGTCCATCTGTCTGTCCCTGTGCCCGTCCGTCTATATGAATGAACGCAAGGATCTCAGAACCTATAAGAGCTAGAGACTTGACTAGGTCCTCCTAGTGTCTAAGCAGATCGAGTTTGTTTCCGATATTCGATAACTTGCCCCGTTTCCAAGAAATCGACAAGAAATCGATATCGAAATTCTGTTTTTTGGGGAATTCTGGTAAATAATAAGAGCGAGAGCCATGTAGCTTCTGGAATAGTATATACATATGAGGCATCTTTAAAGGAGTATGGTTTTTCAGGGTATCCCGTAGTCGTGCACTCCCGACCTGAGCATTCTTATTTGTTTTGTTTTTATTTAAACTAACATCCATTAAGCAACTGTCAAAAGTCATTTGAATTAAGCTAAAATATCACAGCTGTTTCAAAATTTATGTTAATTTATCGCAAATTGTAAATAAGCGGCAAGGCTCACGATTTTGCTTTGCCAGCGGCAAACAATAGATTTAATATTTTATGAACTGAAAGTTTATTGTGGATTTCGAATTCTTTGTCGTGCCTTCGACTTGATCACATTTAGTTCAATGCAAGAGTCATTCGGCTTTGTTGCCCCTTGAGATTGAATACATTTTATTGCTTTGTATTCAATCAAATTAGATAACAATGAATATGATTTGTGTATTGCTTTAGATGTGCACAATGAAAATTATTGCGGAAGCTTACACAATGAATTGGCTTCAAAGCTGATTAAAATATAATATACGAATTCAAGTATTATTTAAATTGATTTACAGCCTCCTAATGGGCTCTTATCCAATGCTTTTTTTGCCTTTATCATTAGGATTTTATTGAGATGCTTTTCGTTCTCAACATAGTCTAAGTAAATATACAAGGGTATATTACAGGTACAGTCAATTATAATTTTGTACAGAAGGAAAACTCATAAAATATGTATATATAGTTTCTTGATCGGTCTCATATGATCATAGGAATGATCAGTCGAAAACTTTTTGTCAAGATATCTTGACGAATCCCATTTTGTTACTATGCTCCTTACATATAGGGCAGATCTTATCAATGTCGGACTACATACGATATGGCTCAACAGAAAGAGTCGGCCGATCAAATTGTATGGAAAAATTTATGTTTTTCAAAGTATCTTCACCCAACTTAGCTTCACTATTCCCTTTACATGCTTGCGTAACTAGAAACTAGGACCTTAGGACTTTTATATTTCTATTTTTAAAGGATATCCATAGTGTACTATTTGAAGAATGTTTGATCTTAGCGCTTATATAATCTTATATTCAATCTGTTAAATGTTTTTGACACTTCAGCGAAGAGAACAATAATTTGGTCATGATATGTGAACTCATTGTATTTTGGAAGGTGACGATAACCTGAGCTTATAAACCCATGTCCAAAAGTCGTTTGGTTTAATGAGAACTAACGATCACTCGCAAAACGAGTTTCTTAATGTCTGTTAATTTTTGTCAAAAATACAAATACCCTAACTTAATTTATGGATTATGGTGCTTAGCTAACCTAAGATTTGATTTCGATAGTTCTCGTTTGTTTTTTGTATGCACAATGGGGTGTACTCATTTGGAAGCTAGCTTGGGCAGGAAATTTATATCACGTTGGCAGGCATAGAGCATGTTTATCAGGACGTTTAACTGAGTTCCTGGTTTCTATGCAATTCAGTCATGTGAGGAGTTAAAACTTTGAATAGCTTCGTCTTCTTATTCCAATCAGAGTCGGTAGAATCGGATGACTATATTATTTAGATGCCATAAGAGCATTAGATCGAAAGCAAAGTTTTTGTACAGAAGTCTTATTTCACAGTTAATTCCAATCTGATTAGAATCGTTGCTATAAATCTGCAAGGGTATAATATGATGTGAACTGACAACTATGTAATCCAACTGTCGCCGATTTGAAAGCGAAAAAAATGTTAAATAATAAAGCGAGAATATTTTTGTCTGCAATTAAACCTAATCTTGGACGTTTCAAAGAAAATCTTTGACCCCCACTTCCACCAAGGAGGAATGCAGTTTTCGAAAAGTGTGAAATACTCCTCAAATAAATTTAAACAAAGATCTTTGAAAATGAGTTTGAGGCCGATCGGATGGTAAACAAAAAAGTTTCGTTTAACCGTTTCTCACGTTTTTTCCACTGTTGCGGGTGAAATTTCCTAGCTCTTACGGTATGAGCTGCGCGTTGATCTCCAATCAGTCAGTCTGGACAAACTGTGTTATATAGAGAGATTGACAGAAAGGTTAAAACACTAAATAAAATGTACATATAAGAAAGTTTTCATTTTGTATTGTCCTTAGTCTTTCGCCTGTATTGAGGACATTTAAACGACAGACGACAGTCTTTTCCACAGATGAATGATTAAGTGGTTTTATGCTAATTACTTAGATGTTGCGGATTGCATTAGCCATTTAATTTATTTGATAGTTTTATTGATGGAATGTTGGGTATTTGATTTGTTTTATACGTGCTGACCATCATCATATTTTAGTTGATTGCTTTGCATCATTTTCAATGCGGTCAAATTAATTAGCGTGGGCTGTTGTAGCTCTTGTTTCTGGTGCATTTGTTGTTGTTGCTGGTGTTAACAATTTATTTATGTAAAGTTAATTCGGTGCCAATGCAAGAGTTGTGGCTTATAAATGTAGCTGTCAGTTGTCATAATTTATAGAATAACTGTCAGTGCCGAAACACCTCCGAACACGATTTCCATTGCAGCTGCCGTTGCCTTGGTCCAAAAGAGGCCCGAAATGTATCGTAATCATAGCGTCAACATTTTTGATTTATGCACACAGCTTATTTCTCAAACAAATTTTTTCTTTTTTTTTTGTTTTGGCCACGCTCTCAAGCTCATGGGAGCCCCCGAGCAGACGGCGGGCTGCACTCAATGGCAACAACAGTTAACAGAGGCCCGTGGAGCCAACCTGGGTAGCTAGTTTTGGCGGATAGGTGAGGCCCAATGGCTGTGCTGGTAACTTCCAGTTACGCGACAGTTGATTATGATTAAGTGCCAAGCCAAAAGCCATAGCTGAATATCGTATTCCATGTTTTGTCATAAATAATATTAATACACTTGCAAAATAGGCATACGTCGACTAGTAAATACAGCTTCTTAGCAGCGTCTGAAATGCAAAGGCATCTTTTCGAGAAGCGTTCGTAAAATCTGTCTGGTTTAGTGATAAGACTAATCGGATTTACCTTTGTTTGACTCGCAATATAAAAACTCAAAACAGGGATCTAACTATTATATTTACATATACATAATCGAGCATTAAGTTAAATGTGTAGTATGGTTAACATTCTTTCCCTTCGACACGCTGAACCAATTGAAAATGGGTAAACCTGATGAAGTTGGAAAAGAAGTTACATATATTCATCATCAGGACGACGATCTGAATTAACCTGGCCCATGCTTTAAGAGCTAGAGACTTGATGATAAAGTTTGTTATTAAATCAACGATAAGTAGCCCCATGAATTCTGTGAAATCAGATATCAAAATCTTATTTTTTGAGAATATGTCGAAGCTTATAGAGACAGCATATTTTGTATGTGGACTTTTCGTAGGGTATACCCGTTTTGAGAACAAGTTTTTCGCTTTCTGAAATATCCTTTTGTTGGTACTGTATCGGCATTCTTGCTTGGAAATGTCATTTCGATCGGACAATATGCACCGAACTATGTATGGCCGTTGCGTGTGTTCCTTTGTGTTTGTATGTGTTTAGGTTTGAAGAGAACGAACTTGTTTGTTTTTCTAGTGCGCACTCTTGTTTAATTCCTTTTCTATTCTGATTACTTTTAGAGTATTTAGAATTCGATATGCAACAGCCAGCAACCCCATTTCTTATTTATTATACAATGCACAAATTGTTTAGTCTTAAACCAGCTTTGTTGCTACGGAAGCAGACAAAGCGGAAGTTGTATGCAAATGCTTGTGCAATTGTCACAACTCCCTTTATCACCCAACCCTAGCTTTTTCTATCATATTTTGGGTATTTCTGTTCATCCAATCGCCAAACATTCGTATATGGTTTTGTGCAAACACAAATCAAAGCCAAATGGCATACATAAATCAATCAATCGTATTATTGACAAACAGTCAGAGTGCGGCAAGCTGGGTGACGAGCGTTGTCTTGGAAACCTTGTCGAAAACTGAAAACGAAGTGTCTGAAAAACATTTCTACAAAATATATGAAATCATTTTCGAGACTGCAATATATTAGATAAATCTAATTTTATTTGTTTTATTCAGTCTAAAGTGCGTTAATATGTTCATGATAATATTTCCTGATATTCCTCTGCTATCGCAAAGTTTTTGTTATTTATTATCGCACTTTTTTCAATGTAAGCACTTTCTTCTATGTAAATTAGCCAGTTTGCGCTTTTAGAGGCATTTGAATTTCGTAATATATAGGGTATTCTAATCTGCAAACGCAGCAGCCAGCTGTCAAAGAGCTTTACGCGCAATGCTTGACATGTATTTATAAACTAGCGTGCATTCCCCGGCCTTGCCCGTGATAAGTTTATTGCTTCAAATTTCATATTTAACTTTTTCAAACATTTCTGAATCGTTGACTATTTTGAGCTCAATGTCTTAAGTTATATTTTACATAAGCGGGCATTCCCCGGCTTTGCCCGTGGTAAGTTTTATGCCTCAAATTTCAGATATAAGTTTAGTTCCTAGTTTACTTTCTCAAATTTATACTTCACGTTTATTTGAAGAAATGTGTAAACTCCATCGAATAAAGAACCAAAATTTGGAATCAACCGTTTCCACCCATTTCAGTATTGTGGTGAGAATTTGCAGTCGAAAAATGAACATAAGTTAATTAAAACTTTGATTCGCATTCTTCATCCAATGCCAAATATCCCGCACTATTAAGTTTTTGATAGTCTGCACAGTAAGACCTTCTACCTTCTACTACGACCTACTTCACTGTAGTTCCCTCATGATTAAGCGGCTCACGATAAGGCTGCTTTCACGGGGAATTCAATCCGCAAGTGTGGCAATTGGCGGAAAACGGTTTACATTTTTCTTAACCAACCAAACGGTCTCAAACTCATTATTAAAGATCTTTGTAAGAATTTATATACAATCGATAGAATGTTAAGCAAATGTTTTTTTCATCTTCGAAATTCTCTTCAAGAGTCTAAAATAAATGAAATCTGTGGAAAATGGGTGGATTTTAAAGCAAATACTCGGGAATTGCCGGCTAGCTAGTGTTCAAAATGTTAAATTAAGTATTTCCTTTACAAAATACTATTGTTATAGAAAAACTAACCTATTGCAGGTATCTCAGATCAATTTGTGCCCCTATTTACTAGTTCCACTTGGAAATCGGCCAATCTTTGTCATTTGTTTGCACTCATTAGCTGGCATAGTTAATGGCCACTCTCAGAAGTCGTTCGTTCAATTCACGGCCTGCCCACACCTCAATTTGTGTGCTCATTGAGCAATCAAGAGAAATGTTAATTTCAAAATTCCGCAACGGACACATTTTCCGTTTCCCAGCACCCACAGCAATATTCACGCTCGATTAATAAATTAAATTGAAAGACACACGAATACAAATTCAGATTCAAGAGTGAAATGGCTGAATAGTGGCCAAATTATATTCTACGAAAAATGTCGCGACATGCTAATAAAAATATATATGTATATATAAATAGATTATTTTACTGTTGACTTGATTTATGCCTGCTCTAATGACATGATCTAGAGGTTTGTGTGAGTATTTTTTCGGGCTTGTGTATTAGCCGGCCGCTAATAAAAATGAATTTGAAAATACTTTTACTCATGGCATGAGGCACAACGGCGATCGCGTTGTTGAAAAGCTTAAGAATCTTATTTATTTGTTTTTCAAATATATATTTTTGTACACATACTTCACTCTGCCCAAGTCTAAACATAAATGCTAACTATGAAATGTGCCTTATTTATGAGCTAAGCGACTAGAATTTCCTATGCTTAACAAAAAAACGAAACAAAACAAAATTCAAATTAGCCCCCAATGCATTCACATATTTAACCCTGCGGATTATTAGTTGATGAAATACAAAGTATTTAGTGCTCATGATTTATGAATATTGCGGCATTATTTTCTTAACATATGAGTTCATGTCAAGTCAAAATACTTTTGAAATCCTCAAAACATTTAATGAGTACAGAAATCGCTTCTATTCATAGTAAATACTCAAACGAATGGAGGATAAATAAGGTTTCATCAAAAGTCCTTGATGAAATAGTTGACTTACTTGAGAATCTTGCCATATTCAGGATTAGATTGGACTTTGGGGATTATTTACGATTCCCTCAGGAACTATTTAAAGTGAATGTATATTCATGTTAAAGCTATCATGTTGAATTTGTTCTCAAAATCTTAAGAAATATTTGGCAATTTATGATATGTTGTTCGTAAGATTCTTATACATATATGTATATGCATGCGATTTAGAGATGGGGGAGGGTGTACGTGGGAAGAGATCAGGTTGGAATTTCTATGCCCACACACAAAAGCCATAAACAACTTAAGTGAAACCGTTGGGGGCCATTAAGTTAAATCCGGCTGCTTATTTGAAACACAAACAGCTGTGCCAACAATTTGTCAGCTATGAATTTATATACATAGCCAGAGACACGCATATGACAAAGTTCTCTGATGCGTTTATATATATATTAACAACAAATGAAAATCTCTCCCCCTCTCTCTCTCTATATATATATATATATGTATGACAGCACTCATAATGTCTGGAAAAGACGTTTTCATTATTTTTTACTCAAACAAATTGGTTAGTCCACGGACATCAAGAGTCTTAACCTCCACACAATCAAATCATTTTCTGAGTGATGTTTTGATGGCCAAATATTTGTGTCACATAAATTTCGCTTACCCCTTTTTGACAGCGCAGAACAAAAACAAAACAAAAAAAAGGCCACACGTCGCAACAGATCAAAGAAACTGGGGGCCATTTTGATTGTCTTGCGCTATAAATAATGCTGAAATGTTATGTTTTATGATTTGTTACTGCTGACATAAGTAATTAATTTTGACATTTGTGCTAACAGCTTATAATAAACCGTTTAAAGAATACACGAGTTTTGTTTCAAGTACCACGAGATTTGGTTTTCTTTGGAAAACAAATATCAAAGTTTTCAGAAACATTTTTTCACAATAACTATAATGTTATAACATCTTCAATATAGTCTTGTAGAAGGTATTATAGTTTTGTGATAGAGTTTTTAACGTGACCCAGGAGACATTTTCGACCTCATTGAGTATGTATTTTTATACCCTGAACCCATTGAAAATGGGTAAAATGGGTATAACGTATTTGTGCAAATGTATGTAACAGGCAGGAGGCAGCATCTCCGACCCCATAAAGTATATATATTCTTGATCAGCATCTATAGCCGAAGCGATCAGGCCATTTTGGTCTTTCTGTCCGTCTGACCGTATGTATGAATGCAAGGATCTTAGAAACTATGAGAGCTAGAGAAATTGAAATTTTAGTTGTAGATCCTCCTAGTCCATGCGCAGATCGAGTTTGTTTCCGATAATCGATTCTTACTCCGTTTCCAAGCAATCGATAAGAATCGAATTTCAGTTTTTTTTTAACAAATTGGGTATTAAATAAAAGCACCTGAAGTGATATGTTTATTCTAGAATAGTATATATGAATCAAGTATCTTTCATTTTATACATATCGCCACCTACTCGCTACTAGCTCATAGCTTGGAATGAAGTTAATAACCCAACTCGTATTGCCCAACAATGTTAACTACAATTTTAATGCCATTACCTCTTTGAGAATACACTGATATTCTATGGTACACTAAGATATACTGTAAAACATTTCAATTACATCGTTTAAGAAACTCGTGTTTGCAGCAAGCGCAGTTTGAAGAATTTCTGTATGCATGTACACATACACATTCATGCGCGTCTGCTTCGAATTCTATCAACAGCGAAAGAATTGTTTTCTGTGCTGCTATTTGAATTCGTATTTTCTCAACAAGACTTAATTATGGGTGTGGCTGTTGAGTTGAGGCGGTGGCAATTACTACAAAAGAGCGCGTAGCGCGAGCTGCATTTGGTGTTGGAAGAAGAGGGTTCAGGGTATCCCCTAGTCGGAAGCTCCCGACTAAAACCTCTTTCTTGTTTTTTTTTTTAATACTTTGAGTAAAACTATCATATTAATTATGCTTCTTACATGTGAGCAAAATCTTCTCATCATCCGGCAATTATTTAACATTGGTCTAAAAGAAGAATTCTTAAGATTCTGACCTATCTGCAAGGTATAAATGTCATAGTCATAAAAGAGTATTTACTCTTCGGCGTGCAAAAGCTATATGTTCATTCTGTTTTTAAGGGATTTTAGAAATTGCATATGCCAGTGAAATAACTTGATGCATTCCAGATAAAAAAAAAGAAGAAAATATTTTTCAATTTGAATGCTTTAAATTATTTAGCATTTTCGCTCACAGGTCAACAATTTTTCACCATGACTACAGTAAATTATTCAAATGGAATTGCTAAAATATGCGGAGTGTGTGCAGGTTTTTGAAAAATTCGCAAATTTATTTGTAGTTCCATCGAATGCATATTGTAAAATTATAAATGCTGACAGACAATTGTGTTTTGTTTGTGGACAGGTTTCAGTTCCATCTGTGCAAAAATGATTTGAATTTCAATAATTTATGTATGCGCAAAATACTCAAGGGCTGTTAGATAAAAGATAAAACAACAAAGAGCATATCGCTGTAAATTTAGTTTTTGTTGCAAAGATAAGTGACAAATGCTCAATATGAAGGTTGCACATGTAGCTTTTTATACCCTGAACCCATTGAAAATGGCTAAAAAGGGTATAATGTATTTGTGCAAATGTATGCAACAGGCAGAAAGAAGAAGCATCTTCGACCCCATTAAGGACATCTATTCTTGATCAGCATCAACAGACGAGTCGATCTAGCCATTCGCGTCTGTCCTTCGTCTGTCCGCATGTATGAAAGTAAGGATCTTAGAACATATAAGAGCTAGAGACTTGACTAGGTCCTCCTAGAGACTGAGAGATCGAGTTTGTTTCCGATATTCGATAACTTGCCCCGTTTCCAAGTAATCGAAAAGAAATCGATATCGAAATTCTCGGAGATGGTTCAGGGTATTCCGTAGTCATGCACTCCCGACTAGAGCATTCGTACTTGTTTTAATATTGGAGTTGTAGTCAGAGATTAACGAAAGCTCGACTAATCGCTGGAAATCTCTGTTGAACATAGTAACAAGTTCGCTTGACTTAGCTGTTTTTTATCTGTAGAAGCCTAATGAAGCTTAACCATCTAAAGATTATGACGCCCCAGCTCAGCGTTGTTAGTTTCAGTGCAATTCCTATGGTCATTAGAGAATTGACCAGATATAGAAATCTTGCTGCGGCAGGCAGCTTGCAAGTGTAAGCTCCGATTTTGCAGTCGTTTTTGCTGATTTTGTGGCGGTCTACGGCAGCGTAAGACAAACAATAAAATTAAATAATTACAAGTCGTGAGTGAATTTCACGCGAAACCAAATACTGATGCACACAAGTTGATAATGCCAAGGCCCAGAGACACAGAACCAGACACCAGGCCCAGAAGCACAGACAGACCGACCACAGAATCGGACACTTACACACACACACACATACATACATACATATATTCTGCTGTAGGAGAAAAGAGCTGGCATGGACTATTCGAAATATGCGCAACGGATGCCGATGCCAATGCCGATGCCGATGCCTTGACCAGTGGACAAACAAAGCCCGTTTTATATCGATGACAATGTCGCCAAATAAGTGCCAACAACATAGCCAGTCCTGGGACACTAAAATCAGACCGAACAGCCCGAAGAGCAGACAATATCAAACCACGCACTAACGCAGAAAGAGTCGATGGCGAGGTGACCACCGCATTGGAGCGCATTGCCGGCATAAAAGGAACCCACCAAATTCCAGGAACATGTTAAACGATGTCGAGCATTTAGAAAGAGTAATGTACATGGCATGTCGTGCGGCCCAGCCTCTTGCGCCTTTTTTATTAGCATCATATCAATGCATATTCCAACATATATTCGAATATAAGATTGATGATTAACTTGGTACAGAACAATCCAAGTATTGGAGGTTAAGAAAATGGGCTATACTTGTAACTAATATCTTAAGTCCCTATTCTATATAGTCTGTTATATTCAATATATATTAAATATAAGATTGGTGATAAACTTGGTACATAACTTGTTACAAGTGCAGGATTGGGGATTAAGGAACTTGTAACTAATATTCTAGGTCCCTATGCTAGTTTTGGCATAATGTATAATGTATATATTATGATTTCTTATTCCAATTTTTGTGTAAGTTAATGAAGAACTTCCAAAATTTCCATTAAATAGCAATTATTTATGGTAATACAATGAACCCAAGTTGAGATCTCAATTTCTGGTCTATTTGACCTATCTATTATGTTCTATTTGATTGATGATAAACTTGGTACAGAACTCATTAGTTCATCATCAGGATTGGGGATTAAGGAACTTGTAACTAATATTCTAGGTCCCTATGCTAGTTTTGGCAAATTTACTAATGTCATTTGTATAATTTGTGTATAATATGATTTTTTATTCCAATTTTATGTAAGTTAAGGAAGAACTACCAAAATGCCCATTTTATAGCAATTATTTATGGTAATGCAATGTACCCTAGTTGAGATCTCAATTTCTGGTCTAATGCATGTGTTGAAACTGCATTTCTACGTTATAAAGAAAAATAATTGCAAAAACTTAGCAGACATGTTCTGAGAGTGTAATTGACTGTTGTGTTAGACAATCCTGAGTAATACTCGAATATCAAGACATTATGCCAATCGTTTGGCTCGAGCTCAATAATAAAATGCAATTACCAACACATGCTATCTGCGATGCTTGTTGGTGCGTAACTCACTTAATTGATTACAAATTAATAATGCATTTAATTAGCACGCTCGTTGCATTTTATTTGCTCTAATTAAATGATAGCAATGCATTGGCAATGCAAACATTGAAATAAATTAAATTGTATAGCATGTATAGCTGCATAAATAAACACACGTGAGGTCAACTCCAAGCTCAATCAACCTGATTTATGTTAGAAAGCCAGCTGAAATAAATTGCTGGACTCATATTTCGATACAATGGATCTGGATAATGTATGCTCCTGACTCATTTAATATAATTCTCAGCCCCAAATGCCAGAATCATCAATTCACTGTGTTATAACAGCATTGACAACCTCTTCTGCCATTCATTGCGAGGCAGAGCTCTTCACAGTCTGATAGACGAGCTTGCCTTGAGGCCAGCATTGTGGGATGTTCTCTGCCGCCGCCCCCTTCTGGTCACCTGCAGCACGTTGTTGGCTAATAAATTATGGGCCGAAGCCAAAGCTGACTGCAGCTGCTGATGAGTAACCTTCCGCCTGCTTCTTCCACTAACTCTCCTGTAATAAATCAAAAGCAGCTCGTCTGCAACTGTCTGGCGTTCTGTCAGACTCTTAAGCCTGCCATTCTGCCATTCTGCCAGTCTGGCAGTCTAGAAGTCCTTCCTGATGGCTACTCACCTGAGTGCAGTTGCAGCCTGCACTTGTAAGCAATGTGAATTTATGCATGGTTTCACATTTCTTCGAGTTATCATTTGTTACCTAAATTATGCATGTTGAGTGGCAGTTTTTGTTGGGGAATTACTTCAGACGATTAGCCCTGGGTAAAGTGGTCAGCATTCAGTATTCACCATTCGGCATTGGCCGCAACAGTCCCTCCAACTACAAAATGTACAAATGTACATACATTCATAGGTATGTGTTCGAGCATATTGTGTGTGTTCGCTGTCAGTTACCAATTATGGACTTGTGTTCACTTTAGAGATGGACGCGTGACGAATTCTTCAGTCACGACCTGCCAAGAGCATAAACTGCTAAATAGTTTTTTGCTAAAGTAGTTTTTGCACATAAGTTCAGTATTTTGCGGCTATGTCCGGAGTAAGCTTTCATTAAATTTGAGTTATCCATTTTTCAGCTACTTTAAGTCAACCGTGTCTTAAATGATATTTTAGGTATTTGTTCAAATATCAGTCAGATCGAAAAAGAACTATAAATTTTCAATAGTTTGCTGCTTTTCCTTCGCCAAAACGACTTTCCGGCTCTTGATTATAAACCTTTCAGTCAGTCATTTAGCCAGGAGCTGGGTCCTACACATAGTCAGAAATTTGGCTTAAGTTTTTGTAGACTGAACAATCCTTTTGTGTTACATGTTCCCATGTTGTACTCGTCTGTATGTGATGTACCTTGTACCTTGACAAGAGATTATAAAAGCTAGAGATGTTACATACACTCAAACTAGTTTTTGCTACAGGAGTATATATACCCTAGCAGGTATACCCCGTGTCCGTGGCTCACATAAACTAAAATTCTCTCTCAGATCTTTGAAAATGACTTTGAAGCTGTTCTGATGGTAAACGAAAAACTTGCGGCTAGAATTTTCGGAAACCCCGTCTTAACGTGCATCTTCATAGGGTACACATAAGGTAACTACATCAACAATTTTAAGCTTCCTTGCTCTCAGGGCTTGGGCTGTGCGTTGATCATCAATAAGTCAGTCAATAACTCAGTCAGTCAGTCAGGACAAACAGTTTTATACATTGAGATATTTGACATGAAGTCCATACTTAAGAGACCTCGTCCTAATGCTAAGTCTCGCATATGTTTTTGTTTCGGAGTCGGATGCAGCATATGCTGTCACGAGCGAACTGGCCTCGCGCCCATCTCTAATTTACAAGCATTTCGGTTTAGAAATAAATTAGAAGTATCTGTTTATACGAAGAGGTAATCAGTTGTGTTTTGTGTGGGATTAAAGTCGCATATACGTATTTCAATTATGTAAATTGCCAAAATATCATGACAATCAAGAAATAATCTCACTGATAGATTACCCGCATGAAGCTATATTATTATGCAGCTCCTGACTAATTTGTAAATTGTAATTTCAATATTGGAGCGTCACGTGGCCATTCAAAATGACCGCAAATTGTTTACAAATTTTGCCATTTATATTAAATCATTTTACCAGATTAGTTTGCGACGCTTTCGCATTTGCCGTGGAACATGTTTGGGGCTTATAATTCGAATTATAAACCCTGACATGCAATTGCGAATTTTCGCTTGTAAATGCAAAATTAGATGCATTTTTATAGGTTTTGTGAACCGACATCCATTTTACGCAGGTGTCGAACACACAATTCTTAATATACTTATACTTAACATTTGCTATGCACTTTATTGCATTAAAAGCTTGTTTAAGCCTTGGCCAGAAAGGCTAAGGGAAACCTAGCCAAAAAGTTAAATACGTACAAACTGTTTATCTGACATACTTTACAAGACCCTACTTACTAAATTTGGTGTAGATGTGATCTAGATCTGATAGGTTTTGAATTATGCTCCAAAAACCAAGTCTTAAGGTGGGTTATTATCCGTATTTTATAAAGGTGACGAGATAAGATCTAAATTGATGAATCCGTTTTGCGAATGGTAAACGGATGTATATATTTCAAAAACTTTCATATAGAAGTATAGACGGGAATGGGTAAATCGACTCAGTTCGTCGCCCTTTTCAAGAATAAACATACTTCATGGAATAGGACGTAGACATGCGTCCTTCTGACTGTAACTTACCTTTGCACAAATCATTATACTACTTTTTAACCATTTTAATGCCTTTTTAATAACTTTTTTGTTTCTCAACCGATCTTGCTGAAAATTTGCAGGATAAGTATACAAAACATTAAACATACTTGATCAGCGTAAACTAAAAGAGAAGCTACATGTCGAAGTTGGCGACTCTAGCTTTTTAAAACTATGCGATATTCTATGATTCTATGATATCGATTCTTATCGATCACCTACGATCGATTCTTATCGATCACATACAATCGAAATTTCATGTCTATATGTCTTATGGGCCTGAGATCAACTCGGCTATTGATGTTGACCAATACATATATAATTTCGTTCGTTGATGATTCCTTCTCCCTTCTTCCTTACATTAACTTGCACAGAAGCAATATTTTCAATAGGTTGAGGGTAAATTTTATGAGTCTTATATCTATATAATATAAGTATAATAAATACTTGCTAACTCGCAGCTCATGCATTAGCTATCTGGTATCTTTAGATTTCGTATGAAGCAAACTTTTTAAAGTAAAGATTTTATCTTTAAAACTAAAGTAAATTAGACGGGACCAAAATTAATGGTATACGACAGAAACGACTTTGCTACAGAACACAATAATTAAACGGCTGAGTAGGCAGCAATAATATATATAAATATATATATATATATATTTGCTGCTTGTTTATATAAATACAAATATGTATATTATATATATAAACAAGCAGCTAACTCAAACGCCTGTGTCAACGATATTTATCATGCTCTTACATTGTCATTAATAATGCCGCTGACTTAAGCAAACTGCGGGGTGGGTAGGAGAGCGGGAGGCGAGAAAGCAAGGGGCGAGATGTAAAAGTGTTGGCGATGGAGAGGCTGGGAGGCGGGGTAGGGAACAGCTGAGCTGGAACTGCGAGTGAAGTGTACAAATTGCAATATCTATGCAAATTTATAACAAATAATTACTGACAGCAATATTTCATTAATAATTGCAAGTACTGCGCGCACCACACAACATTTTCTAGATAAAATTGCAAAAGCGGCCCATAACCAACTATGTGTGTATGTATGTATGTATGTCGGACAGGCACAGGCCGCGGCACAGTGAGGCAATTAAGCTGATGACGTTGATAAAAATCAACAGCAGCCGGGCTGCCACAGCCTGTTGCTATAATTTATAGCGAACGCGCTGCGGGCACCGAGGAACTTATCTCCATACAATGCCACATACGAGCACAGAAATACGGCGACACATTATTAAAAGTGTTATACCCGTCTCTGTAGAGCATGTCTCGCATCGCATCGTATCGTATCGTATCGTATCGTATGTAGATGATTTACGATAGCCAACTAACCAAGTGACACCAAGTTTGTCACAATGTATTCATAATTGCACCAGGTTGATGCAAGTATAAATAAGTGTTACATGCCGCATTACTGACCTTGTGCCCTGATCTACTTGTTCACCTGCACTCTATTAATCAGCCTGTGAAGAATAAAGTTCTTTTCTTTTCTTTCTGATATGAAATAGAAATGTCACTGTCATCAGATCAATACTTAAAAACTGCAGAGATAATTGGATTAAAGAAAAACGAAACAATGTCTAATGCCAGGAATATCGGATAAGATTTATAACCCGTCGGTCTTCATTGCATTGAAACAGGTCTCCATGTCCACCTTGCTTTGTCAAAGGCATCCAGAGATTGATTTACTCAGTAAACAGATCGCAAACACATCTTCTTCGCAACTCTAATCCCTTCAAGAAAAGCTTGGAATCCCTTTCCTTCAGGTTCGGGGCTTTATCAAAAACTGTCACGAAACTCGGCCTAAACTCTATCTGGTCTGGTCTGTCTTCCAGGAAACAGACATTTGAAGGAAAGCAGCAAGGAGAGAATTGTATGAAAAATATCTGACAATTTGTATACCTCGACATTTATAAGTTTCACAATACTCCTTACGTAAGCCAAAATTTGATCAAAAACAATAGGAAAGATCGAAAGTAGGTTCTTGTATGGTGAAATATTTTGTTTCCAAGATATTTATATCAAACTCAGCATTAGCGAGCTTCGCTATTCTCATATATAAGTTTATTTTACACTATTTTGTAAGGTTAAATACATATTAAAAGTTAATACGCGTGTAAACGTATTATTATTATTAAATATAGCTGATAGAGCCTGCGCTCTCAACTATCTTAAGGTTTGTTAATAAATAAATATATAGATAGATGCATAGATAGAATATATAGATGGAATACATAGATAGATAGATACATAGATAGGATAGGAAGGGACATTAAAATTAGTTTTGAAGTTCTTATAAACCAAATGTTCATCAAGTGTTACAAATTTGGCATAAAACTATATTTAACACTTTGAATGTTGAAATTGTAGTTGACTTCCATCTAATAACATTTTATGCCATCCATTTTCTGTTGTATTTTGAATCTTTTAAGCAGGAGTCAATTAATGTCAAATTATGATAGATTTATAGTTAGCCCGACCGCTAATTGAATTGATCCGAACAGCAACTGTCCTGTCCTGTCCTGTCCTGTCCTCCCACAGGCCAATTCCCGTAATGTTCAAACACAATGAGAGGACAATGCCCAAATCGCTGACAGGCGCGCGTGCTACGTGGAACCCATAAAATCGTGGCATATATTGTCGTACCTGAAATTTAAAGGCTACACGACAACACAACCGATGACAGGCGTGGGGCTACAGAGAGGCAGTAGGCGCAGTGAGGCAGAGCATTGGGTGTCAAGCTGCCAGCAAAATTCTTGACAGCTTTGCAGGCAGAGAGATAGAGAGAGAGAGAGAGAGAAAGAGAGAGATAGGGAGAGAGAAAAAAAAGAGAGTTTCTGATATTTAAAATGCACAACGCCGTTGACCAAAGCAGAGAGGCAATTGGCATGAGCCAAAACTCAACTGGAACGGGTGAGGTAGGGGCTTGGTTGTGAGTATGAGAAGACTTTTCCGTGCGTACTCTATGCCAGCTGCCAGGCTGTCGCCCTCTGTGCCCGTGTGCCCCTCCTGGGGGCCTGTCAAATGGCTTCACGGCGGTCGGCTGTGGCGATTGCGTGCAGTCCGGTCGGGCCAGGTCGTGTGAGCAGGCTCTCGACACCTTCAAGCGGGCATCATCATTACCATCATCATCGATAAATGCATTTCCCAGTTCTGCATACAAACTGTTACTAAATTTATTTATATGTAATGTCCTCTCATGCATATTTAATGTCCACGCATTTCGTTCCGCCAGAAACGAAACAAGCAAAAAGCAAACAAGCACAACAAAGATAAAAAGCATTTGCCTGCAACCCAGGCCCCAGACCCCAGGCCCCAGGCCCGACCTCAGACACGGCCGTCGTGGCCATTATGGCTCCTCATAAGTAGCCCCAACTTCTGCTGCTTCTGGTTTTCTCTGTTAGCCAAGCAAGCAAGTAGCTGTCTGTGGCTTGTTTTGGCTTGTAGTTGCGATTGCCCGACGTCGCCCGGATCGTGTGCTCTTGGGACACTTTGGGTGTCGGGTTGGGTTGGCTTCCACAGACGACCGCCGTTTCTTCAGCTCTTGACTTGCTGCAGTCTTCGGCATTATTATGCCGGGGTCAGCCAATCAAAGTATTTGTGGATATGTGCTTTGCTGATGATTCGAGTGTGAGTGCGATTGCTTTATGTTTATTTCCCTAGACTGTGTTTTGTTAACATTAAATCATTACATCGTAATAATAGTGTAAAAATATTGTTACGATATGATACATACCTGAAATGAGGCTAACAATCTTCGGGCTGGGTGTCACTCAAATGTCTGTCACTCAGTTCTTTTTATACTTACAACGACTCGTTCTTTCAACATCTCAATGGGCACAGACGCCTCTTACTCATTTCCCATATCTCATTCCCCATTCCCCATTCCCCAGCCCCATATCCCTTGTCCATTATCTATAGCTCGATACACGCATTGTACGAGGAACAGAGCTGTAAGAAGAGGCTCATAAATCAAAATGACATGACCAACCAACTCTGGGCATTAATATTTCAACACCATAAATGCGGCGTCAATTCGCACATGGCTGGAAGACGGCGAATGGATGAGGACAGGAACACACTGATGATTGCAAACTGTGCATAATAAATAAATATGTATTTCAGTGTGTATGCGATGTAACGACGGACAACTTCAAACTCTCAGTCTCCAGCCACCAGTCACCAGTCACCAGTCTCCAGTATCCAGATCCAGATTCAGTATCCACTTTGAGCATCAAATCGAATCAAGGCAAGCGTTCAAACATGCAACGAAGAAAGACAAGCCGAGACACGCTCGACTAATTATGGAAATGTCATCAGACGTTTCTGGGCTGGGATGGTGTTATGTGGAGACCCCACAAAGTGGGGCCAAGAACATACAACATACATACATACATACATACATACATCAAAATACATACATCAACATACATACATATACATCAGTGAATGTATGCGCGAGCATAATTTGCTAGCAATGCATCAACACATGCGACAATTTCAGCGGCACTTGCATGGTAATTTATAAAACAGATTTGGATTTCTTTTTGCCCCCTTTTGCGAGAAATTAAAAGTTAACGTGCCAGAGAGAGTGAGAGAGAGAGAGGGAGAGGGGGAGGGGCGGAGGGAATTTCAGGCAGACATCGCTTAAGACAGCCAGCGACGCCTTCCAAGTGACAAAAGTTCAGCTCGTGGGTGGCAAAGCCAGACAAAAAACGCCCGGGCCCCCTTACACAATGATATATGGTTTTGTCGGCTGTCATTTGGCTTTGGAAATTATTGTTGTGGCTTGCACTCTGTTTGCCTGCCATGTATTATACTCTCTCCCCGTCGAGGTCGTCTACAAATAGAGAAACGGCTAGATACGCATTCAATAGACCCCACTTATAATTCATGCCCAGTTTGTGCGAAAGCAAATGTGAATAATGAAATTTTGTATCATATATGTATATCTTCAGCTGAGCTCATGAGTGACATTTGGTACATAATAACTAATCTATTGGAGTTGAAAACGATTTAACTATATATTTTATTATATAAATGTGAATAATGAAATGTTGTCCCTTATACGACTTCATCTCAGCTTATGTGTAAGATCATGAGTGATTGGTCGGATTACATTTCTTGAGAAGAACGAATATAAATTAGAATTAGAGTCTTCTTTCCTTGATTTACCTGAAAAGTAAGTGTATGACAACTTCTGAACATTTGCTACGTTCTTTTGTGTTTGCAATCGCCTTCTTGTTGCTGCAATCGTAAATTTCAATGAATTACGATCTTACCTGGTGCACTGTGTCTGCATTTTAAATATGCAGTCAACACTTAGCATGGGACAAGTCGGCGCTTCTAATGGCTATAAGGTAGTCGAGCTCCTCTTTGTCTCACCTTTACTTACCTTTGGGGTGTGCGGGAAATCTTTTGTTACTTTGGATTGGCTGCTTTAATAGCTACTTGAGGCCATTGTTGAGACATAATTTATTTTTTTTACGACTTTCGCATTGTAATGTGTTTTTTTTTTGTTTTTTTATCTGCGCCGATTTTTCATCTCCATTATATTTTGCAGCGAGCAGGAAAAATAAATTTGCAAACGGTAGGAGAAATATTTTCACAAAATTCCCAACCGATAAATTCTTGCCACAGCAACTCGCTACTTCTCCGCTTTCCTCCATATTGGAGGCTACCTGACAAGTCCAGCTCCGGTATATGGAGATTTTGGGTGGGGTGCGGGGTTTCTCTCCTCAATGATAAATGGACGCGACCAGCGAGAACTATAATGGCCACCGCGGACGCTTTCACCTGTGCTGCTAAAAATTAAAAAACAAGTCTTGTGCCGCAGAGCGAAATGCTCGACTAAGGCATACCCTATGCCCGGACTTTAGAGCTCTATTAATAATACTGCCAGGATTGCTTCTGTTGTGGGTAAAGTTAAGATAAGAGCTGCCTTGCATTGCCATTTGATTATACTCCTTTTGTCATAAGGGGAAAGAGAAATGTCCACAGTCCCAATGCTTGTCAGAAGCATTGAACGTGAACATCGCTTATGTGTAACCCCTCGATAGTGGGACGGACGCTCTGCGATTCTCGGCTATATGTGGCGAAATGGACATTTATGAAAGAATTATTGATGCCAACGCCAACGCTGTAGCTGGCAAAGTTTATGGCATATTTTTTATGACTCCAAACGCCTCCTCCCACCCCCACTCCCCCTCTCAATTGCCCAGCAGCGAGCACATGTTAGTCACCCGGAGAGGTCATTCCCAATGTGGGTAGCCAAATGCCAAACCGTATAATACAATAAATTGTCAGGTAGTCACTGGGCGGCTAGCTGTCAAAACGCAAGGGCATGGCTGAAATATAGCTCTCTACTCCTGCCCGTGACCGTGCTCCTGCTCCTACTCCGAATCTCTCTCCTTTCGCGCAGCGAAAATTTTAATTTATCGACGCCATATGTGGGCAGTGAGCAGAGTAACTATTGGGCCTCAGCCGCCAGCCCTTAAGTTGCCCCCCCCCGTTCCCAGTGCAACTTCTTTTTGGGGAAATATAAAATTTGATTTACGGCCTTGGACCGTGGTGTCGGTAGCTTCCAACCCCTCAACTGTGGTGCCAAGCTTTACCGGGCATAATTCAGCGGCAAACCTAGCTGAATGTTATGATTTGTGAGTCTCTGGTTTATTGGCTGGCACTGGACCTGACTCCGTGCGCTCGCTTATTTATTTCGTTTTGGTTAAGGTCCTTCATGCTTATGCTTTTCGACAGCCCAACATATTTGTAAAGTTCCTAATGTTAACGCTAAGTCTGAAGTATTCGAACCGACTATAAATCTGGAAAACCAAATATAACAAGGATTAAAGCAAAACCAGGGACATGCATTGGATAAACTCCTAATCGAAATATCAGCAACTTTTGTTCTAGATTTTAGACTTTTCTTTTGTATATATCCTTTTATATTTCACGCCTCTTGAGGAACTCTTCTCCTTCTCCTCCCTCTCCGCCTCCCATCAAGGCGCTTGCACTTATCTACCCAATTCAAGCTTGACTGAGACAACATTAAGTTAAGTTTTCTTTCATTTATTAATTTGTTGTAGTGACTTAAATGAACTTTAAAATAGTGTTCATAATTACATTTACATACACATACATAAACATATATAGTATAATATATTTATTAATACAATGTACAATGATTTTACAACTTTTAGTTTTTGGACAATCTTTTCATTTCAAATTGGTTTTCATATGCATATACAAACATATGTACATGTGTATATATAGATATCTATGTATATATTGTTTATTTTTTGTTTTCAATTAATAAATAATATTAAAATTACCATAAGCATTAAATGGGACATACGGAGAGACACGCTGATGAACAAATTGATGTGTGGCATATCCTTGAATAGAACTTTCCAACTTGCTGCTGTTTAGCGCCTAAAGCTAAATATTTAAACATTTGTATGTAACTATCGTACATTAGATCACTAGCTTTTCGTTTCACGAGTGAGTTGACCCGCCCCCTGACTCATCCCTGGCCCTGCTGGGACGAACTCAAGCAAAATGATTTGACTGAATGTTGACCAACGGCTCCAGCTGCTGCTCCTACTACGGATGCGATGAGCCCATGCGCGGTCCGTATAACGAGTAGGGTGCAAAGTATTGGGCCAGTGCGGCATGCGGCGGCAGACCGGGCATTCCGGGTGGTGCCAAAGATGGCGGCAGCATTGATGGCTTGCCGTACGGATGATATCGTGCTGCTGCAGACAGTGGGCTCAGCGGCGGGGTGGGATAGGTGCGTTGAAATAGCGGATGATTCGGTGGTATGCCGCCGGCTGCCGCTGCGCTGAGCACAGCATCCGGCACGGAGGCCGTATGTGTGCGCAAATGCTGGAACAGATCGTCGGAGGTTCCGAAACGCTTGCCGCAATACGCCGCATCGCTGCCAATCCAGGAGCATACGTACGGCAGCTGGGAGGCAGCCGCCAGGGCAGCCAGCTGTGCGTGGTAGGAGGATGCAGCCGCTGCCGCCGCTGCTGCCGCACTGGAGCTCCCGGCGCCTGCAGAGCTGCCACCGGATTTTCCCGCTCCTCCGACCTCGCACTGTGGACATCCAGCGGGACAGGGCTGCCCGGCTGCTTTGTTAATGTAATGAGGACTGGCTGGACAGCCCGTGCAGTATGGATCACGGCAGATGTTTGGGGCTGCTTGCATCATGGCCGATGGGTCCGTCAATCCTTTGAGCCGAGCATAATTCAAATACGGATTCATAGCCGACGCCTTGAACATGGCATGATGTGGCGACATTAGCGAGCTCGCCGTCATTAAGTCCATTGGATAGGGACTACCGTAGCCTGCAGATAAACAATCCACAAATCGATTACAATAATTGTGATATACCAAACTTGGTACTTCTAGCCCCTATAAGCTCCGATATATGTTCAGAGCGAGAAAGTTCGGATATCTTCGACACGCCGAAGATTTAATACCCTTCTAGACATTTGCCTTACGGCTTTGCAGATATGTGAGACGAGTGAAGCTTGTATATGCTGAATGCTGATCAAAATCAACCGATCGTTCCAATGATATACATAGTTCTTTGATTTGGCAAAAAAAAGATGGATATATGCAAAGTGTATAGATCATAGCCTTAAAACTAAGAAAGTAGTTCGCATAGAAAACAGACAGACGAACGGACAGACATGGTTAAAAAAACTGTTGATGCTGTATATAGGAGGGAGATGCGTTACATATTTCATGACAAATTTATAATACTCTTTGCAAGGGTATACAAACGGGATTTCTTGTCAATGTCTATCGGATAGCTGGATACGTATCTACAATCAAATTCTATCATACTGACCAAAAAATAATATGTATTTTATGGGGCTCGAGATGCTTGCCGCTGCGTGTTACAAAATTTTGTTTCTCAAATAACAACAGTCTCTTGTCGTACAGCACCTATGGGCCGAGACTTTTAGATACATTATGATCCCAAGGAAACTTAACAACAAGTAGACCTTTTATTCATTCGGCTTTCATTTGAATTAGTTTAGATCAGCAGAGTTATAGATTAATTGGACTAGCTACTAAGGTTTTCTGCCAAGACTTTCTAGCTTGTGATTTGAGATTGGTCTTAGATTTGGTAAAACGTGTGGACAAACTCTTACCTGGAGGATAATATGAGCCCGCCGAAGGGTTAGCCTGCTGGCTGGCTGCATGCAGGGCCTTCACATAGCTGGCCTCCTTGGCCGCCGCGTAGGCTGCCTCCTGCAGTCGGCTGGAGCTGGCTGCACTCGGGCTGTGCATCGCTGCAGACTCTTTGGAATTGCTGCGCACTGGCGCGGACGACTGAACCGGACTGCCGTTGAGCTGGGGGCCAGTTGTGTTGGGCGTGCGTCTGAGAGCGGCACCGCCGCCCATGGAGGCGGTCGTATTTGGGGACTCGCGATGGGAGCTGCTGGCACTTTGGTTGGAATCGCAGCGCTGCTGTCCGTTGGTGGAGGCTGCGCTCGCTTTAGGCGTCTTTACGCGCTGGCTGCTGCCGTTGTTGCTGCCACTGTTGCTGTTGCTACTGGTGAGATTTGTGGCGCCGCAGTCGTTGTTGTTGGTCTCGTAGGGCTTGAAGGTGCTGGGGGTCTTGCTGTGCGCCGGCGGCAGCTGTTGCTGCTCCACGGAGCCGGTGCTAACGCTGGATGAATGACTGCTAACCGGTGAGGATTTATCGCGTGTGTTATCCGCCAGGCCCAAGCCGTTGCCATTGCCATTGCCGATGCCGATGCCGCTGCCTTTGGGCTGTTGTTTTGTGGACTTCTCGATATTCGCCGCCAGCAGCTTGGGATTTGTGGTGTCCGCGCCGATAGCGCTGCATGTTTGCGCCAATAGCGCCAACGGGCTGCTCTTGTTGTCCAGCTGCAAGTGCATAAGAAACGAGAGGATGCCCCGGGTTAGTCAAGAGTAAAGAATTATTAGCCGGTGTATGCATAACCACAGAAAGAGGTAGGGTGAGGTGGAGTGAAAGGGCAGGGCTGACCAGTTCCTCGATATCGTGCCAGCGACATCAGATAAGACCCAAACAATCGCAGTGTCGCCTTTTTTGCATTG